>CM060945.1:114659619-115909619 GCA_030765085.1 Allium cepa | reverse complement strand
CTTTACCATTATCTAATATTGAAATATTCACTTAGTCAATCCAATATCATTTAAATAAAACCTTAAATTATAATTTAAACAAACTAAATATTCCGCTCAATTTATTTACTTGAAACATTCATTTAATCATTTTAAATCAAAATCAATTTATAAGTCATATCTTAAAATCTAAAATTCACTAAGTTTCAAATCGATTTTATTTAAATATGTTTCAAATCAATTTAAAATTTATCTTTCCTACCTCAATTTATTAAATTATTATAAAATCTATCTTTTAAAACAAAATTTCAAATAAATACTTAAAAAATATTATATACTAATTAAATTAAATTTTATTAAATTAAATCTTATTATTAAATTTATTTTGTATTAAATCTTTTTTTATATTTTGAAATAGTAAAATTATAAGAAAATATTAAAAATTATAATTTAAAAACTAACTTATAAATTTCAAATTTCTAAACATATAATTTTTAAAAATCAATAATTTAAAACATATATAAAATAACATTTATATATATATATATATAATATTTTAAAATTAACATTTATATAAAACCATATATATTTCCTTTTTAAACTTTAGAAACCATTTAATATATATATATATATATATATATATAGACCAACGGTGTCTGTATATAGTTTTCTATCATATGATCAAGTTATACAGATATTTATCATTTCAATCCACAATTTAAATATCTACGGGTATATATCTTTTCAACCCGCAATCCCAAATTCAATGTCAATGAAAATCGCTTGGATTTATCATTTCAACCCATAACGATTTTCTCCTGTTCTACAAGATCGTTCGAGTATGTATCATTTCAACACATAGGAATTCTATACTAACAGGAAACTTGCAAAGTGTGAACAGTAATGAAAATAATATAACATATCAACAACAGGCATATAACATCAATAATAGATAAAATATAAATAACAGATCACGGTGTCAGATGTCACAGGTGAACGGTTATAGAAAATGGCATATCATATATATATAGCAATTAAATAACTAGCAACAGCATATTTCAATTGTCGTTTCAAATGAAATCAAATTTAATAAATATAAGAATGTCAATCATGAGTGATTGCTCACCTTTGGAGGCTAGAGAGATTCGATAATGAAATGAAATGAGTTACGAAGCCAAGCACGAATTTCAAAGCAAAGCAAGATTGAATGCGAGTTCGGCGAGCAAGGCTGATAGCTTGGGATTGGCGAAATCAAATCAAAACTGGATTGATGAAGATCACTTATATAAGTGAACTTATATATATATATGTGTGTGTGTGTGTGTGTGTGTGTGTGGAAAGAATCATATTCTAAATTCAAACACACTTAAAATATATCTTTAATATGTGTGTGTGTACGAAAATCAATATTAACTTCAAACATATATACATATATTTGAATCAAAATTCTATATATATAATAAAAATTAAAATACATGTTATATATATTTATATATTTTAATTAAAATACATATATTAAATCAATTACAAAAACCAATAAAATTTTAAGTAAATATTATATGTACATAAACTCTCACAAATCTATATAACTTATATGTACTTATATACAACCCATTTAAAACTTTTCATATATACCCAACTTAGTTCAAATATATAAGCTAATGTATATTCATACGGACAGTTGAAATACATATCACTATACACAACTTACCTATACATTATATCTTTAAAAATCAATGTTTATAATAAATTAATATAAACTTTACACTGTATAAACATATATATAAGAACTGATATAACATATATATATATATATATATACACACGACAAAACATACCATTATAACCTTGTGTTTTATACTACAGCACGTGCAAATATATACAATATATATAAAAGCTAGGATTTAATAAACAACATAAATGCAAAATACTGTAACATATATATATATATACACCTTATAAAAAGAAGGAGGCGGTTTGCAAGCTAGGGCAAGGATAATGGAGAGAGGGACATGCCGAGGTTTGTTTTGGCGTGGGGTTTTGGGCTTCAAGGGTGCGTGCCAGGAGGGAGGACATGTGCGTGAAAATGGCGGATGCAAGGGAGAGAGTGGGAGAGAGGAGTGAGGCATGGTGGTTTCTTTGTTATTTGGCTTTCATGGCCGGAGAGGAAGTGGGCAAGGCTCAGTGATGGGAGGCTGCGCACTGGGCTTACAATGGTGGCCAATGGAGAGGCGGTCATGGGTCGTTGAGGCTATCGGTAGTGGAATAGAGGGGGATGTGGAGGTTGGCAAATGGTTTGTTGCACAAGGAGGGGAGAGGGAGGAGAGGAGCTTTTCAGGCTGAAGCATGGGTTGAAGGTGGAGATACTGGGTATTGGTGATGGAAGGAAAATGAGGCAGGGGAGGGAAAGAAGGAGGTAGAAAGTATATAAGAATATGTTCTTTCTAAAAAAATCAAGGCACCGAATGATAAAAGAAGTAGTGGATAACCAAAATCCAAGAGCAGCATTTAGAGAATATTAAAGGTATGTGGCTATTGGTTTCTCCTATTGGGTAAAGAATAGTCATCGAAAAACCAAAAAGGTTAAAATAAGGTACCGGTTCGCAAATCGTTTAACGGATTTCGCCGTGTACCGGACTTTGAAACACGGAAATGAATATATTGTAGAGGTCAGCACGATGAAATGATCAAAAGAGTATACAGATATCAGTGGTATGATTATCCTATCAAAAGTCGATATGCGGTACTGAAAAATGCTACTAAATTGCCAGAATTAAGATAAATGGAGTAATGCGGTCCAAATTTGGTGAAACGAAATATGACGTCTCACTAAGAAAATGATTTACAAATTTATTGTATAAAAATATTCAGGTTTGCAAAATATTTTATTATCATCAAATATTAACTTATTTAAAATTTAAATAAAATTACACAATAAAATAACTTACATATTATCAGATGAAAATTTACAATTCACAATGTTTATATAGACATATTCTAAATATCAAATTTTTATTTCAAAATTCAATTACTTAAAATTTCACAAAATTCAGTTAATTACATTATAAAACCATTAAAAAATTACTGGACGTTACAGAAACCTTTATATACATACAATGATCAGAGTTCTAACATATCATTAGCCTAGATAGCTACAACAACTTCTCCTCACAAATGCAAACAAGAAATACAGCAGAAAATAAAATAGGTCAAGTCTTGGAGGCATCCATCTCATCTCCTGAAGCTCCTAGAGTCCATTGTTAAATTAGGGAAAAGTAGTCGAGTTTGACACAAAAGTATTATAAGAAAATAACACCCGGATCAGTCTAGTAAACCAGCGTGAGAAACTGCAATCATATGGATTATTTTATGTAACGACCCGGAATTTCGGACACTTCTATTTAAATATCTGAATTATTGTGATATTTTAATTTTGGATTAATTGTTATTAAATTGATTTAATAAGCTTTTTAACCCCTTTTAGATTATAATTAATGACGGTAAACTTATTTTGGAAAAATGTTTACAAAAATAAATACTTTGAAAAAATATCAATAATGTGATCGAAAATCGTTTCATCGATAAACAGCCTTTTAACAGTCAGAAGTTTTTTAGATTTTTTGACATGTAATTATTTGCTTAGGAAATTAAGAAAATTAAATAAAAACCTTTCGCCATTTATGAAAATAAACCTTTTGGATGATGTCATGGGTGATGCCATCAAAGATATTTAGGAAATAAACTTTAATGGTAGTACTAAAGTTTTAAGCAAAAGAAGAGAGATGTAAAGTTAACATATGAAAAGAAGGCTCCTTTGTGACCTTTCATGAGAGGTAAGAGGTGGTTATTGTTGAGACTTGGTTTTGATTCATGACACGAAGCTATCACTATGACAAAAAGAATACAGATTTGACGGCTGCTACGACAAAAAAAGACAAGGAGATGAGACTTTAAAACCGGTGCATTGACTATAGTTTTTTGTTTTAAGTCTTAGGTCAATATTGTTAAAATGTCTCCTCGATTACGTACATATTAGCTTATATATTTAATCATTATATTTCCCAAATATTTTATACATATATAGGCATACGATTAAATTATAAAAGTGTTTTAAAGTCATATAAATTAATATACCTATGTAAACTGTGCATATTGCACAAATTTAACCAAGTCAGTCGACTGACCTAGAAATCCAATCGAATGACATAGGAAATTTTATGCAGCATGCACAGATACATAGATATACGAATTTAAATTTAAATATTATTTTGAATATTCGGTCGACTGACCTAGAGCCTCAGTTGATTGAATTTCTATAACAACCACTTTTCGAAAAGACACGACTTTTTATGAAGAGATACGAACCTTTACGAAAAGATTGGATGCAACACTACAATCGAGACTCTTCACCAACTGTCGTTGCTTTCTAACCTTTATAAATACAAACTCCAACTTGATTCCAAATCACTCAATCATAATCGAATTTTCTTATCTTTCTAATCTAACTTTCTGGAATCTATTTGCTATCATAATTTCAATTATTCTGCATTAAAGTAATACTATAACTTTCTATTCTTCATATACTTCAAATATATATATACACACACACACACTCGAGAAGAAGATTATAGGAAGGGTGTACTACAAGTGACAAATCCGTGTTATCAGAACACACAAAAAGTCAAAACTATTTTCTGTATTTGTTGAAGTCCTGTTCTGCTGCTCAGGCTAGTGAAGTCCTCTTCGGCAGTTGAGGCAAAATCTCATTCTGCTACTCAGGTCCCCGTTTAGCTACTCAGTGGTGTATAGACCTATTCCTCCGGGTTAAGTGAGGGTTGTTGTTTTAGTGAAATTTCATAAGGAGTCTGGGACTGAACGTAGGACGGTGCTCCTAACCAGTCTAAAAATTCCTAGGGTCATTTTACTTTACTGCTTTTTATATTCCGTGCTATTTATAGTATTACTATCATCGCTATACTCTGTATTATCATATATCCATATTACACGATCGATAGCACACTTTCAATTGGTATCAAAGCAAGGTCATTATATAACCATAACACAATTAACTGATAATCTAATAATATGGGCACTAACACTGGCACTAGCATTAACACTAGCTTCATTGAAGGACAATCCGCTGCACGTCCACCACTATTTAATGGAATAAATTATAACTATTGGGCCACACAAATGAGAATATATATGCAAGCAAATGGTTTTGATTCATGGAATATTACTCAAACAGAATATACTGTTCCTACTGAAGAATATTCTACTTGGTCTAATACATAGAAACTAGATGCCACAGCTAATGCAAAAGCCTTGAATATGTTGTTTTATGCCTTAGAAAAAAAATGAGTTTAACCATGTTAGCATGTGCAATACTGCATATGAAATATGGCGTACACTCAAAGTTACACATAAAGGAACTAACAAGATCAGACAAAGCAAAATATCCATGCTCAAAAGTCAGTTTCAAAACTTTAGAATGAAAGAAAATGAATCTATAAATGACATGTACTCAAGATTTCAGTATATCTACCATTCAATAGTAGGACTAGGAGAAAAATATTCTGACTTTGATATTGTATCCAAAATCCTTAACACTTTAACGGAAGAATAGGAAAGAAAAGTTCTCGCTATTGAAGAAGCGAACGATACCTCTAAAATAACCCTGGAAGAGTTAATAAGAAATCTACTGTCTTATGAAGTGAATTTGCAGGCTAAAAGAATTCAAGCTCAAGATAAAAAGAATATAGCATTCCATGTAGAACAAGAAGAATCAGATTCAGACAAGGACGACCTAGCATTTATTGGCAAGGACTTCTAGAAATTCTTGAAATATAGAAATGGAAATGGAAATAGAAATAGTGGCAAGAGAAGTTCAAACAGCAATAAACCACCATCTTTATCGGTTATGGAGTGCTTTAACTGTCACAAAAAGGGGCATATGTAGAAGGACTGTCCAGATCAAAAGAAATAATATTGAAATAAAAGGAAGGACAAATTCAAAAGAAAAGCTTTTTCAGTTACATGGGATAATTCAGATTCCTCCTCTTCTTCTTTTGGAAGTGAGTGACAACGATAATGAACAAGCTAACGTGTGCTTTATGGCCAAAGCTAATGAGGTTAGTGATTTAACTTTTGATGATATGATTGAAATAAATTCTGAATTATTAGATACTTTAAAAAGTCTCAAAAGAAAATATAAGGAGGTCGTAAAAAATAAGAACAAGGCAGAATTTGAAAGAGATATGCTTAAAGACGAGAAGAAGATATTGGAAGAAGAACTTGAGAAAACTCAGGAATCTCTTTCAAATATTAATTCTCAACTTATATTATTGAGTTAAGAAATTGAGACTCAAAAAGAAAAGAATAATGGTGTTATTTTTGAAAATCATGCTTTAAAAACTAATATTAAAATGGTAGAACTAGAAAATTCAAGTCTAAAGACCAAACTAGAAGGAATTACTAAAAATGTTTCAAATTTTAATAAAGGAAGAGAAAATTTATCTAGAATTATTGAGAATTCATAATCTGTTAATAATAAAAATGGATTAGGATATAAAAGAAAATCAAGAATTCACAGTCCAGTAGTTTAAACAAAGTTAAGTATGATAAAGCACCCACAGCTTCAAAAATACTAGTTTCTAAAACTATAAATATCTGGGTACCTAAAACTAATAACAAGTTTATAAGGAAAAAGTATATTAGTTCATTTATAGAAGATGTTCATAATAATAAAAATTATATTTATAAAAGGGATACTAAACCCACTTGGGTTTGGTTTCCTAAGACCTAACTCTTAGGACTCTATTAAAAAGTGGTTGCCAACATTATCTCATATTTTTTGCAGGTCCTACTCAAGAAAAGAGGAAAATGGATACTCGATAATGGTTGCTCAAAACACACGACAGGAGACGAAGATATGCTGATAAATATTACATACTCAGATGGAGGTTCTGTCACTTTTGGAGATAATTCCACGGGATATATCATCGGTAAAGGGGACGTGAGCAATTACGGTACATCTAATTTACCTCTTATTACAAATGTTTTATTAGTAAAGAATCTAAAACATAATCTATAAGTATAAGTCAATTATGCGATAAAGGTTTTAAAATATCATTTTCTGAAAATAAATGTAGTATTCTTGATTAGAACCAAAATCTTATTTTCGAAGGAAATAAGGATAAAAACATTTACGTTTTGAATGTGAAAGTTAATCGCAATTCAGATATGTGTTTAATAGCTAAAGAAAATGATCCTTGGATATGGCACAAACGATTCTGGCATATCAATTTCAAAAATATAAATAAAATTTCTAAAAATAATCTTGTAAAAGGATTACCAAATATGAATTTTAAGTTAAAAATATATGTGACTCATGTCAATTTGGTAAATTAACTAAATCTTCGTTTAAATCTAAGAAAGTTATTTCGACATTACAACCGCTCGAGTTACTTCACATGGATTTATTTGTCCTTACCCACATTTAATCCATAAATCATAATAGATATGAATTCGTAATAGTTTATGATTTTTCTAGATATACATGGACTATCTTTATGGAAAAATGAAAGTGATACCTTTAAAAATTTCAAATCTTTTATTAAACAAATTCAAAATTTAAAAGGTATTAGAATTAAAATTATAAGAATTGATCACGGAGGTGAATTTGAAAATATACAGTTTGATAACTATTGTAAAAAGAAAGGAATATTTCATAACTTTTTGTTTCCTAGAACTCCACAACAAAATGGAGTTGTAGAATGAAAGAATCGAACTCTACAAGAATGTGCAAGAACGTTACTAAGAACGTTACTAAATGAAAGCACGTTACCAAAAAAAATTTGGGTCGAAGCTGTTGCAACTGCCTATTAGGTTTTGAATCAGGTCTCTATTAGACCTCTCACCAAGAATACTCCTTATGAACTTTTTAACGATAGAAAACCTAACATATCTTTTTTTAAAAAATTTGGATCAAAATGTTTTATATTAAACACTAAAGATCATCTTGTCAAATTTGACTCAAAATATGACGAGGGTATATTTCTCGGATATTCGAATCGAAGCAAAGCTTATCGAATTTTTTAATAAACGAACTAATACTATCGAAGAGTCACTTCATGTATCTTTTGAGAGAACTCTAAACTTGTTTCTAATACAATTAATGACAATGACTTGCTTAATACTAATAAAACAAATATAATAATAAACAATTCAAGAGATGATGACGATATCATTTATAATTCTAAAGAAGATGAAAACATTATGAAATTAGAAAATAGAAATACTACTAATACAAAAAGATCTCCTCGAAGAGTGTTACGAAATCATCCTACAGAAATATAATTGGAGAAATAAATTCAAATGTTCAAACTAGAAATCAACTAAATATAATGGGTATTGTAGCTTTTCTCTCTACTATAGGACCTAAAAATGCTAAGGAAGCATCTTTCGATGAAAATTAGATTATTGCTATGCAAGAAGAACTAAATCAGTTTGAATGAAATGAAGTTTGGGAACTAGTACCCAGACCGACCGATCAGACTATTATAAGAACTAAATGGGTTTATAAAAATAAAGCAAACGAATTAGGAAATATATCTAGAAACAAAGCAAGACTAGTAGCACAAGGACATAACCAGGAAGAAGGAATAAACTACGAAGTTTGCTCCACTTGCTAGACTAGAAGCAATACGAATCTTTATTAGCGTATGCATGTTTTAATAACTTTAAACTCTATCAAATGGATGTTAAAAGTGCTTTTTAAATGGCTATATTAAAGAAAACGCTTATGTTGAACAACCTCCTTTATTTGTTCATGAAAAATGTCCAGATCATGTATATACACTTAAGAAAGCTTTATATGGTTTAAAGCAAGCACCACGTGCTTGTATGAATGCCTTAAAAGCTATCTAATTACTTCTGGATTCGAAATAGGAAAAGTTGATCAAACTTTATTTATAAAACATTCTAAAAATGATATATTAATAGTTCAAATATATGTCGATGACATTATATTTGTCTCAAGTAATAATGACTTATGTAAAGAATTTTCTGAAATAATGACTAGAGAATTTGAAATGTCCCATATGGGAGAATTATCATATTTTCTAGGACTTCAAATAAAACAAGTTTCAAATGGAATTTTTATCAATCAAGAAAATACTGTAATAATCTTATCAAACGTTTTGGAATGAGAAACACTTCTGCCAAACCAACACCTATGAGCACAATTGCACATCTTGATAAAGATGAAAATGGCAAAGTGTAGACCAAAAACTATATCGTAGTATGATAGGATCACTACTTTATCTAACAGCAAGTAGACCAGATATTATGATGAGTGTGTGCTT
The DNA here is from genome assembly GCA_030765085.1 of Allium cepa. Lineage (NCBI taxonomy): Eukaryota > Viridiplantae > Streptophyta > Magnoliopsida > Asparagales > Amaryllidaceae > Allium > Allium cepa. The sequence continues at coordinate 115,900,275 of CM060945.1, read as the reverse complement.
ATGTGCACGATTTCAAGCTGACCCAAAAGAATCACATTTACATGCCGTAAAACATATAATACGTTGTCTTAGTAAAACTACAAATTTCGGACTTTTCTATCCGAAAGAGTGCTCATTCGAATTAGTATCATACAGCGATGCTAATTTCGAAGGATCACGAACAGATAGAAAACGTACAAGCGGTACTTGGCACTTCATTGGTAAATCTTTAGTATCATGGTTTAGCAAGAAACAAAACTGTGTCTCTCTATCAACTTGTGAAGCAGAATATATTTCTACGGAAATAGCTTGCACACAAGTAATTTATATGCAACAAACACTTAAAGATTTCGGAATCAATCTATCAAAATCAAAAATTTACTGCGGCAATTCTAGTGCAATAAATCTATCTTAAAATCCAGTAGACCACTCAAGAACTAAACATATAGATATTAGATATCATATTTTATGCGATAATATAGAAAAAGAAGTGATAAATCTAGACTACATACCATCAGAAAATCAACTAGCAGATATTTTCACTAAACCATTGTTGAAAATATGTTTATAAAATTATGTCATGAACTTGGTATAATGTCAATTAAAGATATATAAATAAAATTCAAAATTTTTTGACAAAAAACTCAAAAATAAAACTTTTGCAAAAAATTTGAAATTCTAACCACGCTAAGACTCGAACCCGTGACATGCTGTGAATAGTCCAAGTGTCTTAACCACCTGAGCTATTGATTTTTTCTGTTACAGTCTAGTATGGGGATTTTATTATACGGTGACAACAATATATACTAAAATATATGTCACATTTAACTTTATAAATTTACATCATTGTTTTTATAAACATTAGAATTACATAAAATACAACTGACAACAGAAAAACTAAACGTATTACCATAATCCTTGGCTAAAATCAATATAAGTCAATCAATTCTATCCTATTTTTTTCTAGACATAGGCTATAAATAGATGCATACTCCATCTTCTATGCAATCAAACTGAATTAGAAGCAAAATCTTTCATTTGTTTTTCTTCCAACAACTATTTTTCAAGAATGTCAACCTCTTCTTCCACGGATTCATAAAACTACGGTTCATAAAACTTCACCATCGTCTCTCTATCACACCGGATATACTTCGGATAAGAAGAAAGAAAAGAAGACGATTGACATATCTCCAAACACAAAGCAAAAGATAGATGATATACACCATTATCAACAAGAATTACTAATGTTACAACGTGAAATGTATTAGGAACAAAAGATAAACTCCAGATGGCTAGGAATCATTGAGCATATTGCTATGAAGTTCTGTAGGGCATCGTCACATCCGTTAGACGAACATGTTGTTTCGCCTATCATACGACCATCGACTTCGTCTCTACCGCGACCATCGTACTCACCGAATTTGTGGGATCGCAATGAAGAATCGAATGCTCATCGCAAGCAACTAATGGATTACAAGACACCTAGCCCCTCGAAATAAACATAGTTGTCATTATCTTTTGTTCTATTTTCAAATAATTCTAACAAGTATGTATGTTTTTTTGAATAATATATTTCTGTTTCGTTTATTAACATGTAAACTAAATATAATATTCATAAATAAGGTCACAACGTTAATATATAAAAATTATATATAAACTTACCATAGAAAATTTTACTACAGAAATTCCTCCAGGTCAGTCGACTGTACCAGGTGGTCAGTCGACTGACACAGAATGGAAATTTTTTTTATATGCATGGCCAGCCGACTGTCTCGGTGCCTTAGTCGATTGGTCCAGTGAGACAAAAAAATTCGATCTTTAGATTCAGTCGACTGACGTACTGAGGTAGTCGACTGAATCGTAAATCTGAGTGCCTTTATTACTTTTGCCCACCCACTTTACTTCTTTTATCTTTTACTTTACCTTCTTTCACCATTACCATTTCATGTTTCAAAGTTTTTCAAAACCCTAACCTTTCAAAAACTCCATTTTTACTCCTCAAAAATTAAAATTAATGGATCCTAAACGAAAGGGACAAGTTTCTTCATCATCTCAACCTCCGTCAAACGAACAAATTCAAAGATGGCTATTTGATGACACCACGATTAGGAGGTGGAGACGAATGCAAGACTTAAGGATTTTCGAAGGTCCATTTGTTAAATTTTATGATTTCTCTCCATTCCACATCCAAGAGTTAGCTCGAAGGAGCAATTTGGAATCATTATTCAACATTGATGATAACAAACACAAAATCAATCAACTAATGGTGAAACTATTCTGCGCAAATCTAAATTTGGGTCACAAAACCGTTCCAAATCAATAAGATTGTGTTTGAAGTCTAAACCCGGTTTTTTTGCTCTTTAGACTGCATGGCTCATATTTTGCAAACAGAAAATGATAGTATGGAATTGGCTAATATTGATTGTGACTTTGTTGTTCGTGACAATGTAAATCATTTGTTTTTAGAAGACGACATGCATCAACTCAAATCCATGTCTCTACGACCAAAGGCACGAAATATTCATCGCGCTCTAATGAAAATCATAACTCCAAGAACCGAGAGTTATGAACTTGTCTATGAAAATGACTTTAAAGCTTTACATGCTATTTTTGGAAACATTAAAGTCAACTGGCTCCGTTTAATTCTTGACGAATTTTTAAGCTTCAACAACGGTAGAATGAATGTAATCTACTACGGTGAATATATTATGCGCCTTCTAAAGGCTTGTGAGATTACAAAACCGGACTCACCGGTTTCTACCGTTGGTGTTTGAACTCTCGGACTTTAGCCTTGATGAAACTACCAGTTGCTCGACCCCCTCATATCATATCTTTTAAAGAATGGACCCAAAGGCAATTAGCTCAAGAATAACCACTGCAACATAGTGAACCATATCAAGAACCATCTCGTCAAAGATTGACTCGTCATCAACAAGAAGAAATTTTGATTCCGAATCCGGGTCTTCAACCACATGAATCCATCTCTTTAATTTACCGTAACCAACAAATTCTACAATCCAATATCATCAAAGTTGATGAGTAGCTTGATAAGGTCAAAGGATTTTTTACGAAATTATGGCAAGCTATTTCATGTTCTTCCGGGACATCTACGGCTACTATAGGCGATGCGAATAAGCAACCCGTCTTTACTTGGTCTTCTTCTAACGATGACCAAGCAAGTAGTAGTGATGATCATGGAGATGAAGATGATCGTGGTGGTCAGACATCACATAGTGGTAGGGGTAAGCAACCAATGGAATAATATGGTTTTCTTTTTCTTTTTATTAAAACATTAGTTTTCATTTCGTATGGCTTGTACTAAATGGCCACTCTAGTTTACTTCGAACACTCTTGTCTATGGAAGTTTAATGTGTGACTGATTGTTTTTCTTCATATTATCTATGACACTATAACTTCATATTACTTATTACTTTTTGTCGATGGCAAAGGGGGAGATATATTATTGCTAACATTAATAATGCAGGATATAGAGTGTCAAAAATTCAGGGGGAGTAAGTATTTATGTTATATATACAGTTGAAATCTATAGCTATTACAGGTTGTCGTCAATCAAAAGGGGGAGAATGTTAAGACTTGGTTTTGATTCATGACACGAAGCTATCACTACAAAAAAAAGAATACAGATTTGATGACTGCTACGACAAAAAGAGACAAAGAGATGAGACTTTAAAACCGGTGCATTAACTATAGTTTTTTTAAGTCTTAAGTCAATATTGTTAAAATCTCTCCTCGATTACGTAGATATTAGCTTATATATTTAATCATTATATTTCTTAAATATTTTATACATATATAAGCATATAATTAAATTATAAAAGAGTTTTAAAGTTATATAAATTAATATACCTATGTAAACTGTGCATATTGCACAAATTTGACCAGGTCAGTCGACTGACCCAGAAATCTAATCGACTGAAACTGGAAATTTTGTGCAGCATGCAAAGATACATAGATATGAAAATTTAAGTTTAAATATCATTTTGAATATTCAGTCGACTGACCCAGAGGCTCAGTTGACTGAATTTCTATAACAGCCACTTTTCGAAAAGACACGACTTTTTGTGAAGAGATACGAACCTTTACGAAAAGATTGGACGCAACACTTCAATCGAAACTCTTCACCAATAGTCGCTGCTTTCTAACCTTTATAAATAAAAACTCCAACTTGATTCCAAATCACTCAATCATAATCAAATGTTCTTATCTCTCTGATCTAACTTTCTGGAATCTATTTGCTATCATACTTTCAATTATTCTGCATTAAAGTAATACTATACCTTTATATTCTTCATATACTTCAAATATATATATTTATACTCGAGAAGAAAATTATAGGAAGGGTGTACTATAAGTGAAAAATCCATGTTATCAGAACATACAAAAGTCAAAACTATTTTCAATATTTGTAGAAGTCCTGTTCTACTGCTCAAGCGAGGGAAGTCCTCTTCGGCTGTTGAGGCAAAATCCTGTTCTGCTGCTCAGGTCCCCGTTTGTCTGCTCAGGGGTTTATAGACCTATTCCTCTAGGATAAGTAAGGGTTGTTATTTTAGTGAAATTTCAGAAGGAGTATGGGACTGAACGTAGGATGGTGCTCCGAACCAGTATAAAAATTCCTGGTGTCATTTTACTTTACTGCTTTTTATATTCCGCAATATCTACAGTATTACTATCATCACTGTACTCTATGTTATCATATATCCATATTACACGATCTATAGCACACTTTCAGTTATGACCTCTTGTAAAACTCTATATAAGGAGAGGCATACCATACATAATAAATCACCAATTCACTAGGCTTGAGATGGAGTATGAAAATTAAAAATTACGAAAGTGCTAAAGTACCAATCCACTAATTATTCTCTAACCTTTTCAAGTCTTAACCAAATCATCTTCAAAATTTGTTACCAAAAACAAAAAATGTGATCGAAAAATATTTTCCGAAATTTCGACCTTTCCACACTTTAAAGTTGTCAGAAACGTTGTTCATCTTTGTGCACTATATGCACATATATATAAGATTAAGTTACTGAATAATAATATTCAAAAAAATAAATTATCTTACGTTAATTTGGATTAGTAAGTGATGTGACAAGACATAGTTTTAAAAATAATAAACATTTTATACAAATATATATATTAAGTAATGTCACATCTTAGATAACAATAATTATTACTTGTCACATCTTAGTTAATTCATAATTGAACTCATATACATATAAAAAGTAATGTGCCTAAACAACATATACATATATAAGAAGTGATGTGACTAAACATAATTATATATATACACGCAAAATAATGATCTGATTAAACATAATTATATATATATTGTAAAATATTTGTGATGTGACTTGACAAGATTAGGTTTGAAATCTTGCCCATAAATGACTCACATGTTTCTCCATTTTTCCTCCTCTTTCCACCAACCTTTTCTTCCTTATTTCAAACTCAAATGGAGTTTGTCCTTTTTTAAAACCTTGTGAAAATTTAATGGGTACAACATTTTTGTTGACCATTTTTTCAAATTTCTATCGTAGTTATGTCAAAATACCAAATCTTTGCAAATCAATTTTCACCTAGAATTTTTAGTCCGAAAATTACCCTTTTCTTTTGATCATAACTTCTTCAATAAAAATCGAAAATGAGTGATTATTTTCTTAAAATGATAGAGAAAAGAAATTCCATTAACTTTTTCTTTGAGTCCTTTAAGAAATTCCATGAGTATTATTGAAAATTCGATGTTTATCCAAAGTCGCTCCACCTTACCAAAACAAATCTTGCTTCCTCTTCCCTTCAAGGCCGAGCCTACCTAGTGCATTCAGGGTTCAAGACTCCATCTTGTTATTTAGGAATGGAAGTGCTATGTCATACTCTAATTTAGCGAAAGTTTGGATAGCTCTAGATGAGTAAATTCCTAATCTATTGGAAAGAAGTTTCCTTTATATGTTTTGTTGATCCTTAACTATATGTATGTTATATATATATATATATATATATATATATATATATATATGCATGTTTGAAATACGATGTTAAATGTTAATGTATGGGTTAGTGTTAGCACTAGAATGGATGTGTTATTGCAAAGTTGGTAATTGTATATATATTGGTATATGTATACAGTTTGTTGTATGAATGTGATGTGTGAATAAAAACGGGTTGATGATGAACTTGATTATAGTGATGATGAGTCGAAAACAAAGTTGAAACTTTATTTGTAGTTGCGACGGATTTGAGGTCGGATTTGAAATCAAACTCGCTTCAAGAGTTTAAAGTTTGGATTCTGGTTAAAGTATGCATAATTGGTTTGAAATTTTACAAATTTACTAAGGTATGTTTCAATCATGAATAGTATGGTTTTAGTAAAGTGGCTTCGCTTAAAGGTAGGTTAGAGAAAAATACGCCTACAGTGATGGTCGCTATGGATGTAGTTTGACAAAAGTTTGAATTTCTATTTCAAATTTGTTTTATTTTGAAATTAGTTTGCAAAGTTTTCAAACTTAATTAGTAATGTTAAAAAGTAATTAAGTTGTAATTAATTAGTTAATTAATTAATTAATTAAGAGGTAATTAGCACAAAATTGGTAATTAAGAAGGTGATTTAAGGTTAATCATCACTTTAGTTAAGTTAATGACTGCTAATTGATTAATAAATTTTTAATTAATGTTTTGTATGGTTAAGAAGTAATTAATTGATTAATAATTATTTAATTAAGATTAATTGTAACAACCCGATATTTTTAGTCATTCGCATCCACACATGCAGGACTTGAATTGCTCAAAATACCGCATTGTAAATAAATTTTGGAGCAAATGAAATACAAATCACAGAATCACAGACACAGAAATATCAGAATAACTCGTAGAAAAAATTAATATACCATAGTAGTTCATGAAGCTACTATAACAAACTCTCAAAATATAATACATCATATCAGTCTGAAAAACATATACAATAGAAATCTCAAATACATAGCAGTTTATAAATACCAGAGCTGAAATAGAACAACTGAAACTGAAATGGAACAGACAACTAGACAAGCAGAATCTTCAGCGATTCCTAGCTCCAGAAAAGAAATCCAAAGCTAAGCTGTAAATACTCAGGCTGACCCGAGCGTAAAGTAAAACACAAAACACTCGAGTCAGGACATATATACTTATATAATGTAAACCAACTCAAGTGAACTGTAGTAGAAACGCACTATAATTTAAAGGATGCTGGGGATCGCACATCCTCTAAGGATCAGTTAAACCATAAATTTAAAACATCCCATGGTTGCAATTTCGAAATAGTAATTTATACTTCGAAATCAAATATCATTTCAAAATTCAATATCATTCAAAATCCATTTCAAAATTTCAAAATATCGTATCTTTTCAAAACCACATTAATTTTATTTAAAATACCATTTCAACACACATTTCAAAATAGTTTATATTTCAAAACAAATTATTTCATTTTAAATCATTAAAATGAAGTTATTATATTTAATAATTAAATTATTAAATTTCCAAAATTTTAATATTTCAAAGTTCATTTATTCACTTAAATTTATTAAGACAATGAAAATTCAACTTTCGCAGCATTTGGAAAATGCTATGGAAAGTTGCTTTTAAAACAATTCAATTTAACAAAAGACAGCATTTAAAAATGCTGTAATAGGGTTACTTTAGTTCAAATAAAGCCTTAGCAACTACAGCACTTCCAAAGTGCTATAATAGCCCTTAATTCAACTTAGCCATTTAGTTCATTTCTATCAATTAGAGCATTTACAAATGCGGTAATATCCTTTACATTAGAAATAATAACATTTCAAAATGCTGTTAATTAAATTCCAAATATTCAATATAGTTTCACAAATAACTAAATTTTTATTTAAATCATTTTAAACTTATAAAATCATATAATTTTACTTTTAAAACAATCATTTACATACCCTTATATTCATGATTTTATAAAGTTAAATTTTCATTCAAAAATCAACTTAATAATAATTTACTTATATAATTCAACATTCAATTTCAATTCTTTATAATTAAATTTCTAACTTAACACTTTAGTTTAAATTTCCAAATATAACATATTTTTAATTTTATTTATTTAACTTAAAATTCGTTTTTAAACAAAATTCACAAATTTCCAATCTAAGTTATATTTCAAAATTCAATTTAAATATTTATTTATTTAAACTTTTAACTTATTCAAAAATCATTAACACTTTACAAAAATCATTTAAATTGATTTTAAATCAAATTTTAAATCTATTTTCATATTTCCTACTTAATTTGAATTCCATTTATAACCAAATCATAATTTCCAAAATAACTTATATTTCAAATTTCTAACTTTACCATTAATTTATTTCACTTATAAATTTTTAGAAAATCAATAATACTTTATAAAATCATTTTTAATTAAGTTTAAATCAAAATATTATAATATTTACATTTCTAAAATACTTTAAACATTTTAGAAAAATATATTTTAACCACGGGTCTGTATATCATTTTCTAGCCTAGGTAAAGTGATAAGGATAATATATCATTTCAATCCATAATTTACAAAGAAAACCCGGGTTTTATCATTTCAAACCTGCAGTCCCAAGTAAATGAAATAACTAAAAATCATTCAGGCCTATCATTTCATCCCATAACGATATTTCCCTATTCTAAAGTCCGTTCGGGTATGTATCATTTCAACCTATAGTGATTCTAATCTAAAGGGAACTTGCAGTGTGATAAACTGATATAAATAACAGAATAGCATAATATAACAGTAACAGATGGTATAACAGGTGAATAAGTATAGATGAACATCATATAATCATAGCATAGCAGATATGGCATGGTGATATGAGTTTACAAATTCAAATGTGATCAGTTTACTAGTCATATAAGTATAAAACTGTCTTGTGAGAATAACTCACTGGTATAAGATGAAGACAACAACCAAAGTACACATACTGAGATCTACAAAGGCATGATAGCACGAGAATGATTCAAGAGTGGGAGAGCCAAAGCTAATTGCCTTGTTACATAACAAACAAAACAAAGTACAATACATAAATTTCAAACCAAACTATTATAAACAAAGCTAGAAATATAAGCACAATACATAGCTAAACTTTTTGCACTTGCATTCAACCACTTGTGCTTCAGCTATGGACTGGAAATGCACTGTAATAGGATGGTTTTGGATCAGGTTAAGGTCAGGTTGAGGTCATATAGGTTGGCCATAACAATATATGAAGGAGATGAAGGCATATGTGTGCATCAACATACAACTACAAGCAACAAAATGGATTTCAAGGCCTAAATGGCTTCGTCCAAGCTTGGGTTGGGCATGGCCTGATCTGATGAGTGCATGTACAGGTGTGGCAGGTCCTATGCTCAGGTTGTGGCTAATGGTGGTGGTGGATGGTCGGCCAAAGCATGATGGTGGAGTTGTGGATCAAGTAGAGCTCGGCTATGGTGAATCAAGTGGTGTTTGTTCATTTATTTGGTGGATCTACCTCATGGATGACTTCGACCATGGGATGTCAGTTGAGAGGAGGGTATGGTGACTGGAATAGGTGGTGGTGGAGATGGCAGGCCAATCACAAGGAAGATGGAGGCAAGTGCAAAAATCAATATAAACAAGTATAAAATGTGAAAAAGAAGAAATTTTTACCAAAATTCTTGTATAGGAGATAGGTGAATTTTTTTAGGGTTGAGAAGGTTTTATTTCACATGAAAAACTAAAGAGAAAGTCGGCTGAAGCAAGGAGTAAAGGCAGCAAATGAAGTGGTGTTGATTGATAATGAAAAGGTGGAGTGAGTATGAAAGGGCTAGGAATAAAAAGGGTCACAGACTTTTCATATTACCCTATTTCTTTTTAAATTTTTAAATACATGTAAAATACTAATAAATATAGATAAAAACACGAAAATATGATGAATGCACAAAAATAAATAAATAAATATTAATAAAATAAAATTAAATTAGGAAAAATAGCAAAAATTGGAACTAGGCTTAAAATTTTGAAAATAAATGCAATAGATTTTTAAAAAAAATTATGTAGGCGAAAAATACTTATAAATAAAGATAAAAACACAAAATTAAATACATGCATAAAAATAAATGAATTTTAAATAAACATAATTAAATTAAGAAAATAGCTTAAAAATAGAAACTAGGTTATAAAAATTGAAAATAAATACACTAAGCTTTGGAAAAATTATAACATTACTTTAAAATATTTTAAAATAAAAATATATACCTAACATGTCATATAACACATATTAGAACATAAAATGACAAACAAAATATTATTTATATAAATTAAAATAGACAATTTTATTAAATAAATCAATTTACATACAATATTGTAAAAAGCATAACTTTCACAATATAAATCGGATTTCAACAAAAAAAAAGAAATATTCTTGAAATTTATTATATTTTCATAACAAAAGATAAAATTAAAAAATTCAAATATTTAAATTTTAAATTTAAAAGTCAAAGTTTGACCAGATTGACCAAAAATCCACTTTTCTAGAAATATCCTATTTATTCAGGATTGAAATTATAATTCACACAAAATCAAAATTTACTTTTAAAATAACAAAATTTATTCATTTTAATAAATAAAATAAAGTTTTTAAATCTGGAGTTTCAATTTAAATAATTAAAATAAACAATTTAAAATAATTACAAAATACTGGGTTGTTGCACTCTCCCCCACTCAAATCTTTTCGTCCTCGAAAAGAACGAACAAGGAAAAGCATGATAGACAACAAATAGTACCTGGAAAAACAATTTCGGATTTGAAGTACAAATGCTCTCCTCCATTTCCCGGGTACAATCTCGATCATCAGTACCCCAACGTACTTCGATTAAACTAACAGATTTCCTTCTTAGCTGCTTCGTACCTCTGTCGACAATATGAAGTGGCTTACTCTCGACAGTCAGATTAGGCTCTACATCCCAAACATCAAGAGCAGTAGGCTAAACAAAAGAGATAGGCCAAGAAGATACCAAAGAAGATGTGAGACGTGGAATTCATCATGCACTCCAGAATGCTTCTTGGGCAAATCCAAACGATAAGCCAAAGAACCAACTCTTTCCATAATGCAGAAAGAACCCTCAAAGAGGAAAAAGGTAGGAATAGCTAGAAGGAAAAATAGGTTGAAAGACAAGGATGGACCATTATTTTAAAACCATATACAATTCATTTTATAGTTTTATATTTACAACATTTTAAACATTTTATAATATGATAAATAGCCATTTGATTCAAATTTGTTAATTCGAAGTAAACAAAATTTAAAACATTTTAATAGACAAGTAAAATAATAATCAAAATATCCTTTATATAATACTTTATAAAAATACTTCTATAACTCGATGTATTAACAAGTTTACTTTCGTTCCTGTAGACTCTGGCCATGCGTTGATCTGGTGCAAAGCTAGAATTCTCCAGGTACTTGATAGACTTGTTTCAACACCCAGTGAAAATACTGAAAAACCTTTTAAAAACAATAGATATGGAAAGTACAATCCAAACAAATCAACCAAACCAAACATGTCGATCATGGATCGCGGATACACAATGGTTACACCTGGATCCCCCAAGAAACATCCATACCCGTAGGATGACTACCGCAGCCCTGCGATTACGCCATGAAGACTGGTAATACCGCAGATACACAATAGTTATGCCTGGATCCCCCATGAAACACCTGTACCCTTAGGCTCTCGCAGCCCCTGCGGATTATGCTACCTAGCGACCCAATAGATCACAGATACACAATGGTTACGCCTGGATCCCCCAGGAAACTTCCGTACCCTTAGGCTCTCGCAGCCCCTGTGAATTACGCTATGCAGCCGCGCTCATAAGACCATGGAGATTGCCATGGAATTCGATGGACACTCGAGTATCATATCCAAAAACCCAAATCAGAGAGAATAATATCGAGAGAATGAACCCACATTGTGGCCACAAAGCGGATATCAAGCAGAAGGCACTTTCCATATCTTTACTTCGAAAATATATCATATAGTACATTTCAAAATCACTTTCAAATATCATACTTATATAAAGTCCGTTATATAAAAGATTTCATTTCAATTCGAATACTTCCAAATCAATAGTATATCAAATCATACTTATATAGACCTCGATTATATAAGATTTCTCTTTACAAATTGAGTATGAGTACCTTTTCAAATCAACAGTTTTCAAATCAATTTCATACTTATACAAATAAATTTTATATAAGTTCGATAACTCCCAAATAAAAGTATTTAAATAAACAAGGTTCTCAATTTCAAACCATTTCAATATCAATTCAGTTTCAAAATCATATATGATTTCGCCAGATCATTTCTTCCTAATTTCATATATTCAGTTTCAAAGTTTCTTAAAACAATAGATTTAGAAAATAATCCAAATTCCCAAATCAACAAAAATTTAGGTCAAACAAATTAATTTCCATTTCAAACATATATTCACTTTAAAAAAATCATAATACTTCCAAAGTTATAAATCTTTCGAAACCAAAATACTTGAAATCATTACACTTTGAAAATCATAACATTTCGAAATCATAAATTTGAAATCATAAAACATTCCTTTAATTCTTTACATTTCACAAATTTATTCAATTAAACCCAAATCTAAAATTTTCAATTTTAATTCAATTCAAACCATCAGCTTCAATTCAATTTAGTTTTTCAACAAAACCATTTCAAACGTTATCAAACTTCAAATAAAGATTTGATCCATAAAATAAACTATTAAATCTTTAATATATTTCAAAGCTTAAATATACCATATTCCAAAACTAAATTTTATAATTTCATATATCTCAAATTTTACTTCATTATTACTTAGTTTTGAAATATTTATTTCATAAATCCATCATTTTTATATAAACTCAAATTACAAGCAAACCAAATATCCTTTCATACAAATATAAACTTCAAATATTCATTAATCAAAATCAATTATCATTCCAAATTCACATTCTTTATCAAATAAAAATTATAAAATTCAATACCATTTCACAATCATTAAAATATCTAAAATGGTTACAAAGTTTAAAACCATCTCTTTTTAAAACCTTCAAACTATTTATTTCTATATGAAAAATCCAATTTACCATTGGAAAGATTATTACATATATATATATATATATATATATATATATATATTATTCAAAACATTTCAAATCTAAATTTCATACCAGAATAATTCAAAATGGTCTTATTTATTTCACTCAACCAACAGTTTCAAACTTATATAAATCATATTACTTTATACATTAATCATACAAAACTAAACTTGTATTCTTTATCAAATACCTTATACCTTTCAACACTTCTTAGCTTTGAAAAGTTAACCTTGATTTGGAAGTGATCGAATCTTCAAAATAGTCAAAGAAATCATATTTTCAATCCAAGAGTTGGAAATCACCAACAAATCAGTAAACCAATTCCAAAAGATAAGGTTATACCAAAATAGATCTGAATCTCGAGGACTGAACACCGGCTTACTTTAAATTATTTCAAATATATTTGTATACATATATCTTCCGAATATCAAACCATACTTCAAAATCTAAAATCAAAATTTGGTTTCACAAAATCACTCGCATAGCAAAGCTACTAGAGTGGCCTCTCCCCCACTCAGAAACTTGAAAATCAATGTCGATGATGCATGTATTCGTCACCGAAATTATTTTCCAGCGACATAAGTGGGTTCTAGACTTTAATTTTGTTGAAACTTCTTTGAAATCTCTTCGAAATCATTGGAATTCATTCGAATACGTTTGAAACATTTCTATTCAAAAAATTTCTTTAAATCATATTATTATTATATATTTTCCAAAACCTTAAAACCGATTTCAAAACACCGAATTCAATTCCTCGAAATTCAAATTCAAAACCCTTCAATTATAAATCATTTTATATAAGTCAAATTCTTATAAAATTTGCAAAATTTAAAATCCTTTCAAAGCTTCAAATTTTCAAAGAAAGAAAAATATATAATCCATATCGAAAACATTTCACTTTTATATATAAAATAGGGTCATCGTTATCAAAAAATAGTAATTTCGATGTACGCGCAATTTCAAAATACAACCAAACATAAATTTCCAAAGAATGATTCAAGGATGGATTTCAGAACAAACAGAGATTTGAATTTAGAGGAACCTAATCAAATAGAATTCTAGTTCGAAGATAAGCTTGAACAAAGATGAGATAATTTAATTTCCCAATAGAAGATAGATAAGCCTATATTAATCGCGAGTGACCTTAACTGGTCAACTGTGACTTCAGGAATATATCCAGTGCGGAAATCTAAGGCAAATCGACCTTCGATCGCCAGAGATAGAATCCGGGTAGAGCAGGAGTAGATAGCATCGTAAACCGAGGATATAGAAATCTCCGGTGAATTAATGCCAATTGTAAAGGAGGTTCACCCCTTTACAAATCATTCAAAGATTGGCGGAATCACCGATCTTTAGAGAGGTCATTTAAATGTGGAGTTATGGAATGCTCCAAGATCAAAAGGGTAAAATAGGGAAGACAAGACTAGATTTCAGAACTAGTGGGAGCGTTCCAAAGTTCAAGGAATCCTAATCGATAAGAACCCTAAACAAGATATTTCTAACAAGGTGGATACTGAAGGGATGAAGCTTAGAAAAATCTTGATTTCAAAATAAGAAAAACTTTATACTAATATAATCTTTGAAATACTTTAAAAATCATTTGAAAATCATTTTATACTTCGAAAATACGTTCTCTCACAAAGAAATGATTCTGAGATTGATTTCAATCATTCTAGGGTATTTCTACCCTATATCTAATGAGTTTTTGCTCCGCAGGCTAAGGTTTGCCTAAAACCAAAGTTCTGATACCAACTGTAACAAGCCGATATTTTCAGCCATTCGCATCCACACATGCCGGACTTGAATTGCTCAAAATACCGCATTGTAAATAAATTTTGGAGCAAATGAAATACAAATCACAGAATTATAGACACAGAAATATCAGAATAACTTGCAGCGGAAATTAAAATACCATAGTAGTTCATGAAGCTACTATAACAAACTCTCAAAACATAATACATAATATCAGTCTGAAAAACATATAAAATAGAAATCTCAAATACATAGCAGTTTATAAATACCAGAGCTGAAATAGAACAACTGAAAGAGAACAGATAACTAGACAAGCAGAATCTCCAACGATTCCTAGCTCCAGAAAAGAAATCCAAAGCTAAGCTGTAAATACTCAGGCTGACCTGAGCGTAAAGTAAAACAAAAAACACTCGAGTTAGGACATGTATACTTATATAATGTAAACCAACTCAAGTGAACTGTAGTAGAAACGCACTATAACTTAAAGGATGCTTAGGATCGCCCATCCTCTAAGGATCAGTTAAACCATAAATTTAATACATCCTGTGGTTAAAATTTCAAAATAGTAATTTATACTTCGAAATCAAATAACATTTCAAAATTCAATATCATTCAAAATCCATTTCAAAATTACAAAATATCGTATCTTTTCAAAACCACATTCATTTTATTTAAAATACCATTTCAACACACATTTCAAAATAGTTTATATTCCAAAACAAATTACTTCATCTAAATCATTAAAATGAAGTTACTATATTTAATAATTAAATTATTAAATTTCCAAAATTTTAATCTTTCAAAATTCATTTATTCACTTAAATTTATTAAGACAATGAAAATTCAACTTTCGCAACATTTAGAAAATACTACGGAAAGTTGCTTTTAAAACAATTCAATTTAACAAAAGACAGCATTTAAAAATGCTGTAATAGGGTTACTTTACTTCAAATAAAGCCTTAGTTAATTTCAGCAACTACAACACTTACAAAGTGCTATAATAGCCATTAATTCAATTTAGCCATTTAGTTCATTTCTATCAACTACAGCATTTACAAATGCGGTAATATCCTTTACATTAGAAATAATAACATTTCAAAATGTTGTAAATTAAATTCCAAATTTTCAATAAGTTTCACAAATAATTAAATTTTTATTTAAATCATTTTAAACTTATAAAATCATATATTTTTACTTTTAAAACAATCATTTACATACACGTATATTCATGATTTTATAAAGTTAAATTTTCATTAAAAAATCAACTTAATAGTAATTTACTTATATAATTCAACATTCAATTTCAATTCTTTATAATTAAATTTTTAAGTTAACACTTAAGTTTAAATTTCCAAATATAAATTATTTTTCATTTTATTTATTTAACTTAAAATTCGTTTTTAAAAAAAATTCACAAGTATCCAATCTAAGTTATATTTCAAAATTCAATTTAAATATTCATTTATTTAAACTTTTAACTTATTCAAAAATCATTAACACTTTACAAAACTCATTTAAATTCATTTTAAATCAAATTTTAAATCTATTTTCATATTTCCTACTTAATTTAAACTCGATTTATAACCAAATCATAATTTTCAAAATAACTTATATTTTAAATTTCTAACTTTACCATTAATTTATTTCACTTATAAATTTTTAGAATATCAATAATACTTTACAAAATCATTTTTAATTAAGTTTAAATCAAAATATTATAATATTTACATTTCTAATATACTTTAAACTTTTTAGAAAAATATATTTTAACCACGGGTCTGTATATCATTTTCTAGCCTAGGTAAAGTGATAAGCATAATATATCATTTCAATCCGTAATTTACAAAGAAAACCCGGGTTTTATCATTCAAACCCGCAATCCCAAGTAAATGAAATAATTAAAAATCATTCAGGCCTATCATTTCATCCCACAGCGATTTTTCCCTATTCTAAAGTCTGTTCGGGTATGTATCATTTCAACCCATAGTGGTTCTAATCTAAAGGCAACTTGCAGTGTGATAACTGATATAAATAACAGAATAGCATAATATAACAGTAATGGATGGTATAACAGGTGAATAAGCATGGATGAACATCATATAATCATAGCATAGTAGATATAGCATTGTGATATGAGTTTACAAATTCAAATGTGATCAGTTTACTAGTCATGTAAGTACAAAACTGTCTGGTGAGAATAACTCACTAGTATAAGCTAAAGACAACAGCCAAAGTACACAAACTGAGATCCATAAAGGCACGATAGCACGACAATGATTCAAGAGTGGGAGAGCCAAAGCTAATTGCCTTGTTACATAACAAACAAAACAAAGTACAATACATAAATTTCGAACCAAACTATTATAAACAAGGCTAGAAATATAAGCACAATACATAGCTAAACTTTTTGCACTTGCATTCAACCACTTGTGCTTCAGCTATGGACTGGAAATGCACTGTAATAGGATGGTTTTGGATCAGGTTAAGGTCAGGTTGAGGTCATATAGGTTGGCCATAACAATATATGAAGGAGATGAAGGCATATGTGTGCATCAACATACAACTACAAGCAACAAAATGGATTTCAAGGCCCAAATGGCTTCGTCCAAGCTTGGGTTGTGCATGGCCTGATCTGATGAGTGCATGTACAGGTGTGGCAGGTCCTATGCTCAGGCTGTGGCTGGTGGTGGTGGTGGATGGTCGGCCAAAGCATGATGGTGAAGTGGTGGATCAAGTAGAGCTCGGCTATGGTGAATCAAGTGGTGTTTGTTCATTTTTTGGTGGATCTACCTCATGGATGACTTCGGCCATGGGATGTCAGTGGAGAGGAGGGTATGGTGACTGGAATAGGTGGTGATGGAGGCGGCCAAGGGGTTGGAGGTGGCAGGCCGATCACAAGGAAGATGGAGGAAAGTAAAAAATCAATATAAACAAGTATAAAATGCGAAAAAGAAGAATTTTTTACCAAAATTCTTGTACAGGAGATAGCCGAATTTTTTAGGCTTGAGAAGGTTATATTTCACGTGAAAAGCTAAAGAGAAAGTTGGCTGAAGCAAGGAGTAAAGACAGCAATTAAAGTGGTGTTGATTGATAATGAAAAGGTGGAGTGAATATGAAAGGGCTAGGAATAAAAAGGGTCACAGACTTTTCATATTACCCTATTTCTTTTTAAATTTTAAATACATCTAAAATACTAATAAATACAGATTAAAACATGAAAATATGATGAATGCACAAAAATAAATAAATAAATATTAATTAAATGAAATTAAATTAGGAAAAATAGCAAAAATTGGAACTAGGCTTAAAAATTTAAAAATAAATCCAATAAATTTTGAAAAAATTTTATGTAGCTGAAAAATACTTATAAATAAAGATAAAAACACAAAAATAAAATGCATGCATAAAAATAAATAAATTTTAAATAAATATAATTAAATTAATAAAATAGCTTAAAAATAGAAACTAGGTTATAAAAATTGAAAATAAATACACTAAGCTTTGGAAAAATTATAACATTACTTTAAAATATTTTCAAATAAAAATATATACCTAACATGTCATATAACACATATTAGAACATAATATGACAAATAAAATATTATTTATATAAATTAAAATAGACAATTTTATTAAATAAATCAATTTACATACAATATTGTAAAAAGCATAACTTTCACAATATAAATCGGATTTCAACGAAACAAAAAGAAATATTCTTGAAATTTAATATATTTTCATAATAAAAGATGAAATTCAAAAATTTAAATACTTAAATTTTAAATTTAAAAGTCAAAGTTTGACCAGGTTGACCAAAAATCTACTTTTCTGGAAATATACTTTTTTTTCAGGTTTGAAATTATAATTCACACAAAATCAAAATATACTTTTAAAATAACAAAATTTATTCATTTTAATAAATAAAATAAAGCTTTTAAATTAGGAGTTTCAATTTAAATGATTAAAATAAACAATTTAAAATAATCACAAAATACTGGGTTGTTACATTAATGGTTAATTAATTATTAAGTAATTAATGGATAATTTAATTAATATTTAATTAATTAGTGTTTAACTCTTAAGCAATTTGGTTTAATCTTAACCAAGTTGCATTAGGAAGTTAATTAGTACTTTAATCAAGTTCATTAAGCCTATTTAGAGTTTAATTATGATTTAATCTTGATTTAAATTGGGTTAATTAAGTTTTAGTTAGGGTTTATGCTAATTAAATATACTTTTAACTTTCCAAAGGTGATTTTAAACTAAATAAAATGCGTTTCAATCAATTTTCTTTTTCAAAGTAAATTGATTCCATATCAAAGGATCTCTTGTTTGGAACCTTAAGTAACCCATATGATTAGAAGAATTAAGTGACATCCGTTAGTAGAACAAAACACAATTCTGCTATAGTGTAAGTGATTTGATTATGAGGACATGTATTAAGTAGAATAAATCTCTGTTCTACTATAAATTAATTGAATTTTTTGGACACCTATTCATAGGGATAAATCACCATCCTATTGTTATGTTATTTGGACTTGTATATGCCAATTAGTTTTATTGACGTGCTATTCCCTGATTGGATATGAACCGTGTTTACATATATGTTAGCTTATGTAAATAATTGTTATGTGATTTGGGAATCGAATTGAAACTAAATGGTAACATAAATTAGTATCATTGGGACTGGTAAGACTCGTTTGGAATTTATTAAGTATGGTTTGAATTTACTTTAATTCTTTAGTCAATTTGAGGCTAAGGGTTTATAAATGGATTTTCAAGTGATATCATTCTTATAAAGGTATTTGTAAATGATAACTTGTTTATAGAAAGGGGTTTTTCTAACGAAAAGGGTTATTAAGGTATTTTACAAATAATGTTTTGTAAGTGATATTTATAAAGGATATCTTATAAAGGAGTATAAAAAGGTTTATATAAAGAGTTTTAAAAACAGGAAAAAAGTTTATAAATTATTTTATAGATTCGGAAAGAGGTTTAAAAATTTACTTAAAGGTTTATAAATGTGGGTTATAACTTTTTTTAAACGTTATAAGTTAATTGAAATATGAGATGAGCTTTTAAAAAGGGAATTTTTGATAAAGGATAAGCGGAATGTTTTATTTGGAAGAAATGTTTGGATATGGGAAGAATGAAACTTTGAAAAGTTAGTAAATATACTTATACTGATAAGATAAGTATATGATTTAGTTTCAAGGCATGAAAAGTAAAATGTTTTATGAATATATTTATACCTTTGAGATAAGTATATAAAGGTTTCCAAGTATAAAGGAAATGTAAGGGATTTGGGAATAGTGTTTTGAAAAGATCTTTTGATCAGATTTTATAGAATGGTTTTATTAATTATAGATAAGTGTGACGACCGCCCATGACTCCCGCACCAAATCAAGGAAATAATGCGCTAAAAGGTGTGCCAGGCAGCCATGGACGATAGTCAGGGTAAAACAAAACAGAAGAATCTCTATCGCATAACTCACAGCGCATGGATAAAATACAATAGAGAAATATAATATAGTGAAGCTCCATAGAACAGAACATCATCATATAAGCATCACAGTAGTTTCATACAATCATCTACTCAAATCCATACATGAAAGCCTCACTACAAATCACTCAACCAAATACAGCAGCGGATACCCAGTACATATAGTAAGAAAACTAATATGCAAAGCCTCCTGCTCGTCTTCGTCATCTTTAGCGTAGAACTCCTAGCACAGCACCTGTCACCTGCTACCTAGTCTGCCCATCCCGACATGGATGAACAGCCCAAGGTAATAAGAGGAGACATAAAACCTTGAGTCAGACAAAGTCTTAGTGAGCAGTAAATCAACTATCAAGCATAGCAAAAGAGCATAAAGGATAAAAGGAATAGGAACCAAACCATCCCACTCCACCTCTTTCTACAGTGATAGCCCCAGACATACACTAAGGAGAAGCAAGCATAACAACATAGACAATTAAGGTAAAGCGAATACCACTCGAGTCAAGGACGATGTTTTCCAAATACAAACCCCCAAGGCCTAAACCAAGATCAGATAAGCACCCAGAAAACACCGCTCTTGAAGCCGAATGATAATACAACCAAACATCCATGACTCTGGCTATCACTGTTATCCTTGCCTCGATTTCACCGTTAGTTGAATGACCATCTGTCAAGGGCTAATGGTAACCCCGGTTCTAACCATAACTCCGCACACTGCCTTGTGCCTAGGACTTATCTACTTTGCCCAGAGTACTCAACTACCTACCTGTAGTCTTTTGGGTGTCCCGACTACCTACCTGTAGTCGTTATGGGCGCCCCATGTACTCTTGCTTTTGAGCATGCTAGAACCTTCAACAACGACGAGATCCAAGCCTCCTAGCCATCCTTCTTGACGACTATCCTCATACAAGCTCAAGCTACCTCTTGAACAATCCATTATCAACCAACTTGAACTACTCTTCAAGTTATCAACATGCTTGGAATGATCCCTGCTTGGATTAAGCCAAGACTCACATCATACTTCGCTTCATCGCATCAAAGCAAAGTCTCAACTCAACAACATGGTTTGCCTCATCAAATCATGGCAAAGTCCCATCTCAACATCATCCAATCTATACATATGAGCTTCAACATCCGCTACATATGCCTTAAGCAGCTTTCACCATTCAAGAGCCTTCTTCCATAGCTTTTGAATCCTCTTCCATCCTCTTGTTCCAAATCAACTACTAGCTAACTTGGAAACAATCAAATCAATCATACATTCAAATAATCAATCATTCAAACAAGATCTATTAAGCAATTTAAGCAATATCAACTATAATGGCAATTTCGTAAATAAACGAGCAAAAGTCCAACATATGTGAAATCATGGTTTTTAGCATAGATCTATCAATTATAAAACATGGGTTTTGTCTCTAATGCTTATTAAACAAACTTGCATAAGTAAACATCTTCAAAAACCATGGATCTAGACTTAGATCTAAGAAAAATGCATGAAATCTCTAACTTTAACACCCAAACATGCCACCAATCCAATATACTCCTTTGGATCCGCGTGAGAGATAACTACCACTCACCAAATCACCAAAACAACCTAAAATCAAACAACTTCAGATCTGGACAGCAAGGATCAAGGTTTGATCCGGCAATATCTCGCTCCAATCGATGAATTCTAGCTCGAACGGATGAAGATCTTCAACTTTGGCACTTGGATCTTCGATCTCGATCTTCGATCTTGGATGGATGTTAGCACTTGATAGAAGTAGAGAAAGAAGTGAAGAAAATACTGAAGTCGAGTTCCAAAATGGCAGCACTTCGTCGCTTCGAAATCCGGTGCCAAAAAGTGAGCCAAACCCCTCTATTTATAGGCTGGAATCCCCCTTAACTCGGCCAACTTCTTAACTCGGAGCTCGCTATTAGGTCGTCCCCGACTCATCCTTGCCGACTCATCCTTGCCGACTCACGACCTAAGCGACCCCATACGACCCAACACTCTGCCAACCTATACGACTCAACTACACAACACATACAGGGTTACACGACCTAGTTCCTGCCGACCTAAGCCAAAGCCTTATCCCGACCTAACACGTATGCACGACTCAAAGGCCTAAGTCCCCAACGACTTATCTACTAAGTCGGCCCACCGACCTAACAACACAAGGGATAACGTACTCTACCGACCCAATCCCTGAGTCGCCCCACGACTCATCTCCAAGCCTAACCGAGACAACAACCTAGCTACACAACGGCTCTACGACTCAACGCTTCAATCAAACACGGCCGACTCAACCCTTTGCCGACTCAAGCCAACGACTCAACAACACGCTAACTCGGCCATACGAGTTAACTTTTAAGCCGGCCTCCTATGAGTCGTAACCCGTACACGACTCATCCCTTGACCCCTATCTCGCCTCTCATCTTAAGTCGGTAACCCCTATGCCGTTCTAACTCTTAACTCGGTCCAAATCCCTATCCAGTTAACTCCTATAGCTCGGCCCCTACCTTAGGTCGGCCATACGACCTAAACTTCCTTAGGTCGGTTATGCGACCTAGACTCAACTCGGCAACTCTAGACTCAGTCACGAGTTAACTCCATAACTCGTTCCAACTTATGAGTCGGTCACGACTCAATACTCCAACACACGAGTTACTCTCCATATGACTCAGGCTAGAGACAACACAAACAACACTAACAACCTGTAAATTCTACGATTTATCGACACGTAAAAATACGGGTCGTTACATTCTCTCCCCCTTAGGAATTTTGCCCCCGAAATTCCAAGCAAACAACAGCAATCAAAATTATTCCGCATGCCTATCATCCATGGCAATCAACAATCCATGCAACCAATTCTAACCTAGCATGCAGAATTCTAAGACTTAGAACAAGCTACAAATTCATGAGATGTCACGACACTTTAGGGCCATACCTCGAAGAGTTCGGGATGAGCTGCCTTCATCCTCTCTTCCTCCTCCCACGTACAGTCGTTAACATCATCACTCCATTGTACCTTGAGCAACGTAATCGTCTTCCTCCTAAGCTGTTTCGTATCGGTTTCAACAATACGAAGCGGCTTACGAGGTCTCGAAACAACTGGATCAACCTCCAAGTCTTCACAGCTATCAGCAGAAACCACCGTAGTTGGGTCGTGCATATACTTCCGTAGATAAGATACATGAAAAACACTGTGCACACCCGCCATCTTTTCCGGTAACTCCAATCTATAAGCGAGCTTTCCAATACGCTCGATAATCGGGAATGGTCCAACAAATCTCGGAGTTAACTTTCCTTTCTTCCCGAATCTAATGACACTCTTCAGAGGAGAAATCTTCACAAAAACCATATCACCTACGTCGAATTCCAAATCCTTACGACGATTATCGGCATAACTTTTCTGACGATCTTGGGCTGCCTTCATTCGTTGCCGAATGATCTCTATACAATCTGAAGTCTGTCGAATCATCTCTGGCCCAAGTATCAGCTTTTCTCCAGTTTCCAACCAACATGTCGGAGAGTTACACGGTCTTCCATATAATGCCTCATATGGTGCCATACCGATACTCGACTGATAACTGTTATTATAAGCAAACTCCACCAAATGAAGGTGATCTTCCCATGATCCTCCGAAGTCCAAAACACACGCTCTAAGAAGATCTTCCAAAACTCGGTTGACTCTCTCAGTCTGACCATCTGTTTGAGGGTGATAAGCTGTACTCAAACACAACTCAGTTCCCAAAACTTCCTGGAAGCTCTTCCAAAATCTACTAGTGAACAATGGGTCTCGATCGCTCACTATACTCTTCGGAACACCATGGAAACGAACTATCCACTTCACATACAGTTCAGCCAACTTTGATGCAGTCCTAGTCGATCGAACAGGAATGAACCTTGCACTCTTGGTCAAACGATCTACAATGACCCAAATCCCTTCATTCCCTGCTCTTGTCCTAGGTAGACCATCAATAAAATCCATCGACACTTGCTCCCACTTCCATGTAGGAACCTCCAATGGCTGAAGCAATCCACTGGGCTTCTTCTGCTCAGCTTTCACCAACTGGCAATTCATACACTTGGAAATAAAATTTCCAACATCCTTCTTCATACCTTCCCAGTAGTAGGTTCTCTTCATATCCCGATACATCTTATTTCCACCTGGATGAATTGTCAACTTCGAGTGATGACTCTCCCTCAGAACTTCATCTCTCAATCCATCTACATCGGGAACAACTAGTCGCCCTTGCTTTCGAAGCCAACCCTCTCGATCGACCTCGAATCCCTTATCCTTCTCCGGGTCCAATCCAGATTCCAAATCACAGATAATCTTGACAAGCTTATCATCTCTCCTTTGCCTCTCGCCAATTCTTTCCACAAGAGTAGGCCTTATCGATAAGTTTGCCAACATCTCAGGTTCCAATTCACATCTAGGCCTGAAATCAAATCCAGCCAAATACTCAAGACTCTTCCATTCCGAAAACATGGCTCCCAATCCTGCATGTCTTCGACTTAACGCATCAGCCACTGCGTTACCTTTCCCTGGAGTATAGGCTATACCAAAATCATACGATGCTAAGAACTCTAGCCACCTTTGCTGTCGAAGATTCAAATCCTTTTGGGAAAACAGATACTTCAACGACTTATGATCTGTAAACAGCTCGAATCTAACTCCCAATAGATAGTGTCTCCACATCTTCAAAGCAAACACAATCGCCGCTAACTCCAAATCATGAGTCGGATAATTCCTTTCATGCGGCTTTAGTTGTCGACTAGCATACGCAACAACTTTATGCTTCTGCATTAGCACCGCTCCTAGTCCAGTGCCACATGCATCGGTGTAAACCACCATCTCATCATTCCCACTTGGAATAGTCAAAACAGGAGCGCTCGTCAGTCGCTCTTTCAGGATTACGAAAGCTTGCTCACACTTATCATCCCATCTGAACACTTGGTTCTTCTTCGTCAATCCTGTCAACGGTGCAGCTATCTTGGAAAAGTCTTTGATAAACCGACGATAATATCCTGCTAATCCAAGAAAACTTCTCACATCAGATGCATTCTTAGGCCTAACCCAATCCTGGATCGCTGCCACCTTAGCGGGATCAACCGCTATTCCATTTCCAGAAATAACATGACCTAAGAACCTCACTTCATTCTTCCAGAAGTGACACTTCGAAAACTTAGCCTTCAGCTGATGTTTCCGTAAGATTCCTAAAACAATCCTCAAGTGCGTCTTGTGCTCTTCCTCAGTTCTGGAATAAACCAAAATATCATCCACGAACACAAGCACGAACTTATTCAACTGATCTCTGAACACTCTATTCATAAGATCCACAAAATATGCTGGCGCGTTAGTCAACCCAAACGGCATTACCAGCCACTCATAAAACCCGGATGGTGTCCTGAAAGCAGTCTTCGGCACACTATCCTTCGCCACTCTTAACTGGTGAAATCCCGTTGCCAAATCCATCTGAGAAAACACCTTAGCCTCGTGAAGCTGATCAAACAAGTCATCTATTCTCGGCAATGGATACTTGTTCTTCCTAGTCACCTTATTCAGCTCACGATAATCAACACACAACCTCAACGATCCATCCGTTTTGGTTGCGAACACAACGGGCGCACCCCATTCGGACACACTTCTCCGAATGAATCCTTTCCGCAAAAGGTCATCAACTTGCACCTTCAGCTCTTGCTGCTCCCTCGGTGCCATCCGCCTAAGAGGCATCACAACAGGTCTGGCTCCCTCAACTAGATCGATACGAAACTCGATCTCCCTATGCGGCGGCAACCCTTTGACTTCCTCAAAGACATTCTCAAACTCATTCACAATAGGCACCGATGACAGTCCATCCCGTGGAACAACTAGCGAATACATGAAGCTCATGAAGACGCCTTCTTCATGCTTACATCGTATCACAACCTTTCGCCCTTCCACATTCCCGACTGTCACCTCAAGCCTCTCACAATCAATCCTAGCCGCATACTTCCTAAGCCAGTCCATACCCAAAATAATTCCGAACCCCGCAAAGTTCAGAACAAAGCAATCACAAACAAACGAGCAATCATGACTCGACACAACTAGACCACGACATAACATACACAAACATGACGAACCCCCTACCGGATTAGTCACAACCAATGGCCTATCAACAATATCCGGTTTCATACCTAACCGGCTTACCAAATCATCACAAACAAAAGAATGCGACGCTCCAGTATCAAACAACACTCTAACTGGAACACCACAAATAGAAAGAGTACCTTGAACAACCACACTCTTCCCCTTCTCTTCAGCAGTAGGAGCTTTCGAAGACGATGGAACAGCCCCCAAAGCATAGGCTTGCACAACCTGCCTATCTTTCCTCGGTTCTGGACAATCCTTCTTGATATGTCCCAGCTTATCACAGTTGTAACACTTTCCCGGCACTTTGGGATTCTTACAATCTTTGTAAAGATGGCCCTTCTGCTGGCAGTTATAGCAAGTCACTTCACTCTTCGGCTTCTTCTGGCCATCCCTACCCCTCTGTTGCTGTTGTTTCCTCTTCTTATTGCCACTCTGCTGTGGTTTAGATCCTTCCCTGGTTACAGAAACGACAGAACTTTCCCTAGGAAACAAACTCTCATGCCTAAGAGCTTTTTCCACAAGCTTCTCAAATGGATCGTCCAGATGATCCACTAACTGCCTCCCAAGATAAGCATCCAGACCAGTCACAAACTTTTCATTCTTCTGGTAGGGAGAATCAATATACGATCTGGCATACTTAGACAAAGCTTCAAACTCAGAAATGTACTCAAGAACAGGCCTTCCCCCTTGCTTGAGCTCCACAAACCTCTTAAACAAGACAGATTTCTGGGAAGTAGAGATGAACTTAGCTTCAAATCTAACTTGGAATTGCTCCCAAGTAATCTCTTCTTCTGGAGTATCGATGGTGATAGAATTCCACCAATCAGCAGCTCTTCCCTGAAGCTGTCTCGATGCAAGCTTCCTCTTAGTTGCATCCTCAATCCCTAAGTCACCAAAGATTCTTTTGCAAGCATCAATCCATCTCTGCACCTCAATAGTCGACTCCGTCCCCAAGAAAACTTTCCCTCCAAGAGCAGTATAATCCTTGCAAAGCTTGGCAAAATCCACCGGTCTCGGAGCTTGGACTTGAACTCCCACATCCACAGATGATCCTGAAGCTGGTATTCTCCTCATGATTGAAGTCATCATGGCCTCAAACATAGGAGCATAATCAACAGCTTCCCTAGCATCACGGCTACCCCTCGCAGCTTGTCTCTCACTTCGACTCATCCTTAATATCTGTAAATAAGAATGATTAGAACACCTTAAGAAACAACTGCATAAGGAGTTCAAACCCTTCTAAACTACTATATTATATATAGTAATCATCCATCAAATTACAATTACGTCTCTCTTACGTAGTTACATCAGCGAGCGTTGGCTAAAATCGATTAACCTCGCTCTGATACCAAATGTGACGACCGCCCATGACTCCCGCACCAAATCAAGGAAATAATGCGCTAAAAGGTGTGCCAGGCAGCCATGGACGATAGTCAGGGTAAAACAAAACAGAAGAATCTCTATCGCATAACTCACAGCGCATGGATAAAATACAATAGAGAAATATAATATAGTGAAGCTCCATAGAACAGAACATCATCATATAAGCATCACAGTAGTTTCATACAATCATCTACTCAAATCCATACATGAAAGCCTCACTACAAATCACTCAACCAAATACAGCAGCGGATACCCAGTACATATAGTAAGAAAACTAATATGCAAAGCCTCCTGCTCGTCTTCGTCATCTTTAGCGTAGAACTCCTAGCACAGCACCTGTCACCTGCTACCTAGTCTGCCCATCCCGACATGGATGAACAGCCCAAGGTAATAAGAGGAGACATAAAACCTTGAGTCAGACAAAGTCTTAGTGAGCAGTAAATCAACTATCAAGCATAGCAAAAGAGCATAAAGGATAAAAGGAATAGGAACCAAACCATCCCACTCCACCTCTTTCTACAGTGATAGCCCCAGACATACACTAAGGAGAAGCAAGCATAACAACATAGACAATTAAGGTAAAGCGAATACCACTCGAGTCAAGGACGATGTTTTCCAAATACAAACCCCCAAGGCCTAAACCAAGATCAGATAAGCACCCAGAAAACACCGCTCTTGAAGCCGAATGATAATACAACCAAACATCCATGACTCTGGCTATCACTGTTATCCTTGCCTCGATTTCACCGTTAGTTGAATGACCATCTGTCAAGGGCTAATGGTAACCCCGGTTCTAACCATAACTCCGCACACTGCCTTGTGCCTAGGACTTATCTACTTTGCCCAGAGTACTCAACTACCTACCTGTAGTCTTTTGGGTGTCCCGACTACCTACCTGTAGTCGTTATGGGCGCCCCATGTACTCTTGCTTTTGAGCATGCTAGAACCTTCAACAACGACGAGATCCAAGCCTCCTAGCCATCCTTCTTGACGACTATCCTCATACAAGCTCAAGCTACCTCTTGAACAATCCATTATCAACCAACTTGAACTACTCTTCAAGTTATCAACATGCTTGGAATGATCCCTGCTTGGATTAAGCCAAGACTCACATCATACTTCGCTTCATCGCATCAAAGCAAAGTCTCAACTCAACAACATGGTTTGCCTCATCAAATCATGGCAAAGTCCCATCTCAACATCATCCAATCTATACATATGAGCTTCAACATCTGCTACATATGCCTTAAGCAGCTTTCACCATTCAAGAGCCTTCTTCCATAGCTTTTGAATCCTCTTCCATCCTCTTGTTCCAAATCAACTACTAGCTAACTTGGAAACAATCAAATCAATCATACATTCAAATAATCAATCATTCAAACAAGATCTATTAAGCAATTTAAGCAATATCAACTATAATGGCAATTTCGTAAATAAACGAGCAAAAGTCCAACATATGTGAAATCATGGTTTTTAGCATAGATCTATCAATTATAAAACATGGGTTTTGTCTCTAATGCTTATTAAACAAACTTGCATAAGTAAACATCTTCAAAAACCATGGATCTAGACTTAGATCTAAGAAAAATGCATGAAATCTCTAACTTTAACACCCAAACATGCCACCAATCCAATATACTCCTTTGGATCCGCGTGAGAGATAACTACCACTCACCAAATCACCAAAACAACCTAAAATCAAACAACTTCAGATCTGGACAGCAAGGATCAAGGTTTGATCCGGCAATATCTCGCTCCAATCGATGAATTCTAGCTCGAACGGATGAAGATCTTCAACTTTGGCACTTGGATCTTCGATCTCGATCTTCGATCTTGGATGGATGTTAGCACTTGATAGAAGTAGAGAAAGAAGTGAAGAAAATACTGAAGTCGAGTTCCAAAATGGCAGCACTTCGTCGCTTCGAAATCCGGTGCCAAAAAGTGAGCCAAACCCCTCTATTTATAGGCTGGAATCCCCCTTAACTCGGCCAACTTCTTAACTCGGAGCTCGCTATTAGGTCGTCCCCGACTCATCCTTGCCGACTCATCCTTGCCGACTCACGACCTAAGCGACCCCATACGACCCAACACTCTGCCAACCTATACGACTCAACTACACAACACATACAGGGTTACACGACCTAGTTCCTGCCGACCTAAGCCAAAGCCTTATCCCGACCTAACACGTATGCACGACTCAAAGGCCTAAGTCCCCAACGACTTATCTACTAAGTCGGCCCACCGACCTAACAACACAAGGGATAACGTACTCTACCGACCCAATCCCTGAGTCGCCCCACGACTCATCTCCAAGCCTAACCGAGACAACAACCTAGCTACACAACGGCTCTACGACTCAACGCTTCAATCAAACACGGCCGACTCAACCCTTTGCCGACTCAAGCCAACGACTCAACAACACGCTAACTCGGCCATACGAGTTAACTTTTAAGCCGGCCTCCTATGAGTCGTAACCCGTACACGACTCATCCCTTGACCCCTATCTCGCCTCTCATCTTAAGTCGGTAACCCCTATGCCGTTCTAACTCTTAACTCGGTCCAAATCCCTATCCAGTTAACTCCTATAGCTCGGCCCCTACCTTAGGTCGGCCATACGACCTAAACTTCCTTAGGTCGGTTATGCGACCTAGACTCAACTCGGCAACTCTAGACTCAGTCACGAGTTAACTCCATAACTCGTTCCAACTTATGAGTCGGTCACGACTCAATACTCCAACACACGAGTTACTCTCCATATGACTCAGGCTAGAGACAACACAAACAACACTAACAACCTGTAAATTCTACGATTTATCGACACGTAAAAATACGGGTCGTTACAATAAGTAACAAGGCCTTAGTGGATACTATATGGAAATTAAACCATGATTGGATGTTTGTTTATTTGATAGTTAAATTATCGACTATCAAAGCTGGACGCAAAACGTAACTTTGGAAAAATCTAAGAGAAACACGTGAATTATATGGTACAGTTACTGTCGAAGGTGCTATACTGCACGTATAAACTCGTTTTGTTATTCTAGGATGAATGATAGGGAAATTCATCCATAAACGGTTAGGAAGTGAACTCCGCTCTTGTTATTTGTCTGTTTATTTCCTAAAGAACCGGGGTTGAGTCTACTAGAAAATATCGAAAGTTGTTTCGAGGAGACCAAGATCGGATATGTTATCCGAAAACCACTTCGATCCAACTCAAGCATTTCAAAATGAAGAGTTCTTGAAGCATGGGATTAAAGACGAGGCCATTGAAGTACAAGGGGTGCTTGCTAGAAATCCTAAAAGTGATTCCAAAATGGATGTGGTAGAAGTAGTCCTTCGGTTTGTCCTTATCCTGCACAACTTGTATGGATGAATGTTGGCACTGCGTTACTGCTGGAAGGGCAGTGTTAGCATTCCAAGAGGGATTGCTATACAGAAAGGTAAAACATAGCATCAAGCGTAATCAACCGATAATGACTAAAACTGGGGATATGCAACATGGCGATATGGGTCGCACCCATTAGGGTATATCATCACCCTTCTAGATATATAAACAATCATCAATGAATTCGTGTACGCAAAAGCGCTCGGTCAAAGATTGCTAAGCAACCAGGAGGGTGATATATTCAGTACTATCCAGTAAAGGGTAGGCCAGTTCTGTGTTGGTAAGGGCCGTTAGGTCGACCTCGGTACATTTTTCTAGAGGTGTACTGTGGCGGGCGGTACCCCAGCAGCCCAGTCATTAGTTGGAACCCATTCTCCTATATGTGCCTTACGTTTTTGATTGTAGAGCCTAGTATGTTAGAATGTGTGATGCAAGCATTTCAGCTATTTTATCTATTTACTTTAAACCTAGACATTATGATAATATCACTGGATTTTGATATAAAATGTTTTGGTTATCGTAAGGTAAAAACCCATCTGTTTTTATATGCGGTGTGGTCTTATGAGATACCCTTTGTTTGTAAGGCTTTCAAATGTAAAAAACAGTTTAGTTGTTACTTGTTATCGAGTTTACTCACGTTGGTTTACCAAACCGACCCCGTCGTTATTCCATGTAATGCTCGGGTTAGACCGAGCATTTTTGCCAGGTTAGCTTTAGATGCTTTGGAGCCATGGAGTCGAGTTGGAGGCCCAGGACGTACTCTCGTATTTTGGATATCTTTCGTTGTGTATGTGCTATATGTAGTTTGTCTGCTCTTGTAAGGATAGTTGTTATAACTGTCCAATCTGATATGTATATGTATATAAAAATAGGGTCTCAGATTTTGTAAAGACTTGATTATATTATATATTATTCTGTTGCGTTGTGAGATTCTATGTTTGTTCTTAGCCTTCTATCTTCTATCTCTTTTCTTTCCCCTAAAAATCTATTTTTCTGGCACTTAGTTGCTCAGCATGTTAATACCGTGGATGTATTAGTGTTGACTTCTGGGGTTCGAAAAGATGGATCATTACAACGTGGTATCAGAGTTGAAGGTTAAGCGAGAACTTTGGCTTCGGTGGGGTTTGACTCATCAAAGATAGGGTAAGTGAGACCCTTGGATGAGCTTGAGTGTGTGTGTGTGTGTGTATGAGAGTGCGTATTTTTTAGTGATATAAAAATGTTTATATTGTGTTGTTGATCTATTGAGTGGCTTAAGAATTCTGGTCGATGCATTTGGCCAACGTTATCGATAGGGATTTCCTAAACTCTTAAACATGTTTAATCAGCACGGTATTATTTTGAAATTGGGTAAATGAAATAATTATCTAGAATATATTTTATATATAAAAAGAATGATTTTTAAAAATAGTATAGTATAGTTGGTTGAAATATTAGGAGATAATAATATGTTGTTGTTATTATTTAAGGCCTGTTTAGTATTATTCGTCCAGTTGAGCATTAACTATGGTTAGTGTATATAGGAAGTTTCCTTTTCAATATATGGGTTGGGTAGATAAGGATTGGAAAATATAAGGCAACGAAAACCTTGTGAATTAAGTTTCACATTTTGACTATGGGGCGTTCGATGTTAATGTTGAGGTAGAATTTGATTTAAAAGTTAAAATATTTTGAGATAAATATTTAAAATGGTTTAGTAGAAATGATTTATAAAATGAGTTCATAAAAACGTATCATTTAATTTGAAGAATTTGGGTTGAAAACTTGAGAACCTAAATCCCAGTGCTTTTGGAAAAATGATTTTCAAGATTTTGGAAAAATAATAATAATAATATTTGAAACCAATTTGGTTTAAGTATAAATTTTCGGGGATAAAAGTGTAAGTAAGAAATGTTATTTTTGGATTTATACGGGGAACGAGTCTTGATTGTTTTGTGATGATCAGAATAATCTTCTAAGTAACGATCAGATGTTTTCCTAGGCGAATGTTGTAGTGAATTTAGTAAATTATTCTCTTTATCATTGTATAATCAAAACAAGCTCAACCCGAATGAACCCAAAATAAGTTGGAAATAGACGTGTTGTTGGAAAATGTAAAGTATTGTTCCAAAAATGAGATTTTGAAATAAATGGAATATTTTTAAGTTAACTAGTTCAAGTGGCTCGAAAATAACTTAAAATTGGGGAAGGAATGTTTTCATATTGTAAACACTTCTCTTGAGTATTAACTTTTTTGGTAAGGGAATGTTGGATACTGTTTGGTAGTACCCAGTTCCTTAGTATCATTTTGGAGTTACTCGGGCTATAGATATATATTTCTATGATTGATATATAGAGTTTTATTTGAATTTTTTTTGAATAAAATACGGTTATTTAGATCTTGAGGTTTCTTTGAGAGAAAAATTCGAAATAGAATAATGGAACCAGATAGGGATATATGATCTTAGGATGTAGTGGACTTGCATCTAAGTTGAACCAGTGTAGTTTATGAAATATTTTCATAAATGATTTAGTGATGGATTGGTATTAGGGAGAACTAATTAGTAAGTGTGTAAGGTGGACGTAGATCATTTCTCCTTCTGATATAGTTTTGATCTAAGATTCGAGTACATAACTTTGAGGTGTTTGCACCGTTTCAAATAAGGATCTATTGCTCGACTATTGACGGCGAGCACTTGATGAGGTTTCTTGGTGTGGGACCAAAGTTTTATATCATAGTTACAACTATGTAAGGAGAATAGAAGTTCCAAATTAAGGAGCCTGATTGGAGTCCGCATTAGAGAATCAAGTGAGCGATACTAGTTCGGAAGGAAAGATATGTATTTGAGCTGAGATCGAATCGGATTTTTCATAAGAATGATCTATGTACATCATGCAAACTGATGTATAGTGTTAACTGTTTTTTGGGATAGGTCAAGGTGTAATTTTGGGGACGAAATTATTTTAAGGAGGGAAGAATGTAACAATCCGAAATTTCATTGCTTTGATTAATGAATTTTAATTAATTTTAAATATTCAATATATATGTTTTACAATGCAAATAAAATCATTTTAATCAATTAATAATGATGGTAAAATCATTTTCAAATTTTGTTTACCAAATTAAAAAGTTCGTAGAAAAACAGAAAATGTGACCGAAAAACATTTTTCGAAATTTCGATCTTTTGACACCAGAAAGTTGTCAGGAACATTGTTCGTCTTTGCACACTATATGTACATATATATAAGATTTAATTAACTAGATAATAAAATTCTTAGAAATAAATTATCTTGTGTCAATTTGGATTAGTAAGTGATGTGAAGAGACATAGTCTTAAAAATAATAAACATTTTATATAAATTTATATTAAGTATTGTCACATCTTAGATTTTAATCATTAACCTAATTATCACTCTTAGTTAATTAATAGTTTAATTTATATATATATATATAAAGTGATGTGACCAAACAACATAATTATATATATAAGAAGTGATGTGACTAAACTTAATTATATATATACACACACAACAGAATGATGTGATTAAACATAATTGTGTATATATATATGAGGGAATTAGGGAAAAGGACAAACTTTTAAAAAAAAAATAGGCTGAAAGACATGAAGTTTTATTTTTAGGCTGAAGAACAAATGCTAGTTATAATTAGAATTATATTCAAATTTTACACTGTACAAAATGCTAGTTATATCTAGCATTATATTTCTTTTTACACTATACAGAATGCTAGTTATAACTAGCATTGTCCTTCAACGTAAAAAATAAACTTTTTGTCCTTCAGCTTAAATTTTTTTTCTAAGTTTGTCCTAGTGCCTATTTTTCTGTATATATATATTATAAAATATTTGTTATGTGACTTGACAAAGCGATTAGGTTTGAAATCTTGCCCATAAATAACTCATATGTTTCTCCATTTTTCCAACTCTTTCTACCAACCTTTTCTTCCTCATTTCCTACTCAAATAGTGTTTTTTTTTTGAAATCGTGTGAAATTTTAATGGTTACAACACTCTTGTTGACTATTTTTTCAAATTTCTATCATAGCTATGTCAAAATACCTGATCTTTGCAAATCAATTTTTCACCTAGAATTTCAAGTCCAAAATATACCCTTCTTCTTTTGATCATAACTTGTTTAATACAAATCGAAAATGAGTGATTTTTTTTTCGAAATGATAGAGTAAAGAAATTCTAATAATTTTCTCTTTGAGTCCTTTTAGAAATTCCATGAGTAGGTAGCCTAAAAATCAATTGAAAAATGACATATTTCGGGTTTATTATTGAGAATTCGATATTTATTCGAAGTCGCTCCACCTTGCCAAAACAAGTCTTGCTTCCTCTTCCCTTTAAGGCCGAGCCTACCTAGTGCATTCAGGGTCCAAGACTCCATCTTGTTACTTAGGAATGGAAGTGCTATGTCATATGCTAATTGCGAGCGGTTGGATAGCTTTTAGTTAGTAAATCCTTAATCTATTGGAAAGAACTTTCCTTTATATGTTGTGTTGGTCCTTAGTTATATGTATGTTATACATACATACATACATACATACATACATATATATATATATGTACGTATGTATGTATACTGGATCTTGGCATGTTTTAAATATGATGATAAGTGTTAATGTGTGGGTTAGTGTTAGCACTAGAATGGATGTGTTATTGCAAAATTAGTATTTGTATATATATTGGTATATGTATACAATTTGTTGCATGACTGTGATGTGTGAATAAAAAAGAGTCGATGATGAACTTGACTATAGTCATGATGGGTTGAAAACAAATTTGAAACTTTGTATGTAGTCGCGACGGATTTAAGGTTGGATTTGAAATCAAACTCATTTTAAGAGTTTAAAGTTTGGATTTTGGTTAAGGTTTGCACAATTGGTTTTAAAGTGTGAAAATTTACTAAGGTTTGTTTCAATCATGAATAGTATAGTTTTAGTAAAGTGGCTTCGCTTAAAGGTGGTTTAAAGCAAACTGCACCTATAGTGATACTCGCTATGGATGTAGTTCAACAAAGGTTTGAATTTCTATTTTAGATTTGTTTTATTTTAAAATTAGTTTAAAAAGTTTTTCAAACTTAACAACCAATGTTAAAAAGTAATTAAGTTGTAATATAATTAATTAATTAAAAGGTAATTAGCACTAAATTGGTAATTAAGAATGTGATTAAAGGTTAATCATCACTTAAGTTAAGTTAATGACGGTTAATTAATTAATAGAGTTTTATTATTGTTTTATATGGTTAAGAAGCAATTAAGTGATTAATAATTATTTAGTTAAGATTAATAGTTAATTAATTATTAAGTAATTAATGGATTATTTATTTAATATTTAATTAATTAGGGTTTAACTCTTAAACAATTTGGTTTAACGTTAACCAAATTGCATTAGGAAGTTAATTATTACTTAATCAAGTTCGTTAAGCCTATTTGGAGTTTAATTATGATTTCATCTTGGATTAAATTGGATTAATTAAGGTTTAGTTAGGGTTTAAGCTAATTAAATATACTTTTAACTTTTCCAAGGTGATTTTAAACTAAACAGAACGTGAAAACAATTTTCAAAGTCAATTGATTCATGATCAAAGGATCTCTTGTCCAGACCCTTAAGTAACCCAAATGATTGGGAGAATTAAATGACATCTGTTAGTAGAACAAAACACCATTCTGCTATAGTATAAGCGATTTGATTGTGTGGATGTGTGTTAAGCAGAATAAATCTCTGTTCTACTATAAATTGATTAAATTGTTTGGAAATCTATTTAGCAGAATAAATCACCATCCTATTGTTATGTTATTTGGACTTGTATGTGCCAACTAGTTATATTGACATGTTATTCCCTGACTGGATGTGAACTGTATTTACATATATGTTGGATTATGTAAATAATTGTTATGTGTTTTGAGAATTGAATTGAAATTAAATAGTAACTTAAATTAGTATCGTTGGGACTGCTAAGCCTCGTTTGGAATTTATAAATTACGGTTTGAATTTACTTTAATTCTTTAACCAATTTGAGGCTAACGGTTCATACATGGATTTTCAAGTTATATAATTCTTATAAAGGTATTTATAATTGATTACTTGGTTATATAAAGGGGTTTTTCTAATGAAAAGGGTTATTAAGGTGTTTTACAAATGATGTTTTGCAAAGGAGATTTATAAAGGATAATTTATATGAGTATAGAAAGGTTTATATAAAGAGTTTTAAAAATATAAAATGGTTTATGAATTATTTCAAAGATTTGGAAAGAGGTTTATAAATTAACTTAAAGGTTTATAAAAGTGGGTTATAATTTTATTTTGAAAGTTATAAGTTAATTGAAATATGAGATGAGCTTTTAAAAATGGAATTTTTGATAAAGGATAAGCGGAATGTTCTATTTGGAAGAAATGCTTGGACTTGGAAAGAATGAAACTTAGAAAAGTTTGTCAATATACTTATACTGATAAGATAAATATATGATTTAGTTTCGAGGCATGAAAAGTGAAATGTTTTGGTAATATACCTATACCGTTGAGATAAGTATATAAAGGTTTCCAAGTATAAAGGAAATGTAAGGGGTTTGGGAATAGTGTTTTGAAAAGATCTTTTGATCAGATTTTATAGAGTGGTTTTTTTAATTAAAGAGAATTAATAAAGGCTTAGTGGATCGCATATGGAAATTAAACCATGATTGGGTGTTTTTTTATTTGATAGTTAAATGACCGACCATCAAAGATGGACCCAAAACATAACTTTGAAAATATGTAGGAAAAACACGAGCATTATATGGTATAATTACCATTAAAGTTGTTATACTATACATACAAACTCGTTTCATTCTTTTAGGATGAATGATAAGGAAATTCATCCATAAACGGTTAGGAGGTGAACTCCGCCCTTGTCATTTGTCTATTTGTTTCCTAAAAAACCGGTGTTGAGTTTACCGAAAAATATTGAAGTTGTTTCAAAGAGAATGGGATTGGATATGTTATCCGAAAACCACTTCGATGCAACTCAAGCATTTCGAAATAAAGACATCTTGAAGCATGGGATCGAAGATGGGGCCATTGAAGTACAAGGGCTGCTTGCTACTAATCCTGAGGGTGATTCCAAAATGGATGTAGTAGAAATAGTGCCTTCGATATGTCCTTATCCTGGACAACTTGTATGGATTAATGTTGGCACGGCATTACTGTCGGGAGGGTAGTGTTAGCATTCCAAGAGGGACTTCTATTCAGAAAGGTAAAACATTCCCTTAAGCCCCATCAACCAGGAATGAATAAAATAAGGGATATGCGGCAGGGATATGTGGGTCGCACCCATTAGGGTGTATCATCACCCTTCTCGATATATAAACAATCATCAATGAATTCATTTACGTGGGAGCGCTCGGTTAAAGGTTGCAAAGCAACAGGGGTGATGATATATTCGATGCTATCCAATAAGGGATAGGTCGGTTCTGTGTTGGCAGAGGTCGTTAGATACGACCTCGATACATTTTTGTAGAGGTGTACTATAACGGATGTTACCCCGATAGCCTAGTCATTAGTTTGAATCCATTCTCCAATACGTGCCTTACGTTTTCGATTCTAGCCTAGTATGTTGGAATATGAGATGCAAGCATTTCAGCTGTTTTATCTACTTACTTTATACCTAAACACTATGAAAATGTCACTAAATTTTGATATAAAATGTTTTTTTTTATCGTAAGGTAAAAACCCATCCGTTTTTATATGTGGTGTGTTATATGAGATACCCTTTGTTTGAAAGGTTTTCAAATGTGGAAATTAGTTTGGTTGTTATTTTTTATTGAGTTTTACTCACGTCGGTTTACCAAAATGACCCAGGCGTTATTCCATGTAATGCTCGGGTTAGACTGAGCTTGTTTTCCAGGTTAGCTTTAAGTGCTTTGGTGCTATGGGGTCGAGTAGGAGGCCAAGGACGTACTATCATATTTTAGATATCTTCCGTTGTGTATGTGTTATGTGTAGTTTGTCTGCTGTTGTAAGGCAGGTGTTATAACTTTCCAACTCCTATATGTATATGTATAAAACAAAAGGGTCTCAGATTTTGTAAAGACTTAATTATATTATATATTATTCCATTGCATTTTGATTTTTCGTGTTCGTTTCTAGTTATTCTACCTTATTTCTCTTTTCTTTCCCTTAATAATCTATCTTTCCAGCACTTAGTTGTTCCACATGTTAATACCGTGGATGTATTAGTGTCGACTTCTGGTGTTCGAAAAGATGGGTCGTTAAAACAAATCATCTCTAATCTCTTTTATACTTTGGATTTAGCCAAAGACATCGTAAGAAGCATGATTAACAAGTAATAAGTGGGAGAAGCTAAGAAAAAGAGGAGGATCTAGGAGGGGGCCGTGAGCATGGAAGGAGGAGGAGAGATGTGGCTTTGGTTTGGAAGTGCTGAAGGTTGGATGTTTTTGCTTTGGTGATGGAAGAAGGCGGTTCTTTGCTCTTGTGGATTTGTGCTTAGGTTTTTCATGGATCTAAGTGAGTTATCTCACTATCTTATAAGCATATTTGTGTATGTATATGTTTTGTTTGAATTATAAAGTTAAAGTGACATTAACTAAGTAAAGTTATATACTTTAGATCTCTCTTGCTTTTGAAAGTAAATGATAACTTTATATTGTATAACATTG
The DNA here is from genome assembly GCA_030765085.1 of Allium cepa. Lineage (NCBI taxonomy): Eukaryota > Viridiplantae > Streptophyta > Magnoliopsida > Asparagales > Amaryllidaceae > Allium > Allium cepa. The sequence continues at coordinate 115,860,321 of CM060945.1, read as the reverse complement.
CTTATGTTACCCTCTCAGACATGTGATGTGACCTTGACTTGATGTTTAAATGATTGTTTAACTTGTGTATTAAATTGAAGTAAGTTTGTTAAGTGTTTGAAGCGAAAATAGTTGTTATAAGTGCACTTCGGAATCCCTTGTTTTTGGGAATTTTGATAAATAAATGGAAAGATATCCTTAGGGATTTCTTTATAGCAATTTTAAGTACCCTAATGGTAGTATTTACTATAAAAATATCAAGTCTTAAATTATTTGTTAAAATGGTTAAAACTAGTCACAAAGATCGTTCTTTTCAATGTTGTTTTAACAAGGTCTTTTAACTGCATTTATAAATGCTGTATTAAGTCACTTATGGTTTTAAGTGTTCAAAAATGATATTTAAGTTTGGTATTTTTCTCTAATATTTTTTTGATATATTTTCAAACGTGTTCTGAAGTATATTAAGTTGGTTTGAAGTTTAAATATATTTTTAATAATTACATATAAATTTCAAAAAAGTATAAAAGAGTTTTAACACTAAAAGCCGACGAGTTAGGCTTCACTATTTCTGAGAGTTAAGATTAATATTTAAGATTAATATCGAGTATGGACAGAGCAATAGGGCTTTAACCTATCGGGCTTCCCTCTTGAAAGAAGAATAGTTAAGTTGGAATGTAAGGAACGTGTTAATCTAGTTGTTTACTTGTTTAAAAGGTAGTTAACTTTGCTTAACACTAAAAGTCAACAAAGTAGGCTTATCTATTTTTGGGAGTTAAGATTGATGTTGAGTAGGGATGGAGAAATAGTGTTTTAACCTACTGGGCTTCCCTTGAACAATGAATAGTTAAGTCGGGAATGTCAAAAATGGGTTAATCATATTGTTTTCTAACTCGTTTATGGAAGTCAATACTATACTTAACACTAAAAGTCGATGAGTATACTTGTCTATTTGTTGATTAAAGAATGAAATGTCTATGCAAGGATTCGATGTAACTAGTGCTCCAACCTACTTGGCTTCGGTCCTGAATGAGGAATAGTTAATTTGAAATGTCAGAAATGAGTTAAGTATACGAACATTGATTTGTATAAGCAATTGTTTTGACTAGATAATTGATTAGTCAACCATTGAACTTAACCTATTATTAAACATAGATCTCTAATAAATGTTTTAATGATAAGCATAAGTGAAATGGTTTTTTGGTTTTTTGTGACATTGTGTTAATTACATTCGCCTTTAACCTTTTTTTATTAAACTTATGAATGTAAATAGATCTTTAAACGAATGTTTTGAAGATAAGTTTAAGTGAAATGGCTTTGGGTTTGTTGTGACAATTTTTAAGTAATATTAGTCCTAAACTATTTTAATGGATTTGTGAATATACTTATACCATTTGAGATAAGTATATGAATACTTTTTGAAGTATAAAAAAGTAATGGTTTAAAGTAAGAAACCTTGTTAATGATTTGTGAATATACTTATACCGTTTGAGATAAGTATATAAATACTTTTTGAGGTATTGAAAGAGTACAAATGAATAGTAGAAATTGATCAACTATTTTTTATTAGATAAAAGAAGTTTTACTAATAAAAGTGGTTTTAATTAATAAAAGATTAATTAAAAAATGGAATTAGAAGTCGCTTATGTGACTTAATCGTGCTTTGTATGTTTACTCGTTTATGGAAAACATTAATCGTATATTTAGCACTAAAAGCCGATGAAGTAGGCTTGTTTATCTATGGTAATTAAGACTGATGTTCTTGTAGGGATATGAGCAATAGGGTTCTAACCTACCGGCTTCGCTCTTAATTGAGGGATGGCACGTGATGAAAATATCGAAAACCTGATAAGTATACAAGACCTGGTTTCCATATGCGATCGTTCTCATTATTATTGAATGACCAAATTCATCAAATTAGTTTTGAAGAGACAGGGATCAGTAAGTATATTACTTGTCGAGTACCACTTCAAAACTAGTATAAGAGTTCTATATTTTGGAAGCGGTTATGAAGTGAAATGTTATAAAGTTGAACAATCAATCCTAAGGTTAAGTGCATGTGAGAGGTCAAAGATGACATTTCAAATGATACAATCATATGGGATTGTCTATCTTAAAGATTATTCCAAGATAGAGGGCAGCAAAGCATTCGTCGGAGGAGTTATGCAAGGAACTTATATGGAGGTTTGGGATATGTTCGAGATGCCTAAATCCATGTAGTGACTCATAATCTGTTCGAGATGTGGGAATCCATTTTGGGATTTGTGTTTTGTTCGAGTAATGAAGACTCATGTGAAAGATGCTGGACGTAACCTCAACATCACAAATGACTAAAAATAGAGTAGGCCTCACAACTTGTGGTTAGCACCCAATGTCAGGGTACTATCAACTACATATCTAGAGATACTTATCGATTGCTGGCCGGTGGGAGTTGATGATATTTGGTTTGCATTGTTCATTTTTATGTTCGGACACTAGGATGCTTATGTTTACCTAATTGTTATATTTTATCTAGAGATATCGTCGCTCGGAAGGTACTTTCTAACCCTTGTGCAGGAGAATGGATTTGCCACCACTGGAGAGATCTCCATGGAAAAAATCCATTATGCGAACATCACTTATCAATTTTGATTGTACCCTCTAATATGCTATGGAATGCAACCAATATATCCATTCTAGCTATGTTATAATATTTAAATTCTGCACTCTAGACATTATCTATTATATCATCTTATGTACTTATTAGATGGTAGTTCTTTTGAGGGGATAACCGTTATGCATTACATGCGGCCTCAAAAATATGGTTATATGTTGATCACATATCTCTTGAGTTTCTCATACCAGATTTATGTCCGACACTTGGTTTTTGTTTTCCCTAAATTCCTCGCGTACTCTTTCGAGTAGTCTGAGAAAGGCAGGTTCTCATTGATGTTTATTGGAGCTCGAGAATACGAGATGGAAGTTTCACCTATCGTAGTATACTCATTTCCACTGCATTACTATTGTATATATTAAAATTTGTAAGCACAGATTGTTATAACTATCCAGGTTAATGTTAGTACTTATGTTTTTAACTCCGAAATTTTAGTATCGGAGTAACTCTTTTTGTTGTTCCTTTGATATTATACATTACCATTCCAGTAGTGAGATTCATATGTTGTGTTCTCTTCTTTCTTGTCTATTTCTTTTTCTTTTTATATTTCACGATAAAAATTCATCCTTCCGGCACTTGGATGTTCGACATACGAATACCGTGGATGTATTAGTGTCGACATTTGGGTGTCAAGAGGGTGGGTCGTTACATTATACTTATAAAACCCTTTCAAAAATAAAGGTATCTCATAAGACCACGCCGCACATTAACACAGACATGTTTTTACCTTGCGATAATTAAAATAGTTTATAGGAAATCTAGTGATACTATAATAATATCTAGGGTTTAAAATAAATATTTAATCATAGACGAAATGGTTACATTAATTACATTCAAAATCATATTTAGTATCCAACAAAATCAGTAAATGCACGTATTGAAAATTGGATTATATACAATGACATGGCTACCGGGGTACCGCCTTCCATAAAGGCATGTAAAGTTTCCATACCTCGAAGTCTAGAAATAAAAATTGGATCCGAAAGTTTCAATATGCTTATTATTAAAACATTTTCAAAAATCATTTATTTAAACCAAAGTTTGATTTAAAAAGGCAATACCTTTCCTTTTAATAAAGTAAACAACTTATTTAGTAAAATAAAAGTGTTAAAAACCAAACTACCTTTCTAATTTGCCGAAACCATTTAGTATAACAAAATGTTATAGTCCATGATCTCTTTCCTTCTGCTCGAAAACATTTATTACAACAATAGTGTTGTAATCCATGTTTCCTTCCGTTTATTAAAATAACTTTTAAACTCTTTAAAACATAATTTGAAACTTGTATTTAAGACATTCCCTTAAAGATAATTTCTTTTAAAAAAAACTTGACTTTTGAAACAAAGGAGCTTCCATTATAAAATTTAAACCTCTTCTTTAAGTAACTCGAATAAATTCTTAGAAATATTTTAACTCTTCAATCTCCTTTTAAAAAACTGTACAAATTTTATAAAACATGTTCAAAAAGAATTTACAAAATATATAACATAGATTAATCTTTTACCTTACTATAATCATATATTTCCAAAGTGCATCCTTAAAGACTTTCGCTATATGGACCGTAACTTTAAAACTTTTTCAGTAAATCAAATATCTTTTAAACACTATTGTATTCTATATTTTAAATCACTTTAATAATTTTGCAAAAAGGTTTGAAAACAAAATTCAAGTTCGGAAACCATTTCAAAACACTTTTAAAAAACAATGTAGTTAACTGCTTTAAAAGAGAGCATGAAATTTCAATGTCGCAAAAGCAACAACAAGAAGGTCGACTATAACTAAGAAAATTTTCTTTTTATATACATAAACATCAATATAAACAAGAATGTAACATCCCCAAATTTATCAATTTAAAATTTGTAATTTATTTGAATTTTTGGAATTCAATTTGAAGATAATTTGAATTAATTTTAAAATTTCAAAACTAGTGAATATTGAGTTTGTTTGTTTATATATATATATAAAAATGGGTTTCAAATTTGAATTTTATTTTAAATTTGAATTTAAATTGAATTTGAATTTGTGTTTGAATGTAAATTTAAAAATAAAATATCTTAAGTAAAATTATTTGGATTCAAATATATTAACATATGTGTATAGTTTCATAAATTAGTATTAAACTTTTTCTTTTAAAAATTGTATAAATGTATAAAGGGGTGTAATTATATAAATATAAGAAAGAAAAACATATATAAACAAATTTGTTTAAAAATATTTTCTCATGCATAGTAATACAAGTATTAACTAGTGAGGCACCCAATGTAACAAGTGTTTAAATTTTAGAAAGTGAATTAACAAGTGTCATCTCTTTTGATTTTAATTTTTTTTAGGAAAATTTATAAAAGAAATTTAACTATTTCTCTCACTTTTTTTTCTCATTTTCAAAAACTTAAGAAAAGAAGCCCATACAAAAAATTTAAATCAGAAAGAAAGAAATCATCATCAAGCAAACTTCATCACAAAATAAAATAAGCAAGATTAGCAATCAACCAAATCTGGAATTAAACCATTTCAAGGATTCAAGGCTTGGAATTCAATTTCTATCCAGAAATTAAGTAAAGCGGTTTCAAATTTTCAAACAAACAATTCAGCAAAGCTTCATCATCTAAATAACAAAGTAAGCAAGGATCATTCCAATAAATTAAACAAACCAAAGTTGCAATTTCCAGATTTTTCAAGTTCAACACTCAGGCTCTTCACTATTTTTATAAACTGAAGGTAAACCTTTTTAAGAATTTGAGTTTCAATTTGTTAAGAAATCAAGCAAGTAATTACATCAGAAGCAAGCAACTTTAAATAACTAGTTGCAAGAAAAATCCAAGATTAAGTTTAAAATAGCAATTCCAGTTCAAATAATCAACTTTCAGGATTTCTTCTCTGTTTCTTCTTCATAGGTGAGTAAACTTTTCTTTAGATTTGATATGAATCCTGTTTTTGTGAAAATATGGAAGCTTGAATTGAAAATGTGAGTTGCATGTATATAAATACGTGAAAATTGGAGTGTGCATGTCTGTGCACTTGAAAGAGGGGTTCTGTCCCAGGTTGACAGGCCCAAGTCTGACAAAAAAGAATTGATTTCTTCCTCCTCGGTCAATAGTAAACAATAGAATCTAAACAAAAGTTGTTTGTTTAGGTATGATTCAAGTTCTAAAAATGGTTTTAAGCAAATCAAATTGAAGAGTTTTTTGGAAAATCAAAATTACAGGCAATATTAAAACCTGTTGAAAAATTGATTATCATATTCTTTGATTCCAGTTATATCAATTGAAATGCTTTAGAAAATAATGAATTTTGAAAGCAAAATCATAATTTTTACATCAGTGATTACTGAGATAGGCAGAAATGAACAAATTTGGGGGTTTTGCTAAATTCCGATGATCGGAATCATTTTGGGTCTCGGGGTTGAGGTGGTAGCTTGGTGGAGGATGGTAGATCATCTAAAAAATACTCGTCGATTTTATAATTTGATGTGGAGGGCTGACGAGATCAAACTAGGGTTTTAGTCCATGCTTGTGCATTGATCGGAAATTGACCAATTTCGTTGTCTAGGCTGCATCGGATTGGACGAGACCGTTTGGTAGAGGGGCGTGGTCGACAAGGAAAGCTCTTGACGTAGGCGCATTGCTTCTGGTGATCTTTAGCGTCAGAGTGATGTGGATTTGTGGGTCGAGCTTTAGCCCAGTTTTGAGTCAATTGACTCTTTTGCAAGTTCGTTGACATTTTGGTCTTATGGGTGGTGTGGATGTTAGGTGGGGTTGTCGTCGACTCGATGGGGCGTGGAGCATCGACCAACGGTGGCAATTCCGTTTGTGCATGTGCACAGCAAGATGGTTGGTGTCAGTGGAAAAAGTTTGGGGAAGAAGGGTTCGACTCGAAGCAAATATCGGAGGAAATGTGTGATGGCTCGAGTTTTAACTTGAGTAAAATTTGTGATGTGCTGGGTAATAATTCTTAGAAAAAAATTAAGTTTGAAAATTTGGGCACTCGGGTTGATTTTCGATAAAATACGAAGTAAACAGGCAATTCTTCCGGGGGTGACTCGAAGTAGGTCTCGAGCTTTTCTGTAAAACAATTTTTCTTTTAAAAAAATTTCAAACTTTTAAACTTTTTTTTCTTTTTACAACCCCTGTTTTCAAAATGATGTTTTGATTTAAGTTTGAATTAATTGAAGACATAAGTAAGATATTTTCAAAGTAATTAAATTTTAATTTATTTAATTTTGTTACATCATTTTATAAAAGTTATTTATATTAAATAAATAACGTAATTTAAAAAGGAAATTAAGATAAAATGTTGTTTAAACTAATCTTAATATTTTAACGCAACTAATGTATAAGGATAATGAATTAATAAGGTTTAAAAGGATAATCAAAGTAATTAATTGATCTTTTGGTTTATTGAACAATTAATGATTTTTTCAATATAATTACTTAAGAAGTAATTACTTAATTAATTACTTAATATTATGATTAATTTAATAAATAATTAAGGTTAATTAATTTGTAATTAATTATTAATTAATTAAGGAGTAATTAATAAAAGTAATTAAGATTTAATTAATTAACAATTAAGGGTTAATTAATTAATATAATTAATTGATTAATTAATGGAGGTGATTAAGACTTAATCAATTGTAATTAATGAAATTGATCATTTCTTAAAGATTACTAATGAAAGTAATTATGTGGTTAATAAATTTAAAACCACATGATTTATTCATCATAATTGAAGATGTTTAATTGTTATTAAATGTTGTGTGTTGGATTGATATTTCTGATATGTGATATGATGCTATGTAATATGAATTGCTTTGTGCTGAGCGGCGATATTTGTGATGAATATACCTCTGTGTGAATGTGAAAACCCTTTGGCCCGTAAAACGACAATTGAATTTCGATGCGACAGGGATTCGGTTTCCAGTTGGTTATCGGAAACCCACATTGAACCCTGAATGTGAATCTTTGTGATTTATATATCCATGTGTTTTCAAATTGAGCGCCCACTATTCGGTTTAGCCGGGAGAGGACCTTTGTGTCGTATAACCCATTTCGAATATGTGATACGACGAAATGGATAGCATTTAAAGACGGCGGTGAAGACCGGGCGTCTTCGAGAACGATAGGATAACCTATCGAATGACTTTGCACTGAGTTGCTCCGGTATAGAGATATTCATATGTGATAGGGAGTCCGATCAGGATTGTGGATACTTGAATTACAAGGACTTCTTCGGAAGTGCCTTCGGTTCTGTTCGAACCCGGAACAGACTTGTATGGTTGTATGTCTGACATTACAATTTGAGATATAAAGTTGATTTCTTTCAAATACATTTCTGTTGGTGGTGGAGAATTTATTCTCTTAGCTTAACACCCTTCTCTGAGATGTACGAGCTCAGATGTTATGTAGTTGAAGGTTATTAGTGATAAACTCCCAAATTGATAGTGTGGCATGCTGAGTGTTGTTGATCATTTGTTGATCGAAGTATGGCTTTGTGGAAAAGCGTAGCTTTGTGGATGAGACTTCATCGAACCTCACAACCCCGTTATGGTCGAAACAGGAATCGTGGCAGCAAGGTTATTTGGGGGTAGCGCCCCCGAGGGTGTGTCCATTTCCTTTAAGATTATAAGTGGTATCATGGTATGGAGCCCAAATACTTACTTTGTGGTTGCTGCAAACTTATTGCTTTGTGGTTGTTGGTTGAGAAGCGCTTCGGATAAAGGTTGGTAACGACCGAGAATCGGCATACTCATGCCAGTTTTTACCTAGTTACAATGGTAACCCGACCCTATGTAGCAGAGATCCAGTTAGGTTCTTGGGGACGTCCCTCCAAAGGCGTTCCATTTTGTGTGGGAAGTTCCTTTGCCTGACCATTTGTTGAAAATCCAAACAAAACAATACGAGCCCTTTACGGTTTTAGTTGTATAACCTGCCATGCAGCGTGGCGGTAACCTGCTACAAAACATGGTAGCTATAGTAGGCATACGACGAAATGGGGTATGCTGGAAAAGATTGATATTATACTTTCGAAATGTTTTCACACTATGCACTAATAATAATATCAAAGAGTTTTCTCGTATTAAGCATGTTTGACTATCATAAAAATTAATCTCCTCCAAGTCTGCATTTGCATTGTGTGTGTGGTGGGAGGTCTTATAGTAGTTTCATTTTTCAAAAAGCATATTGGTTTTTCTTTTATAAACTATTTTTATTTCAAACAACTGTTTTTGTTTACTCATACCAGTTCCATGACTGACCCGGAGTTTATTGTTCCTTTCCTAAACTCTGGGTGCCCATAAGTTCCACACGGGTAGCCTAAAAGCAGGTTATCCGTGTTTTCGAGCTAGCTTGGATTTTGAAGTCTTTCGGAAGCTGTCAGATTCGGGAAATCTTTTTGCCTTGGAAATCTTTTGAAGTGTTGGAGTTTTGAAGACCTTATCAAAGTTGAAGTATGTTGGAAACTTGTGGAAGTTTCTGTTGTCATATTATTGTTGTATCATATTTGTATCACTCTGATATTGGTGATTGATGTTGTAATGGATATTGTATCAAGTTGTATCTATGTTGTATTCAATGATATTCATTTGTTTCCGCTGTATATTTGCATCTACTGTTGTTATAAGCTCCATCTGAACTGAAGTTCGACGCTTGAATCTCAGACAGTCGAATACAAGTGAGGTATTTGATGTCGATTTTCAATCGCTGGATTTGGGGTCATGACAAGTGGTATTAGAGCTAAAGGTTGAGTAAGAACTTTAGCTACGGAGTATAACACATTAGATGTCTCATTAGATATAGGGTGAAATATACCCTAGAATGAGTATAAACTGAGAGTCGAAAACCCTAAAATTTCTTGGTCTATTCCTTTTACTGTTGATATTCCCTAAGATATCTTGTCCATATGCCTAAATCAAGTTTTCTTACTATTTACAAATGGTGAGAATGAGCGAAAGAAGAGGACAAGGTAGGGGACGGAAAAATACCACTGCAACTGGTCAAGTCCCTGCAACTGCAACTATGCCTGCTCAGCCTCAGCCGAATATGGCTGATTTATATAAGAGTTTCTCGAGACTTGGTGGAAATCCGTTCACTGGCAAGGAGTCTATTGTTGAAGCCCAAGCTTGGATCCGATCCTGTGAAAGAATTTTCAGGGGATTGAAATTGGAAGATGATCAAAAGTGATTGATAGCTTCTTGGAAACTCCAAGAAGAAGCATTAGCATGGTGGGAGACAGTTACTGTAGATGAGTCGGAAGATGAGTTTACTTGGAGACGATTTAAAGACGTGTTTGAGCAGGGATACATTCCATCTGCTGGTATCTCCTGAATGTACCAGAAGTTCATAGATTTGAAGCAAGGAAGCTTATCATTTGAGGAGTATTTGAATAAATTCATCGAATTGTCTCGATTTGGTCCGGAGCTAGTGAATACACCCTTAAAGAAAAATGAAAGATTCATTCGGAGAATGAATAAGGAGTACCACAAGAGGATGAAAGATTACATAAAAGAATCCTTTTCGGACTTGATCTATATGGGTTATCGATTACCCTAGATATGCAGAAAGTTCCTGAAGAGAAGGGGATTTTAAGTAGCTCAAATTGGAAGATAAGAAAATTCGAAGGAAAAAGGCCGGATCAAGGCAAGAAGAGGAGTAATCAGGGGAACCCAGCAAGAAATACTACTTGTTATAACTGCCAGGAGAAAGTCCATTTAGCAAATGATTGTGAGAAGCCAAAGAAACAAATAAAGAAAGATCAACTCGTGAAGGCAAGTCAAAGATCCAAGGAATGCTATTGCTATCACCAGCCGGGTCATGGAGTTAAGAATTGCCCGAAAATAAACAAGCACAAGTAGCAAGAATGTATGTGATGGAAGATGATCCTTCAACTTCAAAGGCGGATGAAGGAAAGGGAGTTTTAGAAGGTAACCTTATTGTTGGTGATAGAGTTGTTAGAGTTTTATTCGATACGGGAGCTTCACATAGCTTTATCTCCCAACAAATCATGGATGAATTAAAACTTAAACTTAAGTTTGTTGATGAACCTATTTGTGTAAAGAACCCAGTGGGTGGTCCGGCAAATCTTTGTCTATATTGTAGGAGGGTGCCTATCTCGTATTCTGGCCATCGATTTCCTATTAACCTTTATGTTCTTGACTTCAATGAATTTTAAATCCTACTCAGAATGAATTGGTTATCGAAATACGAAGCCAAATTAGATTGCAACAATCGAACGATTCTGATTAAAATAAAACTTGGAGATTACATTGAAATTTCTTGTGAAGACCCTAGTCCAAAAAGGGATAAACTGATGAATACTTTGGGATATCTAGAACCTAGTTTAGAATTCATTCCTACTGTCCAGCATTTTCCAGATGTATTCGAAGAAGTGAAATCTTTACCCCCACACAGAGAGATTGAATTCAGAATTGACTTAATTCTGAATGCTCGTCCTGTCGTTCATGCTAGCCGCAAGATGGCACCCTGGGAAAGGATTGAACTAGTCAAGCAAACCAGTGATTTGCTAAAGAAGGGATTGATTCATCCTAGTGTCTCTGAATGGGATTCAGTTGCAGTGTTTGTGGCTAAATCTGACGGATCCTTGAGATTGTGTGTTGACTATCGCAATCTCAATAAACAAACTCTCAAGAACAAGTTTCCCTTAGCCAGGATCGACGATTTATTCGATCAACTTCACGGTGCACGATTATTTCTAAGATGGATCTAGCCCAGTGATTCCATCAGTTGCGAATTGCTGAAGACTGTGTGTATTTAACTACTTTTAGGGGTCCGGACGTATTCTACGAATGGTTAGTCATGTTTTTCGGACTAACCAATGCTCCCGCGTACTTCGTAGATTTAATGACCCGTGTGTTTCGGGAGGTGTTGAATAAATTTATGCTTGTATTTATCAATGATATCCTAATCTATTCCAAAATCGAAGAGGAACATGCTGAACATCTCAGAATTGTTTTGGAGATTTTGAGAAGGAACATTCTATTCACCAAATTTTCTAAATGCCACTTTTGGGTCAAAGAAGTCAGATTTCTTGGCCATATTGTTAATGAAGAAGGAATTTCTGTTGATCCTAGCAAAATTTCCGTTATTCTTGACTGGAAGCGACCCACAACTCCGAAAGAAGTTCGAATTTTTCGGGGTTTAGCAGGCTATTACAGGAAGTTTGTTTAGGACTTTTCTAAGATAGCTAGTCCGCTGACTAAGCTAACAATGAAGAATGCTAAGTTCAATTGGACTCCAAAATGTGATGAAGTTTTTCAGAAATTGAAAAAGAGTTTGACTACTGCTCCTGTTCTCGTTATCATTAACGGGAGCCAAGGCTTATTTTTCTATGATGATGCTTGTGGTGATGGGGTAGGTGCAGTATTAATGCAGAATGGGAAAGTAATTGCTTACGCGAGTAGACAATTACTCTTGCATGAGAGAAACTACCCAACACATCATTTGGAGCTTTTGGCTGTTATTTTCGCCTTAAAAATATGGAGACACTATCTTCTGGGTAAGAATCTCCTTCAGCTTTTCTAAAAGAAAATTTTAAAGTTCAACTTAACTTAATCTATACTTAATAAATTCTTCTTGTTTAGGTGAAAAATTCAAATTATTCACCGACCACAAATCTTTAAAGAATCTCTTCACCTAGAAATATTTGAATCTATGACAACAACGTTGGTTGGAATTTCTGGCATCCTATGACCTAGGTATTCAATATACACCCGGAAAAACCAATGTGGTTATCGATGCTCTAAGTAGGAGGCATGCTATTCTTGCTCATCTTGTTGTCACTCCTACTCTCCTTGGAAAGATTGCCAGCAAACAGAAAGAAGACAAATTTCTTCAGGGAATCTATGGAAGGATTCGTCGAGAGGAGGATTCCAGTTTTGGAACCGATAATAATGGAGGTATGAAGTTGAAAGTTAAAATTTGTGTCCCAGATGTTTCGGATTTAAAACGTGAAGTTTTTGACGAATGCTACAAGTCCAAACTTTGTATCCATCCAGGAGTCAATAAAATGTTTCGTGATATCAAAAGAATGTTTTGGTGGAAAACTACGAAAAGGGACATATCTATGTATGTGAGTCGATGTGCTACTTGTCAACAAATTAAAAAAGATCAAAAGAAAGTGGCGAGTTTACTTCAGCCTTTGGAAGTACCGAAGTGGAAATGGGATCAAGTATCAATGGATTTCATCGACGGATTGCCACGAACTAAGAAAGGAAATGAAGCAATTTGGTTTATAGTGGATCGTCTAACCAAAAATGCTCACTTCATTCCAGTGAAATCCACCTGGACAGCGGCAAGCTTAGCAGAGCTATATATAAAAGAGATTGTCTGTCTCCACAGTACTCCTAGTAGTATAGTGAATGATCATGACCCGATCTTCAGTAGTAGATTTTGGGAGGCATTCCAAGCCTTATTAGAACAAAACTAAACTTTAGTACTACTTATCACCCGCAGTCTGATGGGTAGACAGAAAGGATTAATCGAATTTTAGAAGACCTATTGCGGGCTTGTATTCTTGATTTTGGTGGTTCTTGGAAGGACCATTTACCTTTGGTTGAATTCTCTTATAACAATAGCTATCAAGCCTGTATCTAAATGGCTCCTTTTGAAGCTTTATATGGTCGTCCGTGTCGATCACCTGCATGCTGGATCGAGTCAGGTGGTAGACTCGTCCTTGGACCAGATATGATTTAAGAAGCCATGGAAAAAGTTGATTTTATTCGAAGGAAATTGATAACTGCTCAAAGTCGTCAAAAGAGCTATTATGACCACAGAAGAAGATATTTGGAATTCCAAGTTGGAGATTCGGTATTTCTAAAAGTGTCTCCAATGCGTGGCGTGTTATGGTTTGGGAAACTGGTAAGCTGGCACCATGGTATATTGGTACTTTTCCTATTCTAGAGAGGATCGGCCCTCTAGAATATCGAGTGCAGCTACCCAGCTGGTTGTCTGGCGTGCATGATGTGTTCCACATTTCTAACCTTCGGAAATATATGCACGACCAGATAGTGTCATTGAAGAAGCTGCTCAACAGGATTTGGAAATCACACCAAATCTGACAGTAAAGAGAGAATAAAGATTATAGATCGGGAGGAAAAGCAATTGAGAAACAAAATTGCGAAACTAGTCAAAGTGCAATGGAGTGGCGATCCAAAGGACTGTACTTGGGAAACAGAGGATAGCATGCGAAAGTCCTATCCTAACCGCAGAGTGGATATCTCGGCTTAATTTGGTAAGCCATTTCTTTATTTTTTATATCTTCATATCTTCTTTGTTTGTCTTTCTCCCTCTTTCAAATTTCGAGGACGAAATTTTCTTAATGGGGAACCTGTAACATCCCCAAATTTATCAATTTAAAATTTGTAATTTATTTGAATTTTTGGAATCCAATTTGAAGATAATTTGAATTAATTTTAAAATTTCAAAACAAGTGAATATATTGAGTTTGTTTGTTTATATATATAAAAATGGGTTTCAAATTTGAATTTTATTTTGAATTTGAATTTTAATTTAAATTAAATTTTAATTTAAATTAAATTTGAATTTGTGTTTGAATGTAAATTTAAAAATAAAATATCTTAAGTAAAATTATTTGGATTCAAATATATTAACATATGCGTATAGTTTCATAAATTAGTATTAAACTTTTTCTTTTAAAAATTGTATAAATGTATAAAGGGATGTAATTATATAAATAAGAAAGAAAAAAATATATAAACAAATTTGTTTAAAAATATTTCTCATGCATAGTAATACAAGTGTTAACTAGTGAGGCACCCAATGTAACAAGTGTTTAAATTTTAGAAAGTGAATTAACAAGTGTCATCTCTTTTGATTTTAATTTTTTTTAAGACAATTTATAAAAGAAATGTAAACTATTTCTCCTAATTTTTTTTCTCATTTCAAAAACTTAAGAAAAGAAGCCTGTACATAAAATTTAAATCAGAAAGAAAGAATCATCATCAAGAAAACTTCATCACAAACTAAAATAAGCAAGATCAGCAGTCAACCGAATCTGGAATTAAACCATTTCAAGGATTTAAGGCTTGGAATTCAATTTCTATCCAGAAATGAAGTAAAGCAGTTTCAAAACTTCAAACAAACAATTCAGCGGAGCTTCATCATCTAAACAACAAAGTAAGCAAGGATCATTCCAGTAAATTAAACAGACCAAAGTTGCAATTATGTCACCTTATGTACTTATTAGATGGTAGTTCTTTTGAGGGGATAACCGTTATGCATTCTATGCGGTCTCAAAAATACGGCTATATGTTGATCACATATCTCTTGAGTTTCTCATACCAGACTTATGTCTGATGCTTGGTTTTTGTTTTCCTTAAATTCCTCGCGTACTCTTTCGAGTAGTCTAAGATAGGCAGGTTTTCATTGATGTTTATTGGAGCTCGAGAAGACGAGATGGATGTTTCACCTACCGTAGTATACTCATTTCCACTGCATTACTATTGTATGTATTAAAATTTGTAAGGAAAGATTGTTATAACTATCCAGGCTAATGATAGTACTTATGTTTTTAACTCTGAAATTTTAGCATCGGATTAACTCTTTTTATTGTTCCTTTGATATTATATATTACTGTTCCAATACTGAGATTCATATGTTGTGTTCTCTTCTTTCTTGTTTATTTCTTTTTCTAATATATTTCACCATAACAATTCGTCCTTCCAGCACTTGGATGCCCGACACACGAATATCGTGGATGTATTAGTGTCGATATTTGGAGGTCAAGAGGGTGGGTCGTTACATTATACTTATAAAACCCTTTCAAAAATAAAGGTATCTCATAAGACCACGCCGCACATTAACACTGACATGTTTTTACCTTGCGATAATTAAATTAGTTTATAGTAAATCTAGTGATATTATAATAATATCTAGGGTTTAAAATAAATATTTAACCATAGACGAAATGGTTACATTAATTACATTCAACATCATATTTAGTATCCAACAAAGTCCGTAAATGCATGTATTGGAAAATGGATTATATAAAACGACAAGGCTATCGGGGTACCACCTTCCATAAAGGCATGTAAAGTTTGCATACCTCGAAGTCTAGAATAAAAATAGGATCCGAAAGTTTCAATATGCTTATTATTAAAACATTTTCAAAAATCATTTTTTAAGCCAAAGTTTGATTTAAAAAGGCAATAGATTTCCTTTTAATAAACAACTTATTTAATAAAATAAAAGTGTTAAAAACCAAACTACCTTTCCAATTTGCCGAAACCATTTAGTATAACAAAATGTTATAGTCCATGATCTCTTTCCTTCTGCTCGAAAACATTTATTACAACAATAGTGTTGTAATCCATGCTTTCTTCCGTTTATTAAAATAACTTTTAAACTCTTTAAAACATAATGTGAAACTTGTATATAAGACATTCCATTAAAGATAATTGCATTTAAACAAAACTTGACTTTTGAAACAAAGGAGCTTCCATTATAAAATTTAAACCTCTTGTTTAAGTAACTCGAATAAATTCTTAGAAATATTTTAAATCTTCAATCTCCTTTTAAAAAACTATACAAATTTTATAAAACACGTTTGAAAAGAATTTACAAAATATATAACATAGATTAATCTTTTACCTTACTAAAATCATATATTTCCAAAGTGCATCCTTAACGACTATCCCTATATGGCTCGTAACTTTAAAACTTTTTTAGTAAATGAAATATCTTTTAAACACTATTGTATTCTATATTTTAAATCACTTTAATACTTTTGCAAAAAGGTTTGAAAACAAAATTCAAGTTCGGAAACCATTTTAAAACACTTTTAAAAAACAATGTAGTAAACTGCTCTAAAAGAGAGCATGAAATTTCAATGTTGCAAAAGCAACAACAAGTAGGTCGACTATAACTACGCAAATTTTCTTTCTATATACACAAACATTAACATAAACAAGAATGTAACATCCCCAAATTTATCAATTTAAAATTTGTAATTTATTTGAATTTTTGGAATTCAATTTGAAGATAATTTGAATTAATTTAAAATTTCAAAACAAGTGAATGTTGAGTTTGTTTGTTTATATATATAAAAATGGGTTTCAAATTTGAATTTTATTTTGAATTTGAATTTGAATTTAAATTGAATTTGAATTTGTGTTTGAATGTAAATTTAAAAATAAAATATCTTAAGTAAAATTATTTGGATTCAAATATATTAACATATATGTGTAGTTTCATAAATTAGTATTAAACTTTTTCTTTTAAAAATTGTATAAATGTATAAAGGGATGTAATTATATAAATAAGAAAGAAAAAAATATATAAACAAATTTGTTTAAAAATATTTTCTCATGCATAGTAATACAAGTGTTAACTAGTGGGGCACCCAATGTAACAATGTTTAAATTTTAGAAAGTGAATTAACAAGTGTCATCTCTTTTGATTTTAATTTTTTTTTTAGGAAAATTTACAAAAGAAATGTAAACTATTTCTCTCACTTTTTTTCTCATTTTCAAAAACTTAGGAAAAGAAGCCTGTACAGAAAATTTAAATCAGAAAGAAAAAAATCATCATCAAGCAAACTTCATCACAAACTAAAATAAGCAAGATCAGCAATCAACCAAATCTGGAATTAAACCATTTCAAGGATTTCAGGCCTGGAATTCAATTTTTATCCAAAAATCAAGAAAAGAAGTTTCAAAACTTCAAACAAACAATTCAGCAAAGCTTCATCATCTAAACAACAAAGTAAGCAAGGGTCATTCCGGTAAATTAAACAAACCAAAGTTGCAATTTCCAGATTTTTCAAGTTCAACACTCAGGCTCTTTTCTGTTTTTATAAACTGAAGGTAAATCTTTTTAAGAATTTGAGTTTCAATTTTTTAAGAAATCAAGCAAGTAATTACATTAGAAGCAAGCAACTTTAAATAACTAGTTGCAGGAAAACTCTAGGAACATGTTTAAAATAGCAATTCCAGTTCAAATAATCAACTTCCAGGATTTCTTCTCTGTTTCTTCTTCATAGGTGAGTAAACTTTTCTTTAGATTTGATATGAATCCTGTTGTTGTGAAAATATGGAAGCTTGAATTGAAAATATGAGTTGCATGTATATAAGTACGTGAAAATTGGAGTGTGCATGTCTGTGCACTTGAAAGAGGGGTTTTGTCCCAGGTTGATAGGCCCATGTATGATCAAAAATTTTGATTTCTTCCTCCTCGATCAATATTAAACCATAGAATCTAAATAAAATTTGTTTGTTTAGGTATGATTCAAGTTCAAAAAATGGTTTTAAGCAAATCAAATTGAAGAGTTTTTTGAAAAATCGAAATTACAGGCAAAATTAAAACCTGTTGAAAAATTGATTATCATATTCTTTGATTTCAGTTATATCAATTTAAATGCTTTATAAAATAATGATTTTTGAAAGCAAAATCATAATTTTTAAATCATTAATTACTGAGATTGGCATAAATGAACAAATTTGGGGTTTTTGCTAAATTCTGATGATTGGAATCATTGTGGCTCTCGAGGTTGAGGTGGTAGCTTGGTGGAGGATGGTAGATCATCTGAAGAATACTCGTCGATTTTATAATTTGATGTGGAGGGCTGACGAGATCAAACTAGGGTTTTAGCCTATGCTTCTGCATTAATCGAAAATTGACCAATTTCGTTGTCTAGGCTGCATCGGACTGGACGAGACCATTTGGTAGAGGGGCATGGTCCACAATGAAAGCTCGTGACGGAGGCGTATTGCCTCTAGTGATCATTAGCGTCGGAGCGAGGTGGATTTGTGGGTCGAGCTTCGACCCAGTTTTGAGTCAGTTGACTCTTTTGCAAGTTCGTTGACATTTTGGTCATCTGGGTGGTGTAAATGTAAGGTGGGGTTGTCATCGACTCGATGGAGGCTGGAGCATCGACCAACGGTGGTGATTCCATTTGTGCATGTGTATAGCAAGATGGTTGGCGTCAGCGGAAAAAGTTTGGGGAAGAAGGGTTCGACCCGAAGCAAATATCGGGGGAAACGTGTGATGGCTCGAGTTTTAACTCGAGTAAAATTTGTGATGTACTGGGTAATAATATTTTGAAAAAATTTAAGTTTGAAAATTTGGGCACTCGGGTTGATTTTCGACAAAACTTGAAGTAAACAGGCAATTCTCTCGGGGGTGACTCGAAGCAGGTCTCGAGCTTATCCGTAAAATAGTTTTTGTTTTAAAAAAAATTCAAATTTTTAAACTTTTTTCCTTTTAAAACCCATGTTTTCAAAATGACGTTTTGATTTAAGTTTGAATTAATTGAAGACATAAGTAAGATATTTTCAAAGTAATTAAATTTTAATTTATTTAATTTTGTTGCATCATTTTATAAAAGTTATTTATATTAAATAAATAATATAATCTAAAAAGGAAATTAAGATAAAATGTTGTTTACACTAATCTTAATATTTTAAGGCAACTAATGTATAAGGATAATGATTTAACAAGGTTTAAAAGGATAATCAAAGTAATTAATTTGTCTTTTGGTTTATTAAACAATTAATGATTTTGTTAATATAATTACTTAAGAAGTAATTACTTAATATTAAGATTAATTTAATAAATAATTAAGGTTAATTAATTTGTAATTAATTATTAATTAATTAAGGAGTAATTAATTTATAAAAGTAATTAAGATTTAATTAATTAACAATTAAGGGTTAATTAACTAAGATAATTAATTAAGGAATGATTAATTAATGAAGGTGATTAAGACTTAGTCAATTGTAATTAATGAAATTAATCATTGATTAAAGATTACTAATGAAAGTAATTATGTGGTTAATAAATTTAAAACCACACGATTTATTCATCTTAATTGAAGATGTTTGATTGTTATTGAATGATGTGTGTCGGATTGATATTTCTAATATATGATATGATGCTATGTAATATGAATTGCTTTGTGCTGAGCTGCGATATCTGTGATGAATATACTTCTATGTGAATGTGTAAACCCTTTGGCCCGTAAAACGGCAATTGAATTTCGATGCGACAGGGAGTCGGATTCCAGTTGGTTATCCGATACCCACAATGAACCATGAATGTGAATCTTTGTGATTGATATATCCACATGTTTTAAAATTGAGCGCTCACTATTAGTTTTAGCCGGGAGAGGACCTTTGTGTCATATAACCCATTCCAGATATGTGATAGGATGAAATGGATAGCATTTGAAGACGGCGGTGAAGATCGGGCATCTTCGAGAACGATAAGATAACCTGTCGAATGACTCTGCACTGAGTTGCTCCGGTATAGAGATCTCCATATGTGATGGGGAGTCCGATCGGGATTGTGGATGCCCGAATTGCAAGGACTTCTTCGGAAATGCCATCGGTTCTATTCGAACCCGGAACAGACTTGTATGGTTCTATGTTTGACATTACAATTTGAGATATAAAGCTGATTTCTTTCAAACACATTTCTGTTGGTGGCGGAGATTTATTCTCTTAGCTTAACACCCTTCTCTGAGACGTACTAGCTCAGAGATTATGTAGTTGAAGGTTATTAGTGATATGCTCTCAATTTGGTAGCGTGGCATGCTGAGTGCTGCTGATCATTTGTTGATCGAAGCATGGCTTTATGGAAAAGCATGGCTTTATGGACGAGACTTCGTCGAACCTCACAACCCGATTATGGTCGAAACAGGGATCGTGGCAGCATGGTTATTTGGGGGTAGCGCCCCCTGAGGGTATGTCCATTTCCTTCTGGATTATAAGTGGTGTCATTGTATGGAGCCCAAATACTTACTTTGTGGTTGCTGCAAACTTATTGCTTTGTGGTCGTTGGTTGAGAAGCGCTTCGGATAAAGGTTGGTAACGACCGGGAGGTGGCATACTCGTGTCAGTAGTTACCTAGTTACAGAGGTAACCCGGCCTTGTGTAGCAAAGATTCGGTTAGGTTCTCGGGGATGTCCCTCCAGAGGCGTTTCATTTTGTGTGGGAAGTTCCATTGCCTGGCCATTTGTTGGAAATCCAAAAAAACAATACGAGCCCTGTATGGTTTTAGTTGTATAACCTGCCATGCAGCGTGGCGGTAACCTGCTACAAAACATGGTAGCTATAGTAGGCATACGACGAAATGTGGTATGCTTGCTAAGATTGATATTATACTTTCGAAATGTTTTCACACTATGCACTAATAATGATATCAAAGAGTTTTCTCGTGCTAAGCATATTTGACTATCATAAGAAGAAAACTGCTCCAAGTCTGCGTTTGCATTGTTTTTGTGGTGGGAGGTCTTATGGTAGTTTTATTTTCCAAAAAGCATATCGGTTTTTCTTTTATAAACTGTTTTTATTTCAAACAACTGTTTTTGTTTACTCATACCAGTCTCATGACTGACCTAGAGTTTATTTTTCCTTTCCTAAACTCTGGGTGCCCATAATTTCCACACGGGCAGCCTAGAAGCAGGTTATCCGTGTTTTCGAGCTAGCCTGGATTTTGAAGTCTTACGGAAGCTATCGGATTCGGGAAAGCTTTTTGCCTTTTAAATCATTTGACGTGTTGGAGTTTTGAAGACCTTATCAAAGTTGAAGTATGTTGGAAACTTGTTGAAGTTTATGTTGTAATATTATTGTTGTATCATATTTGTATCATTCTGATATTGGTGATCGATGTTGTAATGGATGTTGTATCAAGTTGTATCTGTGTTGTATTCAATGATATTCATTTGTTTCCGTTGTATATTTGCATCTAATGTTGTTATAAGCTCCATCCGAACTGAAGTTCGACGCTTGAATCTTAGGTAGTGGAATACAAGTGAGGTATTTGATGTCGATTTTCAATCGCTGGATTTCGGATCGTGACAAATAATGTATGTAAATAAAAATCACAACGCGAGGAATACTATAGGATTCCTCTACAAAATTTCTATTCTTCGAAGTGTTTTCATAGCGACCTATTCCCTACAAAACACTTCGAGTTCCTTTTGCTTTAGTCCCTCACAAAATAATGGTTATTTATGTCATCCATTTTTAAGCAGGAATTAAATTCAAACAAGCAATATACACAAGCAAGTCAATTTAAATTATTACAACATGAACATCATTTGCAAAACTAATTTAAAGTGAGATATCTCACTTTAAAAGAACACCAACTCAAACCAAAGGCTACTACTTCTTGCTACCACCCAAACCACTAGAACAACACCTCCTACCATCACCATAGCTCACGCCAAGGCCCACATTCCTCATAGAAGCTCATAGCCATAGGCCATTTATGCTCCAAAGTTTTGAACTTTGACTTGCTACAAGGTGATGCTATGATATGCTAAGGCTTATATTAAAGTTTAGTAAGAATTTAAGGAGTTTTACTTTGTTTGAAGCTTAAAAGAAAAGAGAGATGGGAGGGAAGAAGAGAGAAAGAGTTTGGAAATGGAGTAAAATAAAAAAATGAAGTAAGGAGGTCCTTTTATAGAATTGTATAAAGTGGAAAATTACACTACTACGCCTTAGCCAAATTCCCTAATTAACCTCTCTAATGCTATCTTCAATACACTTTCCAAAGTCCCAACTCATGCACCACACCCTCTTCACATGGACTACTTTTACATCACACTCCATTAGTGTACTGCTTGGTACTTTAACACTTAAAATAAGAGAGAAAAGTCCACTTTACTTTATTACTTAATTAATTACACTTTAAAGCGCTTAAGAACTCTTTAGTTTAATTAACATCCTTTTTTACTTTTTTCAAATTTATTAAATGTATATATGTATGTTACAAAAGTTCATTTGTGTGCAACAATGCTGCAACAACTTCCATTCGATGGAAAGTCGAAAATGTGAAAAATGAATTTCGTTCACATTTACTATTTTTCTCCGAACTATTTAATTTTATAAACAAAATTTCGAAAAAAGTTCACCATTATGATTTATTAATTAAAAGAGGATTATTTGATTATTAAAAACCATTAATTGATTATTAACAAATCAAAGCGACAAAATTCTGGGTCGTTACATTCTTCCCCCTTAAAAGAATTTCGACCCTAAAATTTCATACAATCCATGAACAAGCCATATTAATTCTTAAAATTTCCCACAATGTTAAATGACTAACAAACTAACTTAGAGTTTATCCAGGTTTACAACAATCTCACCACACAAGGATAATAAACAAACTATTGAGCATACCTCATGTTAAACAGCCATAGGTTGTTACTCAATCGATTATTCACACTACCTTATGACAAATCAAAGGGTCATCTACTCAGCTCCTCATGACCCATAAAATATTAATGGCAAATATACTAACGCATATGGTATGGATGAATCATCCGTGTTCAATATCCGACCCAATCACTTGTTCGGAAACATAAATCTCTTATGCAAACTAGTATATATCACTTAACTTCTTCATTGTGGAACCCTGATCTGGTTCCTTGATCTGATACTTATGTTTTCCTTACATAGTTCTAAACTATGATAGAAAAAACTCATGTCATCATAAGAATCTATCTCAAGTACTCGCATACAAGAATCGAGTGAAAATGCCTAGTTCGGACCGGTGTATGACACCCATAAATCATGTTCCCGAACTCTGGATCAAGAACTTTTATGCAAATAAATTGATCCAAATCACTTACGGTTTTTATCCCTTTAGGATAAACTAATAATTATAATACTCCAATAATTTTTTACTTTCCAAAATTATCTATGAAAGCATTTCATAAAAACATAACTTAAAATTTAAACTAGTACAATACCATATTACATCCTGAGAGTATATATAACTATCTAGTTTAATCTTATATCTTTTCTTTAAATTCAGATGTAGGCCCAAAATAAATTTAGGTCTTAAAACTGAGTCAACCTTTTTGACCTCTTTACCCATCCAGTTTGCTAAGTAGCTTAGAAGAGTAGGATGCTAGTATCAAAACTTAGTTCTAAAGGTTACTTTTCCTTAGACATCTCTAAGGTAAAGAGATTTTATTAGTCGGTCCAATAACATGAAATAGTTTTCACAACTTAGATGTTAATACAAGAGACCCGGTTTTAATATAAAAAAAAAGTTTATTAAAACCTTCTTATTAAATTTAACCCATTAAAAACTTGTATTAAATTATTGCTTCTTTATCCAAGAGTGATATAAACCTATATTAAAATTTTCAACACATTCTTTTATCAAAATACATTTTTAGTTTAAAAATCCATTTTTTTAAAAGAAACTTAAAAACTTAAACCTATATTTTATTTCAAATTTTTTTGAAATAATGTTGCATATTTTAATACATAGAGAATATAAATATAGACCGAGCAACACCAAAATGACACCAAGGAACTGGTCCTACCATATAGTACATGCATCCCTTTACCCAAAAGGGTAATACTTAAGAGAAGTTCTTACCATCCAAATACATCTCCTGCCCATTTTTAATCATTTTCAAGCCACTCGAACTAGTTAACATAAAAATACTTCTTCTCTTTCAAACCTTATTTTGAAACCATACTATATATTTCCAGATAAAAAGTTTTAACTAAAATATATGTTACCCACTTGCTTTGGGTTCGTTCGAATTCGAACTCGTTTCGATCGTACAATGAAAAAGGGAATTATTTACTAAGTGCGCGATAATGTTAGCTTAAGAAAACATATGATATTTAGATTACCACCATACAAATCAAGATTCATTCTTCTAACTAACCAAAGAAAATGTACCTTGCTTAAAATTTTCTTTGAAATATTTATACTTATGTTTGCACCAAAATTGGTCACAACACTCTTCGGAAGTTTTTGAAGAGATAATAATGAAGAATATAAACTGAAAATGAGTATTATCTAACAAAAACTCTAATCAACAGGAAACTAAATGCGTAGACAAGCAATTTAGAGTAGTTCGGCGTGTTGCCTACGTCCACTATGAAGTTTTTTGCAGTTTTATTGATTCTCTTTCAATGATTACAAGTTGTTACAGCAATCAACAGCAAGTTACAACTGAAAATTCGAAATTGACAGCAAGAATATGGTGTAGGATGATGGAGATTTCGATCCGGCAGAGTTTGGGCGCTTGAGAGTCAAAAGATCAGAGAAGATCCTTCTTCTGTAGGCTCTGGGGCTCTATTTATAGGCGTAGGAGGCTGATACTTCGCTCAAATCTCAGGAGACTTTTTCTGGCACGTGAGTGGGCCCACACGACCAGAAAAAGTCTCCCGAGATTTGAGCGAAGTATCAGCCTCCTACGCCTATAAATAGAGCCCCAGAGCCTACAGAAGAAGGATCTTCTCTGGTCTTTTGACTCTCAAGCGCCCACTCTGCCGGATCGAGATTTCCATCATCCTACACCATATTCATGCTGTTTCGAATTTCCAGTTGTAACTTGCTGTTGATTGCTGTAACAACTTGTAATCATTGAAAGAGAATCAATAAAACTGCAAAAAACTTCATAGTGGACGTAAGCAACACGCCGAACCACTCTAAATTGCTTTTCTACGCATTTACTTTCCTGTTGATTGGAGTTTTTGTTAGATAATACTCATTTTCAGTTTATATTCTTCATTATTATCTCTTCAAAAACTTTCGAAGAGTGTTGTGACCAATTTTGGTGCAAACAACTTACGAATATTTTCAATTAATATTATTATCACTTTTTCCAAAAATCATTCAAAATCTTTTCAAAGATACCAAGAATTAAATTTTCAAAAATCCTTTTTATTTATAAAACAAAATTTATAAACCCATTATAAAATCAACTTTATATAAAATCACCTCTATATAATAACTTCCTTCATTATAGTAACCTTTTTAACAAAGTAAACTTGTTAAACCTACATTGTATACGA
This sequence comes from Allium cepa, assembly GCA_030765085.1. Taxonomy (NCBI): domain Eukaryota; kingdom Viridiplantae; phylum Streptophyta; class Magnoliopsida; order Asparagales; family Amaryllidaceae; genus Allium; species Allium cepa. The sequence continues at coordinate 115,834,891 of CM060945.1, read as the reverse complement.
ACACCTTATAATCAAATCATCGAACTGGATTCACAAGGTTTTCATATTTAACCTAACTCAAACAAATAAATGCTCATAAACTAGTCGAGCATAAATAATCAGTCAACAAATGATGATAAATAAATATCATTATTTTCTAACAAACGGTCGCAACAAAAAACTATGTCTATTTCTTGGAAATTATTCTTTTATATAAAATATAATATTACTCAAAAAAAATTCATTTACCAATTTCAACATAATATAAAACATTTTTATAGCACTCACAAATATCTGCTCTCATATATAATACACTTAACTCATTATAGGGTATCACTTACCCAATCTCTAATGAGTTTACTTGACCAAAGCCTAGGTGTTCGCTCAACCAAAGCTCCGATACCACTATAATGACATGTTTTTTCGACCATTAAAAGTCGACATTAATACATCCACGATATTCACTTGCCCAACATAAGTGCCGGAAAGACAGATTGTTGGGGTGAAAGAAAAGACATAGCGACATCTTGACGAGTAATATATAATATCCAAATGATCTTTACAAAAAGAAACTTTTATATGCATACAACGATCAGAGTAACTAACCCGGCTTGGATATTTATAATAGCATGTCCTCGCAAGTGCTGATTAATAAAAGAAAGAAATATGGTAGAAAGTAAAATACGTCGGGTCTTAAAGGCATCCAGCTCGTCTCTTGAAGCTCCAAGCCTCTGCTAAATCTAGGAAAAGTACTTGGGTTTGACCCAAGTATTATAAGAAAATAAACTTAGATCAGTCAAGTTAACTAGTGTGAGAAACTCAAATCATATGGATTGTTATATTTATAAAAACCTTTAAAAAATAAAGGTCTTTCGTATAACCATGCTATGTATAAACACGGACATGTTTTTACCTCACTATAACCAGACCATTTTATAGGGAATCTTATGATATTATAATAATGTCTAGAGTATAAAATAAATGTTAAATCACAACCGAAATGGTTACATTAATTACATTCAACAACATATTTAGTATATAACTAAGTCCGTAAAGGCAGAAATTGGAAAATGGATTCCACAAAATGACAACGCTACTGGGGTACCGCCTGTCATAGTGTACCTCTAGAAAATATACCGAGGGAAAACACTTAGACCCGCTACCAACACAGAAATGACCTACCCCTTCCTGGATAGTATCAAATAAGATCATCCCTTGGTTGCCATCAACAGCCGTTTCCATAGCCACAATCATACAAAATCTGTAAATATTGATCTAGATCAGGGATGATCATACTTTTATGGGTACGACCCACATACCCCTACTACATATTCCATGTTTTAGTCATTATTGGGTGTGAGGCTTGAGGCTACGTTTTACCTTTTTAGCAAATCTCACTTGGAATGTTAAAACTACACTCCAGGCAGCAATGCACTATCAGCATTCATCCATGCAAGTTGTTCAAGATATGAACAAACCAAAGGCACTACTTCTACCGCATCCTTTTTGAAATCACCCTCAAGATTAGTAGAAAGTAGTTCTTGATCTTCAAAGAACTCCATCTTCTATTTCCATAATCTTTAAGATGTCTTTAATTCGAACGCTTATGTCGTTCGAACTAGTTTTCGAATAAATCATCAAATCCCAGTCTCTCCAAACCAACAATTGTTATTTCTAGTTGACTCAATCCCAATTCTTTCATAAGTAAGCAGACAATATAAGAGTTCCAAGGGGATCTCGAATACTTTCCCTTAAAATGAGAGACGTTTCACCATAATGTGTTCTCCTAAGGAAATCTCAAACTGTATGAACACTGAAGCTTTCATATACTTCCTATGTTAAAATAGGTCAAGTTATCCATAGTGGACAAACCATTATCTAGTGTTAGTATAAAGTTTTCATATGGAAAATTAGACACCATATACTTACAATACTTTTCGATTTTAACCCCGTACTATCCCTCGATTAACAATGAAGTTGGACAAGTTAGAGTACTATCCTTCCCTCGACATACATTCTTAAACTCTCACAGATAGAAACATACTTCCATATCTCGAAATTTAGTGTCAAGTATTAGATGAAGTACCTTCCATATACTTAATTAATCAAGACCTATTTATAGAAATTAAATCTCTTATACTTATCACACTTTCGACATTTCGACTTCTCCATCCCTTACCCAGAATTGAAGCCAAGTAAGTCGGAGCATGGGTTGCACCTGGCCTTGCCTTAGTTAAAGCACTCCGATTCTAGATCTCATAAATAGAGGAAAGTCTACTTATCAGGTTTCACTGTTAAATATAAGATGATTTGCTTTCCATAAACATGTCAACATTTTAACACTACTTATTATATTTGTTTTATGTTACTTAATAGCACCGACAAAGAAATCCCTTGCATAAAAAAGAGTCTTTTTAAAACAATTTGAAAACAAATTCAATAAACCTATTACTAGTCTTCGATTTCAAACTAATACTATTCATCAGTTAGAAATAAAACCGCTCAAGTTAGGGTATTATTACCTCTCACACCTTGACTCGATATTCACTTCTAATTTTAAAATAAAAACAAGTTTCCATACCTCAAAGTCTAGAAATAATAATAGGATCCAAAAGTTCCAATATACTTGTTATCAAAAACATTTTCCAAAATCACTTATTTAAACCAAATTTGATTTAAAGAGGCAATATCTTTCCTTTTAATAAAGTAAAAACTTATATTTAATAATAATAAAATGTTATAAATCAAACTTCCTTTCCAATTTCCCAAAACCATTTACTATAATGAAATTGTTATAGTCCATGATCTCTTTAGTTTTGTCAAAAATATTTATTACAACAATAGTGTTATAATCCATCCTTCCTTCCTCTTTTAAAATAACTTTCAAAACTGTTTAAAACATAGTTTGAAGCTTGTATTTAAAACATCCCCTAAAAAATGGTTGCTTATAAACAAAACTTGAGTTTTGAAACATAGGCGCTTCCTTTATAAAATCAAAACCTCTTGATTAAATAGCTCAAACAAATTCTAAAAAATATAATTAAATCTTCAGTCTCTTTTTAAAATACTATACAACTTTATAAAACACATTCTAAAAGAATTTAAAAAATATCTAAAGTAGATAAATCTTTTACTCTACTAAAATCATAGATTTCCAAAGTGTGTCCATAGCGACTATTGCTATATGAACCGTTATTTTAAAACTTTGTTTAGTAAATCAAATAAAATTTAAACTCCATTTTCTTTTATATTTTAAACCACTTTAATACCTTTGAGAAATGGTTTGCAAACAAAATTCAAGTTTGAAAACCATTTCAAACCACGTTTGGAAAACAAAAGTAGTAAATCACTTTAAAAGATAGCAGAGGATTTCAATGTCGCAAAACCAATAACAAGACGGTTGACTATAACTGAGCTACATTCACTTTCCATATACACAAACATTTTTAAAGAATGTATGTAAATAAAAATTAAAAGGCGAGGAATCCTTTAGGATCCATCCATAAAATTTCAATTCTTCGAAGTGCTTCCACAGCGACCTATTTGCTACGGGACACTCTGACTTCCTTTTACTTTAGTCCTTTATAGAACAATGATTATTTATGTCGTCCGCTTTCAAGCGGGAATCAAGTCCAAGCAAGCAATATATACGAACAAGTCAATATAAATTATCACAACATGAATCATTTCTAAAACTAATTTAAAGTGAGATATCTCACTTTAAAACAAGCATCAACTCAAACCAAAGGCTGCTACTTCTTATTACCACCCAAACCACTAGCACAACACCTCCAACCATCACCTTATCTTATGCTAAGGCCTCCTTCCTCCTACTCACAGCCATTGGCCATTTTGGGGATTTGTGCTCTAAAGCTTCGGCTTTGACTTGCTACAAGGCAAGCTATGATGTCCTAAGGCTTACAGTAAAGTTTGGCAAGAATTTGAGATGTTTTGATTTGTTTAAAGCTTAGGGCTTATTTTAAGAGAAGAGGGAAAGAGCTTGAAAATAATGTAAAGTGAAAAAAATGAAGTAAGGAGGTCCTGTTACAAAATTGTAAAAACTGGTAAATTATAGTAACTACCCATTAGCTAAATTACCTAATTATCCTTCACTAATGCCTTCTTGCATACACATTCCAAAGTGTCAACTCATGCACCACACCCCCTTCACATGGCCTACCATTATGTCACACTCCATTAGCGTACTACTTAGTATTTTAGCACTTAAAATAAGAAAGAAAGTCCACTTTACTTTATTTCATTACTTAATTACATTTTAAATGCACTTAAGGACTCTTTATTTTAATCAACCTTTTTTGTACTTTTTTCAACTTCATTAAATGTATATATGTATGTTACAAAAGTGCATATGTGTGCAACAATGTTACGATAATTTTCATTCAATGAATAGTCGAATATTCAAAAAACGAATTTCGGTCACATTTTCAGTTTTTCTCCAAACTATTTAATTTTGTAAATAAAATTTTGAAACAAGTTAACCATTATTATTTATTTATTAAAAAAGGTTTATCTGATTATTAAAAACCATTAATTAAATATTTAAAATTAATTAAATATTCACAAATCAAAGCGATAAAATTCTGGACCGTTACACATTCATATATTTGCTAAAATATTTATATGAATAAATTTAATAAATAGATTTATATAGTGTATATATGCAAGTAAAAATTATATATTTTAAATTTTAATCTAAAATTCATTTTTAAACAATTTTACTTTCGATTTTTTTGAAGTGGCTGAAAATAAAAACATACATATATGTAATGAAAAGTTTTTTAAAATGTGTATGAATACATACATATACGAAATTGGAAGCAAATACATATATAAATTGTGATAAATATAGTTTTAATCTATACATATATGACCAAAAATGAACATATATATCAGTAAATATTGATTAGATATTACCTAGATTATGGCCTTGATATTGCACCTTGCATGTTGAACCTAATTGCTCCTCGAATCAAATTCGTTCTCTTCCAAAAACGTGATTAACTAGAGAGGTCACCACACTTTTGTATTGCATTTGATTCAATTTTAATTTGGAAATGGGGAATGAAGAGAGGTTATAGTTTACAGCCAAGGGGGTATAAGGGTAGGAGGCAAAAAGTAAAGTGCCAATGAAGAGGGATGGTGAGTTAAAATAAGCAAAAAATGAAGTAAAAAGAGGGGATCCAGATATTCCTTTTTACATCTTATCCTTACAATTTCAAAACCAATATTTCAAATAAATATCACACCCCCTTCCCCCATAGCATGTTGACCATAGTAGTGGGCTAATGGACCTAAAATGATTTCCAAATCCAATCAATATTTACATAATTTAAATCTAATTTAAATGTTTATCGATATCGTATACTGATATGTGACGACCGCCCATGACTCCCGTAAGAAAACAAGGAAATGGTGCGCTGAAAGGTGTGCCAGGCAGCCATGGACGATAGTCAGGGTAAGGTAAACACAGAAAAGTCTATCGCATTACTCACAGCGCATGGACAAAATACAATAGAAAATATACATAGTGAAGCTTCATATAACAGAATCTCATCATATAAACTCAAATGGTTTGATACAACAATCAGCAAAGTCAATACATCAAGCCTCACTACATATCACTCAGAGAATATACAAACAGTGGAAACACCCATTACATATAGTAAGAAAACAATATGCAAAAGCCTCCAGCTCGTCTTCGTCATTAACAGCGTTGGTAGTCAAGAACAGCACCTGTCACCTGCTACCTAGTCTGCCCATCCCAACATGGATGAACAGCCCAAGGTAATAAGAGTTGAACATAAAACCTTGAGTCAGACAATAGTCTTAGTGAGCCGTAAATTAACTATCAAACATGTCAAAATAGCATAAAGGATAAAAGGAATAGGAACTCAACCATCCCACTCCACCTCATTCTACAGTGATAGCCCCCAAACCCACTAAGCAGAAGCAAGCATAACAAAGCAGACATTTAAAGTAAAGTAATTATCACTCGAGTCAAGGTCGATGTTTTCCAAGTACAAACCCCCAAGGCCTAAACCAAGATCAGATAAGCACTCCAAAAACACCGCTCTTGAGGCCGAATGATGATACAATCAAACATCCATGACTCTGGCTATCACTGTTATCATTGCCTCGATATCACCGTTAGTTGAATGACTGCCTGTCAAGGGCTAATGGTAACCCCGGTTCTAGACATAACTCCGCACGTCGTCGCAGCCCGTGCCTAGGAATTTTCGCAACTACCCAGAGTACTAGCACGTCGTCGCAGCCCGTGCCTGAGACGTCGTCGCAGCCCGTCCCAACGTACTCTTACGTTGAGCATGCTAGAACCTTCAATAACGATGAAATCTTAGCCTCCTAGTCATCCTCCTCGACGACTATTCTCATACTAGCCCAAGCGCCTTTCGAGCCCACCATTATCAACCCACTCGAATTGCATCATCGAGTTATCAACATGCTTGGAATGACCCCGTCTGGATTAAACCAAGGCTTTCTCACATCGTACTTTTCCTCATCGCATCATAGCAGAGTCCCATCTCAACATCATGGTTTGCCTTATCGCATCATGGCAAAGTCCCATCTCAACATCATCGTCAAATCTATCCATATGAGCTTCGACACCCGCTTCATATGCAACAAGCAGATTTCCTTATTCAAGAGCCTTTCCACTTAGCTTTTGAATCATCTTCGACCAATTTTCCCAAATCAAGTTATCGATCAACTAATCAATCAAATCAAACATTAATCCAAGCAATCAATCATTCAAACAAGATCTAAATAAACAATTATAACAATAATGGCAATTTCATAAATAAAGAGTCCAAATCTAACATGCATTCTAACAAGCATGAATTATGAACAATATCTCTACAACTTGATGAATGAACTTGCATAAGTGAACATGTAGTAAAATAGAATGTCAAAACTTCATGAACAATAGATCTACATGCAGACTTAGGGAAAATGCAAGAAATCACTATCTTTAACACACAAACAAGCCACCGATCCAATATACTCCCTTGGGTCCGTGTGAGAGATAACTACCACTCACCGAATCACCTAAACACCTCAAAAGATAACAACTTCAGATCTGGACAGCAAGGAATCAAGCTTGATCCTCCAAAGCTTCGCTTCAAACGATGAAATCTCTCTTCAATGGATGGAGATCTTCAACTTTGGCTCTTGGATCTTCGATTTGATCTTCAATTTAGATGGAAGGAATCACTAGATTAGAGTGGAGAAAAGAAGTGAAGAAGTGTTGTAGTCGAGCTCCAAAAATGGCAGCACTTCGTCGCTTCAAAATCCGGTGCCAAAAAGTGAGGCGAACCCCTTCTATTTATAGGCAGAAATCCCCCTGAGTCGGTCGCCTCTTTGAGTCGTCCACGACTCATCAAAGCCTACGACCCACGACTCAAGCCCCTAACGACCCAAGCCTTCGAACGACTTATCACCTATACGACCTAAAGACTTACACGACCTAGCGACTTAACTATATTGCCGACTCACGACTTAACGGCTTAGCCCTTCCCACGACTCAACAGGTACTACGACCACACACAGGACCAAATGACTTATCCTATACGCGACCTAACTAAAACACGAGTTACGACCTACGACTCATCGGAGAGGCCGACCCAACTACCCAAGCCTTAATCACATGACCGACCTAACGACTCATCTATACTGCCGGCCTAACACCATCACAGCATCTAAACGACCTACGACCTGTACCCTAACCCGTCCACGACTTAACTACACACCCTATCACCATAAGTCGTGTACGATTTAAGCCTTAGGTCCTTTAAATCGTTGGCTCCTATAGGTCGGTCTGCTCTTAAACCAGTCAGTACTTAAGTCGTTAGTCCCTATAAGCCGCTAATTCCATTAAGTCGCTATCTCCTTAAGCCATTAGCCACCAACCCGCTAACCTCCTTAGGTCGTTCCCATAATCCCACCGACCTAACTGTCACACGACCTTACCCCCCTTAGGTCGGTAACTCCTAAGTCGCTCCTTTATGCCACTAGTTCCTTAAGTCGGCTAATTATTATCTCCTTAGGTCGCATACTATCTTAACTCGGTCGACACTTAGGTCGGTCAGAAACCCATAACTCGCTCACACGACCTAAGCTAACTTCCACAGGAGTTAACTATCACGCGACTTAAGCTCAAGCGCCGACTCAACTCAGAACGACTTAATACAACTAACAACTTAATGCATATAGTTTAACAATGTTTCGATCCGTAAAAATATGGGTCGTTACATTCTCTCCCCCTTAGGAATTTCGCCCCCGAAATTCCAAACAAACAAGAGCAACCAAAGTTATTCCACATGCCTACCATCCATAGCTATCATCAAACCATGCATCCAATTACTAACCTAGCATGCAGAATTTTAAGACTAGAACAAGTTACAAATTCGTGAGATGTCACGACACCTTAGGGCCATACCTCGAAGAGTTCAGGATGAGCTGCCTTCATCCCCTCTTCCTCCTCCTACGTACAGTCGTTAACATCATCACTCCATTGTACCTTGAGCAACGTAACCGTCTTCCTTCTAAGTTGTTTCGTGTCGGTTTCAACAACACGAAGCGGCTTACGAGGTCTCGTAACAACTGGATCAACCTCTAAATCTTCACAGCTATCAGCAGAAACCACTGTATTCGTGTCATGCACATACTTCCGTAGATAAGATATATGAAGAACATTGTGCATACCCGCCATCTTTTCCGGTAACTCCAATCTATAAGCGAGCTTTCCAATTCGCTCGATGATCGGGAATGGTCCAACAAATCTCGGAGTCAATTTCCCTTTCTTCCCTAATCGAATAACATTCTTCAGAGGAGAAATCTTCACAAAAACCATATCACCCACGTCAAACTCCAAATCCTTACGACGCTTATCGGCATAACCTTTCTGACGATCTTCGGTTGCCTTCATTCGTCGCCGAATGATCTCTATACAATCCGTAGTCTGACGAACCATTTCTGGCCCAAGTATCAGCTTTTCTCCAGTTTCCAACCAACATGTCGGAGAGTTACACGGTCTTCCATACAATGTTTCATACGGTGCCATACCAATACTTGACTGGTAACTGTTATTATATGCAAATTCCACCAAATGAAGATGATCTTCCCATGATCCCCCGAAGTCCAAAACACATGCTCTGAGAAGATCTTCCAAAACTCGGTTGACTCTCTCGGTCTGACCATCTGTTTGGGGGTGATAAGCTGTACTCAAACACAACTCGGTTCCCAAAACTTCTTGGAAGCTCTTCCATAATCCACTAGTGAACAATGGGTCTAGATCACTCACTATACTCTTCGGAATACCATGGAATCGAACTATCCACTTAACATACAACTCAGCCAACTTCGATGCAGTCCTGGTAGTTCGAACAGGAATGAATCTTGCACTCATAGTCAAACGATCTATGATGACCCAAATCCCTTCATTCCCTGCCCTGGTTCTAGGTAGACCATCGATAAAATCCATCGATATCTGCTCCCACTTCCATGTAGGAACCTCTAATGGCTGAGGCAATCCACTTGGCTTCTTCTGTTCGTCTTTTACCAACTGGCAGTTCATACATTTGGAAATAAAATTTCCAACATCCTTCTTCATACCTTCCCAGTAATAGGTTCTCTTCATATCCCGATACATCTTATTTCCACCTGGATGAATCGTCAACTTCGAGTGATGACTTTCCCTCAGAACTTCATCTCTCAATCCATCTATGTCGGGAACAACTAATCGTCCTTGCTTCCGAAGCCAACCTTCTCGATCGACTTCGAATCCTTTATCCTTTTCTGGGTCCAATCCAGATTCCAAATCACGGATAATCTTGACAAGCTTATCGTCTCGCTTTTGGTTCTCACTAATTCTTTCCACTAGAGTAGGTCTTATCGATAAGTTTGCCAACATCTCAGGTTCCAATTCACATCTAGGCCTGAAGTCAAACCCAGCCAAATACTCGAGACTTTTCCATTCCGAAAACATGGCTCCCAATCCTGTATGTCTTCGACTTAACGCATCGGCCACTGCGTTACCTTTTCCCAGAGTATAGGCTATACCAAAATCATATGATGCTAAGAACTCTAGCCACCGTTGCTGTCGAAGATTCAAGTCCTTTTGGAAGAACAGATACTTCAATGACTTATGATCTGTAAACAACTCGAATCGAACTCCCAATAGGTAATGTCTCCACATCTTCAAAGCAAATACAATTGCCGCTAACTCCAAATCATGAGTCGGATAATTCCTTTCATGCGGCTTCAGTTGTCGACTTGCATACGCAACAACTTTATCCTTTTGCATTAGCACTGCTCCAAGTCCAGTACCACATGCATCGGTGTAAACCACCATCTCATCATTCCCACTTGGAATAGTCAAAACAGGAGCACTCGTTAGTCGCTCTTTCAGGATTTCGAAAGCTTGCTCACACTTATCATCCCATCTGAACACTTGGTTCTTTTTCGTCAATCCTGTTAACGGTGCAGCTATCTTGGAAAAGTCTTTGATAAACCGACGATAATATCCTGCCAATCCAAGAAAACTTCTCACATCAGATGCATTCTTAGGTCTAATCCAATCCTGGATCACTACCACCTTAGCGGGATCAACCGCTATTCCATTTCCAGAGATAACATGGCCTAAGAACCTCACTTCACTCTTCCAGAAGTGACACTTCGAAAACTTAGCCCTCAGCTGATGTTTCCGCAAGATTTCCAAAACAATACGCAAGTGCGTCTTGTGCTCTTTTTCAGTCCTGGAATAAATCATAATGTCATCCACGAACACAAGTACGAACTTGTTCAACTGATCTCTGAATACTCTATTCATAAGATCCACAAAATATGCTGGTGCATTGGTCAATCCAAACGGCATTACCAGCCACTCATAAAAACCGGATGGTGTCCTAAAAGCAGTCTTCGGCACACTATCCTTAGCCACTCTTAACTGGTGAAATCCCGTTGCCAAATCCATCTGAGAAAACACCTTAGCTTCGTGAAGCTGATCAAACAAGTCATCTATTCTCGGCAATGGATACTTGTTCTTCCTAGTCACTTTATTCAGCTCACGATAATCCACACACAACCTCAACGATCCATCCGCTTTGGTTGCGAACACAACTGATGCACCCCATTCGGACACGCTACGCCGAATGAATCCTTTCCGTAAAAGGTCATCAACTTGCACCTTCAACTCTTGCTGTTCTCTAGGCGCCATCCGCCTAAGAGGCATCACAACAGGTCTGGCTCCTTCAACTAGATCGATACGAAACTCGATCTCCCTATGCGGCGGTAACCCTTTGACCTCGTCAAAGACATCATCAAATCCATTCACAATAGGCACCGATGATAGTCCATCTCGTGGAACAACCAGCGAATACATGAAGCTCATGAAGACGCCTTCCTCATGCTTACATCGTATCACAACCTTCCGCCCTTCCACATTCTCAACTGTCACCTCCAGCCTCTCACAATCAATCCTTGCCGCATACTTCCTAAGCCAGTCCATACCCAAAATAATTCCGAACCCCGCAAAGTTCAGAACAAAGCAATCACAAACAAAAGAGCAATCATGACTCGACACAACTAGACCACGGCATAACATACACAAACAAGACGAACCCCCAACTGGATTAGTCACAACCAATGGTCTATCAACAATATCCGGTTCCAAACCCAACCGGCCTACAAGTTCACTACAAACAAAGGAATGCGACGCTCCAGTATCAAACAAAACCCTAACTGGAACATCACAAATGGAAAGAGTACCTTGAACCACCACACTCTTTCCTTTCTCATCAGCAGTAGGAGCTTTCAAAGATGATGGCAAAGCCCCCAAAGCATAGGCTTGCACAATCTGCTTGTCCTTCCTCTGTTCCGTACAATCCCTCTTGAAATGCCCCGGTTTGTCACAGTTGTGACACTTCGCCGGCACTCTCGGTTTCTTGCAATCCCTGGAGAGATGACCCTTCTGCTGACAGTTGTAGCAGATCACTTCACCCTTTGGCTTCTTCTGGTCATCCTTGCCCTTCTGCTGCTGCTGCTTCCTCTTCTTGTTTCCATTTTGCTCCTTGGTCACAGCAACAACAGATCCCTACTTAGGAAATAGATTCTCATGCCTGAGAGCTTTCTCCACAAGCTTCTCAAATGGATCGTCCAAATGATCCACCAACTGCCTCCCAAGATAAGTGTCCAAGCCTGTCACAAACTTCTCATTCTTCTGATAGGGAGAATCAATATACGACCGAGCATACTTGGACAAAGCTTCAAACTCAGAAACATACTCAAGAACTGTCTTCCACCTTGCTTGAGTTCCACAAACTTCTTAAACAGAACAGATTTCTGAGCTGTAGAAATGAACTTAGCCTCAAATCTAACTTGGAACTGCTCCCAAGTAATTTCTTCCTCTGGAGTATCAATGGTGATAGAGTTCCACCAATCAGAAGCTCTCCCTTGAAGCTGCCTTGATGCAAGCTTCCTCTTAGTTGCATCCTCAATTCCCAAATCGCCAAAGATCCTTCTACAAGCATCAATCCATCTCTGAACATCAACGGTTGATTCTGTTCCCAAGAAAACCTTCCCTCCAAGAGCAGTATAGTCTTTGCACAACTTAGCAAAATCCACTGGTTTTGGTGCTTGAACTTGAACGCCAACATCTACTGATGATCCTGAAGTTGGTATCCTTCTCATGATCGAAGTCATCATAGCTTCGAACATTGCAGCATAGTCAGTAGCTCCCCCAACAGCACGGCTTTCCCTAGCAGCTTGTCTCTCACTTCGACTCATCCTTATTATCTACAAAAAGGAATGATTTAGAACACCTTGAGAAACAACTACATAAGGAGTTCAAATCCTTCTAAACTACTATATTATATATAGTAATCATCCATCAAAATACAATTACGTCTCTCATACGTAGTTACGTCAGCGAGCGTTGGCTAAAATCGATTAACCAAAGATCTGATACCAAATGTGACGACCGCCCATGACTCCCGCAAGAAAACAAGGAAATGGTGCGCTGAAAGGTGTGCCAGGCAGCCATGGACGATAGTCAGGGTAAGGTAAACACAGAAAAGTCTATCGCATTACTCACAGCGCATGGACAAAATACAATAGAAAATATACATAGTGAAGCTTCATATAACAGAATCTCATCATATAAACTCTAATGGCTTGATACAACAATCAGCAAAGTCAATACATCAAGCCTCACTACATATCACTCAGAGAATATACAAACATCGGAAACACCCATTACATATAGTAAGAAAACAATATGCAAAAGCCTCCAGCTCGTCTTCGTCATTAACAGCGTTGGTAGTCAAGAACAGCACCTGTCACCTGCTACCTAGTCTGCCCATCCCAACATGGATGAACAGCCCAAGGTAATAAGAGTTGAACATAAAACCTTGAGTCAGACAACAGTCTTAGTGAGCAGTAAATTAACTATCAAACATGTCAAAAGAGCATAAAGGATAAAAGGAATAGGAACTCAACCATCCCACTCCACCTCATTCTACAGTGATAGCCCCCAAACCCACTAAGCAGAAGCAAGCATAACAAAGCAGACATTTAAAGTAAAGTAATTATCACTCGAGTCAAGGTCGATGTTTTCCAAGTACAAACCCCCAAGGCCTAAACCAAGATCATAGAAGCACTCCAAAAACACCGCACTTGAGGCCAAATGATGATACAATCAAACATCCATGACTCTGGCTATCACTGTTATCATTGCCTCGATATCACCGTTAGTTGAATGACCGCTTGTCAAGGGCTAATGGTAACCCCGGTTCTAGACATAACTCCGCACGTCGTCGCAGCCCGTGCCTAGGAATTTTCGCAACTACCCAGAGTACTAGCACGTCGTCGCAGCCCGTGCCTGAGACTTCGTCGCAGCCCGTCCCAACGTACTCTTGCTTTGAGCATGCTAGAACCTTCAATAACGATGAAATCTTAGCCTCCTAGTCATCCTCCTCGACGACTATTCTCATACTAGCCCAAGCGCCTTTCGAGCCCACCATTATCAACCCACTCGAATCGCATCATCGAGTTATCAACATGCTTGGAATGACCCCGTCTGGATTAAACCAAGGCTTTCTCACATCATACTTTGCCTCATCGCATCATAGCAGAGTCCCATCTCAACATCATGGTTTGCCTCATCGCGTCATGGAAAAGTCCAATCTCAACATCATCGTCAAATCTATCCATATGAGCTTCGACACCCGCTTCATATGCCACAAGCAGCTTTCCTTATTCAAGAGCCTTTCCACTTAGCTTTTGAATCATCTTCGACCAACTTGCCCAAATCAAGTTATCGATCAACTAATCAATCAAATCAAACATTAATCCAAGCAATCAGTCATTCAAACAAGATCTAAATAAACAATTACAACAATAATGGCAATTTCATAAATAAGTCCAAATCTAACATGCATTCTAACAAGCATGAATTATGAACAATATATCTACAACTTGATGAATGAACTTGCATAAGTGAACATGTAGTAAAATAGAATGTCAAAACTTCATGAACAATAGATCTACATGCAGACTTAGGGAAAATGCAAGAAATCACTATCTTTAACACACAAACAAGCCACCGATCCAATATACTCCCTTGGGTCCGTGTGAGAGATAACTACCACTCACCGAATCACCTAAACACCTCAAAAGATAACAACTTCAGATCTGGACAGTAAGGAATCAAGCTTGATCCTCCAAAGCTTCGCTTCAAACGATGAAATCTCTCTTCAATGGATGGAGATCTTCAACTTTGGCTCTTGGATCTTCGATTTGATCTTCAATTTAGATGGAAGGAATCACTAGATTAGAGTGGAGAAAAGAAGTGAAGAGGTGTTGTAGTCGAGCTCCAAAAATGGCAGCACTTCGTCGCTTCAAAATCCGGTGCCAAAAAGTGAGGCGAACCATTTCTATTTATAGGCAGAAATCCCCCTGAGTCGGTCGCCTCTTTGAGTCGTCCACGACTCATCAAAGCCTACGACCCACGACTCAAGCCCCTAACGACCCAAGCCTTCGAACGACTTATCACCTATACGACCTAAAGACTTACACGACCTAGCGACTTAACTATATTGCCGACTCACGACTTAACGGCTTAGCCCTTCCCACGACTCAACAGGTACTACGACCACACACAGGACCAAATGACTTATCCTATGCGCGACCTAACTAAAACACGAGTTACGACCTACGACTCATCGGAGAGGCCGACCCAACTACCCAAGCCTTAATCACATGACCGACCTAACAACTCATCTATACTGCCGACCTAACACCATCACAGCATCTAAACGACCTACGACCTGTACCCTAACCCGTCCACGACTTAACTACACACCTTATCACCATAAGTCGTGTACGATTTAAGCCTTAGGTCCTTTAAATCGTTGGCTCCTATAGGTCGGTCTGCTCTTAAACCAGTCAGTACTTAAGTCGTTAGTCCCTATAAGCCGCTAATTCCATTAAGTCGCTATCTCCTTAAGCCATTAGCCACCAACCCGCTAACCTCCTTAGGTCGTTCCCATAATCCCACCGACCTAACTGTCACACGACCTTACCCCTCTTAGGTCGGTAACTCCTAAGTCGCTCCTTTATGCCACTAGTTCCTTAAGTCGGCTAATTATTATCTCCTTGGGTCGCATACTATCTTAACTCGGTCGACACTTAGGTCGGTCAGAAACCCATAACTCGCTCACACGACCTAAGCTAACTTCCACAGGAGTTAACTATCACGCGACTTAAGCTCAAGCGCCGACTCAACTCAGAACGACTTAATACAACTAACAACTTAATGCATATAGTTTAACAATGTTTCGATCCGTAAAAATATGGGTCGTTACATTATACTTACATATATAACTTTTATATATGTAATTTAATAACACTAAGTCAAATAAATCAAATAAAGTTTTATAATTACATTTCACAAATACTATTTAATTTATAACCATTATAATTTAATCAAACCTTGTGGTATTTTAGAGTATTCAACATTGTGTTTGTGTGACTCATTGGTGTAAATTTCAATCATTGATTAATATCGAACAATTCGAATTTTAACGTTCACATGTCAATTTAGCTTATGGTTTGATAGTTTTGTTGAATTTATCGCTTACACAATTTTGGTAAAATACAATTTTACTATTCTAAGTGGTGCTCGGTAGTAATGATTATTTACACCAATTCTCTTTGTCAAAACTATATCACATTAGGATTTATGGAACTTGAATTTGGTCAAAATTCCAATATCGTCCACATTCAACTTGTATAATCCAAACACAGAGTCCTTGGTTAATTAAAAACAATTATTATTAACTTAATTGCTCTGGCCAGAGACTATGACTTCAAGTTGAGTACAGTTGACTGTGATACTAACCTTGCATAACCGAGGAGATGGTTTCTTTATTGAATATTGTTTCACTTCCAATGCTTCAACTCAGACCCAACCATAGTCGTTCGGTGGACGTCATGCCACAATTTAACTATGATCAAAGTGGAGTGTCTACATTTATGTTCAATAGTATTCTCAAGTCGAGAGAACTGTATAATATTATCGCTTTGACATTCTCGTTTGGCCTCACTTATATTAACTAACAGAAAACTAACCAGTGAGTCATTCCATAATTATCCAATAAATATCAGTATGTAACCTCTCGGTGCCTCCAGTAACCATATGTAATACACTATCCAACTTTTGGAAGAGTCATGTACTCTAGTCCTTATAGATGTATCGATATATAGTCTTAATACATCTTGCCTAAGAACATTTAAAATGGCATGTTTATTTTCATTGTGATAAATTTCTCACGATCACAACACTTTATAACTACTAGCATAAAACATACCATTTATGTATTTATTATTAAATATGCTTAATATAAATAAATAACTAATATAACACATTATAACAAGTACATAATAGAAAGAAAAACACCTTTCTCGATCAAGATTTTGTTACAATTATAATAATTTACAGTCAATTATAGAATTGCTCCTATGGCATACCCTTAACTCTATCAACACTAACCAACATATAACTCTCAAGTGAGTCGTTAACCCAAATATGGATCAACATCCTAGGTTGAGTATGAAAGCACCAACCTTGTTTATTAAGGAAAATAAAGTAAAAAAACCAATAGCAAATCGTGGAGGAAGTAAACGAACAAGAGATTTTTATAGTGGTTCGATTATTAACAAAGCCTATGTCCACTTTATAACTTTTATTGTTGACTGACTGCAATTACAAGTTAGATATGATTATAATGCAATTGAATCCTGTAGGTTAGATCAAGTCACTAGAGTTAGGATTCATTGGAGAATCACAGTGAACCCTTTAGATGACAGTTGTGCCAAAGAAGAATAGTGAAGAGTAGTTTTTGCAGAGTTTATACAGCCAGTGCAGAAAATCCCGTTCATAGTGTAGTAAGATTGTATTTATAGGGGTTGGAGAGCTATTGGGCTAAGCTGCCTCGGTGGAAGTTTGCAATTGGAAAGACGAAGGTGTACTGAAAATTTCATAACCATCCGAGCCAATATGATGGATCGCTAGCGATGCATAGGTGATGGATCGCTGGTGATCCATAGTTTATGGGTTGCTAATGATCCAACTCCTTGGGATATTCTCCTTTATCCTTCCCTTAAATTTTATGGCAATCTAACATAATCTTATGGATCGCTAGCAATCCATAGGGCATGGATCGCTAGTGATCCATGTACTTAGTGTATTTTTGGACCTCGCCTTTTAGCTTGCACTTGTTTTCGTATGCAGGTGCTTTCCATGTAATTTCATAGTTTGTCTTTTTTTTGATGATGATCCATGCACTGGTTGTATTGGACTGCTGATTGAATCAGACGGATGCTCACTTCTCGATCTAACTAGCTTGGAATTCCATCAAACTTAGCAATCATTCCAAAAATACCTACTAAATCACGATGCAAGAGGATTGGACGACCTACGAGTGATCATTATGGATTGCTAGCGATCCATCATCTTAGCATATTTTTTCCTTTTTCTTCTCTAACCTTTCTTGGTTGATTCTTCTGGTCCTTTTGGTTGGCTCTTGATTTTCTCTGACTCAGCGTAGATGTTCCAACTTCCTTTAAATTTGTTGGGTTAAAAGCCTAGATAACATTCGGCCCCTAGAGTGTAACGACCCTTAAATTTTCGATATATAAAATAGCTAATTTAATAAGATTTCGTGATTTAGTGTTGGGAAAAAATTTGTAATTCGTTTAGAATAATAATAACTGGAATGAATTGCGACAATAATTATCCAAGTAATGAAAAATAAAAGCTTCTTAGTGAATGCCTTTGCAACCAAAAGTTGAATAGGATAATAAATGTTGAATTCATTGGGTATAATAGAGTAATTGATTGTTAAGTAAAATCTATTTAAAATCAAATATTGAATATTGAACAGGTAAATTATTTAAATTAAATATTTAAAACTTATTGAATAATTGAATAACTGTAAAATGAAAATAGTGTTCTAAATTGTGAATTGGTTTAAAAGTTGAATCTTATAAGTTCAATTCCAATATTTCAAAAGATAATGAATTATTGGATAAGCGAAATTGTTTATATTTAATATTTGGAATTTATTGAATAATTTAATAATGGGAATTGGATAACCATATAATGGAAATGGTTGTTCTATAATTTGAATTTGTTAAATTTTATAAGTCCGTTTGAATATTTCAAAAGATAGTGATTTGAGAATAATCAAAATTTAATATTACAAATGTTTGAATAATTAATTCCGAATTTGATATGATTAATTTGATATGGAAATTTAATATATGAAAATAGAGTGAATAATTGAAATTTGATTGAATATGATTCAAATTAGTTTCCAAAGTGAATGTAAGTTATATTGGGATTATAATAGAGTTAATAAGATTTTGAAATTGGAATTTATTGGATAATTGAATAACGGGTTTAATATGATTAAAAATGATGTGTAAAATTTATTTTATCGTATTAAAGTTAGAATGATGTTGTAGAACTTTTAAAATCGAATTAAAAGTAAATTTGTGAAAATTGAATATTTTAATATTTAATTATCGATTGAAAAATAGCCAATTTTTGAACAGTCTCAGAATTGGACGAAACTAGTTCCATTGGATCCGTAATACTTAGTTATTATCGGATTTTAATTTTCGTACCAATCGGAGTTGTCGTTTGACCGTGGCAGCTCGAAACGCGTTGAAATTGTTTTAAATATTAATTTGGCGAGTTAAAATAGTCATTTTTCAAACGGTCTCGGATTTCGACGAAACCAGTTTCATCGGATCCGTAATGTGATATTATTGTAAGATTTCAAATTTCATGTCAATCGGATTTAACGGTTGTCCGAGGCAAGCAAAAACGCCTAGAAATTAGTTTAAATCGATTTAATTTAAATTGATCGTTTATCGCTGTAACTCGCACTTACGATCGAATTAGCTTCCGAAACCTGTTCCATTGTGTCCGGAACGCGGGATAAACCCTTGAAATGCCGGTCACCGCGCGTAAATCAGAGTTTGGAAAAGCCGGATGAATAGTGTTCGTCGTTTCCTATAAATAGCCCTTTATTCACAATATAAAAAGAAAATAATAGCTAGGGTTTTCTAAAGCCAGCAGCCGTTGTTTATTTCAATGGCCGAAAATGGCTAGCCCTCTCCTCGATTTATCTCCCTATCCTTTGAAAATTAGCTTGAGGCTTCTACAGGGAACTTGTAGAGCTCAAGGAGCTCTACATAATCAATGGCTATGATCAGATTTAACGGAGTGGATTGGCGGCAATTTGGGTTTGAACGCCATGCGTTCAAGTACGTTTTACGAGGAGGATAAGGCGCTAGGGTCGGCCGCATCTGTGGCGTTGGGGAGAGAGGACTCGGGCGCAACCTTGGTGATGTCGAGATGAACTCCGGTTGACCGAGGAGTGGGCAGCGATCGAAGCTTTGAGGGTTGAGTGGGTTAGTTTGCGTGCTTTCGTATGTGAAGGAGAAGATCGCGTAAACGGCCCTGATCTGCATATTCATATCATGCGGCCCATAAATATTGAAGGTTTAAACTAAAAGAAATTATTGTTTATTATATTATAATTCGTTCAAATGTTTAAAGATGCATATCTCTTTCGTGCGAGGTCGGAATTTGACGAAACATGTTGCGTTGGGTTCGTATTCGCGACACTACGCTATAGAATTGGATTGGAATCATTTGGAGCTAGTGAAAATTTCGGGTAAAATTAAACGCTCGTTTAATTTTATTCGAAATAAAGCGCTGGAACTGCATTGAAATCAAGGTGAGTGTTTTATAACGCTCACAACGTACTAAATATCTTTATGCTAGTTAAATTTGACATTATGTAGTGTTATGATTTTATTTGTCGTTGTTTGATAAATTAATTGTCATATAGATTGTCATTTGAATTAACCGTTAAAAAAATTAAATTGACAATTAAATTGAAATTGAAATTGAACTGCGACTAAATTACCTGACATTGATAACTATGAAACTGCCATGAATTGTATTGTCTATTGGATGATGTATTTTGATGGATGTTATTGGTTGATATTTAAATGTTTGGATATTTATTTGCTTATATATACTGTTATGCATACATATGAAACTGTGATTTGATTTAAGTAATATATATTCATCCCTGACATTTAATTGAAATAAATAATCACTTGGCCATAGGATAGAAACTTATATACGGATACTGAATTGGCTAAATTAATAATTTTTAAAATCATCGATTTGAAATTTATTTAAATGTTTCGATTTAAAAGTTAAAAATAGAAATCAATTTATAGAAATCAATTTATAGAAATCAAATTTATCGAAAATTGAGTTTGGAAATAAATTTTGGTTAAAAGAAATTGTTAAATAATTAAAGTGGAGACTTTGGAATGTAAAATCGGGATATGATTGAATTACGAAAATTGATTTGTTTAAAGATTGAACCTTAATTCGAGCTTTGAATATTACTAAGTAAAAGTGATATAAAAATGATATTTTGAAATCGAGCTTGGAATTGAATCATATATTGAAATTTGGATTTAAACTTGAATATTGATGAATAATTTTGTTAAGTGTTATAAATGGATATTTTTGAAAATCAAGCTCCAAATCGATATAAATTGAAATTGAATAAATTAAAGGTGAATGTAAAAATTGAATTTATTTGAAGTCAAAGTTGACATTGATTTGAATTGAAATCGAAATTGAATCGGTAGAATGGAAATTGATATTGATTTGAATTGGGAAGTTATAATTGAAATGGTTTGATTTTGAAGCTGTTTTATTTTGTTTCCAAATTACTCTGTTATATAAACCTCCTTTAAATACTTAAACTATTTTAACCTATATTAACTATATTAAATTAATTTATCTATTAGAAATCCATTTAAAGATTTTAAGTATCTTTAACTATTTTAATTATTTAAAACTACTTTTAAAACTACTTAAAACTATTTTCTAAATTTCAAGCTGATCAATAAGGTGAAATGTTTATATTTAAAATCTTGAATTTAAAATACGAATTGGGTTAAATGAAGTTGCAACCTAAATTGAAATCCGAAATGATTTTGAAATCGAAATGAGACATTGAGACGAAAATTGATTTTGAAACGAAATCTTACATTTGAATAGATATGATGATATTTGAAAGGGATTTGATTTTTGAAGAGAATATGATATTTTGATATCAATTATGAATCGATTTGAAATGTAAAAGAGCCAACGGTGTAATAACACGTAGTTATTAAAGAGACCGGGATCGGATATGGACATACTCTCTGTCGATACCGAAAACCACTTTAATAACTATTATACGCGGAGTGTTGATCCAGAATGAAATGGATGGTTTGGTGAACGCGTTGATTGAAGAAAGAGAACGATATTGGATGACCCTTGACATGACTAAAACAGGAGCCGCGCCGGGCCATTGAGGTTCGCCACCTCTAGCGGACACACTTCTTCGATACCATATCTATTACATTTGTGATGCGATTTGGGTGCACCCCTTGATTTGGGAGTGTTGTTTCGCGGTGTTGGGGTACCTGCTGGCTATGCTCAACATCAGTCCGGATCACGCAACTACTAGTATCCTAGTTGGTATCGCCTCATGTACCTTGTCATACTGATTATCCTATTCGCGACCACTACGTTTTGTTTTGTGTTATACCTATGGGGTACCCTCTGATAACCTCCAGTTTACGGTGGGGCTTACGGTGCTGTATAGACTATGGCATTATAAAAATATGTTAAGGGGGATTATGGTAACGCCTTAACGCTATTTTGATACTTTATATTACTGATAGGCATTATCTACTTAGCGTACATTACTACATAGTAGATAGTTTAACGGATCCTTAAGAGATGGAAAATCCCGTAACATCTCTTGAGTTATTGCACGCACGTTGACACTGGATATGAGATGTCAAACCCCGTAAACATCTCTGACGCCGTTACACACATATTTATTTATGATTGATTTAACTTTCATAAGGATATTTTAGTCCTGACTCGAGTGTTTTGTCTTTTCATTACGCTCGGGTCAGTCCTGAGTTTTTCAGATTTTTGAAGATATATTCTGGAGGATGAAGACGAAGATTTGGTATACTATTACTATTATTACCCTTGCATCATGCTATCTGCTGCATTATTTTAATTGTTCTGTTGTATATGTATAACTCTGATAAATGTTAGATAAATAATTGTCAAAGTATAGTAAACAGCTTCATGAACTGTTGTTTGACTATTATATTTTATCGTTCCGCTGCGAGATTCTGTGTTGTTTCTTTTCCTTTATTTCTCTTTCTTTTCTTTTCTTATTTACCCCAATAACCATCTGCCCTTTTTAATGGTTTGGAATCGGCATGTGTATTTGATCGTCGGTTTAAACTGTCCAAAAAGGCGGGCCGTTACAGTTGGTATCAGAGCTTTGGTTTAGTGATAACCTTAGCTTTGTGGGGTCTGACTCTTTATAAATAGGTAGTTATACCCTATGATGAGTCGCTGAGTGTATATATATGAGAGAGCGTATTTGTTAGTGATATAAAATGTTTTATATTGTGTCGGTTGATTTGTTGAGTGGCTTATGGATTCTGGTCAATACGAGTAATTAACGTCATTGATAGGGATCTTTAAACACTCGAACAGAACAATTCGACATAGTATTGTTTTGAAATTGGGTAAATGAAATAATTTTGCCCTAATTATATTTTGTATATAAAGAATTTATTTTCAAAAATTATTGTGATCTATCTAGCTTATTTGGTTGTTAGAAATGATATATTGGTTATTATCATTAATTGGATATTGTAATTTAATAAATAAGATGAATTATAAAATGAACAATAATAAAACACTTGTGGAAGGTTTTAAGAAAGTAAAATCCTATAAGAATATTTTATAAAGGTGACTTATAAATTAAAACAGATTTAAATTCGAAGATATTGAATTTAAGACCCGGAGATCTTGAAAATGGTTTTCAAAGTTTTGAAGAAATATATAGTAATATTAGTTGGAAATTGTTTAAGGAAATATTTTGAAAGGATTTTTAAGAAGGAACGAATTCAGTACTCCTCTCTTATGTCGCTGGAAAATAATTTCGGTGATGACTGCGCAGCATCATCGACGTTCATTTTCGAGTCTCAAAGTAGGGGAGACTTCTAAGAAGTTTTGATTTTTCTTCTATATTATTTTGGGTAAATGGGTTTTGGTTTAAACTCCAACGGTATGATTTGATATTAAAGATATAAGTGAATATATTTATTTCAAACGATTTGAAAAGAACCGGGCATTTAAATTTCTAAGGTATGTTAAATTATTAATTTTCAAATTATTTGAATGAAATGTGAATAATCAAAATTTATAAAATAAGAGGATTAAAATATCTAAGCTTATTGTTTTGGGAAACTTTAAAGTTGAAAGGTAAAGAGGATTTAAACAAATTAAATTTGTGAACATTCTAATTAAGTAAAATGAATTCTATAAATTTGTATAATACCAAATTTGCATTCTAATAACATATAATATGACTTACCAAATATTAAGAAGTTGAAATAATGTTTTGGATATGTAATGAGATATTGTACAAATAAACAGAACCTGAAAATAATTGAAGTATACAAGTAAGGAAAACTCAAAAGGAATTAAAATGTATATAAATGGAAAATTTGGTTGTGATAAAAAATGTTATATATTTAAATATAGCATGAAATGATGAATGGGTAAATGGAACAAGTAAGTGAACTTAAGAAAGAAGACAAATGAATTGTATAATATCTTTTGTAAATTGGTTATAGAAAATAAATATAAATTGCATAGAAAAAATAATAATTGAATTTGTAACCTTTAAGATAACTGTAAACTAAGAAAAGTCATATATGAGAAGTTAGACTTTTATGGAATGACTATAAACTAAAGTGATGATTAATAAAATGTTCCACAAATAAATTTGTATTAACTGAAACTATGAATATGGAGTAAATGTAAACAAAAGAATTAGGTATAGCTAAGAATCAATTAGGAAAGGAAATTGAGTTTAATTAAATTATATAGAATGTTTAAAATGAACTTGTGTAAGTAAATTCTATGATATAATGTTTGAGAAAAGATAATGTCAAAGAATATGCTATGAAAAGAAATGGATATATTAATTGAATAATGGATTGCGAATAATTAATTGTAAATAAAATAGAAGTCAATAAAATAATTTAGTATAGATAAATTGGATATAAATCTATTGGAAGGTAATACGTGAGATTGTACGTATATTATTTTATTCGTATAACGATTTGATCCAAATTCGAGCATAATATTTTGAGATGATTTATATCGATCCAAGTTAGGATTTTTCACTCGATTTTCGACGGCGAACCCTGGATATGGATTTTTAATTTGATTCTGGAATTCTCTATCATAGTATATGGCTATGCAAGGAGAGTAACAGTTTCCAATCAAGGAACCAAATCTGAGTCCGCACTAGAGAGTCGTGTGAACGATACTAGTTTAGAAGTGAAATTGTGTGATCGAATAAGCGATTATATTTGATATTGCTCACGGATGATATATGTATGGCTTACGGACTTAATTAAAGTTAATATTGGAAATTTAAGATGCCAAAGATAAAATGATTCTTTTAAATTTATATAACATGATATATATATATAAAAGAGATAAACCAAATTGAATGTAAAATTAGAAATTTGGTTATGTTGGGTATGATTTGGTTGTTATATGATTGTTAGTTGAGTGTATATATAATTCATTAAGTGTTAATGAAATTGAAAGCCATAAATCATTGAAATCAAATTGGAAGTTAAATGAATTTAAAAGAATTTAATTTGATTCAAATTGGAAGTGAACTAATGTAAATATAAGTTAGTGAATGTTAACTAATTGAATTGAGAATGAATGTTAGTAAAATCCAACGTTAATGAATCAACTATGATTAAAATTGAAATCCAAGTCAATAAATATTAATGAGAAGTGAGTTTATATTGATTGGTTATGGATTTGTTGGATGATAGTTGATTGATGGTTGCATTTGTTGTTTTGTTGCATTTGCTATGTTGACACATGTAGTTGTTATGTTGCTATATGATGTATATTGATACTATTCTCATATATGCATGATTCTCATTGTTTGTTAAGTGTTTAGTAGGTGCGGATTGCGCTTGCTTCGCATTTGGAGCTCGCTTTCGCGCTATATTAATCGTATATGCTCGCTAATAAAATATAAGGTACATGTTTATTTTGTCATTGGATTTGGTGATTTTTGATGAGCCACTTGGCTTTTGATTTTCTTTTGCTGGTTTGGGGCCCGTAGAGGCGTTTTGTAGCTGTACCGATCGAGCCGCGCCAAGGAGACTCTGCCGAAATTTTTCGTAAATCCGAGTGTTAGAAAAATTTTCGTGTTTTAAATTTTTTTTATAACTTGTTTTGATAACTAACTGTTAAAGTTAGAAAGCCGTTCGGAGTAACTTAGTGGTAGTGTAGTAACGATTTGTAAATGGAATTCCATTGTTTTATAAGTTGGTAACTTTGAATAAAATATATCTAATGTTGAATTCTATACTTTGTTCCTTTTCCCTTCTTTTTCCTTTTCGGGGACGAAAAGTTTTGAGTGGGGGAGAATGTAACGACCCGTAAATTTTCGATAATTAAAATAGCTAATTTAATAAGATTTCGTGATTTAGTGTTGGGAAAAAATTTGTAATTCGTTTAGAATAATAATAACTGGAATGAATTGCGACAATAATTATCCAAGTAATGAAAAATAAAAGCTTCTTAGTGAATGCCTTTGCAACCAAAAGTTGAATAGGATAATAAATGTTGAATTCATTGGGTATAATAGAGTAAATGATTGTTAAGTAAAATCTATTTAAAATCAAATATTGAATATTGAAAAGGTAAATTATTTAAATTAAATATTTAAAACTTATTGAATAATTGAATAACTGTAAAATGAAAATAGTGTTCTAAATTGTGAATTGGTTTAAAAGTTGAATCTTATAAGTTCAATTCCAATATTTCAAAAGATAATGAATTATTGGATAAGCGAAATTGTTTATATTTAATATTTGGAATTTATTGAATAATTTAATAATGGGAATTGGATAACCGTATAATGGAAATGGTTGTTCTATAATTTGAATTTGTTAAATTTTATAAGTCCGTTTGAATATTTCAAAAGATAGTGATTTGAGAATAATCAAAATTTAACTAAATTTAATATTACAAATGTTTGAATAATTAAATTCCGAATTTGATATGATTAATTTGATATGGAAACTTAATATATGAAAATGGAGTGAATAATTGAAATTTGATTGAATATGATTCAAATTGGTTTCCAAAGTGAATGTAAGTTATGTTGGGATTATAATAGAGTTAATAAGATTTTGAAATTGGAATTTATTGGATAATTGAATAACGGGTTTAATATGATTAAAAATGATTTGTAAAATTTTATTTTATTATATTAAAGTTAGAATGCTGTTGTAGAACTTTTAAAATCGAATTAAAAGTAAATTTATGAAAATTGAATATTTTAATATTTAATTATCGATTGAAAAATAGCCAATTTTTGAACAGTCTCAGAATT
Organism: Allium cepa; assembly: GCA_030765085.1. Classification (NCBI taxonomy): domain Eukaryota; kingdom Viridiplantae; phylum Streptophyta; class Magnoliopsida; order Asparagales; family Amaryllidaceae; genus Allium; species Allium cepa. Next base: position 115,807,754 of record CM060945.1, on the reverse strand, counting down.
GGACGAAACTAGTTCCATTGGATCCGTAATAGTTAGTTATTATCAGATTTTAATTTTCGTAGCAATCGGAGTTGTCGTTTGACCGTGGCAGCTCGAAACGCGTTGAAATTGTTTTAAATATTAATTTGGCGAGTTAAAATAGTCATTTTTCAAACGGTCTCGGATTTCGACGAAACCAGCTTCATCGGATCCGTAATATGATATTATTGTAAGATTTCAAATTTCAGGTCAATCGGATTTACCGGTTGTCCGGGGCAAGCAAAAACGCCTAGAAATTAGTTTAAATCGATTTAATTTAAATTGATCGTTTATCGCTATAACTCGCACTTACGATCGAATTAGCTTCTGAAACTTGTTCCATTGTGTCCGGAACGCGGGATAAACCCTAGAAACGCCGGTCACCGCACGTAAATCAGAGTTTGGAAAAGCCGGATGAATAGTGTTCGTCGTTTCCTATAAATAGCCCTTTATTCACAATAAGAAAAGAAAATAATAGCTAGGGTTTTCTAAATCCAGCCGCCGTTGTTTATTTCAATGGCCAAAAATGGCTAGCCCTCTCCTCGATTTATCTCCTTATCCTTTGAAAATTAGCTTGAGGCTTCTACAGGGAACTTGTAGAGCTCGAGGAGCTCTACATAATCAATGGCTATGATCAGATTTAACGGAGTGGATTGGCGGCAATTTGGGTTTGAACGCCATGCATTCAAGCACGTTTTGCGAGGAGGATAAGGCGCTAGGCTCGGCCGCATCTGTGGCGTTGGGGAGAGAGGCCTCGGGCGCAACCTTGGTGATGTCGAGATGAACTCCGGTTGACCGAGGAGTGGGCGGCGATCGAAGCTTTGAGGGTTGAGTGGGTTAGTTTGTGTGCGTTCATACGTGAAGGAGAAGATCGCGTAAACGGCCCTGATCTACATATTCATATCGTGCGGCCCATAAATATTGAAGGTTTAAACTAAAAGAAATTATTGTTTATTATATTATAATTCGTTCAAATGTTTAAAAATGCATATCTCTTTCGTGCGAGGTCGGAATTTGACGAAACCTGTTGCGTTGGGTTCGTATTCGCGAGCACTACGGTATAGAATTGGATTGGAATTGTTTGGAGCTAGTGAAATTTTCGGGTAAAATTAAATGCTTGTTTAATTTTATTCGAAATAAAGCGCTGGAACTGCATTGAAATCAAGGTGAGTGTTTTATAACGCTCACAACGTACTAAATATCTTTATGCTAGTTAAATTTGACATTATGTAGTGTTATGATTTTATTTGTCGTTGTTTGATAAATTAATTGTCATATAGATTGTCATTTGAATTAACCGTTAAAAAAAATTAAATTGACAGTTAAATTGAAATTGAAATTGAACTGCGATTAAATTACCTGACATTGATAACTATGAAACTGCCATGAATTGTATTGTCTATTGGATGATGTATTTTGATGGATGTTATTGGTTGATATTTAAATGTTTGGATGTTTATTTGCTTATATATACTGTTATGCATACATATGAAAGTGTGATTTGATTTAAGTAATATATATTCATCCCTGACATTTAATTGAAATAAATAATCACTTGGCCATAGGATAGAATATTATATACGGACACCGAATTGGCTAAATTAATAATTTTTAAAATCGTCGATTTAAAATTTATTTAAATATTTCGATTTAAAAGTTAAAAATAGAAATCAATTTATAGAAATCAAATTTAAGGGAAATTGAGTTTGGAATGTTGAAATAAATTTTGGTTAAAAGAAATTGTTAAATAATTAAAGTGGAGACTTTGGAATTTAAAATGGGGATATGATTGAATTTCGAAAATTGATTTGTTCAAAGATTGAACCTTAATTCGAGCTTTGAATATTACTAAGTAAAAGTGATATAAAAATGATATTTTGAAATCGAGCTTGGAATTGAATCATATATTGAAATTTGGATTTAAACTTGAATATTGATGAATAATTTTGTTAAGTGTTATAAATGGATATTTTTGAAAATCAAGCTCCAAATCGATAAAAATTGAAATTGAATCAATTAAAGGTGAATGTAAAAATTGAATTTATTTGAAGTCAAAGTTGACATTGATTTGAATTGAAATCGAAATTGAATCGGTAGAATGGAAATTGATATTGATTTGAATTGGGAAGTTATAATTGAAATGGTTTGGTTTTGAAGCTGTTTTATTTTGTTTCCAAATTGCTCTGTTATATAAACCACCTTTAAATACTTAAACTATTTTAACCTATATTAACTATATTAAATTAATTATCTATTAGAAATCCATTTAAAGATTTTAAGTATCTTTAACTATTTTAATTATTTAAAACTACTTTCAAAACTACTTAAAACTATTTTCTAAATTTCAAGCTGATCAATATGGTGAAATGTTTATATTTAAATCTTGAATTTAAAATACGAATTGGGTTAAATGAAGTTGCAACCTAAATTGAAATCCGAAATGATTTTGAAATCGAAATGAGACATTGAGACGAAAATCGATTTTGAAACGAAATCTTACATTTGAATAGATATGATGATATTTGAAAGGGATTTGATTTTTGAAGAGAATATGATATTTTGATATCAATTATGAATCGATTTGAAATGTAAAAGAGCCAACGGTGTAATAACACGTAGTTATTAAAGAGACCGGGATCAGATATGGACATACTCTTTGTCGATACCGAAAACCACTTTAATAACTATTATACGCGGAGTGTTGATCCAGAATGAAGTGGATGGTTTGGTGAACGCGTTGACTGAAGAAAGAGAACGATATTGGATGACCCTTGACATGACTAAAACAGGAGCCGCGCCGGGCCATTGAGGTTCACCACCTCTAGCGGACACACTTCTTCGATACCATATCTATTACATTTGTGATGCGATTTGGGTGCACCCCTTGATTTGGGAGTGTTGTTTCGCGGTGTTGGGGTTGCTGCTGGCTATGCTCAACATCAGTTCGGATCACGCAACTACTAGTATCCTAGTTGGTATCGCCTCATGTACCTTGTCATACTGATTATCCTATTCACGACCACTACGTTTTGTTTTGTGTTATACCTATGGGGTACCCTCTGATAACCACCAGTTTACGGTGGGGCTTAAGGTGCTGTATAGACTATGGCATTATAAAAATGTGTTAAGGGGGATTATGGTAACGCCTTAACGCTATTTTGATACTTTATATTACTGATAGACATTATCTACTTAGCGTACATTACTACATAGTAGATAGTTTAACGGATCCTTAAGAGATGGAAAATCCCGTAACATCTCTTGAGTTATTGCACGCACGTTGACACTGGATATGAGATGTCAAACCCCGTAAACATCTTTGACGCCGTTACACTCATATTTATTTACGATTGATTTAACTTTCATAAGGATATTTTAGTCCTGACTCGAGTGTTTTGTCTTTTCATTACGCTCGGGTCAGTCCTGAGTTTTTCAGATTTTTGAAGATATATTCTGTAGGATGAAGACGAAGATTTGGTATACTATTACTATTATTACCCTTGCATCATGCTATTTGCTGCATTATTTTAATTGTTCTGTTGTATATGTATAACTCTGATAAATGTTGTATAAATAATTGTCAAAGTATAGTAAACAGCTTCATGAACTGTTTATTTGACTATTATATTTTATCGTTCCGCTGCGAGATTCTGTGTTGTTTATTTTCCTTTATTTCTCTTTCTTTTCTTTTCTTATTTACCCCAATAACCATCTGCCCTTTTGAATGGTTTTGAATCGGCGTGTGTATTTGATCATCGGTTTAAACTGTCCAAAAAGGTGGGTCGTTACATAGAGTATGCCTTCGTTGGAAACAAGGTGTGCTTTGGAAGTAACTGCTTTTTAGTTTCTATTTAGTCAGGTTCATTGGGCCATGTTGAGGCCATTATGCGAATTTGGCTTTGGCTGTTTGTTGAACTTTGACGTGGGTCATCGTTGCTCATTATAACAAATCAATTTAGATCCCATAATTTTTGTGATACTTGCAGATAACACGTGGATCATGATGGTCAAATTTGGGGAAGAATAGTTCCCGTTTGATGGATTGCTAGCATTCCATTGTCCCTGGATCGCTAACGACCCAACGACAGCATATTTTTTGTTCAATCTTCCAATTTAACTCAATCGAGCCGATCCTTTTTTACCTTCTACATTCATATTACGACTCAAGCTATTTTCCTCATGACTTGTCCCAAATTCGTCTAAACCCTAAATCCATTCATTCTATCGCCGTCTCCAACCATCCACCGCCGAAGCTTCCCATTGTTGAGCTCGCCTAGCCCTACTGCCATCTTGATCTGGCTACGCGTCCTTGTTGCTCCTCCTTTCTAAATCACCACCGACCCTTCTAACCATAGGCCACCAACATTCCAAGCCCATTTGAGCCCTCTTTTTTATTCATGATTATAGGGGGTAATGTTGATTTTAGCGTTTGTTTAGCAATTCGGCAACGGGGGTGTATTGTGATGATCGTTGCAGAGAATTCGAGTTGATAGCGATTTTGTGGAAGAAGAAAGTAAATCGAGTCTTGAGTTCTTCATGGAATGATACTTGGGCTTTACCCTTGTGCTTGACATGTTTTGGTATTTTAGTCTATATAATCATAATGGACTTGTACTAAGTTACATTGTTGATACAACACAACGTCGTGTGAATTGAGTTCACTCCCTTCGAAGGGAAATAATGGCTTAGAATAGCATCTTACATGCAGCCTATGTTGTTATCACCTTCCGGAGAGTTCGGATTGGTTTCGTTATTGTACACTCCGTGTACATGAAATGTCAACAGCTTTCCACGTCGCTTTGGACAACAGATTCGTTATCGATCGTTGATCAATAACGGGTAAACGCAGGAGAAATAATTTCAAAAAATGATATGAGAAGCGCTTTTCATTCTTCACTGTGAGAGAACTACTACACGGGATAGAGCATTTGTAGTGTTTAGGACACCAAGTTCACCCCAGATAGATAACACACTACACTTGCCTCGGTTTATAATTGAAATTTGATGTGTTGGTTCAAGTGTTGTAGGAGAATTTTAGTTAAAGATTGGATTACCAGACCGCGTTGGATGCAAGTTATATTATATACAAAGAAGCACTTGTCCTCTTACCGTAAGTCCAGTAAAGGAAGTCCGGCACTTTCAGAAGCTAAGTCGTCATCCGTTGCGTCTTCATCTTCAATTCTACGAGCTGAATACAGTCAACTGGTTCCTGTTGGCCCGGTTGTAGACCAGACTCCTTCGAATTTCAGAGTTTTTCTTAATACCTCGAAGAGATCTTCCTCCGTAATCTCGCTAAGGTTCTACATAACATTTGCTTACAACATAGCATTATGGAGGATGATGTGCACCTTTCAGAGAAGAATGAGTTTACCCATTTTCTGCCTTCTGGATACTCCGCTTGCCACCAGTATATATGCTTAAACGGAGCAGTGCCCCCCTTCAATAACTTCTTAAAAGAAACTCAGCTGGGGAATTCCTCCATTCCAAATTCATCCTAATGGATATGCAATCTTGACTTGCCTTCACATCCTGTTTATGCGGACATTTAATCATGTCCTGAGCTTCGATGAGTTGAGATAATTTCTCGTGTTTAAGAAGAGAGTCGAGTCCATATCCCTTGCTGTCATCGAGGCACAAAGCAATTGTAAGATCATGTTGCAGCTTCAAAGTAATCTATCTCAATTCAAGACTCGGTTCTTCTTTATTAGGTGTCCCGAAGGATTTAACCGCCTTTGGATGATGGGGGTAAGTTATCTCCTTTACTTATTGAGTTTCAATACGTCGCTATGGGATTTCTAATAGATCAAATACTTCTTACAGTTATTCCAAGGCTGAATAAAGACTCAACACTTGATCATATTTTCCATACTCTGAAGGTCATAGATGCTAAGGAGAGATCAGTTAAATTTTTGCTAACGGACGAGAATTTGCTTCGATATAGGTTGTTGCATCCTGGGAGATCCACCGTGGCCATTGAAGTGCCATCTCTTTCCTGTTCCAGAGTACGAACATGCTCCACTTCTTCATCACATGGCTTTGAAGAAGGCGGCTTCCTAGAAAAATAAGGCCCATCTAGCGATTCAACCGAAGATATCATTAAGGAAGGGGCGTCAGGACTGAAGCCAACTGTCCGACTAGAATGCCACCGATTCCAGAGGAAGGGGAAGAAGAATTCAAGTAGCGTAAGGGCAAAGCTATAGTGGCAATAAAAAGGGAGGAGGGTGAAGTTGATGGCAGCAGTAGTTATGACTCCTCCTCTAGTGATGATGATTTTAATGCAGGCTCTGACGACAGAGACTGCGAATCATGTGATGAGACTCCTAGAATGAGTCACGTTCTCTCGGATTCCTCTCCCCGAGAGATTTGCAATAAAGATGCTCCCCAGCAGCCGAGTGACGTCAAGGTTCCCAGATAAGGGATGTCGACGTGGACTTTAGGGATTTAAGAAATGTTTACATGGATATCGATGAACTTATGAGAGAAGATTTCGAATTCGGTGGAACGTCCCCTTGCCTTAGTTATATCGCATCTTTAGTCAGCCTGATTTCTACCATGGTGGCTTCCTGATCCGGTTTGTGACATCCTTTTAGGCCCCCTAAGACACATTACACATTTTACTAGGGTCACATTCACTTACACATGCATTATTTAGGCCTATTTCTCATTGCTAATGCTCTTTATTTATTCTTCATGTTAGGTACCATGAGAGGCCGTGTACTTTACGATGCTCTTGAACAATTCACTAATTTGCAACATTTTTCAAGACAATCTTCAAGCCGACACCAGCCCCGTGAAACCAATGAAGAGTGGAGAAGGAGGAAAGACTGGGAATTCGAGGCTTGTTGTCGGGATGGCAGAGAATGGGATGGACGTATAAGAGTGGTTAAAAGAAGAGAAAAACCCCTGACGACCGAGAGGAACCATCCAAGAAGTCAAATGTTGATCGTGGTCCTCATCCTTCTAAACATCAAGCTTTTGCCCCAACCCCAGTTTCTATCAATCTTGAAGTTTTGGTTTCTGTCGTTTTGTCTCTATTTACATCTCAAGCCCCATCGACTCACGTGGTGCTCACTTCTGGTTCCTCGCGTCCTCACAGGTGGCCGGTTTACATTCTTCCGTTCGGTCCCCCTAGATTCAAAATTGCACTCCCCTGGTGGTTTCTAAAGGGAGTTATGTTTGACCGCGACCTTTGCCCAGTCCGCAAAGATTCCTATATGCCCCCACCTTTGGGCAATTAAAAGTGATTTAGATCAAGCTATAGGATGGGAAAAGTTAAGCAAGCACCTGGCTGACACGAAACGCAATAATTATCAAGAGATCCTCTCCTTTAAATCAGAAAATATGATTTCGAGAGGGCGCTAGCGAAATGTGACGCCAGAATTGAGGGACTAATATAATAGAGGGACGCGACACTCCGAGAGAGTAAGAACATCGCCAAATTGTTGAAGGAGCTGAAAGAGGCCCATAAAAAATAGAGATCGTATTTCAAGACGAAATTAAGAAGGCCCATACGGATGAACGCTAAGTTGAAATAGGAGCTCGAAGCTCGTAACATGATTATTGAAGCCCAAAAGAAGACTATTGCTGATCATGACATAATTGTTGAAGGGAATAATAAGACAATTGTTGAATACATGGGAATTGTGGAATCCCATGATAGGATTGTTTTCGATTAAGCCTAGATGATGGCTTCGCTCTAAGAAAGAGTTGCACGACTTGGCGCCGAGAAGACTCTTGTTGTGGTTTGGGAAGAAATCTTGGCCTCTTTTTGAGAAAAGAGGATGTATATATCAAGAAAGAGTTGGAGTATGCCACCTCAATGAGGAATTGAAGAAAGCACTGATAGAGGACCAAGAGAACCTTTGAATTGAAAAGGAATATGAGGCTGCCAATGCTGATATGATTGTAACTGCCAAAACATTGTCGAAGCCCTTCATTTTTGGGCCTGGCGGACTATCAAGACAGCCTCGTGTTCAGTTGGAGAGTTCTGCCGGTGCTACTTTATCGTCTCTTCCTTTGGCAACTGTCACTGAAACTTCGGGTGGTCCCGGAACTCCTTCGAAAATCCTGCAGCCATCAAAAGAAGAAGAAGGCGTGGAATACCAGATCGTCATTCTTGGCCATTCCTCTGATGTAGGTAACCTTCTTGTTTCTCCCAAGTTTGAGGAATTTCAGCTCATGCCGCAAGAACACGACGAACTTAATGCTTTCCTTTTTGATCTTATAAGTCCGTCCTCTTTACATACTGACCCACCGATTTCCTTGATGCCTGGGCTTTCCGCTACTTCAGCCGCCTTGATGCTTATCTCCTTAACCGCTCCGATTGTTGCGCCTGCGTCTGGCTCGCAGCCAGGGCCAAAATCCAACAAGATTGCTGCATTAAGTGGTCGCAATGACCCTTCTTTATCTTTGGAGAGCGTCCTCACGGCAGCTGAAGCTCCAGAGCAGGAGGACGGGACTGGTCAGCTGCATAAATCTGAACAGCAAAAGGTTGCCATTAAGAAGGAAAAAGTTAAAACGGTAAATCTTTCAAGGAGCTCCTGCAAATCCTGAAAGCGCAAGGCCAAAGAGGAGTCTTCGAAAAAAGTCAGAGAGTAAGGAAGAGAAGTCGGCGTCGAGGAGATAGTTGATATTACAGGCAGCTACACTACCCCTGGCAGGAGCTCCCAACCGAAGGTGGGAAGGGGAGCGGTGGGAAGAGCATTGCAGGTTCGTACAGTAGTGGAGCCGGTTTATGGGACATTTTTTGTTTGATACGTGTTTTGTTCAAATGTATAGTCTACACTTACTGATTTTATTTTTGTAGCATCTAAGGATAGCAACGGGGTGGGTCTAAGGTCTATCCCGGTAGACTCACCCCTCTTTTGACCCGCCAAGACCCGCCCCACTGGGTCAACGGGGCGGGTAGACCCAAGACCCATTCTTAAGAGCTCTGTATCTAAGGTTGGGTTAGGGCTTAGCCAACCCGACCCACACTACTCAGATTTCATAAAATCGCTGTATTACAATAACGATGATTTGTTGATCCTTTTATACACAAGCGGTTATAACATGGATTTTCTAATATTCCATTTAATAATTTATATAATTTTTATGATATTAAATTGCATCATTAATAAATATATAATAATGTATGCATGTTTTTCTTGAACCATTATCATGCACCTCATTTTTATTACCTTACTTACCATTGTAAACACATTGATATTTATATTTATTTTATCATTTAGTGATAACCTTTCTTACAAATAAAATAAATAAATATAGGTATATTAATATATAATTTTGAATGAATGTGTAATGCTTCGCCAGGTGTCGGGGTGGGGTGGGTCTACCCTGACACGAATATGTTCCGGGTACAGGGTGAAAGTTAAGACCAGCATCGGGTTTACGAGGCGGGTCTAGGGCAGGGTTTAAAAATCTAGGACGGGTCTGGGGAATGCAAAACCCACCCAACCCTCCCTATTGGCATCCTTAGTGGCATTTGTGTTTTTCTTTTTGTTGGCCAATATTGTGTGTGTGCGGCCCCACATTTTTGGCTTCGTATAAAAGTGCTATAAGTAATACAATGTTGACATTTTGATTGTAACTTTACCTGTCTAGTTGTCCGCATTTCATGCACTTATGTCAATTTTATCTAGACCTATAATTACCATCAAAATTTTTTGTTTGGAGTAACAAAACTGTTAAGTACTTAGTTTTTGTTTTTGAGTATTTTTTATTTGAGTATCGGTGTATGCCCCCCGTTCACGGGGTTGCTTACTTCAAGCACTTGACAAATGATCGGTTGATCCGAGTGATTTTTTGGATGTCTGTAATCGAACCTATTTTGCAGTTCCTATCTTCGAGAACTTGTGATTTGAATGACTTGATTTCAAATATATTGTCGGTCAACAATCGGAATTCTCTTCTGACTCGTAGTTGTTTGACATTGTTGGACTCATATATGTTACTCCCGGTAGTGGAAGTAGGTTGATTCTTGTTATTCCTATAATGGACGAGTTTCTCGGCATTGCCGAGGAAACACTAGGACGTGATGCACGGCTTATGGAATCTGGCTTCGATTTAGGCCTTCCTGGCGTCGCCGAAGCAACACTGGTACTTAGAAGGCGGGGATCGAATTCTACCGATCCAATGGTTTGAGTCGATTTGCTTCAGTCGACCTGGTAGGTAAATGGGGCATACTTGAGCATGGTTCCACTATCTCAAGCAGCGATAAGATGGTTTGAGCCGATTTGACCCCATCGACTCAGCAGGTTACTTTTATGAACACGGTTTTATTGGTTCAGAAAGAAAAGCAATTTTATTAAGAAAAATTGGGCAAGTTCTACCTATTTCCAATGCCCCCGGTCTTTCGGGATGGCTTATTTGCTAAAAAAAGAAGTACGTAAGATAGTTTCAAATAAAGTAACGATGCAGCGATCCACTGTTCCATGCTCGGGGAATTTTGATTCCGTCAACGGTCGTCAGTTTGAATGTTCCATCCCCTAGTTTTTGACTGATCAGATATTTTCCCTTCCCAGTTTGGTCCAAGGGTTCCTGTTACAGGATAGACTCATTTAAGGGCAAGGTCGCCCACTTCGAAGGTTCGGCTATGAACTTTGGAGTTGAAGTACCGTGCGACCCTTTTTTGTGAGCAACGGTCCATAATTTGGCTTCTTTCCCCTTTTTGTCGATCATATCAAGCGACTCGAGTAAGAGATGCTCGTTTTTCCTCTGATTGAAATTCTTCCTTCGATGAAAGGGGTCTTCTAGTTCAGTGGGGATCATTACTTCTGAACCATACGCCAAGGCGAATGGGGTGTGCCCGGTTGTTGCTTTATGATTTGTTCTGTAAGCCTATAGCACAAGTGGAAGTTCATCAACCCAATTCCCTTTAGCTTTAGTTAGCTTCTTTTTATGGTGGACTTGATGATCTTGTTTATTGCTTCCACTTACCCGTTTTCTTGTATATGAGAGACCACGGAAAAGCTTTTCTCGATTTGGAAGCATTGCATAAGTCTTTAAACTCGGTGCTTTTGAATTAGGTCCCGTTGTTAGTGATGATTTTCTATGGCACACCAAATCTACAAATAATGTTTTTAGTAACAAAGTTAATGAATTTCTTTATGGTAATGGTGGCCAGTGGTTTTTCTTCGGCCCATTTGGTGAAATAGTCGATGGAAACTATAGCATATTTAGCCCCTCCTTTAGCTATTAGCAATACACTGATCAGATCGATTTGCGATATTGCGAATGTCCATGGGTTGACCATCTACATTAGCTCTGTTATGGGAATTCTTTTGATTACGCTGAATCTTTTGCATCGGTCGCACTATATGGCGTATTCTGCTGCATTGCAGTTTACTGTTGGCCAGAAATACCCATATCGGAGGATTTTCTTTGCAAGGGTTTACCCCTCGGTATGGTCTCTGCAGTCGCCTTCGTGAACTTCTCTCATGATCCTTTGAGCTTTATCATCGGTCACACATATGAACAAAGGGGTAAAGAACCCCCTTCAGTAGAGCATCCCATCCTGTATTATAAATCGCGGTGCCTTCTGGAGAAGCATTTTCCGCTGGTTCCTATATGTGGGAAGATTTCCTATAAGCAAGTAGCCTTTGATTAGCATCATCCACATTTCTGGTTCAATGGTGGTCTCAAAAATCCAATTGACATCCATTTCGTTTATGCTTGGAGTGGTCAGGGTTTCAACCGGGATTAGTCCCAATGATTGAGCTTCCCTAGAACTGGCCAGTTTAGCCAAGTAGTCAGCTTTCGTATTCTGCTCCCTCGAGATGTGAATTATGGTGTAGTGTTCGATGTCATTCAGCAACTCCTGCACTTTAGTTAAATACGGGGCAAGGTTCTCCCCTTGAGCCTGGTATTCGCCTTTCACCTGATAGAGGACTAACTGAGAATCGCTATAGATGTGTATGGATTTTATCTCCAGCACTTTCATGATTTTTTAGCCCAGCTACTAATGCCTTATATTCTGCGTCGTTATTTTTCGCTGGGAATTCTAATCAAAAGGTGTAGCAAATACCTTGTCCTTCATGAGTCTTAAGCACTACCCCTTCCCCCGAGCAGAAGTTATTAGATGCGTTATCGACGAAGAGCTTCCATCGAGTTTCCACTTTTGGTGTAATTTCTTCTTCATCATCCCGTATGGTAAATTCAAGATGAAATCTGCCAACGCTTTCCCATTGATTTCCCTTCAAGGATGGTAAGTGATTTCATATTGACTCAATTCGATATTCCATTTGACGAGCCGCCTGGAAGTCTCGGGGTGGTACAATACTTTTAAGGGTTGATCGGTCAATACTTTGATAGGCTGAGCCTAGAAATACGGCTGTAACTTCCTTGATGCGATCAAGAGACAATACGCTATCTTTTCCAATTTTGGATAATATTTCTCCGCTCCAGTGAACCGTTTACTAATGTTGTATGTGGAACCCTAGATCCTAGCTTCTTCAAGTACTAGAGCAGCACTTAATGCATGAGGTGAGACTGCTAAGTAGATGAACAAGTCCTCTCCGTGTACTGGCTTTGATACGATCGACGGGGTTTCCATATGTCATAGCAACTCTTTAAACGTGGTTTCACAAGCCTCATTCCATTCATAGTTCTTCTTTCCTTTCTATAGTGCTTCAAAGAACGATATAATTCGTCAAGGGCTTTAGACATGAACCGACATAGCGCTGCGACTTTCCTATTCAAGATTTGTAACTACGTCTTGTTCTTTGGGGCTTCGACTTCTCATAGGGCAGTAATTTGCTCTAGATTTTCTTCAATGCCGCTAGCGCTCATTATGAATCCCAAGAAGTTTCCAAAGGATATCCCAAAGTGACATTTGAGTGGATTCAGCATCATCCCATATTTTCGAAGTATTTCAAACATTTCGGCAAGATTATCTAAGTGGGTGGCAACTATTCGCTATTTAACCAACATGTCATCCACATAGACTTCCTTGGTTTTCTCGATCTGATGCATAAACGTGGCATTTTCTAATCTTTGTTAGGTTTCCACAACATTCTTTAAACTGAATGGCATTACCCTGCAGTAGTACAATCCTAGATCAGTGATGAAGCTGAGTTTTCCTAATCAGATTCATGCATCAGGATCTAGTTGTATCCTGAGTATGCATCCATAAATGATAGCAATACATGTTCAGCAGTCCCGTCTACAAGCTGGTCAATTCTTGCAGAGGAAGCTGTCTTTCGGGCAGGCTTTGTTTAAGTCCAAGTAGTCGATACAGATTTGCCATTTCCCATTGTACTTCTTGACCAAAATTGGGTTAAATACCCATTCGGGGTAGATTGCATCACGGATAAAACCATTGGCCATCAGCATGTCTACTTCTTCTGTCAGTGCCTTGGACCGTTCGGGGCCCAAGCTACGCCTCTTTTGCTTTACCAGTGCATACTTGGGATTGATGTTGAGTGTGTGACATGCAATTTCTGACGATACCCCATTCATATTGGAATGTGTCCAAGCGAACACATCCAAGTTGGCACGATGAAATTTAGTGAGTTCCATTCGCATCTTGTTTCCAAGGTGTGATCCAATTTTCAAGACCCACGTTGGGTCATCCTTGTCGACTGGAACAGACACCGTCAATTCTGTCGATGCTGCGTGATCCTTCCCTAATCACTTCTTTCTAGGGTCCAAAGCCTTGTCGAATCAGCCGTGGTCCCCAAGCTAGGGACGACTCTGTAGTTTCTATTCGCCGGGTTCGCGAAAGTGGAGAGTTCTCCCCATATTCTTCCCCTTTTCTTTTCTTTTGGATTTATGCAGTTCTGCGATATAACACTCCCAGACAGTACTTTGGTCTCCTTTGATCACTCCAACTCCATTCTCCATTGGAAATTTCATGGTAAGGCACCACTGGATGAAAGCAATTCTGAAATCTACTAGTGCGGGCAGTCCGAAGAAAGCATTGTATGTGGAAGCTTCATCTACGATCATGAAAGTTTGGACAAGGGTGACTCTTCGGTCGCCTTTTCCAAGTTCTACATGCAAGTCAATCGTTTCGATGGGTTGTTTAGGTTCGCTGGTGAATCCTTGAAATTTTGTTTGGTAGGCGGGTACATCCTTCATGCTGATCTTCATCTGATCAAAGGTGCATTTGAAAAGGTATTCGTAGAACTATCGTTGTCAACCAATACTCGTCGGACCAAGGTGGGTCCGATCTCTACTGTCACAACCCTAGGATCGAGAGTTGGAGCTTCAATCCCTTCGGTGTAACAAGCCTAATTACAGTGGGTCCGGATTTTTTGCTAAAATGTTAAAATCCAAGCCTACTGAAGCCCGAGTTGGGTATCTAGTATCCTCCAAATAGGCAAAGACAAATATATCAGAGCTCAAATAAATATCTCACAACGGAACTGACTAAAATATAATAGTAAATAAATACTCGCTAAGGTAATAACACTTTCTAAACAAGTGTCTCTAAGCTGGAAAATCTCTGCCATCTATCTAACCTGTGGTATGATATGAGGAGGTGGTCAGAACTAAAATTTGGTGAATGGAAAAATTATACACTTCTAAGCATAATTCTACATATACCGTTCTATTTCCATTTTCTATTTTATTAGGTTTATTGGGCATATAATACTCTTGCCTCCGTGCGTGAATCGTACCCATCTACTCCCTAGTAGATTTAATCCTAATAAACAAATTTATATGTAGCTACATGCCCAAAGACCGCATCGGTCCTAGGTACCGCTCATAGTACCTTCAATATCCTCCTCGAAAAGGACTCCATCGTCTGGCTTCTAGAGCGTATTGTAACTACATCTGTAAAGGACAGCTTCATGAGGCCTATAATACAGATGTTCCATTATCTACTATGAAAACGTGAAACTGCATCCACACTAGCTTATACTAGTGCTCAAACATCCACAATGTACCACCTGGTGCATACATTAAGGATTACACATAATCGTTCTGTCTACTCCCTGAGCTCCGCCAACAAGGTCTACCTTGTACGGAACTCGGTCGGGGATTTTCTATATCTGTAAAGGTCTGCTTCGTTAGGCCAACAATACAAATATTCTATTTGGTATGTCCCTTTTCTCATCATGGCTATGGCCCCACGCAGCCCCTCTCAACTAATCGAAAAATCCTTCAAGAGCTAAGTGGTTATGCCTTACCACAAACAATCTAAACATCCAATTGGCTATGCCCCTCATCCAATGTCTCGATAGTGAAAGAATCATTGGCATATTGATTTAACTCTAGTCTTTCCCGAACTCACTCTGACTGATGATTACTTGATCTCCACATGTGACTATTCTTTTAGGTCATGCCCACTATAACCTACTCGCAACCCAGAGTACGGTGTCATACGAACATCCTACTCCATCATCAACCTTTTGACTGCCTATAAAGGTCCGCTTCATTAGGCCTGCATTGCAAAAGCAGTCAAGGCATACTCTCTTGATGGAACATCTACAGACCTGCCTTCGAGGGTGTAGCTTCGCGAGGCCTAACCCAGAGGGACATCCTAGAATATCCTCACGTCCCGTTGAAGTCTCGTACTTCCTTCTATCCCGAACTAACTAATTTAGACGTGCTCTTTCTATACTAAAATCTACGATAAACTACTTCGTTAGGTTCTTTTTCCAGATTCTCTTTCAGGCTCCAAATGCACCTTACCATTTTATTAGACCCTACATCTAATCTTTTACTATGCGTTTAGTTTACTTTTCTTATTCTGTTAGCTACCTATTTACCCTAATCAGCAGGCGCAGCCCCACCCGTGTGTAAGACCATCAGTCTTAGACCTGAAAGGGAATGCTGACGGTTCGGGCCACTTCTATTATTTTGCTTATTAACTTAATCCGAGATCTAAGTTTGATAAAATAAGCCTCTTCTATTTCTTTCTTTTTAGTTATAACCTTCATGTTACAATTATACTTGCAATTGTTACTTTTATATTCTTTTCTTTCTCTTATGACCTACATGTTATAAATGTAATTGCAAGTGTCTCTTTTCTATTCTAGTGTATCTTCTTTTATTATGATACCAAATTTTTTTTAGTTCTCTTATATTATGTGACATTCTTAGCTTAGGACTACGTCCAACTGCCACAAATTACTTATCACAATAACTACATTACTTTTTACTCTATTATCTACACAATAAATGCAGATCTAGTCAAATTTTCTGTTTATTGTTTCTAGTCTCATCAAATAATTAACTTCATTATTTCCTCTTCTTCTATTTCTTTAACAATTCACGTTATTCTCTTTTATTCTGGAAGTAGTTCTATTCTCTTTGGTTGGTTACAAAAACTGCGTTAAAAATCCATTTCCATAATTTAATACTAAGTAATGCTATGAAAAATAACTTGTAGCTACAAGATATTTCTTTTATTGTTTCTTTAATTAATGAGTAATGCAAAATAAAGTAATGTCTCTATTTTGCACTAATTCCATTTTTCTTGCTTTTATTCTTGCAATTACGTTTATCGTTATTCTTACAATATTAGTCTATGGAAATGTATTCCCTTTTTTTTAAACCAACCAACTAATCTATCACTAACTTTCATATCAAGTTATTAGATTTTCTCCTTTTTAATTCATTTCTCCCATTTTAACATAATTTACTATAAATTTCTCACTTTTAGGCTTATGCCTTTCTCTACAACTTTTAAGCCTAACATTACTTATATTTAGTTGGATTCTTTTCTTTTTTCCATATAAATAATATTTAAATATAAGTACAGTTCCCTTATAAAATTTACAGTTTCAACATAACTAATTAGTAAAACTAATTACCGAAATAAATGTTGAATTAAATATTTAACGAGACTCTAACGATATTATATCATAAACATAAAAGAGAAATAATTTAAATCCACTCATCTATCGTCCTTAGCTTTACTCCATGGCCTTCCTGGATCCCCTTATAAGGCGTCTAATATTTTTATTAAAAAAGATATTCTTCCTAGAAATATTTTCTATCTAGGGATCAACCTCAGATGATGAACCCAATTGGGAGAAAATCTAATTGTGAGAAAATAGCTAGGCCTAGGGTTCTATTTATAGTGGAGTTTAGGGATCTCAAACCTTGGATTTTTGGATTGAATTTTGTGCAACCACGTCACAAGCTTGCTATGAATCATTGGATCCAGAAAACAATGCTCGAGATTGCATGAAAATCAAATTATAAAAAGTTAACTTTTAACAGTTTCCTATTGATTCTAATTAATTTCCATCAATTGCAAATTTAATTCCCTTTATAACACATATTTATTTTGAAATTTAAATGTTGCTAACTAATGTAAATTAATTTCCTTTAATTGCTGATTTGATTAACGTTGCCTACTAATGTTAATTAATTACCTTTAATTGCTTATGTCAATTAATTTCCTTTATGACGCGAGTCTATTTTGAAATTCAAATGCGCATTATTTCTAGAATTTATACATGCATATATTTATAAACATATATATATTTGCGCACATTTACACGTATAGTTATTTTTCGATATGGAACTTCGAACGTCAATAACTTTTTCATACGAAGTCCATTTGAGGCATATTATATACATAAATTAATCAGATAATCGCCATGAACATAATGCTATAAGTTTCGAGGACATATTCTGACAATTCCAAAAACACTCATTTTCACTGTTTATAATTATTTTGGTTGTTTAAATATCTAAAAATGAGGGGTGTTACATCCAGTTTCTCGACTTAGAAATACTATATCGTCTTTCAGAGTTCTCTGCTGCTTGGTAGGGGCTCCACCTTTGATTGCGAGGCACGAATCCTTCGATGCATGTTTTAATAAGCTCGTATACTGCTCCATTTTTCCCCAACTCCTCTGTGTGGGATGAGGTCTTCCAAATATTATTCCAATGATGAGTCTTTGGTCAGTTCATCTAGATCCCTTTTTGCTGGTTCCAGCTTGGTTTCCTCAATCCCTGGGAGCTTGGGAAGTCGTAGGTTGGTCAGAATTTTGTGATTTTCTCACGTATTACTAAAGCTTGTTTTCTCGGATCAGCTCCTCAACCAAGTTCTTTAGGTTGATAGCACTATTTTGGCCATGCTTTTCATGGAAGCGGTAGTACTTTTCGGAACGCTTTTGTTGTTCAATTGCTTCCTTTTTAGTGGGTTTCTGTACTTCTCCATCCCCTATGTTGCGAGATAGATGTTTTGTGGAGTATCATTGAGAAGGGTGTGATCTTCGGGCCTGAAGCCTTTAAGCCCTTATTGTTACCATTTCTTTTGTTAGAATTCTGATTTTTCCTTTTCCGGTTACTGTCTTTTCTTACACTTCCTTCAGCTATTCCGGAGGTATTTATGTGCTGGTTCATCGCCATGCAATTTTGCCCAATGTTCATTGGTTGTAAGCTTATAGATTTCCTTTCTAACTCTTACGCCTATTCTAATCTCAAGTATTGACTTGCCTTATGGTTGAAATTCTTCGCAGTGGTAGGTTGTTTCATTTTGATCCGTTTCCAAACTCAGTTTCAGGGAAGATGGCACGGACCAAGGCCACAAAAACCATATCCACATTCAGATTGCTTACTTCTGTCACCTTGGTATCGAACTGATTCACGAAAGACTTCAGAAATTCATTTCATCCCTTGAATAGACCAGACAAGGACATCACATCTTTAGGCTGTACCGTGTGAAGTCAAAACTGATTAAGGAATCTTGTTGCTAGTTGATCGAAAGTGGAGATGGATCTTGATGGAAGTCTAGCGAACCACATTGAAGCAATTCCCTCCAAAAAAATCGAGAAACATCCACATCAAACGACGATCGCAGCATTCACTTCATCCATATACCAACTGTACTTATATAAATGGGGTTTGGGTCTCTCTTTCCATCATATGATGAAATAGTTAGCATAGTGAACTTTTCTAGGTGTCGCTCATTCAAAATCTCATTAGTAAAAGGAGTCCGACTTGAAGCAGATCCCCATTCATCATCCCTTCTATTCTTACTCTCATCCATCGATCGCTTGACTATGTCCACGATGTACGCCTTAGATGTTTGGTAATTCGAGGATCGTCAATCAGTAACTACATTGAGTGCTTGGCTTTACGAATGATCTATGTGAGTGGATTAAAGCCTAAGCACGCCTCTCTTCCGAAGAGCCACTCCCTCGGGATTCCATTGGCTTGCGGTTGGCCTGATTGGGGTAGTTTGGATATCCCTAGCATTATCGAATGCATTGGCATTTCCTTCCGACTTGTCGTCGTTAAGTTGCTTTCCTCTTCCGAATCAGAGAGGTCCATGGCTATATACTCTTATGGGGACTCCGCTCCTATATTCAAATCTGTCGCTGGTTGCCTCATGGTCGGTGGAGTGCTTTTGTTTCCTTCTACATTGATTTCCACGGTTCAAGCTATCACTCCTTTCTGTAGCTGCTTCCCCTTTCCTCTGTTTAGGCCTGAAATGGAAGAGTTTTCTTGTTCTATGATGGCCACGGGTTCTGCTATAGTTCTTGGAGTAGGATATGATTGTAAGGTCAAGAGGGCATTATGTTTATCCATAAGAACTATATGATTGCTTTCCATTTTCTGATTTATTTCGTCAACCATTTTATTTACTTCATTTCTAGTAACATCTTCACATTGATTAGAGGATCCCGGTACCTAATCTCCTACGTTGGCGCCATTTACTTCGATTTGTTGATGATTCATCCCTTCTCCAGCAATTACCGCCCCTATGGATCTTCCAAAAGCAATTCTCTTTCTTCACCTATCTAGTCCAAAGTATATAGCTAGATCTTTGCCTGAGTTGGATTCTCAGTGAAAGCACCAAAATATTAACCCAAAAAATGTATCAACGTCCTGAGTTAAGTATGAAACCACCAGCCTTTTTATCAAGGCAAATAAAGCAGAAAACACAATAGGAAATTTTAGAGAAAGTAAATGAACAAGAGATATTTATAGTGCTTCGGCTGTTAACGAAGCCTACGTCCATTTTATAACTTTTATTATTGACTGACTGTAATTACAAGTTGAATATAATTACAATGAGATTGAATCCTATAGGATAGATCAAGGATAGATTGAGTCACTAGTGTTAGAATTCACTAGAGAATCACAATGAACCCTTTAGATAACTGTTGTGCCAGAGAAGAAGAGTGAAGAGTAATTTCTGCAGAGTTTCCATGGCCAGTCCAGAGGATCCCGTTTATATTGTAGGTAGAATCGTATTTATAGGGGTTGGAGAGCTATTTGGCTAGGCTGCATCGCCAGAAACTTGCATTTGGAAAGAAGAAGGTGCACTGAAAATTTCATAACCATCTAAGCCAATCTGATGGATCGCTGGCGATCCATAGGTGATGGATCGCTGGCGATCCATAGTTTCTGGGTTGCTAATGATTCAATTCCTTGGGATATTCTCCTTTATCCTTTCCTTTAATTTCATGGCAATCCAACATGATCTTATGGATCGGTAGCAATCCATAGGGCATGGGTCGCTGGTGACCCATATACTTAGTGGATTTGTGGACTTCCTCTTTTGAACTGCACTTATTGTCTTATGTAGGTGCTCTCCATTTAATTTTGTAGATTGTCGCCTTGTTTTAATGATGATCCATACATTGGTAGCATTGGACTGCTGATTGAATCAGACGAATGCTCAATTCTCGATCAACTAGCTTGGAATTCCATCAAACTTAGCAATCATTCCTAGAATGCCAATTGGATCACGATGCAAGAGGATTTGAGGACCTACAAGCGATCCTTATAGATCGCTAACGATCCACAGGAGAAGGATCGCTAGCGATCCTTCACCTTAGCATATTTTTGCCTTTTTCTTCTCTAACCTTTCTTGGTTGATTCTTCTAGTTCTTTTGGTTGGCTCTTGAGTTACTCAGACTTGACATAGCTATTCCAACTTCGTTTGAATTCTATTGGGTTAAAAGCCCGGATAACATGAATTATTCCATAATTATCCAATAACTATCAGTATATAGCTCCTCAATTCCCCTAACAGTCTTGAGTAATGCACTGCTCTACATTTCAAGAATGTTACGTACTCTAGTCTCAATGAATATATTGATATACCATCTCGAAACATCTTGATTAGGAATATTTAAAATAATATGTTATTTTTAATGCAACAAATTTCCGATGATCACAACTCATTGCAATTACTATCACACAACATATCATTTAAGGATTTTCTATTATATATATTTAAATTAGTTACTTAATTTATTAAATCACAATATAACAAGTATATAATAGAAAGAAATCTCCTTTTATTTTGATCAAGATTGGTTATCAAGTTAGATAGATGTAACAAATTACATAATGGTACATATGACATACCACTACCTCTATCACAATCAACCAGACCAACAGTCGAGAGTAATTCTAAGATTTATGCAGCACAATCTCAGCCATTCAACTCGAATTCCAATCTAGAAATACAACCAAGTATGCATTTTTACAAGGTTGGAATATCCCTAGCTCTCAAGCATTGTATTTTATTGTTAATGCCTCTTGTAATCTAAGTTCTTGTAAGAGAAACAAAGTAATAAGAAAATCCTCATAGTGGACGTTGATCAGCTTTGATCGAACTTCGCTAAATCTTATGTCACTTTATTTATAACACACTTTACATTCAAATTTTACATTTTAAACTCAAGATATTAGCAAGTAACCTTTGCTAATATTAGAGCTTAATGATAATTATGAGGTTGGCTAAATTATTAGTCAACACCTACTATTTCCATTTATTGAAGCTTATCACGTGATATCTACATAAAATCCTCAAGGTGCGGGCAAGCAACCTTTAGAATAATGCTTCTAATATTCGGGTAATTTGTATCTTTACCCGCTTCTAAAATGAAGCTATAGTAAACCGCATTGCAAACCTATAAAAAAATCATTCTTTATAGTGCAATTGATATGTTCCTTATGCTTGAAAAGCACTTTAGTTGAGGTCGTCCTAAATGGCACTTAATTTGAAATTGAACAATGCGAGAATGCATTACAAATACATATGCGTGTTGTACAATTTCAGATTAACCAAATCCATTCAAAGACATGAAGAAAAGGATATTATTATCTCGGTATAAATTTTGATACAAGTCATCTACCAGAGTCACTTCATATTCATAACTTTATCCATTCGTTCGAAGCTAACTTTTGCAGGCATGTGTTATACCATAATTTTTACATAGATAAAATATACTTTCGACACTTAAAAGTTATATCTAAAGCAGTTAAATTCCTAAA
The DNA here is from genome assembly GCA_030765085.1 of Allium cepa. Taxonomy (NCBI): domain Eukaryota; kingdom Viridiplantae; phylum Streptophyta; class Magnoliopsida; order Asparagales; family Amaryllidaceae; genus Allium; species Allium cepa. The sequence continues at coordinate 115,785,536 of CM060945.1, read as the reverse complement.
AACTGAGGGTTTCACTTGTCTCAGCTATATCCGAAATCATCGGTCTTTAAATGATTTTGTCATGAACTTAAATGCTAATACCAAAAGCTCAAGCAGCCCAATATTGACTAATGAGTTCATGCGAAAAGGCAAATACAACCCATGTAGCTTAATATAAATATTGGAACCCTAGGTGCTGGTTTTGACGATAGTAACTAGATAAATATTAGTGCTAATGGTTTTCCAAGTTTGTATACGATATAGTATAGGAAATACATTAATCTATTAAAATATGTTATAAGATAATCAAGTAGAGATGGGTACAGTAATCAAAGTAGATTGATACAAGAACTCCGGTATAAGATTGAGAAAACTAAGAGGAGATCAAGAGGAATCAAGAATATCAATTAGATCAAGAGGAATTAAGGAGATCAAAAGGAACAAAAGAGATTCAAGGTATGGCTAGGAGAACACATGAGACTCAAGGAACAAAAACCGAAAAAGTATAAGACAAAATCAGTCGGTTTTATATTATATCGTGTCATAGAGTTAATTGTTAAAGATTCCATTGCAATTGTTTGAATTCTCTCTTTTTAAACTCTTTATTTTATTTGCCATAATCATTTTATAAAAGGTTTATTTTTTAAAAAAAGCTAAAAGAGTTCAAACAATTTTTATAAAAAAAATTGGAATTTTGAACTAGGATATGTTGACATATCCTTGTAAGTATGTCGACGTACTAACCATTGGATGCAACTTTTCATTTTAAACGAATGAACACTTCCTTTTACCTTTCATGAAAAGTAATTTCTCTTCATCTTCTATATAAAGGTTCTAGAAAATGATTTTTTAATAGAATTCTCCATCGGTTCTCTCACTCTTTTCTCTTTCACATTTCGTAGAAAAGTCATGTTGCTTATATATACTTATACTTTGTGAATCCACTCTCTTTCTCTCTATTTCTTTAGGGACTTTCAATCTATTAAAAAGTTAGAGAGTCTACATTCAATTCTCTATTATTTATTCTCTGTTCTTATCTATTACTACTAAAATCATTGTCAACGGAGTTTGCCATCAACAACCTCGTAGACAAACAGTCTAAAAAGCTCAAGGCATCGCACATTATCAATGCCACTTCGCGCTTAACTGGTGCTACCTCTTATTGACTCTAAAGATATACGAGAAGAGAGATGCAGATGACATCCCCATTTGTGATCAGCGTCTAAGAAGTAGGGTATCGCGATTCATCAATAATAGTATGCATATATTGTTGTGTGTAACAAAGGAAGCAAAAAGGTCGAACAAAGTCCACTTCATAAGCTATCAATGGTTGTCAAAGTGACTACAATGCATTTTGTTGATGCAGAGTTCTATTAACACTTCCTTCCATAACAAGGAGCCACACTTCCTCCACGTCGTCATCATTATCAAATACATACCACCATTAATGTATTAGTAGCACTGTCACTCACTTAACATGACCAAAGCAGGCTCATCGACAATAACCCTAAAGGTTATCAACACCGCATTCAAAGTGATGCCGCACTTTATAGCACTTCGAAGGTGTCGTTTCACAATAACGTTGAGGATCACCAACATTAAGCAACAACTCTAATACTCACAGCAACCATCGGTGTCGTTATTCATCAGTGTTGCCATTACTCATCTATTATCATCAAAGTCATCAATGACACCGACAGTATAAGGAATAGAGTCGCCTTGTGCCAATGCTATATTATACCACTATCGCTTCTCGTCTGTGTTTAGTGTTGTCTTCGACCAATGACGCCAACCATCAACTCCGTGAGTCGTCAACTTCGACATTATACTGTAACATCCCCCTACTTGGAGACCCAAAACTAACGGCTACGGATGCTGCAGTCATAAATCCTGTATGAATAATAATCTAACATCTCAATCCTTTTAAAAATCTAATGAGACCATGCCACTTAGCGAAATGGATTTTCCCCTCACTAGTATCTGAAAACCTTTTTTAAACTATATTCTATGCTCTTGCATTCACAATGGTTAAAACATACATTTTCGAAATTTATAATGATATGAATACTTAAAACAGTTAGGATTTCCAATCCCCAATTTAATCTGACACCCTATTATAGTTATAATTTTTAGGGTCAATATTAACCTTTTAGTTTTCATGGATTTACTACTAACTTATAGGCTCCTACTAGTTAACATAATCAATTCATGCGTCCCACTGAACCTATTAGTCCTTCCGATAATTAATCACCTTATCCTAGTTTTCATGGGTTGACTAGGAACCCATGGACTCATCTAGTAACTCATTTTACATCCTAGTTTTTATGGGTTGACTAGGAACCTACTGATACTTCCATTAGCCACTTTCTTATCCTAGTTTTCATGGGTTAATTAGGAACCTATTGACTGATGTCAATTCTTAATCCAGATATAGTTTTCATGTGTTCACTGCAAACCAGATAGCCCCTGCTAATTTTCCTTAATATATAGATTTCATGGGTTTACTATGAATCTTTTGCTTACCTCCAGTAACTACATAATCATAGTTTTCATGGGTTTACTATGAACCTTTTGGTCATCTCCAATAACTACATAGTTTAGGCATCCCATATTTTTGGTCACCCTGACTCCTTGGATGCCATTCCACTCATTCAGGAGTTTAAGCAATTTATATTCACTACTGAGTTAAACTAGCTGGTTCCTCCACCCTTTTTTCCCTAAACTACAGTTGTGGGATATCATGTGAATATATTCATACTTGAAGAAGTAAAACAACAATTTAACAATACCACTCCTATGGGTTTAATGTGACGACCCAAATTTTGGCTATTTGAAATTTAATTGATTTTAAATAGTTAAAAGTTAATCTTTAACTTGAAATTCAAATATAACGGTTTGTTGGATAATTAAATTATTGAGTTTAATAAATGGAAAATTTGTTAAATGGTGAAATTTTGAGTTTTCAGCTTAATAAAAATAATTTAAAGGCTTATTAAATTTATATTAATAAGAATGAAATTAATATAACATTTTAAAATGAATTTTTAAGTGATTTATTCAATTTTAAAAATAACTTGTATATATTGATGAGTAAAAATAGCCTACGGAGGCACAATCTCATAATTTGACGAAACTAGTTCTGTTGTATCTGTAATAGTATATTATTATTGGATTTCAAATTTCATAACGTTTGGAGTTATTGTTTGGTCGTGCGAGATAGAAATGCGTTGAAATTTATATCGAAAATTCAATATAATAATTGGATCCAAAAAGCTTTCTTCTCCATACAATTGAATTAGGACTCGAAACCTTTTCCATTGCGTTCAAAATAGGGGTATAACATTATAAACGCCTAGTGGAACACCTTGAAAGAGGTTCGTGATTTTAAGTTACTAAATCGAGATGGTTTCAAAATTTAAATTTTATATATATATAGACCATTTTCACATCAGCACTTTGTCCCCTCATTTCAAAACACTATAAATAACAACCTACATGAAAGGATCATATCTCCTCCTCTTTTTATATTGCATGCAACCTTTACAGAAGAAAAAAAAATGCAAGCTTTAAAAATTGAACTCTCAAGATATATTTAATGGGAAAATACCAAACAAGTATCAAAAATCTAGCTTTTGGATGGGCTTCGATTTGGTATGTGTATTGGGAGGTGCGTCTAGGGTCGGGTGAAGTCAATAGTGAGGTCGAACTGTCATTCGAACTAAGGTTACAGTTTATAAGGTATTGACTTGTCAATTCGAGGAATGGAGTGGATATTTGGCTTCGTGACATGGAATAGCATCTAAGTGCAAAAGATGGAAGGGTGCGGTCATGGTAGGGGTGGTCGCGGCAATGGGGGAGGACGGACATGTCGCGATGAACGAGGGTGGTTTCAAGCATTTTCAATGGTCAAGCACATGGGAAATGGAAGGAGAAGCACGGCAACGATGTTCGCTTGTGGTTTCGGCATGTGATTCTCGGTATCATCATTTTTCATGCACTGCCTGGGATGTTGTTCGTGCATAGGAGAGGGAAAGGGAAGGAAGAAGGAGTTTGGTGTTGGGTTGAACGTTTTTTTTGTGGGCTTAGGTATGATTTAAAAAAAATTAATTAGTTATATAATTTGTTTTATTAAATTCAAATGCTTATAAATGTCATAACTCAAAAATGCTAGGTCTAATTGGAATGCAATTTTTTGCATTGTGATCGTAATAATGTATTCTACGACATGAAGCAGGTTTGGGTGAATTTGAAGCTTCTGGGATTTTTAGCTAAATTCGAACGCCGTTCGAATTTAGTCGAAATCGGGAATGAAGGCGATAGCTGGAAATCAATGTGAGTAAATCTCACTCATTTGGATGATTGGCTTTAATTTTAAATAGTTAAAATTAATTATTGGATGATTGATTGAATTGATATATTTATCAGTTGGATGCTATAATATATATATAGTAGTATATATTAGTAGCTGAATTGATTATTCCTTCCGATTGAAGTGGATGAGACCCTGCGGATGACCTTATATATCGCGATATCCCCTTCGAAGTAGATTGGTATTTTTATGTTGTATTAACATCTGCGGATCCAGAGAAACAGGTTGGAGGGGTCCAACTGGATTCTTCAAAAATGTTGAATTAAATTTCATATATAGTGATATATGATATGTTTGAATAATCTGTGATAGATTATAGTATGATTTGGAATTTTATTTTATGTTATGGTATTACTGGTCTAGACTTTGTTTTTTTTTTGAAATGCCATAAATATATGTTTTTATTTTCGAAAGAATTTAAAAAGAAATTTGGAAATTAAATATTTATAGTGAGTTTGGATTATTTAAAAGAAATAAATTTGAAGAAAAAAATAGTTTGACTCTAAATTAGTACTTAACTATTTCGAAATATGGTAAATAGAGATTTCGAAGTAAAATATAATAAAAAGGTTTTAAATGATAATTCTTCGGTGGTACTTGTTTATATAATTAAAAAGGTCTAAAAATCGAGATTTAAAATAGATTGGGAGAAATAAAGAGAATTTGGAAATAAATATAAAATTAGTTATACTGGATCTTGAATAAGATTTCTAAATTACGGAATAGAAATTGAATCGAGATTTTATTTGAGTTGGAATAATAGTTTGGGTTACTTAAGGAGTTAATTTATGAATGGAATTCAATTTAAGAAATTGATTTATAACTGGAATTTAATGTAGAAATCAATTTGTAATGGATGTAAGTGATGTGAAACCATTAGAAACTGGAATTGAAAACTATGAGATCTATAAATAGTGTTTATAAATTAAGTGAAATGATTTTTCATTGACAAATTGAAGTTATAAATTCACGGTGAGGATTTATAATGAGATGGGTAAATCGGTTTAAAAATAAATGATAGATTTACTTTTAGAAATGTAAAAAGGGGATTTATGAAATTGGGACATAAATCAAATTGGAGATAAATCGAGAGGGATTTATAAATATTAGACTGGCTATATTGGAATTGAAAAATATATTTTATCGAGAAGTTAAGTTTGTTTTAAAAAAAGGACTTTAAATATCAAACTAGGTAATTTAAAAGTGTTTAAAATATTTCAGAAAGTTAGTTATTTAAATATTTATAAATTGTCAAAATGAATTACAAGTTTTATAAACAAGTCATGTAAATTGACTAGAATCTTATTAATAAATCAGAATTAATTATTGTTTCAAAGTTATGTAATTATTTTAAATTGTTTAAGTCTTTTTAATTATTAATTAAGTTAGTTTATAATGAGTTGATGTTAAGCTAATGATTATTTAAGAATTAATCGGTATTATTATTTTAAAAGATAAATTATTCAATATTAATACAGTTTATATAATAACTTTTATTTAAGAGTGTTTGCCTAAAATTAAATTTGGAAAATTATTATAAAAATTTATAAGCATTATTTTAAAATAATTATTAAATAAATTTTTCGAAAAGTAATGGTATACTTTCATGGCGAAATCAGAGGCAGAGATTGCCTGCAGTTAAGTTTTGGATTTATATGGGATAAAGACGTAATCATTGAGCTGTGAATCCATGATTGATACCGCGTGGTGCTTTCCATATTTATTTTAAAAAAATTTCAAATAATTTTGAAAAGAATGGTTAGTGAACGTACTTACTCCGATAAGACAAGCACATACCTTTTGATAAAGAGATTTAATTTGTTCAAATTAAATTAAATGAGACTTAGTGTTTTCAAGGGAAAATGAACTCTTTGGTTGAATGATTGTTTATTTGATAGTTAGATAACCGACTATCAAATCTGGACCCAAAACATAACTTTGGGAATATTTCGAAGAAACATGGAAATTATATGGTACAGCTACGGTCAAAGGTGCTATATTGTATGTATAAACTCGTTTCATTCTTCTAGGACGATGATAAGGAAATTCGTCCACTAATGGTTAGGAGGCGATCTCCGATCTTATTTTCGTCTGTTTATTTCCTAAAGAACCGAGGTTGAGTTTATCAAGAATATCGAACGTTGTTTTGAGCAGACCTAGATCGGATAAGTTATCCAAAAACCACTTCATACGTTTTCGATATGAAGACAAGAGCATGTAATCAAAGATGAAGCAGTGAAGTGCAAGGACTAATCGCTACTTATCTCGAGGATGATTCCAAAATGGATGTATTAGGAATATTGCCTTCGGTTTCGATCAGACCTAGAACGGACTTGTATGGATGAATGCTATCAGCACATTATCATTGGAGGACAATAAGCATTCCAAGTGTAAATTCCTCAAAAAGATAATCGTAGCCTCAAGCCTCATCAACCGGGAATGACTGAAAATTAGGGGAGTTGCAGCAAAGCTAAGTGGGTCGCTCCTAATTAGGGTATGTTTATCACCTTTCTAGATACCCTTGGATATTATTACTATGGTGCACGGAAGAACTCGGTAAGGGTGGAAACACTCGGGGTGATACATATTCGGTACTATCCAGGTTAGTGGTAGTTTGGTCTTGTGTTGCAGAGGATCCTAGCATGGTCCTCGGTCCATTTTTCTAGATGTGTACTGTGATAAGTGGTACCCCAGTGCCTAGTTATTTGTATGGAATCAATTCTCTAATACATGCCTTTACAGTTTTGGTTGTAAAGCCTGGTAGCTGGAATTTAATTAACGTAACAATTTCAGCTATTCGAATAAGTATTTGTACCTAGACACTATTATAATATCAGATGATTTTGTTATAAAATGTTTCGGTTATCGTAAGGTAAAAACCCATCGTGTTTATGTATGGTGTGGTTCTACGAGATACCTTTGTTTTTCCAAGGATTTTGATAACTTTAATAATTCAAATTAAGTGTGTTTTCTCACACTGGTTTTCCAGACCGACTCGGGTTTCATTTTCTTATAATACTCGGGTCAGACCGAGTATTACAGATACATGATAGGATGCTATGGAGCTCAGAAGACAAGCTGGATGACCGAAAAGTATTACATGTATTTGATTTTATTCCGTTGTGTATTGAAGGCTGTATTCAGCACTTGTGGGGACAATTTATTATAACTATCCAGTATTGAGTTATTGATTTGTTGTACTCTGATGATGTAATGTGTAAGTAACAGCTGTAGCTCTTTTTGTATAAAGACATGTTATTATCTATTATATATTGTTCTATAGCGATTGTGAGGTTCTTTGTTGTTGTTTCTGTTTTCTCTTCTACCTTATTCTTCTTTTCCTCTAACGATCTGGTATTTCCGGCACTCAACTGCTCGGTATGTTATACAGTAGATGTATTGATGTCGATTTTTGAGGGACGAAAATTCCAAGCCATGGTATTTAACGTCCTTGAAATACATTTTAGATAAAACATAGTTAACCCCTTTAACTTATATTTTTATCAATGCAATACTTCTTCAAAATTACATACTAAAAGTCATTACAATACTCCTTTATATAAGTCATGGGTTTTCCTTTAAAAATTTAAGTTTGGGTTTTAAAAACCTTTCGACCTCTTCGAAAGCTTTGCTTTCGACCCCTTCAAAAGCATAAATAATCCCCTTTAAAATAATAAGCTCTAGCCTTTTTAATACCTTAAAACACTTCTTTCGAAACCTTTCGACCATGTAAAATATTATTATATAAGAGTAGGAGCATATTTTCGAAACTACTTGAAAGTATCTCTTTCAAAATATCCTTCAAAACCATTGAAAACCTACCCTTTCGAAAGCATTGGGTTTATAATTAAGCATTAATTTGGATCAAAGCGAAAATAAGTGAAAGCATCTCTTTGAAAACACTCTTTATTTTATAAAGTATTGGGGAAGTTAGATGGTGTCGAAACCGTCCATTCGAAAGCATTGAAACGTCTGCGAAAACACTTAAACCTTTTGACAACGTCAAAAGCTTCCTCTTTCGACCCCTACGAAAGCTTTGGGAAGCGGCTTGTATATTAGTAAAAAAAATTGAACCTTTTGACAACATCAATGCCTTCGATGCCATCGGAAGGTCACTAATTCTCAAAAGGTTTTCGACCTAGCCAACAACTACTCCTTTGAAAGATTGAAACAAAAAGTAAGTAACCTCTTCGGAAGCTACTTCTTTAAACAAAAGCGACAGCTCTCTTACGGAAGCCTCTTTGAAACACTCTTTCAAAAACCATAGCTTTTGACCTTGTCGAAAGCTCTTTAAATACCAACCTTTCAAAGCATAGCTTTCGACATTGTCGAAAGCTCTTTAAAAACAGGCAACTAATTTTCCTTTCAAACCAAAAGTAAACTAAGGAAACAACCGCTTCGAAAGCACCCCTTCGACAACCTACCTTCCACCTTTTTCCAATTCACTATATACCACCTGAATGATATTATGTGCATTGGCTACGACCTTGTTGGATTCAATGAGGTCAAAAGGTCAAGGTCGAAAGGTCTAAGTCGAAAGGTTCTTCCAAAGAAGGCAGAACACTCTTTATCTAATCAAAAGCCATTTTTTCCTGAATTAAGTAAACTTTTTGCAATAAACTTGCCTACTTGTAAACATTTGATTGACTCTCACAAACTTTTAAATAATTGAGATAATATTTTCCGCATTTTCTCAAATCTAAAATCAAGTTAACCTTTAACAAATAAGCCCTTTCTCTTATCAAAACAACTAAATCATATAAGTCCTCCTTTCGAAATAATTTAATTTTCATACTAAATCACTTAGTAAAATCTCCAAAAATTCCAGATATTCGCTTTAATCATGTTATCAAACTGATCAAAATTCCAGATCCAAATTATTAATATATTTTCCAAAATAAATTTATAAACCCAAATAACCGTATTTTCCTTTGAAAATTCTTAACTAATTCTACACGGCTTGGAAAATTATAGAAGTTGAAACCCAACTTCGTAATCTGTTTTCCATAACCTTAAATTTTCCCATGGCATTTCAAAATCGTTCAATCTCGGTTTTTACCCCAAAACCATATATATCTCCTTTAAACACTCATTTTTAAACATATATAAATCATAAACCAAGCATATCATCATTCAATATATCATAAAAAAAGATCTAACCTTAAATCTGAAACCATATCTAACCAAAATATAGATGTATAAATTATTATCCACCTTAGATTGGATAAGGAAATCGAAGTTTGATTGAGATTTATTAGCTTTAATCCTAAGCTTTACTTTTATTTTTTTCCTCTTCTCTTCTTTCTAATAGTCGCCTTGCTTTCTTACGTTTATATTTTTTTTTGTAGATAAAATGAATGTGTATGGCTAAGGAGAATAGCATGTGGGTGGAAAATATAGGCAGCTATTTACCCTAATGCCCTTATGTTTAGTTACTTAACCATTTATAAGTTCATCTAATTAAATAAGCACGACCACTTAATTTTATTAATCAACCTCAATCTCTTTATCTACATTATTCTATTTAATTTATTCTAATTAAATCTCCTGAATAATTTTATCACTAAAATTAGAGGTGTTACAGGCTCCCCTCCTTAAAGAATTTCGTCCTCGAAATTCAGTAAGGATTCACTAGCAAACATAGCAATCATCTGTAAAATCTCCTAACAATCATGCAAGCCTATTCGACTAGCAACCAATATATATAGATCTAATATAGACATACCATCAAAGCAGATCAGGATAAGCCTCTCAAATCATGTCCTTTTTCTCCCAAATACAGTTCTTCTCATTGTCTCACCACTGAACTTTCACCAACTTGACTGTCTTGGATCTTAATCTCTTCTCATCTCTCGCTACAACCCGAACTGGTTGGTAACCAGAGGCAATCAGGCTCCTCCACTAAGTCCTCCAACTTTGTCTAAGAAATAATAGCCTCTGGATCATGCACGAATTTGCAAAGATGAGACACATGGAACACATTATGGACACCTGTCATACTTCTTGGCAACTCTACTCTATAAATGAGCTTTCCAATCCTTTCAAAAATTCGAAATGGACTAACATATCTCGGGGCCAACTTTTCCGACTTTCCAAATCATACCATACCCTTCATCGGCGATACTTTAATAAAAATTCTGTCTCCCACTGAGAACTCTAAGTCTTACGCCTTTTATCTGCGTAACTCTTCTTCCTGGATTGAACTTCCTTCACCCATCCTCGGATTAACTTAATCTTTTTCAACGCCTCCCTAACCAATTCCGGACCTAAGACTAATCAGTCTCCAACCAACATTTTGGCGATTTGCATGGCCTTCCATACAAAGCTTCAAAAGATTTCATTCCTATACTAGTCTGATAACTATTATTGTAGGAAAACCCAATCAGATATAGGTGATCCTCCTAAGATCCACCAAAGTCCAATACACAAGCGCTCAATAAATCTTCGCGTACCTTATTGACTCTCTCTGTCTACCCATCCGTCTGTGGGTGATATGCTGTACTCATCTTGAGCTTCGTACCTAATACCTCTTGTAAACTGCTTCAAAATTCGCTAGTGAATAATACATCTCTATCACTGACTATGCTACTAGAAATCTCATGCAGTTTAACTATGTTCTTCATGAACTACTTAGCCAAAATAGGTGTCGTTCTGTTTGACTTAACCGGAATAAAATGGGCACTCATTATCAATTTGTCCATAATAACACATATGCTTTCATTTCCACTATTTGACCTTGGAAAACCGTCTATAAATCCATCGATATCGAATCCCATTTCAGACTAGAATCTTTAATGGTTGGAGCAACCCACTCGGCTTCTGATGCTCGACTTTCAGTTGTTGACAGTTCACACACTGCCTAACCCAAAAGCCAACATCCATCTTCATTCCTTCCTAATAGAAGCTCATCTTCGTGTCTTGATACATCTTGGTTCCTACAGGATGAATCATAAACTTCGATAGATGACATTCGTCTTAAACTTCTCTCCTTAAGTTCTCTACATTCGGCACGCATAATCGTCCTTTCTTTCTCAACCATTCTCTTTGGTCAAGACTAAAATTCTTTACATTATCAATCTCTCATCCTACCTCAAGCCTTCCAATCTTCTCGGTTAAAACTAGATCTTCCTTCTGCTTAGAAGCTATCCTTTCGATCAACACTAGTCGAACTTCTAAACAAGATAACATGGCAGTATCCTGACTAGAACTAGCAGTAGATCTCAACTGCACACCATAATTGGCTAAAGCTTCTTGATCCTTCCATTCTGCCAACATCGCTAACACTACGTTCTGATGTTTTCTACTGAGAGCATCTGCTACCTTATTTCCTTTCCCAGGAGTATACTTTATAACGAAATCATAAGCAGCCAAAAACTCCAGCCATCTCTGCTGCCTCATATTCAACTCCTTTTGAGAGAATAAATACTTTAATGACTTATGATCGGTATACAACTCAAATCTCTCTCTTAAGAAATAATCCTCTAAATCTTCAAGGCAAATATCACCGCAGACAACTCCAAGTTATGAGTAGGATATCTAACTTCGTGCGTCTAAGCTGCCTAGGTGCATAAGCAATAACCTTGCTCCTCTGCATCAAAACTGCTCCCAATCCAGTACCACATGCTTCAGTGTATACTACCAACCCTTAGTTACCATCTGGAACTACTAACACTGGCGCATTGGTTAATAAATGCTTTAACATAAGGAACCCTCCTCACATTTGTCAGACCAAACAAACTTCACTTCCTTCCTGGTAAGCTTAGTCAAAGGCGCTGCTATGCGCGAGAAATCCTTGATGAATCTTCGGTAATCGCTAGCAAGTTCAAGAAAACTTCTGATCTCAGTCACCATTTCTGGTCTCTTCCAGTTGTTCACAGCTTCATTCTTATCTGGATCGACTGACAATCCCTTCTTCGAAACCAATAACCAAGAAACTTAACCTCTTTCTTCCAAAAATGACACTTGAAATTTTTTGCCTTTAGCTGATTCTGCATCGGCATCTCCAACATCACTCTAAGATGAATCTTGTGCTCCCTTTCATCTTTAGAGTACACCAAAATGTCATCTATAAATACCAACATGAACTTATCTAGGTGCTCTCGAAAAACCTGGTTCATTAAATCAACAAAGAAAGCAAGTACATTTTTCAATCCAAATGGCATCACCAACCACTCACACGAACCATATCTAGCTCGAAATGTCGTCAAAAAAATGCTATCCTCCGCCACTTGCAACTGATGGAACCCCGTTTCCAAATTCAATTGGGAAAATACTCTGGCTCCATTCAACTGATTAAATAGATCATCTATCCTTGGCAGAGGGTACCTATTCTTGACCGTCCTTTCATTTAACTTACGATAGTCGATGCACATCCTAACGACCCATCAGGCTTCTTCAGGAACACCGCGGCTGCTCCCCAAGGCAAACTGCTTGGTCTGATAAAATTTCTTCCCTCAAGATCCACTATTTGCACCTTTAATTCCTTCATCTCTGTCAGTGTCATCCTGCTAGGTGGTCTACTGACAGGTTCATCCCCGGTACAAGATCTATCTGAAACTCAATAGCTTGTTTCAGGGGTAATACAGTAACCGGCTCGAAAACATCTACAAATTCTCTAGCCACATGTAACTGACTAATCTCTTCTCCAATCTTTATGGTACCCAACAAAGCATAAACACTCTTACAGGAATTCTCCATCGAGAAAATGATTCAGTTATGACTATCTGGGTGCCTCAATGATATTTCCCAATCCAGGAAGAATATCCTAGCCTCATACTTACCCAACCAATCCATACCCAAAATGATCCTGAAATCAATGAAATCAAAGACATACAAACTGCATGCAAACTTATGACCTAACAAATCAAGTTCTAACTGGTCACATCTCGTCCCAAGAGTTGCATGTCCTCCTGTTAGAATTGAAACCCTTAAGGAAGTAACAAGGTATGTGGGTTCTATACATAACCTATCAACTAAATATTGTGATATAAAAGAATGTGATGCATCGGTATGAAAAAGTACCCTAACTGGTGTACTCTGAATCAAAAGCGTACCTTCCATCATAGTCTTCCCTTTCTCTATTGTAGTAGGTCTAAAAGAAGACGGAGGTCCAATAGCAAACACCATCCCTCTGTCCACCCTGACTGGCTTTGGACACTGGTTCTTATAATGTCCAACTTGATCATAGTTGAAGCATTTCACGTTCTTCTTCTATGAGGCTACTTTCTATTATCCCACCTTTTGGCAAGACCGTGATTCCAAGGAAAATTTGGCTCGAAGATCGGTTATACACAGGCTCACTATGGATACGGGTAAATTTGGCCCGACTCTAAATAAATCTGCATTTGACACGATACGACAAGCAAAGCTATAAAAGCCAACAATTCGAATTTCATGTCGATCGGAGTTTGTTTGCTCAGGATATGGATCGATCAAGGTCCATGAGAAGCACGTTCTGTTCGTATCCATCTATTTCGTATTGATCCATTTTGTATCTATCGTCTAGCATCCATCGTTTCATATCCATCAGGTAAGCATTGGTTTGTATCCATCAGGTAAGCATCGGTTTGTATCCATCAATAAGTGACACTTTCGTATCGATCTCGTCTATATGTATTTCATACCAGTCCCATCATTAACTCAATTTGTATCGATCAGCCAACGATCGATACGAAACATGCCACTAAAGTCATCGGTACGAAGGATGTATGGAATGATCGATAAGAAATAGCATCCAGGCCATCGATACGAAATGCACTGGTTCGTATCGATACAAAGTGATTACAAACCATCAATATGAAAAGAATACTCTAGATCGATACGAACAAAGCACGTAAAAGTGGAAGACTCGGTCACCCAGCATGGAAAGCGGATCTCCCCTAAGTTATCGCACTATGACATCCGCACACTGCTGATCGATACGAAAAGGACATCGATACAAAAAACTATCGATATGAACCGATCGACACACACGTTCCAGCCAATTACAAATCAAACCTTGGATCGATCATAACTTAGAATCTACAAGTCCAAATGCTACCAAATTTTCACATAAGCTTACTTACCACCTGAGGAATGCCTCTAATCGATAGCAGCCCAAAAGTAGTTAATCTTAATCGATACGAAGAGCACATGGATCGATCAAGGGTCGATCCCAAATGACCTCGGATCGATCTGGTGGGCCCATCTATGTGAGAGAAGGAGTCTTTCAAGATTTGAGCCAGATATTTATAGCCTTCACCTATAAATAGCGACCCTGGACCTACAGAAAATGGACTTTTGGCTTCTTTACGCTGATACTCTGCCGATTCACTTCTATACTTCATTTGTACTGTTGTAATCTCTTGTAATCAACGAGTTAAATTCAATAAACATCAGTCATTTCATAGTGGATGTAGGCCATACGTCGAACCACTCTAAATTCGTGTGTTTTTACGCTTTTTCTTATCTGTTAACCTATGTGTTTGTTAGATCTACCTCATTTTACATTTACTTTCTTCATTTTATCTCTTCAAACACATCCAAAGAGTGTTGTGCCCAATTTTGGTACAAACATTTTGGTACTTTCACTGAGAAAACCCAACTTTTCTCCTGCTCATTGGATCTACTGCCGATATTGGAATGCAAGAATCTAAGTAGAAGATTCAAGCCTAGAAGTTCTTCCATCCTATTCAGATTTGCACAAAGTCTAGGAGAGAACTTCTCTATTCACCATGGTCACTACCAGGACAACCTTAAATGTTATCTCGCCTTTTGGCAAGGCCGTGATACCAAGGACAATTCGGCCCGAAGATCGGTTATACACAGGTTCACTATGGATACAGGTAAATTGGGTCCGAGTCCAGATCGAGCTACAATTGACAAGACACAACAACCAAAGTTATAAAAGCCAACGTTTCGAATTTCAAGTCGATCGAAGTTCGTATGCTCAAGATATGGATCGATCAAGGTCCATGAGAAGCACGTTCTGTTCGTATCCGTCCATTTCATATCGATCCATTTCATTTCTATCGTCTAGCATCCATCGGCTCATATCCATCAAGTAAGCATTGGTTCATATCCATCAGGTAAGCATCGGTTTGTATCCATTGGTTCGTATCCATCAATAAGCGACACTTTCGTATTGATCGCGTCCATATGTATTTCATACCGGTCTCATCATCAACTCAATTTGTATCGATCGGCCAACGATCGATACGAAACATGCCATTAAAGTCATCGGCATGAAGGATGTGTGGAATGATCAATACGAAATAGCTTCCAGGTCATCGATACGAAATGCATGGGTTCGTATCGATAAGAAGCAGTTACAAACCATCGATATGAAAAGAATACTCCAGATCGATACGGACAAAGCATGTAAAAGTGGAAGACTCGATCACCTTGCATGAAAGTGGTCCTCCCCTAAATCATCGCTCAACGTCACACCACACATCTGATTGATACGAAAAGGACATCGATACGAACCGATCAATACGCACGTTCCAGCCAACTACAAATCCAACCTTGGATCGATCATAACTCGGAATCTACAAGTCCAAATGCTACCAAATGTTCACATGAGCATACTTACCACCTGAGGAATGCCTCTGATCGATCGCAGCCCAAAAGGATTAAATCTTGATCGATACGAAGAGCAAATTCATCGATTGGGGATAGATCCCAAATGACCTCGGATTGATCTGGTGGTCCCACCGACATGAGAAAAGGAGTCTTTCGAGATTTGAGCTATATATTTGCAACCTACACCGATAAATAATGACCCTGGACCTATAGAAAATGGACTTTTGGTTTCTCTACGCTGAAATCTACCGAAATCACTTTTATACTTCAGTTGTACTATTGTAATCTCTTGTTATCAACGAGTGAAATTCAATAAACATCAGTCATTTCATAGTGGACCTAGGCCATACGCCGAACCACTCTAAATTTGTGTGTTTTTTGCTTTTTCTTATCTGTTAATTGGTGGGTTTGTTAGATCTGCCTCATTTCACATTTACTTTTTTCATTTTATCTCTTCAAACACATCCGAAGAGTGTTGTGCCCAATTTTGATACAAACACTTTCCTTTACCAGTGCTGCACTCGTGGGCATAATGACACTTCTTATCACACTTATAGCACACCAAATCAGCCTTTGCCTTCTTAGCGGCCTTTCCTTTTTGGGCTCCATTCTTCTTAAGAATTTCCTTTTCTTTCCTTGAGGACCCTGGGACTCTACTAGCTTCTCCCTAACTAACACAACAAGCATCACCTCATGTGACAGCCCATATTTTAAGAAAGCATATGAAAATTTAATTATTTTATAAAAGAAAGATATTTGGTAGAAAATACAATATCTGTGTGAGTGTGCATGCTCTTGTGCACGTGCACACTGGTCCAGCACACTGTATGTGAGCTAGGCAATTTAGGGAGTTAAGCGTCCTGTAAATAAATGCAAAGTAGATGAGCGCATAACCTGTTAGTGTGTACACATTAACCTAATTACAGTGTATAAGTGACTTAGGCAGTTTTAGTCCTAACCCCTATAGATTAAGTATGAGCTTAGTTGCATGTGTGGGTAAAAATACATGAATATAAGACATGCACAATATTTGGTTGACACACACATATCTGGTTAGACACATAAGCCTATATGCACGGTAAAGTCCAGAAAAGACAAAAAAAATAATAAATAAATATGTCCGGGCCAAAGTCATGCATATGGTGTGTGAAGGAATTTGCCAAAAATGGCCAAAACAAGGGAAAAGGTGAAATGGTGGGAAAGGGAAAGTGGAGAGGGTGGATTGCTGGGTGAAGCCAGGTCTGGGTGATGGGATTTCTGGTGGAAAATAAATTACTTAATTAACCTTAAAACCCTAGCAGCTCCCCTACATAAAGATCACCATCTCCTACGTTGCATGTTAGAAACCAGAAAATAAAATATATAAATAGGCAGCAGTTTTAGACAAGCCATGGCAGATCTGAACCAAGGCTTGGGACGGAGAACTTTGGTGAGTAAACCCTCACTTGGAAAGGCATTAAGACCTATGAAAGGCAGCCATATACCCTTTAGTTTATTTTGATTTCTGTTTGATACTTTGTATGCATTCTCAGTTTAATAAGTTTCTGTTGTTCCTGAAACTGTGTGATTTGCATTGCTTTGCTGTCACTAAACCTATGCTTGTTTTATACATGATAATTAGTGATGGATAATTAGTGATGGAATAATGACTGACTCTTGTATGTTTATGAACTTGAGAAATATTGTTAGTTAAAGCAAGGATTAATAAGAAAAGTAGGGTGTAAGGTAGTAAGAGAAAGAGACTCTCTGGCTTATGTCTTGCAACTGAAAGAGGTGGTTAAGGTGCAATGGGATTTCCATGTGCTGAGTCTTAATCCATCATTAAGTGTCCTCTAGAAATAGGGTTGAGTAACAAGAAAACCCACTTTAATGTGTGGATTGACCGTGAGAACCATATTGCTGGAAAACCACATTAGCATTTCACTCTCTGAAAATGCTTTAATCTATGCTTTAGCCAAGGATATGTCTCTGTGTGAGACTGACTTGTAGTGGTGTACAAGTATAACTGACTAGTTGTTGAAAATATGAATGGATGAATGATTGATTGTTGTATGAGATCTGATTGCATACATTAGTTATGTGTACAATAGTTTTGAGACTGACACTGCATAGGCAATGTTGAGTCATATGAAAAACTTAGTAATTAAATTAAGGATGTGGGTCACCTCTATCAGGTTGGGTATGAGGGAAGTGGGTATGACACAGTGGTTGGCTTGCATCAAGGTTGGGGTGTGGGTTTGCACATGGCATGTTTATGCCTAAGTAGCATGTAGTGCACTGGAAGCCAGGTAGTAGTAGTTCCAGGCAGTGTGCACCAGTGCAACCATGAATGTAATACTGGACCTTAGAATGACATGAAATGATTATACATGCAAGGGTAAATAGGCTAGAAGTATGTGTGAGTCCTAATATGTAGACTCAGGATTGATACTTTAGTTCAATACCAGGAATATTGTATGTATATGTTTGTGCATGTTTGGGTTTTAGCACCAACTTGTGTGGGTTGTATGATGGCTGTTATAATTTTCTGGACTAAGGTATCTGATGATAAGTTACTCTAAGAATACACACATGTTACTTAAAAGTACACACACATCACTGGAATAACACTTTGTAATTTGAACATGAGAAAGTGATTTAATTACCTTGGGTAAAACACTTAACTTCTGAGAACAGAAAGGTAGTAATGGAACATGTTTCATTAGTCTTTATGCATTAATAAGTGATTTTACTTACACCAGACTTAAGTCTGACCTGTTTGTTGCTTGCATCAAATGGGTGCTTCATATGTATTATGGAGTAGGTCATGAGATGTTTGCAGGGAAAGAGGAAGCTAAGTGATAAGAAAGCAGATGAGTGATGCTAAGAAGAATTTGCTAATTAACTGAATTATGATTTGTAGAAGAATGCCTCTTTATGTTTTGTTTTAGCTAAAGAACTTCTATGTAGTAATATTTGAAGTATGCTGGAACTCGGATTGTGATGTAATGAATGATTTAAAGCTTGCTATGTGATAGAACCATTCTCAGTGGTAAAAGATAAAAGGGTTCAGTTTCATGTTATAACTTGTAAGCATGTAATTTTAAGAACTGAGCAATGAAACTGGTAGCATAACTAAGACATGTGTGCAACAAGTAGTGTATACATATGTAATATGTTGTTTTAGAAACTCAGACTTATTTACAGTTAACCTTAAATACACTGAAGTGAGAATGAACACATAGGCATGACATTTGGAAATATAAGAAAGTGTGAACCCAGATTTACATAAGTTTTTGATGTTTAAATGAATGAGAAAAGTTAGGAAATTGTAGCAAGACAATATAGGGGTCCAACTTGACCAAGCTGGCCGATCTAAAAACTCAGAAAAAAATTTGAATGGTAGTTGTACATGTTTAAGTGCACACAGATGCACAGAAACATGCACAACCTACTGCCATATTAATTTGAGAAGTAATATTGCAAAATTTTAAAATGACATGGGTTAGTTTTCATGTTTTATTAAATATACAACTGTCAAACACATAAGCATAAGCAAAAAAGAATTTATTAGTGAATCTGTACAGGATTCAGATGGGAGGTTTTCCCAAAACATTTTTCTGCGACTAAATCATTAGTCTGATTTTTAATTTAAAAAAAAAATTGGATTATTCTTTACCTGAAAACTCTGATATTAGAACTAAAAAGATTTGTATGTCCATATATATATATATATATATATATATATATATATATATACAAATAGCTTTACAAGCAGTATATTAATATTTCTATATTGATCAGATTGGATCTTGGGAATAATCAAAAGAAAAATTAATAAAAGAAAGAAAATTTTATAAGGCAGGTTGGTCCTGAAAGCAAGTAACCCTGAATTTGGCATAAACTAAATTGATCCATTCAAACGCTATGGAAAATTAGGGAGGGTTGCTTCACCTCATAGCGGATGGCCATCTCCACTACCACATGATAAGGTTCCCAAATATGAGTCATAGTTATCAATCCACTAATGAATCTATCATTTTTTATGATACCAGTGTCAACTAAAGCATAACCATATCGAGATAGCTCATCAAACTTGGCAATGTACTCGATCACAGACATCCCTTCTTGGAAAAAATCCATGAACTTCCTCATCAATGCCGATTTGGAAACCTCATACATGAACCTCTGCTCGAACCTCCTTCTAAAATTAGCCTATATCGACTCTTCCTTCGAAACTTTGACCGTTACACTGTTCCATCGATGAAGTGCTAAACCTTACAACTGCCTAGAGGATAGCCTTCTATTCTCTCCATCATCCAAGCCTAAATCTGTAAAGATCCTTTTACAGTTCAATAGCCAGTTCTCAACTTCGAATGCATCCTTCGCTCCAACCAACGGCTTCCCACCTAGACGGTATGGTCTCTGCTTAGCTTGGCATAGTTATAACCAGCTAGAACTAAAAAATTAGCTCCTCCAATATTACCAGCAGCTCCTTCTGGCAAAAGATTAGCTAACAACTGATACACCATCCCCGTATCTACTAGCAGATTTCCAGCACCAACATTAGCCTCAGCATTTTGGATAGCATTAGCATGTCGACCTTGATTTCTCCGAGTATTAGGTCGAGCATTTTCATTGGTAGTGGTGCTTCCTCCACCTAGATTTCCTCTTCCGTTTCCTACTTTCATACCCTCTTTCTCGTAAATCTGCATAAGATCCTTAGTAAGATACAAAAGAACGGTCTAAAAGAGAGGGGAATACGCACTTTTGTGTGTGTGTGTGTGTGTGTGTGTGTGTGTGTGTGTGTATATATATCCATATATCAAATACACATACGTTACTATAGCATTAACCCAAACTCCGGTCACATTTTTAAATCCATTGGATTATATTTTAAAAAGCTTTTAGGTTTAACTTTTCTTTGAAAGTTTCATAAACCTATGCTCGGATACCAACTTGTAACATCCCCATACTTGGAGGCCCAAAACTAACGATTACGGATGCTGCAGCCATCCATAGTTATTAATTTTCAGCGACCAAATACGAAGGTGCTAGATACATTGATACACAGATCACATAAATATGGAAAAAATTAACAATTTATAAACATATTTCCACATTCAAATTAAAACATTTGATGTTCATTACATTATCCAAAAAAGATAACCATGTTCAACAAAATATGATTTTAGAAATATGTCAAGAGCGACATATGCAGATGCCTCATTGGTCTATCAGAGTATATATTCAGGTTAACAGATATGCCTTTACAAATAAATACACACCAAAAAAGTTAGCTCTAAATAACTACTGCCTCTTGTATGCCTCCAAAAGCTTTATTCGTCTAAGAAGAGACTTGAAAACCTTAAATCTCAAACTACACAAAATCAATTGAGTACCCGAGTATTTAAGGAGAAAACAAAAACTTTGAATCAGACATAAAGCCTGGTATGAATAATAATCTAACATATCAATCTTTTAGATATCTAATGATACTACGCCACTTAGCGGAATGGTTTTCCCCTCACTAGTATCCTAAAACCTTTTTAAAACCATATTTTGTGCTCCTACATCCACAATGGTTAAAACATACATTTTCAAAATATTATGATGATATGCATACTTAAAACAATTAGGATTTCCAATCCCCAGTTTAATCTGACACTATCATAATTATAGTTCTAGGGTCAATATTAACCTTTTAGTTTTCATGGGTTTTCTAATAACCTATAGGCTCCTGAACTTAATTAATTCATGGATCCCCCTTAACCAATTAGTCCTTCCAATAAATAATCACCTTATCCTAGTTTTTATGCGTTGACTAGGAACCTATGGACTCATCCAATAACTCACTTCACATCCTAGTTCTCCTGGGTTGACTAAGATCCTAGTGATACTTCCATTAGCCAATTCTTATCCTAGTTTTTATGGGTTAACTAGGAACCTATTGACTGATGTCAATTCTTAATCCAGATATAGTTTCATAGCTTCACTACAAACCAATTAGCCCCTGCTAACTATCCTTAATATATAGTTTTCATGGGTTTACTATGAACCTTTTAGTCACCTCCAATAACTACATAATCATAGTTTCATTGGTTTACTATGAACCTTTTGGTCATCTCCAATAACTACATTGTTTAGACATCTTATATTTTTTTGTCAGCGCGGCTCCTTGGATGCAATTCTACACATTCAAGAGTTTAAGCAATTTATATTCACTACTGAGTTAACCTAGTTGGTTCTTATGCTCTTTTTTCCCCAAAATTTAGTTATGGGTTATCATGTGAATATAAGTATATTTGAAGAAGTAAAAAAACAATTTAACAATACCACTCATGTGGGTTTAAGGTCCTTGAAATACATTTCACATAAAATATAGTCAACCCCTTTAACTTTTGTTTTTATCAATGCAATACTTCTTCAAAATTACATACTAAAAATTTTAAAAAAAATCTTTTATATAAGTCGTGGGTTTTCCTTTAAAATTTGAAGTTTGGGTCTTTAAAACCTTTCGACAATGTCGAAAGCTTCTTCTTTCGACCCTTTTGAAAGCTTTGCTTTCGACCCATTCGAAAGCATAAATCATCTCCTTTGAAATAATAGGCTCTAGCCTTTTAATACCTTTAAACACTTCTTTCAAAACCTTTCGACCATGTTAAAGTATTATTATATAAGAGTAGAAGCATATTTTCGAAACCGCTTGAAAGTATCTCTTTCGAAAGCATTGAAGGTTACCCTTTGAAACCATTGAAAATCTACCCTTTCGAAAGCATTGGGTTTATAATTAAACATTAATTTGGGTCAAAGTGAAAATAGGTGAAAGCATCTCTTTCAAAAACACTCTTCATTTTATAAAGTATTGGGAAAGTTTGATAGTGTCGAAACCATCCTTTCGAAAGTATTAAAACATCTGGGAAAACACTTAAACCTTTCGACAACGTCGAAAGCTTTTGTTTTCGACCCCTTCGAAAGCTTTACGAAGAGGCTTATATATTTATAAAAACAATTAACCTTTCAACAACATTGATGCCATCAGAGGGTCACTAGTGTTCAAAAGGGTTTCGACCTAGTCGACAATTACCCCTTCGAAAGCTTTAAACAAAAACTAAGTAACCTCTTGGAAACTACTTCTTTTAACAAAGGCGACGGCTCTCTTTCGAAAGCCTCTTTAAAACACTCTTTCAAAAGTATAGCTTTCGACCTTGTTGAAAGCTCTTTAAAAACTATAGCTTTCAACCTTGTCAAAAGCTCTTTAAAAATCAACCTTTCGAAACATGGATTTTAACCTTGTCGAAAGCTCTTTAAAAACAGGCAAGTGATTTTCTTTTCAAACCAAAAGTAAGATAAGGAACCAACCCCTTCAAAAGCACCCCTTCGACAACCTGCCTTCCGCCTTTGTCCAATTCACTACATACCACTTGAATGATATCATGTGCATTGGCTTCGATCTTGTGGATTCAATAAAGTCAAAAGGTCAAGGTCGAAAGATCTAAGTCGAAAGGTTCTTCCAGAGATGGCGGAACACCTTTGTTTGATCAAAAGCTGTTTTTTGCCAAAGTAAGCAAATTTTTTGTAACAAACTTGCCTACTTGTGAACATCTGATTGGCTTTCACAAACTTTTGAATAATTAGGATAATATTTGCTGCATTTTCTCAGACCTAAAATCAAGTTAACCTTTAACAAATAAGCCCTTCCTCTTTCAAAACAATTGAATCATTTAAGTCCTCCTTTCGAAATAATTTAATTTCCATACTAAATCACTTAGTAAAAATCCCTAAAAATTCTAGAAATTCGCTTTAATCATGTTATCTAACATATCAAAATTCTATACCAAAAATTTTAATATATTTTTCAAAATAAATTTATAAACCCAAATAACCATATTTTCCTTTGAAAATTCATAATTAATTCTCCACGGCTTGGAAAATTATAAAGATTGAAACCTAACTCCATGATCATGTTTCCCATAACATAAATTTTCCCATGATATTTCAAATCATTTAATCTCAGTTTTTACCCCAAAACCGTATATATCTCCTTTAAACACCTATATTTAAACATAAATAAATCATAAACCAAGCATATCATCATTCAATATATCATAAAAATAGATTTATCCTTAAATCCAAAACCATATAATTATAAAACCAAAATAGAGATGTAGACATTATTATTCACCTTAGATTGGACAAGGAAATTGAAGTTTGATTGAGATTGATTTCTTCTAGCTTGAATCATAAGCTTTACTTTGATTTCCTTCACTTCTCTTCTTTCTAATGGTCGGCCTTGCTTTCTTACGGTTATGGTTTTTGTTTTAGATAAAATGAACGTCTGTGACTAAGGAGAATAGTATATAGGTGGGAATATGGGCGGCTATTTGCCCTAATGCCCTTATGTTTGGTTACTTAATCATTTATATGTTCATATAGTTAAATAAGCATGGTCACTTGATTTTATCAATCAACCTTAATCTCCTTATCTACATTATTCTATTTAATTTATTTTAATTAAATCTTCTAGATAATGTTATCATTAAAATTAAGGGTATTACATATACTGTAAGAGAGTTGCTCCTTCACCACACTGCCAAGTGACGACATCGCTCTTCAACAATGCTTGAAGTCGCCTTTAATTGATGCCATACAATGAAGAGACTAATGTCAAGATGACAACTTCAAAGTCAAGCATGCCGAGAATGAATCTATTGAAGATAATGAAAAGCGCAGTGGAGCCACTCACCCCTATATATATGGACCTAGAGTTTCCATTTTAAGGGACGAATTCTCTCATCTCATTTCTTACCTTTTCAACTTTATAAACCCTAAATTTATTTGGGGAATTTTAGAACCTATTTTATCATTTGAACCTTGTAGACTTAAGGATTTGAAAATTAAACAATTACATAGCATTTCAAATTGATTCGATTCAAACTTATGCCTTGTATGATCATTTGACTTCAAATATTGATTTACATGGATTTGTGACTTGGATATCGTACTTGACTTCGAACTTGTACTTGCATAGCATACTTGACTTTGAACTTGAACCTTAATAGCATATATGACTTCAACTTCAAACTTACTTAAGCTTATATGACTTCAACTTTGATGACTACACTAAGGAATGTTATGGGAATTCTCTTCAACTTGATGACTTCGATTGGCCTCAATAGAGCTTCTCTTTGAATTTACACTGTTTACTATAATTTTAGGGTTAGCGAATATATTCGCTAATATTTTGGCACTAGAAGGAGGGCTCAAACCATCGATTTCATTCAAAACCCAAGTGAAACCACCTTGGCTTGCATTGAACTACCCTAACCTGCATAGTTAGGGCATAAAGAAATTTCCAAACCAAGCATATCCAATTCCAAGCAAGCCAGCCTAAGCCTTAACACCATGCCAAATAACCATTCTAAGATGTCCAAATAAAGGTCATCTAAATATGGAACAACTAGGCCCATTTATTAAGTCTTTAATGATTCCAGGCTTCACGAGGAACAAATGCTAAGAATCAAGGCACTGCATATAATGAAAAATAAGAGAAGACAAGCAGCATTTTATAACCTAGATAAATGGAGCTTGAATCCATTTCGTCTAGGGCCATCCCTATTTTTGCTCTAGGAAAGCAATGAAAGAGAGATAATGTCTTCTCAAGAATTAGAAGGGAAATTCAACTTCAAGCTAATGTAACCATTTTTGAAAAAGAAATGACAAAGGACTTTGAATAATTAACTAGAAGGTGGGAAAGTAATTTTGGCCATTCCCAAGAATAGAATAAAACTCGGGACTTATTAAAAAGAAAATTTTTGTGGACGCTAAGGAACCCATGACAAACAAAAGAGTGAAACGCCATCTAGAAGATCACTCCAAAAAATGTCTCGACTTTCCAAAAACTGTTCCCTTACCCCCTCCTATGAGAACATTTACTTCCTAACCAAAGATGAACTTGACTATTGGCCATCATAGAAGAAACATCCAAAGAATAAAAGGAACTTGGAGGACTGTACTGCTATTATCATCAAGTTAATGGACATAGCACAAATCATTGCTGAAGCTTGGAGGGCATGATTAATAATTTCTTAGGGCATGGAAAGTGGAACGAATTTCTATGAAGATGTTAAGTCAATCATCAATAAAGATAGATTTTCTAAACAAAACAAGTGAATCAACATGGTCGACGAATAAGACTCCTCTAAATAATGGAAAAGCCAAATCACTACCTAAGATGGTAGTAAGGGGGTAAAGCCTTTGTCTCTGGCTACCATGGCCTGAACAAAGCACCTTCTAGAGGGAGTATGGAGTAAGTCTTTGGTCCTGTTAGAAAGGACCTGACCAAAGCACCAACTAAGCCTATGGTTTCGCTTACATGGAATGGCTAGAGTGTAAGCCCTTAACCCCATCATCAAAGGCGGGTTAAGGTGCCTCCTAGAGGGAGGCCAGAGTAATCCTTTGGACTAGTCTGGAAATAGGCATATCCATAGTTTCTGCAAACCTTCAACCTCTTCCTACACGGCCTAGTTGGAGCGCCTCCTAGAGGTAGGACAGGAAAGACTTTAGCTTGTCCAAAGCACTGAACAAGCCTTTTGTGTCGTCATCAAAGGCCTCACTGAAGCGCCTCCTAGAGGGAGGTTGGGAAAGTTTTTGGTCCTACTTAAGATAGCTAACCAAATGCACCGGACAACCGACCTAAATCATCGCCTAAGATGGTCATAAGGGGTCCGAGCCAAAGTAGTGCTCCTAATAAATCAATCTTCTAGAGGTAGGTCTATCAAAATCTAAGCCAAAGTTGTGCTCCTAATCAATCAACCTTCTAAGAAGATTATTTATCAAAATCCAAGCCAAGTAGTGCTTCAAATCAATTAAATTTTTAGATGGAGTTCCATCAAATATGAGCTATTTATGCTCCCTAACAAATGCAAGGTTTAAAAATTTCGGGTCTTCTTTTATTATTGCCAGATATGAATTTCTGGTCTTCATCTACTATTGCCGGATATGGATATCCGGTCTTCTTCTTCTACTATTTCCAGATATGGATCTCCGGTCTTCTTCTTCTATTATTGCCACATATGGATTTTTGATCTTCCTCTATTATTGTTAGATATGGATTTCTGGTCTTCTTCTATTATTGCTATATATGGATTTCTGGTCTTCTTCTTCTATTATTGCCAGATATGGATTTCTGGTCTTCTTCTATTATTTCTAGATATGGATTTCCGGTCTTCTTCTTCTATTACTGATAGATATGGATTTTTGGTCTTCTACTATTATTACCAGATATTGATTTCTGGTCTTCTTCTATTATTATCAAATATGAATATCTAGACTTTTTCTCTCAGATAGGTTTCTAGTTTTCCGTTATTAACTATTGAATGGATTTCTTGATCTTCTATGAGAAAGCAAATTCTAATACGAAAATTTCAATTATCTTAACAATCGAGATGTTGATCTAGGCATCAAAAAATCAAAGTACAAAAGCAAGTAATCAGACAATTTGATTCAAAGCTGCATACTTTACGTTTGAGGTAACTTTCATTCTAGTACAAGTTCATTTATAACTAATTTATTATATACAAAATCGCAGGTACAAAAATCAGACAGACAAAGAAATCTGTTTAAGGGGAAATCGTTGCTAAAGCTCAAGGCTTCGTGTTAACTTTTCCAAGTCCTTGGCAAGTATAAGATAGGTGATGTGGCAAATTGCCACATCCAAAATTTCTTTAAGTTTCTTTTCCTTCTTTTGAATGGTATTTGCATCGTCTATCGAAGCAATCTGAAACTTAAAAGAGTGTTGGAGAGTCTTGTTGGCACCTTGCAAAATACGAACCAGACTCTTTAACTCTTCAATCTTTTGGTTAAGATCATATTTATCATGCTCAAATTTTTGAACTTTGCTTGCATATACACTAATGCGTTGAGATACTTTCTCATCCCATTTCTTACTAAAGTGTCTGATACATTCAAATTTAATATTTCTACCCTATCTTGACATCGTTTCATAACTAAAGCCTAGAGGAGGGTTTACCCAAGTTGGCAATTCCCGACTCGCCAAAAACCAAGATCTGTCATTCTACTAGGAGTAGGAGTAGAAAGGCCGAATTCGCCTTCATTCGCGATAAGCTTTGACGGTTGGCAATAACTTTGGCTTTCTATTAGATCTACTTTAAGATAACTTATTCTCTGGTGTAGTTTAGCTGTCACAATGTCACCTTCGATTGAAAAACTAGATCCTTGAATCATGTCGGTTCTCTTTTTCAATGCTTGAAGCTTATTTTCTTTTTCTTTAAGTTGCTCCTTTATGCGAGCAGTCATTTCTTTGTAAGTCCAAAATGTTGATTTTAATATGAAGTAGATCCTATGCAACTCCTATGCCTCAGAATTATCTAGGAATCGCAAAGTTGAGTCATCTTGGGATGATCGTTTCTCTTCTACATAGGCAAGTAACTTATATTTAATCTCAATAACTCATGAAGCATCTAGAGAATCATATGTACACACCAACAGAGTCTCCTATTAAAAATAGGGGATGCATGAATTAGTATACGAGAAACAAACTTTTCTATTGATAATAAGCAAAGTTTACAAGTAAAACAAAAATTAAGGTTACATTACAATTCTTTTTCAAAAACATCTAATCAACATTCAAAGTTTTGAGACTGCATTTTTAGCCTTTTCAAATGATTTAGCAGACAACATAAGTTTATAATCGAAGGAAGCCTTAATTCATGTCGGGTATAAAGAAGAGGGAACCGGTGATAATCCCACTCCCCAACTAGAGGGCTATCATGACCATATATTATTTTGGTCATATAAGATCAGATTTCACTGAGCAGCTTATTCTTTTCATCACCAAGAAAGCCAAAGCACAAACGAGGGTAACACATGTAGATGTAACACCCTATACTTTTACTAATACTATTTAGAATATTTAATTAGTGAAATAAAATAAAATAATCTAAGATTATTAATGGATTGAGATTTGATTATAATCAAGGGTAGCCGTGCCATGTTAATATGTAAATAAAAATGAGATAGCATGAATAAATGTGTCAGGAAATAAGTAAGGGGTAAATAGGAAAAATGGCTCTCTAATACCTTAAACCCTTAGCAGTGGGTTATCACTTCATTTCATTTACAAAAAAATAAAGCTAATGAGAGGCCAGCCACCATTTTCAAGAGTAAGAAAAAGAAAGATAAAGGGGAAGCTTAATCAACATCAAATTCAATTCAAATCTCACATCTTTAATCACAAAGCTAAGGTGAATAATTACTACATCTCACTTTTCTTATGATTTTCGATTTTAAGGATAATCCAAAGTGTTTTTGCATGTTTTTGCATGTTTATGCAATGTTTTGAATGATTAAAAGTTTATATATGGTCGTTGTTGATTCATGCATGATCATATCGATTTTAAGATATCTTTTGATATGAAAACCATATTAAATGATATCCAAATTCCTTGCAAATTTAAATATAGATCGAAAATAATATGTTAGAGATGGGTTTCAATTTTCGTAATTTTCTGAATTAATGTGAATTTTATATTAATTTCTATTAAAGAAAATGATTATTTGGGTTTTAAATTATTTACGAAAAAATAATTAATAATTTTGGTCTGAAATTAATATATGTTAGAAAACATATTAAATTGGATTTTCTGGAATTTTTATAATTGTTTCCTAAGAGTTTTGAGGAATATATAAAATTATTAAAGGTACAGAACTAAAATGTTTTATATATTTATTTAAGGAGAAGGGGTATTTTATAAATTAAAATTATTATTTATTTCTAAAATATTGGCTGCACATTTGAAAAGATATTTAGCAACCAATGAAAATTTGACAACTATAGAAGGTTAGTTGGAAAGTGTTTCTCTTTAAAGTTAAAAACAAAACTTGCATGATTTTAGCATGTTCTGCCACTTTCAACACCAGGGGTTCCGACCAAGACGTTTCACCACCATGCTCTCGAAACCAATACGCATGGTATCAAGTTACTTGGTGCGTAGCGTATTGGATAAAGGCGGAAGGTACATAGTCAAAACACAAGGTCCCGATGGGGTTGAAGCATGCTATGGTTTTAAAATAAGTAGCGCCACTTTGCTTGCGAAAGGATAGCTTTCGACTTGGTTGGCTTTCGACTGAGTCAAATTTTTTAAAGAAAAGGTTTCGAATGGGTTACGCTCTTTTTTTTTAAGTAATGGTTTCAAAGGGGGTCAAAACCTCTTGATGTCGCCTTTCTACCTTTCGAAGTCAATGGTTTCGAAAGGTAAACTTAGCTTTTAAAATTAGCTACTTCACCAATGCTTTCGAAAGGTTCGTTTCAACACCATCACTTCTTTACATAGGAATAGGTTTCAAAATGATGGCTTTTGACTTAAACATTCAAATACCCTTTTGCTCTGTTGAAGGCAAAACCCAATGGTTTCGAAAGAGATGGTTTAAATAGTTTCAAAATATGTTTTTCCACATGTTTTAAATTGAACCCAAGTGCTTTCGAACGGTTTGTGTTTATAAAGGTTTGATGCTTTCAAAAGGTTTTAAGAATGGTATCGAAGGTGTGGTTCCTCAATGGTTTCAAAGGAGTCAAGAGGAAGGTTTTTCTGATTGTTTCGAAAGGGTGAAAGGGAAGGTTTTTCCAAGGGTTTCTAAAGGCAATGTTTGAAGTGTTTTAAGGATATGATGTCAAAGGTTTTATAGCTTTCGAAGGAGAAGTTTTTCAAGTGTTTCGAAAGGTTTTGTATATGGTTTTGAAAGGAAGGTTTTAGCCTTTCAGCCGAGATAAGGGTTTTACTTGGTTTTGAAAGAGGTATTTTAATGGAATCGAAAGGGGTACTTTCAAGTGTTTAAATGTTTTCATCTACCAAGGTTTGATAAAGTATAAATACACACACACACACACACACACACACACACATATATATATATATATAACATGGCAAGGTGATTTTCGGTAAAGCATAGGATATTGGTATTTTCCTTGTGTGAGTTTGATTTAAAGGTTTTAAGTCATTTTGGAAAGGGCTTTTCAAGGAAAATTATGGGAAGGGATCACTAAGTAAATATGTCCCAGATATTAGAATAACACATGGGATTGGTATAGGGTCGCTTCCTATACATTAGCTATTGGCCCTAAATAATTTTGTCCAAAATTCCAGTGTGTAGGGCATTGACACAAGTAAGACTATAATTATGATTACACATAGAAGGGAATATAAATTTTTATATAGATAGGTTGTTGGTGAGGTCGCAAAACCATTAGGATCAAGTGACCCTTATAGATGTTAAGTTAGGGATAGACCGTCCAGAAGAGAAGTATTTAACAGATAGTTAGTAACAGATCGTCTAGAAGAGGAGAGTCTAATAGATGTTAGTTAAATTTTCTGGTAGGCCCGAGTCAGCCAAAGGTTAGTAGTTAGCCAAAAAAACTATAGTGTTAGAACAGATAGTTCATTTATTACCTGATATGTATGATTACATAATAATGCTTTATAGTATTTAACTAGTTTTAGTTGCAATAAAAGATTTGCAAAAGAAAAATATGTTTAAAAAGGATGTTAGTGAGGGGAAACCCATTCCACTAAGTGGCATGGACTCACTTAATATTAAATAACCGAGATGTATAATATTATTCTCACCAGGCTTATATGTGATTCGAAGTTTATGTTTTTCCCCTTAAACTCTTGGGTTCTCAAAATTGATTTGAGTAGGCTAAGGGTTGAGGTATACAGGTTCTTAGTAGGATGATGAATAAAGCTACCAGAGGCGAGTAAGAGGCTAACAGACAGCTATTTAGGAGTTGTAGTTCTTGTTTTTGTTATTTATTTTCGCTGTGTGTATTAAGTCAGTAAAGAGTATATTACTCTAATGACCCAAGGGGCATCTTTATATGTCGCTCTTGATGTATTTTGTAATAAGTATATTTGATCATTGCTTGGGAAACATTTGGGGATTTTGTAATTTAAATATGGAACATGCGTTTTGAAATGAAATGAGAAATGATGTTTTGAAATCTGTGATTTGTTTCATATTCAAGTGCTGCTGATATTATAGATACCATTAGCATAGCATATTTAGTCATCGGAAGTTAATACTATAGACGACTGCAGCATCTTTAGCGCTTAGCTTTGGGCCTCTAGATAGGGGATGTTACAACTTGTTATCAGAGCATAGGTTTATGAAATACTTTAACAAAAAATGATTTTTGAAAAACGTAATCCTTAGGAATTAAAGTTAAGATCGGGGTATGGGATAACGCTATATTAACGTACTTGTATTTGTTATATATAAGTATACGCATTATCTCTAGTCTCCTATCTTTATTAGGATATTCTTTTGTATCTCACAAGGTTTGAATACAGATACGGATTCGAGAAGAGTGAATCCTGGAGGAAGCACCACCGTAAATGGAATTGCCAGACCGAATACTAGAAGGGACCATGGTCAGGCACAAGATGAAAATGTTGGTGCAGGAGTCCCACTAGTGGATATGGGAGCCATGTATCAGTTTTTCATGAACATGATGTAAGCTGGAATTGCAGCTGGAGTTGTTCGATCGAATGCTGCTAGAGGAGGAGTTCAAAAAGCTCTGATAGTCAACCATTATGCTAACTTGAGTAGAGATTATGCTAAGCTTAGAGGAAAGCCATTTATTGGAACTGAGGATGCTATCAAGATGGAAAACTGGCTGCTACACTGTAAAAGGACTTTTGCTGACTTAGGGTTCAATAATGTGCATGTAAGGAGGCTTGCTTCAAGACGCTACAGGAAGCTGCTTTGTTTTGGTGGAATACTGTGACAACTGGTGTGGATGAGGAGACCATGACATGGGCAGAGTTTAGGAGGAGGTTCTAAGAAAGGTTCATGTTGGTGATGGCATAGTCAATTTTGATTTGAAAATTTGTTGAGCTAGAGCAACGGGAAATGTCTGTTCTGTAGTATGCTGGTAGGTTCGAAGAATTAGCCAAATATGGTTATGCCACTGTTGACGCAGTGATGAAAAAGAATGAAAAGTTTATTAGAGGATTAAAGCTCGAGTTGGCCAGAGCTACCTTACCGTGTATTAGAGATCCCTGTGATGTGGTAGTGGAGATGGCATTAAGACATATAGAGATGCTTGCTTGTTTGGAAAAGAAGGAGAGGAAGGTCCAGGTTAGGGAAGGCCAAAAGAGGAAGTTTTTCCCAAGAAGGGTGCTAAGAAAGGAGGAGCAATGAAGAAGGGGAAGTCTGAAGTGCTTAGTTATAAGTGCGACAAGAAGGGGCACTTTGCTAATGAATGCCGCACAGGAAAGGCGAAGGAGGTGATCGAAAAGAAGAATATCCCATGCTTCAATTGCGACTAGATAGGCCACTATAAGAATCAATGCAAGGAGCTTGCAAAGGATGGAAAGAACAAGGTGTACGCATTGGAGCCTACTACTTCAAAGCCAACAATGCAGGAGAAAGGGAAGGCAGTCTTAGGAGGTATGCTTCAGATTCACAGTATATCTGTTAGCATTCTATTTGATATTAGTGCATCACACTATTTTATATCTCGATGTTTGGTAGATAAGCTTAACCTAGAACCCTCGTATTAAGTAACTTTCTTAAGAGTTGCAAATCCGATAGGAGGGTATGCGACACTTGGGATGAAGTGTGGACACTTAGAGTCTGATTTGTTAAGTTACACCTTTGTTTGCAGTTTGCATTTATTTGACTTTGTAGGGTTCGGAATTATATTAGGAATGGATTGGTTAAGTGAGTACGATGCTAAGATATTTTGCCAAAATAGGAAAATATCACTTAGACGCCCAGACTATAGTGGTCGGATAGTTTATACCATAGAGAATCCTAGTTGTGAGGTGAATACTTTGTTGGGTGTTGTGGAGTTAGAAGACGAGTTGAATCAAGTTTTCGTAGTTAGAGAATTCGCGGACCATTGAGTTTTAGATTGATTTGGTGCTTGGAGCAAAACCGATGAGTTGGCCGCGAAGCATGATGACCCCTATAGAAATGAAGGAGTTGAAGGTGCAGTTGGTGGATTTTGAAGGCAAGAGTTTTATTAGACCGAGTATCTCACCTTGGGGAGCAGCAGCAGTGTTTGGTAAGAAGGCGGATGGATCGTTAAGGTTATATATTGATTATCGTAAGCTGAATGAGAAGACGATAAAGAATCAATATCCATTGTTGAAAATTGACGGTTTGTTCAATCAATTGAGTGGAGCCAAGGTAATTTCTCAATTGGATTTATCTACAGGTTTTCGTCAGCTGAGGGTGGTAGAAGATAGTATACCTTTGACGGCATTTAGGACCAGATATGGATTGTATGAATGGTTAGTTATACCGTTCGGATTAACTAATGCGTCGGCATTCTTTATAGACTTGATGGACCTAATTTTCAAAGAGCACTTGGATAGATTCCTGTTGGTGTTTATAGATGATATTTTTGATATACTCTAAGGATAAGAAAGAGCATAAAGTTCATCTTAGAGTGGTTCATAAGACTTTGAGAGAACATCAGTTGAAGGCGAAGTTTTCGAAGTGTCTTTTCTGCAAGAATGAGGTAAATTTTCTTGGTCATATAGTTTAAAAAAGAGGATATGCAGTAGATCCAACTAAGATCAAAGCGTGAATAGTTGGAAGAGGCCAGAAATAGTGACTGAAATAAGAAGTTTTCTTGGATTGACTGGGTATTATAGGAGGTTCATAAAGGATTTTTCTTGGATAGCAGCTCCAATGACCAAGCTAACACAAAAGATGTGAAGTTTGTTTGGACCAATAAGTATGAGGAAGCAATCCAGAGCTTGAAACACTTATTTACCCATGCACCTGTATTAGTTGTTCTGGAGGGGAATCAAGATTTGGTAGTTTATACAGATGCATGTGGAACTAGATTGGGAGCGGTATTGATGCAGAAAGGTAAAGTGATTTCTTATGCTTCTAGACAGCTTAGACCGCATCAGGTTAGATACCCGACTCATGACTTGGAGTTAGCTGCAATTATTTTCGTTTTGAAGGTGTGGAGACGCTACCTTTTGGGAGAAAGGTTCGAGCTTTATATGGATCATAGATCATTGAAGTACTTGTTCTCTTAGAAGGAGCTGAACATGAGACAGCAGAGGTGGTTAGAGCTTATTGCTGCTTATGATTTTAGGATTGAGTACACACCGGGGAAAGGAAACAAGGTTACAGATGGACTTAGCAGGAAACATCAGAATGCAGTATTGGCGATGATTGCTGAGTGCAAAGATTTGGAAGTGTTGTCGACTTGCAAAGTGCAGTGGAGGTCCAAGGCTGGGTCTAGTGGAGAATATGGTATGTTATCTTGTTTAGAAGTCTACCAATACTGATTAAGAAGATTGCTTCTAAACAAGAAGAGGATCCGATGTTAGCTGAAAGGATCGGGATGTTAAAGGATGGAACGAAGAGTGATGACTTGAAGGACTTTAGTCTTGACTAGAAGTGGTGGTTGATAAAGAAAGGAAGATTATGTGCTCTAGATGTGAGAGACATAAGGAAAGAAGTTTTAGAGGAATGCCATCGTTCGATGTTCACTATTCATTCAGGAGGAACGAAGATACATCAGGATATGAAGAGAAGTTTCCTCTGGGAAGAAATGAAGAGGGATGTTGGCTTAAGGGTGAAACAGTGTTTGAACTGTCAATAGGTGAAAGCCAAACATCAGAAGCCAAGTGGATTACTTAAACCATTAGATATTATGGTATGGAAGTTGGATTCTATTTCTATGGATTTTATTTACGGGTTGCCAAGATCTAGTAGAGTAAATGAAAGCATATGGTCATGGTGGATCGGTTGACCAAGAGTGACCATTTCATTCTAGTTAAGTCAACTAGGACGGCATCTATTTTGGTGAAGTTGTTTATGAAGAATGTGGTAAGGTTGCACGGTATTGCTAGTAGTATAGTAAATGATATAGATTCTTTTTTCACTAGTGAGTTCTGGAGGAGTATACATGATATTTTAGGAACCAAACTCAAGACGAGTACTGCTTACCATCCACGGATCGATGGGCAAACGGAAAGAGTTAACAAAATCTTGGAAGATTTGTTGAGGGCTTGTGTATTGGATTTTGGGGAGTCATGGGAAGACTATCTACATTTATTTGAATTTTGTTATAACAACAGTTATCAGACTAGTATTGGGATGACACCGTTTGAAGCTTTGTATGGAAGGCCATGCAAATCTTCCATTTGTTGGTTAAAAACCAGGGATAGGTTGGTTCTTGGCCCGGATCTAGTAAGAGAAACTGCAGATAAGATTGAGTTGATTTGAGCTAGGATGAAGGAGGCTCAGTCTAGGCAGAAAAGTTATGCATATAGAAGAAGGAAAGACCTAGAGTTATCTATTGGATATCATGTGTTTGTTAAGGTTTCACCGTTGAAAGGTGTGATTAGATTCGGAAGGTCGGGGAAGTTAGCACCGAGATTTGTTGGACCTTTTCATATTATTGAAAGGATCGGAAAACTCGCATATAGAGTAGAGTTACCAAGTAGATTGGAAAGAGTCAACGATGTTATCCATGTATCTCATCTGAGGAAATGTGTTAGGGATCCAAACACTACTACAGCATCGACCGTGTTAGAGGATTTAGTAGTGGAACCAGACTTGACTATAGTTAGGAAGCATACCCAAATAGTCAAGAGAGATGAGAAGAAGTTGAGGAACAAGACAGTTAGATTAGTAAAGGTCCAGTAGAGTGACGATGAGAGAGACTGTACATGGGAGATTGAGAGTAGGATTAGAGACGCTTATCCTGATTTGTTTGATGGTATGTTTTACCTTTGCTTTTTTTGTTGTGTACTTTATGATAATTTTGTGGATGAAATTCTTTAAGGAGGGGAGACTGACTGTAATACCCCATATTTTTAGTAATATTATTTAGGATATTTAATTAGTGAAATAAAATAAAATAATGTAAGATGATTAATGGATTTAGATTTGATTATAATCAAGGGTAGTCATGCCATGTTAATATGTAAATTAAAATGAGATGGCATGAATAAAATGTGTTAGGAAATAAGCAAGGGGTCAAACAGGAAAAAAGACTCTCTAATACACTAAACCCTGAGTCATGGGTTATCACTTCATTTCATTTACAAAAATTAAAGCTAAGGAGAGGTCGGCCAATATTTTTGAGAGTAAGAAAAAGAAAGATAAAGGAGAAGCTTAATCAACATCAAGTTCAATTCAAATCTCACATCTTTAATCACGAAGCTAAGGTGAATAATTACTACATCTCACTTTTCTAATAATTTTTGGTTTTAAGGATAATCCGAAGTGTTTTTGCATGTTTATCTCATGTTTTGAATGATTAAAAGTTCATATATGATTGTTGATGATTTATGCATGATCATATTGATTTTTATGATATGTTTTGGTATGAAAACCCTATTAAATGACATCCAAATACTTTGCAAATTTAAATATAGAACAGAAATAATATGTTAGAGATGGGTTTCAATTTTCATAATTTTTTGAATTAATGTGGATTTTATATTAATTTTCTAGTGAAGAAAATGATTATTTGGGATTTAAATTAGTTACGGCTAAAAATTTAATTATTTGGATCTGAAATTAATATATGTTAGAAAACATATTAAATTGGATTTTATGGAATTTTTATAGATTTTTCCTAAGAATTTTTATGAATATATAAAATTATTTAAGGTATGAGACTTCAATGTTTTATTTATTTATTTAAGGAGAAAGGGTATTTTATAAATTAAAATTATTGTTTATTTCTAAAATATTGGCAGCACTTCTGAAAAAGATATTTAGCAACCAATAAAAATTTGAAAATCATAGCAGGTTAATTGAAAAGTGTTTCACTTTTAACTTAAAAACAAAATTTGCATGATTTTAGCATGTTTCGCCACTTTCGACACCAGAAGTTCCAACTAGGACGTTTCGCCGCCATACTATCGAAATCAATGTGCATGGTATCAAGTTACTTGGTGTGTAGCATATTGGATAAAGGCAGAAGGTACATAGTCAAAACATAGGGTCCTGATGGGGTTTAAGCATGGCATGGTTTTGAAGTAGCGCCTGCTTTGCTTACGATAGGATGGCTTTGACTCGGTTGGCTTTCGACTAAGTCCAATGTTTTAAAGAAAAGGTTTTGAATGGGTTGTGCTCTTTTGTTTTAAGAAATTCTTTCAAAGGGGGTCGTAACCCTTAGCTGTCGCTTTTCTACCTTTTGAAGTCAATGGCTTTGTGTTATCCTGCTTTTTGGCAAAGTCGTGATACCAAAAGATTGGTCGAAAACAAAAGACAGTTCAGATTGGTTGCACTTTACTTCACCATGGATATCGACGAATTTCGTTCGAGCCCGGATCAGGCTACGATTGATAGAACACGGCAAGCAAAGTCATGGGAACCATCATTCCAAATTTTGGGTTAATCGGAGTTCGTATGAACGAGATATGATCGATGCAAGTTAGCCAAAGTATGCTGTTCGAATCCATCAAAAAGTTGAGGAGATGCTCATTTCGAATCCATAGGATTCGTATCCATCACTATTTGTCTTGTTCGAATCCATCGGTTTACATATGCTTTGAATCGATCGAGTTCAAATCGATCGGTAACGTGATATCGATCAGTTCGAATCGATCGGTTTCGAATCGATAAAGTGGGCATCACCTCAACAAGTTCGTATCCATCAATATAGTTTGCTTCGTATCGACCGGGATGGCCAGATCCTCTTATCCATGAATTTCGTATCGTTCGACCAATGCCTAGTTCGAATCGATGAACGAAGCCTTCATTCAAATCCATCAGGCAGCGTTAGTTCGTATCCATCATAATCGTAACCATTGAATGGAGACAACGCTATCGATGCGAGATAAGCCGCCTATCTCGGTTTGAACTAGACATTGAAAAATGATAGTACTCAATACAAAGGAGGCAAAATTCGTGGATGCGAAGTGGTCAACTCGGCACAAGAACCGGACCGATGCGAAGAGTGCATGCCACCTCACCAAAGAACCACGTGAGGAGATCGATTCGAACGTATTGGTTCGAACTGATGGGTTCGAACCAAACAGCCAACCGAAACACTCCAGTTCGTATCGATCATATCTCCCAAACCATGAGGCCAAATGCAATGAAATTTCAGGGGAGCTTACGAACAAGGTAAAGCATGTTCCTTCCAAGTTTGAGCTCGATTGGACTAATTCTTGATGGATACGAAATCAATTCGTATCGATCACAGATCGAGCCGAAACTTGGTGGGGTCGGTCGCGTGGGCCCACTCACGTGCTAGAAAAAGTCTCTTGAAGTTTGAGCGAGATCTGAGCCTCCTACACCTATAAATAGCCCCCTGAAGCCTACGGAAAAAGGATCTTTTGTCCATTCAACGTGCAGACTCTGCCGGATTCAATTCTACTCATCATTATCGTTGTTATAATCAGATTTCAGAGCTATTATCAACTGTAATCCGCTGTAATTGATTGAAATCATCAAGTGAATCAATAAAGACATGATCTTCAGAGTGGACGTAGGCAAAATCGCCGAACCACTATAAATCCCATGTTTGTGATTTTGTGAATTGCTGTGTTTGATATTGCTTAGATCTGAGTTTTATATTGATTATTGCTAATTTGTGTTCATAAACGGGTGCTTTCACAATATCGGGTGTTTGTGACCAATTTTGGTGCAAACATTTTGGTGTTTTCACTGAGGAAAGCTGATTAAGGATAAGTTGAATTTGAAGATTTAAGAATTCAGATCTAAGAGCTATGACAAGGCAAACAAGTAAGAGACAAAGGCCAGAGAGAAGTGAACACCAAGGAAGTCAAGAGGCTTCCTCGGGAGCGAATCAAGCATCGATCTTCATCACTAGGGACGAGATGGAGACAATGATGAAGAAACAGGAGGAGTTGATCCAGAGTTTATTTCAATAGATAGGGCAACTTGGAGCACAGAATAGAGAAGCTGATGGTGTTCAGAACAGAGAAGGACCATCCGGCGTAGCACCTAGATTAGGAGGCACACACAAGGAGAATGTTGATCCAATCTCGGAGAGAGAGAGAGAGGAGCATCTGCGCAACCTAGGAGTAGCACAGGAGTGAACGCTCAGTCAAGGGGGCAGATCCCAGAGTTCCCTCGTGAACTCGGGGGGCAGGTTGAAAGTGATGAACGAAGATTGCATCTCGGAGACAACGACAAAGTGGCGGAGATGGTCAGGCGAGCCATGAGAGGCAGATTAGTAAACAAAGATTTAGAGGACGTTAATAAGAGCCCTTTTACCATGGCAATCAGACGAGCTAGGAACCCACCAGACTTTAAGTTACCATCGTTGGATATGTATAATGGAAGGACAGACCCTACAGTTCATCTGACAAAATATATGAGGCATATGGAGGTGCTGGGGGCATCAGAGGAAGTTATGGCCCGGTGCTTTCCATTGTACTTGGTAGATATTGCGGCGTTATGGTTCATACAGCCGGAGAGCGGCTCCATAGGAACATGGGCAGATTTAACTGAGAGATTCATGAGGCAATTCAGGGTTCACATTGCAAGACCCAAGAACGTAATGACTTTGGCAACTCTAAAACAGAAGGCTGGAGAGACTTTGAGGAGTTTTCTGATGCGATTCAATGCGGCAGCAGCTTCGGTGGATCGACCAGATCCATCTATGGTTATGATGGCGGCTGTGTCCGGAATAGCTGACGGAACAGAGTTCAAAAATTCATTAACTAAAGATCCACCCGTGGATCTAGGAGAATTCTATCACGAGGCGAAAAAGATTTTACGATTGGAGGATGCGAACGCCGAAAGAGAGGAAGGAGAGGGAATTGATGTTTTCACAATCAAAGGCGGGAATACACCCGGAAAGGGTGCAGAGACTAGTAAAGGAAAAAGAAAGACCGAAAATGATAGTGACAGGTCAAAGCGACCACGGAGGGAGCCGCGATTCACCACTTACTCTGAGCTGAATGAGAATTTGGAGTGAATCTATCAGGATACCAAAGAGCAGGTTCCGTATCGTAGACCGATGCGAAGGGATTCGACTTCTGACGAAAGAAAATCAGATAAGTTTTGTGTATTTCATGAATTGAATGGACATAACACTAATGATTGCAGACATCTGAAGGACGAGGTGGAAGGGCATATCAGGAATGGTATGCTACTTCAGTATGTGAGGAGACGAACTCCAACGGTGGAACCAGAGTGACCACCGTCTAAATCAGCTAGAGGTGACCCTGAGCCGGGACAACGTTTGATTATCCATTGATCGACTAAAATAATGATGAACAAGTTGTAAACCTCTCACTAACTCGGTTAAATCATTTACACATGTAAGCGATCGCGCACGATCCATAGGCATGATCTGAATGACTATCGACCGCATCATAGTGAGAGTTTATGCTTTGACATCTTCATCTTGTTTTTTGCTTTGATTTTGATTTGAACATTTAGACTCTGCTTTTTTGGACATTTCTGTTGTGAGATTCGTTTAATTATTGCTTTGATATCTACAACTCTATGAAAGAGTTTATTTGCATACCCGTCGGATCGCGAACGGTCCACGAGCACCTTCTGTATGGCGATGAACCGCCAAAGTCTCTGATTCGGAAACTCCCCCAAACATTAACTCCAGCACCAATAACACAAAGTCCGCCTCGGGCACACATAATTCGCCTCGAACGGCACACGATCGCGAACGATCACAAATTCGCCTCGAACGGCACACGATCGCGAACGATCACAAATTCGCCTCGAACGGCACACGATCGCGAACGATCATAATTTGCCTCGAACGGCATACGATCGCGAACGATCGCAATTTTCCTCGAACGGCGCCCAACCGCGAACGGTCACGATTCATTTATTATGTCCGAACTCGAACGGTCACAATCAGCCTTGAACGGCACTCGATCGCGAACGACCGATACTCGCCGCGAATGGCATACGACCGCGAACGGTCCCATTCCATAATCCGCCACGAACAGCATACGACCGCGAACGGTCCCATTCCATAATCCGCCATGAACGGCATACGACCGCGAACGGTCCCGTTTCATCTCAAACGACACACGATCCCGAACGGTCGTCATTTGAGATGAAACTATCAAGTTCTTTACAGGTTGTTGACAGGATATGAACATCCACTCAAAGCATTGCAAAACACACCTTTCTACCGCAAGGCATGTTTTGGGGGGCAAATTTAATCCCGCTTTTTGGCAAAGCCGTGATACCAAAAGATCGGTCGAAAACCAAAGACAGTTCAGATTGGTTGCACTTTACTTCACCATGGATATCGACGAATTTCGTCCGAGCCCGGATCAGGCTACGATTGATAGAACACGGCAAGCAAAGTCATGGGAACCAGCGTTCCAAATTTCGGGTTAGTCGGAGTTCGTATGAACGAGATATGATCGATGCAAGTTAGCCAAAGTATGCTGTTCAAATCCATCAAAAAGTTGAGGAGATGCTCATTTCGAATCCATAGGATTCGTATCCATCACTGTTTGTCTTGTTCGAATCCATCAGTTTACATATGCTTCAAATTGATCGAGTTCGAATCGATGGTAACGTGATATCGATCAGTTCGAATTGATCGGTTTCGAATCAATAAAGTGGGCATCACCTCAATAAGTTCGTATCCACCAATATAGTTTGCTTCGATCGACCGGGACGGCCAGATCCTCGTACCCATGAATTTCGCATCATTCGACCAATGCCTAGTTCGAATCGATGAACGAAGCCTTCATTCGAATCCATCAGGCAGCGTTAGTTCGTATCCATCATAATCGTATCCATTGAATGGAGACAACGCTATCGATGCGAGCTAAGCCGCCTATCTCGGTTTGAACTAGACATTGAAAAATGATAGTACTCGATACAAAGGAGGAAAAATTCATGGATGCGAAGTGGTCAACTCGGCACAAGAACCGGACCGATGCGAAGAGTGTGTGCCACCTCACTAAAGAACCACGTGAGGAGATCGATTCGAACGTATTGGTTCGAACTGATGGGTTCGAACCAAACATTCAACCGAAACACTCCAGTTCGTATCGATCATATCTCCCAAACCACGAGGCCAAATGCAATGAAATTTTCAGGGGAGCTTACGAACAAGCTAAAGCATGTTCCTGCCAAGTTTGAGCTCGATTGGACTAATTCTTGATGGATACGAAATCAATTCGTATCGATCGCAGATCGAGCCAAAACTTGGTGGGGTCGGTCGTGTGGGCCCACTCACGTGCCAGAAAAAGTCTCCCGAAGTTTGAGCGAGATCTGAGCCTCCTACACCTATAAATAGCCCCCTGAAGCCTACGGAAAAAGGATCTTTTGGCCATTCAACGTGCAGACTCTGCCGGATTCAATTCTACTCTTCATTATCGCTGTTATAATCAGATTTCAGAGCTATTATCAAATGTAATCCGCTGTAATTGATTGAAATCATCAAGTAAATCAATAAAGACATAAGCTTCAGAGTGGACGTAGGCAAGATCGCCGAACCACTATAAATCTTGTGTTTGTGATTGTTATTTGTGAATTGCTGTGTTTGATATTGCTTAGATCTGAGTTTTATATTGATTGTTGCTGATTTGTGTTCATAAACGGGTGCTTTCACAATATCGGGTGTTTGTGACCAATTTTGGCGCAAACACTTTGAAAGGTATACTTAGCTTTCAAACTTAGCCACTTCTCCAATGCCTTCGGAATAGTGGTTTCGACACCATCACTTCTTTACTTAGGAATAGGTTTCGAAAGGATGGCTTTCGACTTAAACGTTTCCAAATGACCCTTTTGCTCTTTTTAAGGTAGAACCTAATGGTTTTGAAAGAGTTGTTTTAATGATTCCGAAAGGTGTTTTCCTACATGTTTTAAATTAAACCCAAGCGTTTTTGAAAAGTTTGTGTTTATAAAGGTTTGATGCTTTCAAAAGGTTTTAAGAATGGTTGCGAAGGGGTGGTTCCCCAATGGTTTCGAAGGAGTCGAAAGGAAGGTTTTTCTAATTGTTTCGAAAGGGGTGAAAGGGAAGGTTTTTCCAAGGATTTCTAAATGCAATGTTTTGAAGTGTTTTCAAGATATGATGTCTAAGGTTTTATAGCTTTTGAAGGAGAGGTTTTCAAGGGTTGAAAGGTTTTGTGTATGGTTTCGAAAGGAATGTTTTGGCCTTTCGACCTAGGTAAAGAAAGGGTTTTACTTGATTTTGAAAGGGGTACTTTCAATAGAATCGAAAGGGATACTTTTAAGTGTTCAAATGTTTTCATCAACTAAGGTTTAAGTATGGTGTGTGTGTCTATATGTGTGTGTGTATGTATATATATGTATGTATGTATGTATGTATGTATAACATTGCAATGTGATTTTGAGTAAAGCATGGAGTATATGTATTTTCCTTGTGTGAGTTTGATCTAAAGATTTTAAATCATTTTGAAAAAGGTTTTTCAAGGAAAATTATGGGAAAGGATCCCTAAGTAAAAATGAATCAAATATTAGAATGGGACTGGTATAGAGTTGCACCCTATACATTAGCAATTGGCCTCAGCTATTTTGTCCAAAATTTCAGTGTGTAGGGCTTTGTCACAGGTGAAACGAAAATTATGATTACACCAGAAGGGAATATATGTCT
Organism: Allium cepa; assembly: GCA_030765085.1. Taxonomy (NCBI): domain Eukaryota; kingdom Viridiplantae; phylum Streptophyta; class Magnoliopsida; order Asparagales; family Amaryllidaceae; genus Allium; species Allium cepa. The sequence goes on along the minus strand of CM060945.1, from coordinate 115,741,056 downwards.
ATATACATATAGGTTTTTGGTGAGACTGCAAAACCATTAGGATTGGATGACCCTGAGAGATGTTAAGTTAGGGACAGACCGTCTAGAAGAGAAGTATTTAACAGATAGTTTGGGATAGACCGTCCAAAAGAGGACAGTCTAATAGATGTTAGATAAATTTTGTTCATACTATCTCGTAGGCTCGAGTCAGCCAAAGGTTAATAGTTAACCAAACAAAACTATAGTTTTAGAATTTATTACCTGATATGTATGAGTGCATAATGATGCTTTACAGTATTTAATCAGTTTTGGTTGCAAGAAAAGATTTGCAAAAGCAAGATATGTTTCAAAAGGATGTTAGTGAGGGAAAACCCGTTCCGCTAAGCGGTGTAGTCTCACTTAACATTAAATAATTGAGATGTATAATATTATTCACACTAGGCTTATGTCTGACTCGAAGTTTATGTTTTTCCCCTTAAACTCTCGGGTGTTCAAAATTGATTTGAGTAGGCTGAGGGTTGAGGTATACAGCTTCTTAGTAGGGTGACGAATAAAGCTACGGAAGGCGAGCAGGAGGCTAATGGATAGCTATTTAGGAGTTGTAGTTCTTAATTTTGTTATTTATTCCGCTGTGTGTATTAAGTCAGTCATGACTATATTACTCTGATCATCCAAGGGAGAATCTTCATATGTAGATCTTGGTGTATTTTGTAATAAGTATATTTGATCATTGCCTAGGAAACGTTACGGGACTAGGCAATTTGAATATGGAACATGTGTTTTGAAATGAAATGGAAAATTGATGTTTTGAAATCTATGATTTCAAGTGCTTCTGATATTATAGATACCATTAACATAACTGTATTTAGTAGTTAGAAGTTAATATTATAGATGACTACAGCATCAGTAGCACTTAGCTTTGGGCCACTAGATAGGATGTTACAGTAGACTTCTTGTAAATCTCTAAGGAAACAATGTCTTGCCAATTACTATGTTTTGAGAATCGAAGATTTTTCCTTAAAATCTTATCTTAGCTTCACAAATTTACTCAAGAGATCCCTAGAGACCGGATTGTCTGAGAAATCTTTATTCTGTATAACATATTGAAATTAGACTAAGGATAAGGAAACTAAAGCGATAAAATCCATAAGCAGACCAAGTTACGTATTAAAAACGTTTGAGTTCAAACAAGATTGATTTCTTATACATTTCAAAAATAAATCTTTTCCTATTATATTTAACTTTTTCAAGGGGAAGAGAGCGAGAAGAAAGAGGGAAAGAGGACGCTCTGGGAGGGTTCCAACACACCCAAGGGTGGGGATCGGAGCCATATTCATCCAAATATCTACGATGAAAGCGTTTCAGCAACCTCCATAATTGTCGTCAAAATATGACAAATTAACAAATTTACACCTTCAATAAGCTTTGTACAAAAGCTCCACTAGGGCATTTCTTTCATCAATTAACATCTAAAAGAAAGTCGTCGGCTCAGAATTCTCTATTATAAGTATATCCCGGCAACGTCGGGCTTTCTTAATCCGAGGAGCGGCCTTTGTTACTTTGAAATATCTTAATTTTGACACGCTATCAGCAACCTTATTATACTTCTCAGACAATTCATTGTATTCTTTCAGTTGTTTGTCCAAATCTCTATTTAGACGATCTATATCTAGTTGTTTCTTTTTAAACATCACATCATAATAATATTTCGATTTCTCCTTAACTAAAGCAATCAATGTATTAACTAAGAGTTACATGATAGCTTTAAGCATTTGGATAAAGACTGAGAGAGTGAAATTGAAGACGATGGGATTTTTCCATTGTCTCTTGACTATTGGCCTTGGAAAGTACTGCCCTTCTTAGGAGAATCTTTCTTAGGTGGATCCTGCATATCAATGGATTCTATATCCTGGACAGTTGAGTCTACGTTGATGTCGCCAAATTCAACCCTATCATCTGGTTGACTAGAAAGACCCATTTCACCTCCCCCATCATCATCATTGTTGTGATCACGATCATCACCTTAGTCATCGTCGTAATCATTATCATTAATATCATCGTCATCGTCATTGTCATTATATTCTTCATCAAGTTTTGGCTCTTCATCAATAGGAGCATCTTCAAATGATAGCCACTTTTCAGCATCGATTTCCTCCTCGATAGGGGATTCTTCCATAAGAGCCTTTTGGTCCTTTTTTATCCTGAACTGGACTTTCTCTTACATTTTTTATTCAAGGTCGGAAGAGATGGAAAGTCCAAGTTTGGGCATTTTCCGAATGTTGTTGGCATAAGCTATATACAAATCATCTTTATAGCACTTCTTAGTGATTTTGGGAAGAGCAGCATCGAAAAAGGAAGTGACCTTTTTCTTGGCACCACTGATAATGTTGTTTGAATAATTCAGGATGCTAGATTTCCTTAGTAGTTGGTCTTCTAGCAATTTGTTCTTGATTAGCTCAGAGTTTTCCTTGGAAAGCTCAGCGTTTTCCTTAGTCACCCTCTCTAGATCTGCTTGAAGTCTGTTAAACGACTCGAGGTCAGCTTCCAAGCTTTTCATTTTTTCTTCTAACAACTTCCTGGATTTCTTTTCTTCCTCGAGAGACGAATCAAGTTTTTCTTTTTCGAGGATCATCTCATCTCTCTCCACAGTAATGTCAATCATACTATTTTGAAGCGAGGAGATCTTTTCTTTAAGTTCGACCGCCTCATTGGACAGCCCTGGAGAGGCATCTCGGAGAAGAAGCATGTGCTTTCCCACCTAGAATACATAACTTGTCTAAGTTAAAACGAAATATAAAAATTTTAAACTAATCAAATGAACATAAAAACGTACTGATAAAAGTTGTTTGAGATCATAAAAAGGTGTTCATCAAAATAAGTTAAGGGTTGCGATGATCCAAGAAAAGTGATTGAGAGAGATTGAATGGCCAATTGGGCAAGTTCCTCAAAACTCATTGATGAAGTTTGAGTTTGGATCCTCGAAAGAATAGGATCATCTGGAGAAAGAATCGGACCAAGTTTAGTGCACATGTAGCTTATAGACGTTGGGGAAGTAGAAAATGTAATATTAAGAAGGGGATTGGAAGTTTGAGCCTCCTTGGGTATCTCAGTCTGAGCCTATTTAGTCTTTTTCGGAGCTTTGTCCAAATGTACTGCTCCAGGAATTGGATCAATATTTACATGCCCCATCTCATCTATGACAATGAGGGTGAAGTCACCCGCAAATTTGGACCTCTTATCTTAGGGATGAAAAGGAGCATTAATAAGGGCATCATTGCATGTTTCTTCTTCATCTAATTTTTCAATAGCTTGAGCAATCGAGTCTTTAAAGGAGGCATATTTCATTGAGTTGGGGATGAAACTACATCTTTATCTATCTTTTCTTATGAGCGCTATCCTTAACCTTGTTTCCTTGGGAGCCACAACCAGAGTAGATGGGATTAAAGAGAAAGGAAAAGTTAGAGAACCCATAACATTAAGAATTCTGTTTTTAGCTATATTGAAACTTACCAGTAGAATCAAGCTGAACTAAAGAGTTAAAATTGAAGACTTATGATTTATCCATTACCAATGAGCTCTTTCTACGAGGGTCGTGCTTGACTACTGGTGGTTCTCCCAAGATCTTGTGATGGTCTGAAATGGTAGAATATTGAAGGAGCTTCAATGGAGTTAGAAGCATGAGCCTGTTTCTTTTATTCTCAGCCAAGCAGATTAGGGAGTCCACAGTCTTTTGGCCATTAGAATTTAGACTTTTGGCAGCAGGATTTGGGAGAGAATACCCATCAACAAAGAATAATAATCAAGTAGGAATAACCAAGGGGGAGAAACTTATTGGAAGTGGAATATAATCCTCTATTTCTTGAGTAGCACTTGATGAAGAAGAATTCTGTCTCCCATCCTCTCGTCTTGTTTAGAGTCTCGGTAATCATAATTTTCGGATAGGGATGAATTCGGTATAGCTGATGGACTTGTTGTTCACTAGTTTTGATAGATTCAGCAATTGAATAAAGGATATCAGCAGTGAGAGAGGGAAGTCCATCTTTCGAGCCAAGACTTCCAAACAGGTCAATTATGCATATGAATTCAGCAAGAACTGGATAGAAGCAATATCCAGATATTCAAGGTATCTTCAGAGGAAGTCGGGGAAGGGAAGGTATCTGATGCGCCAAATGTGTATTGCGGTAAAAGAAAAATATCCTTCTGGCAAGTTAAAGATGTTATCTGGAGGTTTTGCAGGAATGACTTCAATCCCAGTAATTCCAAACCGCTTAAGGATAGAATTTACTTCTTCTTGATTAGTTATATATGATGAATTCAAGAGATTGCCTCCTTTCTAGCTGACAGAGGGTAAGGGTTTGGACTCTTTACTGAGCTTCTTGGAAGATTTCATGCTACCCTACCGACCTTCAATCTTCCTGTCAGGTGATATTATTCTGAGTTTAATAGATAATGATATCTACATTGTATAAAAACTATTGTATGCCAAATATAAAAATTATTATCATTTAAATAATTTGCTACTATTCGAGTAATGACAATAGGATGCGAAAAATATATTAATAGCAAGACAATGATTCATGATGGCACATAACATGTTAGATGAAAAACTTCAATTTTGGCTTTAACAAGAAAAGTCCAAAGAAAAGTTATATGAAAATCAAGCTATCATTCAACGTCAATAAACCTACGCCAACAGTTATGTCAACGAAAGGCATCTGTAAATATTATGGTTAATATTAAAGTAATAAAGATTGTCGACGATAATGAATAAAGATGGAATGATTTGATAATATGTTTATCAATGTTTATTGGAGCAATCTAAATCAAATTCAACCTTCGTTACAAAACAATGACTTGAATAGTATATGTAAGAGGTAAATAAAATAATCAAGCCAATATTAGTAGGGGGTTTCATAGAGATATTATAAAAAAATCAAATAAAAGAGGACATGTGACTACAATAAGGCAACATCGACGACATAGTTTATATTAAATGTCAAATAGTTTATATGTTACTTTAATAATATTGTAGGCGACAACGTTAATACACCAAGAATATCAATGTTAAAAGTTCCAACTAAGTTGGAGATCACAGTGACATTATAAAGTATTAATCATGATGTGGTAAAGGACGAGTTGTTCGACGATGACAAATGAAGTCGAAATCAATTGTAACGAACCGAAATTTTAAGTATTTTAAATTATTAAATTTAATATAATTTTTGAATTAAAATGGAAAAATAAAATTTAATGATTTATTAATGTAATTTATTGATATGAACTTAGACAAAGTTTTAAATAACAAAATTAGACATGAAAAAATAATGATTAATTTTAAACATTGAAATATTAAATTTTATAAGCCGAATAAATAAAATTTTCTGATATCTAAATATATAAGCTTCGAAAACCATAATAAATTTTAAAATGTGAATATGATTAATATATGTATGTAAACTTCACCATTTCAAACTCGTGACAAAATATCTATATATCTATATACAAATATATACAAGCGCCATTTTAATGACAAAAATATGTAAGTTTGTATGTATGTATATATGTTTATAAAAATATTGTATATGTAAATAAATATATATACATGAATGTATAAACTTCATAATGACAAATTTTAAACTTATGATTATACATACATACATACATATATATATATATATGGGTATATGTTTATAAAATATAGTGCATATGGAAATATATATATATATATATGCAAGTATGATAAGATAAATATGTATATGTGAATGTATCCATATCCATATATATAATATATATACGGTGAAAATATATGCATGTAAGTGTATGTATCTATATATATGCATGTGTGTGTGTGTGTATACACATAGGAAAACCTCATCATGGCAAAGCATTAAATCGAGCATACAATAAATCACATCAAGCTTATCAAATCAAATCAACACATAATAAATCAAATTGCATATAAAAATCAAATCAGCTCATATGTAATCAAATCAAGAAAAAAAATGGAAGATGTGAAGCCTATGAAAATCACAGCCACCCTATATACATAGCCACCCTATGTTCACTAACCAACCTTGTTATCCCACCTTTTGGTCAAGGCTGGAATATCAACAAATTGGCAAGCAATGATGGATATTGGGATTGGAGATCGATTGGAATCAAGGCTGCAATCGATGTCATCAAAATTTGGTTGAGCTCCGATCGAGATGGAATCGATTGAAGATGATGATGAGGACTAGGAGAGGCTATGTTTCAAATTTCAGGTTAATCGGAGTTTGTATGAAGGAGATATGATCGATGCAAGGTAGGAAGAACATGCTTTTCGTATCCATCGGTGCAAAGGATTGGTTCGTATCGATGTGTTTCGCATCGATCGGGAGGATAGTGTTTTGAATCGATAGTGTTCGTATCGATCAAAGGCAGGGCATGGTGGTGTTTCGAATCGATACGTTTCGTATCGATCAAAAAGTAAGGACTTCGAATCGATACCGTTCATATCGATCGGCACAGGTTCGACTCAATGATTTCGTATCGGTCAGGAAGGAAGAGATGGTTCGTGCATGCCCGGCAGTTCATATCCATGGAGCAGCGTTTTATTCGCATTGATCAGGATTGGGACAGGTGGTGTATTTCGAGTCCATGATCTCGTATCGATCACTGGAGCTCAGTTCGACTCCATCAGGTAAAATCTCGCTCGTATCCATCAGGTAAGGCTTTGTTCGTATCCATCATTGAGTTTGTTTTCGTACCCATCTGTTGGCCTTTCATTCGTACCGATCAAATTCAACATTTCGTATCGATCGGATCGATACGAAATACTCTCCCACGATCGATACGAGAGAACATGCGATGCAAAAAGTTGAGTACATGGAGAAGTGATGGACACGTGCAAGAGAGAAGCATGGATACGTGCGCGTCTCCAGGAAAGAGCGTTCAACTCGGAGCGCAAAGTGGATCAACCCAGTCAACATGCCACAAAAGTCGAATCGATCCAGGAGATTAACGCCATGTCATTGTGCGCGCGTGCTTCTGATCGAGTCGAACAGGATGGATTCGAACCAGTGGATACGAATGCAATAACATACGAAGATTGCAATTTCGTATCGATCATATCTCCTAAACCAATGATCCAAATGCAACGAAATTTTCACAGCAGCTTGCATACAAGGTAAGGAATGTTCCTGCCAAGTTTCAGCTCGATTGGATCATTTTTTGATGGATATGAAATCACTTCGTATCGATCACAGATCGAGTCGAAACTTGGTGGGGTCGGTCGCGTGGGCCCACTCACGTGCCAGAAGAAGTCTCCCGAAGTTTGAGCTCGATCTCAGCCTCCTACGCCTATAAATAGAGCCCCAGAGCCTACAGAAAAAGGACCTTTTGGCTATTGGACGTCCAGACTCTGCTGGATTCATTTCTACACTTCAATACAACTATTGTACTCGAAATTCTTCATTACTACAGCTGTAATCATCTGTAGCCAGCAAGGATAATCAATAAAAGGATAAAACTTTGAAGTGGACGTAGGCCGAAGGTAGCCGAACCACTATAAATCTTGTGTCTCTATTCATTATTTCTGGATTATTGCTTGTTGTTTGCTGTGATCTGTGATTTGTGTTTGGAATATTGCTGATTTATATCTATACTTTGGTGCTTTCACGATATTTGGGGTTTGTGACCAATTTTGGCGCAAACAAACCTTTCCCTTATATCTATACATACAGCCTTGCCTGGTTCATTAGTTTACATATAAAAATATAAATATATCATCTTCCATTAAATCAAAAGTAAGTGAAGTATTAAAGGCCTGGAAGAGAGGGATGAAGCAACAGTGTGTTCATCGTTTCTAACAGTAAGTAAACAATTTCAAGTATTTCTGGATATCATATTTACATCCATATGATTGTGTTTGGGATGAATTTTGATATGTTTTAACTGTGTGTGCACCTATTATGTGTGTGTATATATAAGTATGAATGTGTTTGACATGATCAAAACCCTATACATCTTCCATCAAAGCTCCGTGCATCCATTTTGGTTAAAAACAGTTAAGCCTATAACTTTAAAAATCAATATCTTCCTGTCCATTTAGTTTTAAATCTTGATACCAAAATCAAAAAAAATTCAAGTATAGGATATTTTAAAATTGATTTCATTAGATTCCATGAAGCATAAGAGGTAGAAAAACCCATTATACAGTAAATGACCTAAATTTAGTCGAGTTTTGAATATCAAGATTTGATGATTTGATTATATGGTTGAATTCGTTATTGGAAATCATGATTTTTGGAGTTGGTTTGGTGATTTTTAGTTGAGTGTGGAGCGAGATATACGGAGATGAACGGTTTTGGGCGTGAAGTCAAATTCAGGTGCCTCGATAGATTTCACAGCAAAAGACTGGGCGTGGAGGAGGCTTGGATGATGGTGAACTCTCAAAAATTGGTGCAGTAATTTTTAGGTGTGTGGTTGGGCAAGGCAACTTCAAAGTAGGGCTTTAGGGTGTTGATTGTTGGGTTTTGGATTCAAGCTAATGGCGACGAGGAGGAGGAGGCGGAGGCATGTGCACCAGTGGGAGAAGAAAGAGCAGGTTGTGGCGAATCTGTAGGCAAAGTCTGGAGGTGGATGATCGGTTGTGGGGGCGAGGCAATTAAGTGATGGGTTTTCGGTTTCAAGTTTAGGCAGTTGTTCGAGTTTTCGAACGTGGGTGGTGTCGTGGTTTCCAAGCACGAAGTCGAGGTAAGATGGTCGAGGGTGACGTGCGCAGGGGGTCGGGTGTAGGAATGGATGGCCAGAGAGCATGTACATGTGCACACGTATGTGTACGTCCTTGGGTTCTCTGTTGAATGTAAAAGAAGAAGAGGGAAGGAATGGGAAAGAAAGGAAGAGAAGGAGGATGGGCAGGGTTGATGTATTGGGTCAGCTTAATTAAACGTGGGCTGGGTTATTTGAAGAAAAAAATTTAAATTATTAAGTGATCTATCAATTGTAAAACTATGTTTCTTCTTAAATTTTAAACCCAATCGACTCAAGATTTTTGCATCAAGATCCCACCGTCGAGCACTTCCTATTAACCAATATCGTCCAGTTTTCTACAAAGTCGAAATGTAATGATTATAACAGTTTAAAGTGAATGAGGAAGTAATTTTGTACTAAATTAAATTTATGTTGATTCAAAAATTAATTATTTGATGAACTGTTTAGATTTAAATTAATTAAGAACAAAACATTTATTAAATCTCTTGGGTTAACAAATAATTCAGATTAAATAATTTTACCTATCAAATTGGCGTCGATAAGAATTCTAAATTGTAAATTGATTTAAAATAAATTATAAAATTGTTGACTGAGTTAATGATCTATGCTTTGACTGATATTCTTTCGAATATTGATTTCAATTATATATTTTTTGTGATTTTAAGTAGCCAAGCAAATTAAAGTAAATAGAACAAAACGTTAACACGTTTACTTGAAAATAAATCTACTCGTACTTATCACTATTCCGATTTCGAAAGAGGTTATGATTACAAGCAGATAAATTTCGATGGACTGGTCATGATAAAATAAACACATGGAATGAATTTCCATAAGTGAATATTGACACCTCTATTGTAAAATTGTTATTTAAATGACGTGCCCTTTAAAATTTATCGTTTGAATTAGATGAGATCGGAATCGGATATCAGCATTATCCGAAAACCACTTCGATTCAATAACACTATAAACCTTCACGGTTTTGATTGTAGAGCTTAGTATGCTAGAGTTTAATTAATGTAACAATTTTAACTATTTTAATAAGTATTTGTACTTAGACACTATTATAACACCACTGGATTTTCTATAAAAGATTTTTGGTTATCGTAAGGTAAAAACCCATCGTGTTTATGTGTGACGCGGTCTTAGGTGATACCTTTGTTTTCATGGTATTTTGATAAATGTAAAAATTCAAATTAAGTGTGTTTACTTATGCTGGTTTCCTAGACAGACTCGGGAGTTACATTATTGTAATGCTCGGGTCAGACCGAGTATTACAGATTCAGGTTAGGATGTTATGGAGCTCAGAAGACGAGCTAGATAACAAAGACGTATTACACATACTTGATTATATTCTGTTGTGTATATTCAACACTTTTGGGGACAAGTTAATATAACTGTCCAGATTTCTATGTTAATGGTTGTAATCAGATAAATTGTATGCATGTTGACAGTTGCAGATTCTTTTGTATAAAAGTCAATTATTATATATTATTTCTTATTCCGCTGCGATTGTGAGATTCTGTGACGCTGTTATTTCTATTTTCTTCTTCTGTCTTTTTTCTTCTTAACCTCAAATGATCTGGTATTTTCAACACTCGATTGCTCGGCATTCTATACAATGAATGTATAAATATTAATTTTCGAGGGTCAAAAATTCTCGGTTGTTACATTAATCGAGGACATCATTTAACATTGGCATTGGGAAAGGTCGAAATTAACTATCACCTCTTATAAGATTGGAAACAAGGATACTTTTACGCTAATGGTTTAATAAATACTAAGTTAATCAATGGGTGTCGAGTATGTAAATGATGTCTTGAATGTTGAGGTCAATACAGGTCGAGACAAATATGGATCCAGGATTGAAAAGTAACCTGCTTCGTTATGAAACTCGAAGTCTAGAGTTTTGAATTGATGTTAATTAATTAAGAATCAATTCAAAATTAATGAATCCACATGCAATTTAATCATAATAGATCCACGATCGTAACCCTTATCGCCCCAATAATTCAACCAAAATCTAGTAAAGTCCCAAATCGAACCCAATAATCTCAACACTAAAATCAATCGAATCAACCTGTTAATAATATCGATATAAAAGTATGAGTTATACCTGAGCAAATAATTGATTTCTTGAAGATTAAAAAATTTTAAATTTGCTTGGGAATCGCTGACTTCTTGCTCGTCGTTTGTAGATGAGAGCAAAAAGAGGAAGAACTTTCTATTTATAAAAAGGAAGGGATGCACATGAGCCGTTAGTTAAAATTTAAGTGGATGACCAGATCAATGAAGGAAGACCAATAGGCAAGAAAAACAACACTGAAACCATTGACTTGAATAGTCAACGACTCTTTTACACTAAAGGGTAAATGTTACTACTATAATCGTCGTCGAAGAGTTTACCATCAATAACCTCAAAGACAAATAATCTAAAGAGCAGAAGACATCACACATCATTAATGCTGCTTCATGCTTAACTAGTGCTACCTCTTATTAACTCCAAATATATACGAGAAGAGAGATGCAAAGATGACATCGGCTTTCATGATCAGTGTCGAAGAAGTAAGGCATCGTGTTCCATCATTAACGATATATATACAATGTCGCATGTAACCAAGGAAGTGAGGAGGTCAAATAAAGTCCACTTCATAAACCATCAATGAGCGTCGAAGTGACTACATCGCATTTTATTGATGCAGAGTTCTACTGATACCTCCTTCCATAACAAGAAGCCGCACTTCGTCCACATCGTCATCATTATCAAAGACACACCACCATTAATGTATTAGTAGCGCCGCCACTCACTTAACGTGACCAAAGCAGGCTCATCGACAATAACCTTGAAAGCTATCAACACTGCATTCAAAGCGGCGCCTCACTTTATAGCACTTCGAAGGTGTTGTTCCATAATAACGCCGAGGGTCATCAATATTAAGCAACACCGCCAATACTCACCGCAACCATCATGTCGCTATTCATCAGCATTGCCATTACTCATTTATTATCATCTGTGTCATCAATGACACCAACAGCATGAGGAAACAAGTTGCCTTATACCAATGCTATACTATATCGTTATCACTTCTCGTCTGTGTTTAGTGCTGTATTTGACCAACGTCGACTTCGAAACTATACTGTGAGAGAGTTGGTCCTTCATAACACTTCCTAGTGATGACATCTCTCTTCAACAATGCTTGGATCCGCCTTTAATTGATGTTATACAATGAAGAGACTAATGTCAGGATGCACCATCGAAGTCAAGCATGCCGAAGACGAATCTGTCGAAGACAATGAAAGGCGAAGTGTAGCCGCTCACCCGACCTAGAAGTGCCATTTTAGGGGACGAATTCTCTCATCTCATTTATTACCTTTTTAACTTTGTAAACCCTAAATTGATTTGGGGATTTTTAGAGCCTATTGTATTATTTGCACCTTGTATACTTAAGGATTTGGAAATCCAATAATTGCATAGCATATCATATTGGTTCAATTCGAACTTGGGACTTATGACTTGTATGATAATTTGAATTTGAATATTGATTTACGTGGATTTGTGACTTGCATAGCATACCTGACTTCGAATTGGTACTTGCATAGCATACTTGACTTTGAACTTGTATTAGCATAGCATACTTGAATTCGAACTGGTACTTGCATAGCATACTTGACTTCGAACTTGAACCTTAATAGCATATTTAACTTCGACTTCAAATTTACATACACTCATATGACTTCAACTTTAGTGACTACACTAAGGAATGTTATGGGAAGTCTCTTCAACTTGATGACTTTGACTGGCCTCAACAGAGTTTCTCTTTGAATTTACACCATTTACTACACTTTTGGGGTTAGTGAATTTATTCGTTAACATTATCCTTTTCCTCAAATAAATTAAGATATATTGCTACTCGAGGTCAATAGGAAGTCATATTGAAGACTACTTGAAATTATGATTGAATGGTTCAATTTCTTATAGATATTACTCTACTATTTGTTTGTAAATGTGCATTCTACCACCCGTAGAAAGTCATAATCGTACAAATGTGTCCTACCACCCATGGAAAGTTGGGATATGTATTCTTTCCACGTGGTTCAAAGTGAAAAAGGTTAGGTGTGTCCCGCCACTTGTGGAAAGTTAGGATATTTGTTACTTGCCACTTGGTTCAAAGTTAACTTATAAAGGTTTGCTTGCCACCTATGGAATTACAAGTTGGTTGTAGTGAAATTCTATTACAGGACTAGATGTAGGATTGGAAATCCAAACCGTTACAAAAATCTTGGTATCTTCTTTTTATTTTTAAGGCTTTTACTAACTACATTTATTATATTATCGTCCATGATTCTGATTCTATAGTGTTAATTTTAATAACTATGAAGTAAATTGATAATAAGTTTAAAACACTATTCACCCTCTCTTTACTATTGCATTAACCTTAAGATCCATCAGGGTAGCGCTTCATGTACTCCACATTTGGTAATAGATTTTTTGGTTTTTAGAATTTTGCAATGTGAGTTTTGAAACGTTTGAAAGGCTAGCAACACAAATACCCTATTTAAAACTTTTGTAAAAGGGCTAATAGGTAATTTAGTATCATAGGAGTTCAATTGCATGGAACGAAGGAAAGCCAGATGAATGAAAAGAAGACACTCGCCTTCATGCTACAACCAATTCAGAAGATGAATATAATTAGGTATATGGCTGGCAATGAACATGTAACTAAAATCGAGAAGGGTAAATGGATACTAGATAACGGATTCTCTAGACACATGACTAAGAACTAAGAAGTATCGACGGACATCGTTTACAAGGATGGCGGAGAAGTAAACTTTGGTGATAAGTCTAAAGGATACATAATCGACAACGTCGATAACTCTGAAACCCTTACTATTTTAAAGGTTTTATCAATCAAGAATCTGAAACATAGTCTCCTTAGTGTAAGTTAATTATGTGATAACTGATTTAAGATAAATTTTGAAAAGAACACATGTCACATCTTAGATCGAGATTATAAAACTATATTTGAAGGAAATAGAAAAGGAAATATCCATACTTTAAGCATGCAAATTTAAAATAACAACTTACATCTTGTAAACAAATCAAATGACCAGATTTAGCATAAATGTCTTGGTCACTTAAACTTCAAGCACTTGACAAAAATTTCAAAATATGAATTAGTAAGAGGATTTCCAAAGATGAATCTAAAAGTAGATGATCTTTTTGATGCTTATCAAATAGGTAAACTTCACAAGAATTTTTTTAAATTAAAAGTATATGATATCTACTTCTAAACCACTAGAATTCTTTATTTAGATGTCTTTGGACCATCTCAAATACAATCAATTAATCATGATAAATATCCTTTTGTAATTCTAGATGATTTTTCAAGATATACATGGATAATTTTCTTAAAACATCAAAGTGGTACATTTGAAATGTTTAAAAACTTTGTTAAAGAATTCAAAATCTAGAATCGCTTAAAATTAAAACTATATGAAGTGACCATGAAGAAGATTCGAAAATGAAAATTTTGAAAATTATTGTAATAGGAAAGGGATAACTCCCAACTTTTCATTTCCACAAACACCACAACAAAACGGAGTAGTGGAACGTAAAAATAGTAATAGTTCAAGAATACGCCCAAATAATGTTAAATGATAGTAATCTACCTAATAACTTTTGGGTTGAAGAAGTAGCAATAGCTTGTTACATTCTAAACAGAATTGTGATTAGACCACTAACAAAGAAAACATCATATGAGTTATTTTTCAATAAAAAGCCAAAAGTATTTTATTTAAAGCTTTTAGAAGTAAATGTATTATACTAAACTCTAAAGATAACATAGAAATTTGATGCTCAAGCTGATAAATGAATATTTATTGGATATTCGAATAGAAGTAAGGCATATAGAATCTGTAATACTAGAACCAACACTATTGAGGAAACTCTATATGTTCCTTTTGATGAAAATTCAGACAGAAATAAAAATAACGAAAATAATAATCATAATGATATAAATGAAAATAGGTTACCTAGAACTCGTATCTTAAAAACCCACCCTAAAGAAAATATCTTAGGAAGTATAGAATCATATGTGAAAACAAGGAATCAACTAAATAAAACAGGTAAAGTAGCACTTATATCAACAAATTAACCCAAAAATCCTAAGGAAACATCTACTAATGACTCATGGATTCTTGCTAGAAGAATTAAATCAGTCTATAAGAAATAATGCTTAGGAACTTGTACCATGACCCAAAGATCGGTAATTTATTGGAACTAAATGGGTTAACAAGAATAAATTAAATGAACTCGGAGAGGTAGTAAGAAATAAAGCACAACTAGTAGATCAAGGATATAATCAAGAAGAAGGAATATATTATGATGAAACTTTTGCCCCTGTAGCACGTCAAGAAGCCATACGAATACTATTAGCTTTTCCGAATTGTAAATTTTTTAAACTATATTAAATGGATGTTAAAAATGCATTTTAAAATGGTATAATAAAAGAGATGTATAGTTGAGTAACCCCCACTGCTTAAGGACGAAAAATTTCCTAATTATGTCAATAAGTTAAAAAGAGATTTATAAGGTTTAAAACAAGCATCCCGTGCTTGGTATAAAAAAACTAAAATCTACTTATCCAACCGGGCTTTGAAATAGGTAAAATAGATACAACACTCTTTATAAAAAGAATTAATAACGATATACCATTAATACAAATTTACATAGATGATATTATTTTGGTTCAATTAATGAACAACTAAATTTGGAACTTCCAAAATAATGACCAAAGAATTTGAAATAAGTCATATGGGATAACTAATCTTCTTACTAGAACTTAAAATTAAACATCTAACTAATAAAATATTTATTTGTCAATAGAAATATGCCAAAAAACTAGTAAAAAGATTTGGAATGTTAAATGCAAGTAAAAAACCCACACCAATGGCATCTAGAATAAATCTAAGTAAAGAAGAAAAATCTAAAGTTGTAGATCAAAAATTATATCATGGAATAATCAGTTCTTTACTCCACATCACTACTAGTAGAACTAATATAATGCATGTCTCTGTGCAAGATATCAGTTAAATCCTAAGGAAATTCACCTTAAAGCTGTTAAAAGAATTCTAAGATACATAAATAATATTATAGACTGTGGACTATTTTACCTAAAGAGAGATACATTTGATTGAAAATCATATAGTGATGCAGATTATGTTGGGTGCAAATCTGACCTCTTAGGACACTCGCTTGTACCATGGTTCAATAAAACGCAAAATTTCGTATCCGTATTTACGATAGAAGTAGAATATATATCTACATCATTGACATATGCACAAGTATTATATATGCAATACTGTTAATAGATTTTTGACTAAAAATTAATCAATTAGCTATATTTTGTGTAACGACCCGTAAATTAATCGCTTTGCATTTGGATATTTAAATCATTTTAATATTTAAATAATGGATTTTAATAACCAAATAAACCTATTTTAAATATTAATTAATGACGTTAAAATCTTTTTCAAATTTTGTTTACCAAATTAATTAGTCTAAATAAAAATAGGAAATGTGACCGAAAAATATTTTCCGAAATTTTGGCTTTTCGTTATCGAAAAGTCATCGAAAGCATTGTGAACATTTTGTCTAACTCATGTACACATGTACCCACATGTCATGTGATAAGTTAATCAATGTGTTAAAGCTAATAATCAAGCTTAGTTTAAATATAAAACTTGATTTGACATAAAATGCACAAAAATATATTAAATAACATTAGGAAATTAATTAAGTACCCTAACCATAACATAGACAAGTACCTAAGGCATGGTGAAGGGGGCAGAGAGGTGTGTGCATGCGTACTAGGTGAGGTGGAGGGGGTATGAAAAGCATGAACACATGGCAACTTTATATTATTTAAATGCTTAATTATTCTAATCGCCTCTTCATTTCCTTTCCCTATAAATACCCGCCATCTCCACACATTCTCACTTTACATATTCATTTCTATCTTCATTTCTTTTCTCTTGCTATACATGAATACTTCCATGGCTACCAAATCCATGCCTAAAGTTAGCAAAATATAGCTACTTCACTTTGAAACTCCATATATTCATCTACAAACACTCCTCCACCAAGACAAAAGCCTTTTCCACCTCAAAACTCCAAGGCCGAGCCCATTTATGCCCTTGGCCGAGCCATGCTGCACCCTACAAGCCCACACTAGGTCCTATTTTGGAGTTAAGGCAAGTTGCTAAGAGTTTAAGCAAGTTCGATTGAAGTTAGACTTTGTTTTAGTGCATTTCAGTGAGTAAAAATCTCACCTTTCAAAATCCAAGTTTGTAACTTTAAATATAGTTCATTTATATTTTGGTGAATGCTTATTGGATATATGTTGTGTTATGGTGGTTGTAGGCTTGACTTATGCATCGAAAAATTAACACTTTGGAAGCTAGTTAGTAACTTGACAAGTTAGTAAGCTAAAGTTGAAATTTTGCAAGTGTTATTTCCTACTTATTGTGCAAATGGTAAATTTTCATCTAAAAATATGAAAGTTTATTTTTCTTGTGTGATTCTATTTAAATTTAAATCAGTTCATATTTGATGATAATAAAATGTTTTCCAAACCTGAATATTTTTATACAATAAATTTGTAAATCATCTTCTGAGTGTGACGTCATAATTCTTTCTCCAAATTTTGACTGCTATTGTTCCACTTATCTTATTTCTGGCAAATTACAGCATTCTTGGTACCGATTATCGACTTTTGATAGAATAATCGTACCACTGATATCTATGTACCATTTTGATCATCTCATCATGCCGATCTCCATAGCATATTCGTTTGTGTGTTTCAGAGTCCGAGAGACGGCAAAATCTACGGAATGATTTCTGTATCGGTTCCGCATTTTTGAACCTTTTTAAATTCCTTGTTGATTCATTATCTACTCTGTAAACAACAGTCAATAGTCATTAATATTCCCAAAAATTAATCTTTTGGACTTTAGTATTCCTAAGATTTCAATACATTTTTCCATTTCATTTCTATTTGATTCGTTCATTGGTCTTCCTAATCTGTTATTCATTTTTCATCTGTTCTTTCCAATATGTTTACTCACCCTCCTTGCTCTTGCCAGCACATCCATATGTTGCCTATAGCAAAAAATCTTTCTCCTTCCTCCTTTTGGCCTTCGTTCTTCCTGCTATGCTCGACTCCATCACCACTCACGTGTGCCGCTTCCACCACGCTACTCCTCCACCCGCGTGTCCTCTTCCACTCTAGCCTGGCCGAAGCTATCTCTACCCAAACCGAACCTCCTCCTTCATTGTCGTCTCCACTATCTTTTCTTCGAAGCAGCCACCATAACCCAACATCCAGCCTCCAATAGCCATGGCCATCGGCCTGACAACCACCCTCCGCCTTTCTGCCCACCTCCTCCATGTGAACCACCCCACCTCAGGAAACCCATCGCCTCTTCCCCGCTAGCCAAGGCACTCGAGCCTCACTTGTTTGCCGACATGCTTTATTCAATGGTACATATATTTGTGTTTATAGATTTCATATATCATAATTTGTAATTATATATATAGGTTAGTTATAATATGTTAATTGGTATATGTCAGTTTATATGTATGTATATATATACATATTATTTTGTTATGTAGGCATATATCTATTTAGCATATTTTATATTTTTACGTATATAATATTATACATTTGCTTGCTATAATTAAAGTTATATATTAGTTACAGTATATATATATATATATATATTACGGTATAAACAAGTTATATTAGTTCTTATTTTGTTTGCAGTATATATATATATATATATATATATAAGTATATTCATGTTAGTTAAATATTTATACAGCCAGTATGTATTGGGTTCAGCTAGTTATATATATATATATATATATATATCCATGTTAGATTTCAGTTTCATATACATATGGTTTGTCTATATATTTTAGGCTGCATGTGCTAGTAGTTTTATTTTATATAATATACGTCAATTATGTCATTCTATAACTTTGAATTTCGTGTATATATATAAGTCTTGTATATATATAAAAGTTATATAGGTTGTCTTTCTGTATATATGTAACGACCCAGAATTTTCGATCCCGAAAATTCCAGATAGTTAGGAAAGAAAGAAAAGAGATAGATGAAGAAACAGGATAGAAACATAGATTCTCACATTCGCAGCGGATCAATATATAATATCACATAAATTAACAGTTTACAAAGGAAAACTATATCAGTCAATTACATTTTAATATATCAGATTTACAGCATTTACACAATCACTGGACAGTTAAAATAACTTGTCGCAGATAAATAACAATAATATACTTAGCGGAATACTCTCCATACGTTCCTGCCATCCAGCTCGCCTCCTGAGCTCCAGAACGACCTTACCTGAAATCTGTAATACTCGGTCTAACCCAAGCATTACATCAAAGTAACACCCGGATCAGGCTGGAAACCAGTGTGAATAAACCCATCTAACATGGAATTCCAAAGCATAAAACTTATTTAAACCCGGGGGTAACTCGTATCAATTTACAAATTCACAATTTGTTATAGACATCACTAATATCACACATCAATATACAAGTACCAATACTTAGATTAAATGGTCCAATTCACTTAAATCATTCCATTCCAGTTTATTGATTTCACATATCAAATCGAAGTGGTTTCGGGTATTTACTAATACCCGACTTTGGTCTCTTCGAATCCAATGTCATCTAAACCCCAAGTTATTCAAGTAAATACAATTCAACTTTAATTACCAGATAACACTTTTACACAGCAATTCATAATTGATAGATAATCTCATAATCACTGTCCATCCAACATATCATATCACAAAGCAATTCAAATCAGAGATATCAACTAATCCAAACCACTTATCATCATTCAATGACTCATAATCAAGATTTATTTCTTCCATTAATTACATTAATTAATGGTCTTCTAATTACTTTCATTAGTTAATTATTTTTAAATTTCATTTAATAATTAACCCTTAATTACATTCATTCATCAACCTTGATTAACCGTAATCATAAATTAACTTTCCTTAATTACTCCATCAATTAAATCAACACCTTGATTAATTATATTAATTAATCTTTTAATTACACTGAGTAATTATCCCTTAATTTCTCCCACCAAGTAATTATCCTTTAATTACTTCCCATCAAGTAATTTCCTTTTAATTAATTACATCCAGCAATTATCCATTAATTACTTCACTAAGCAATTACACCTCATTAATTGCCTTTAGTAATTATACTTAACCCAACATCAAATGAATACTTTTAATTAATTGATTAAAATTAACCATATTAACTTAATTAATTACACCAAGTAATTAATTACTTTAATTACTTCATTAAGTAATTACCTTAATAATCTTCTTAACATTAAGTAATTAAACCCTTAATTATTTATTGCTTAATTATTCCTTATCTGATTAACCTTGATTAATTAAATATTAATTAAGTAATTAATTACACTTAATCAATTACACAAATTAATTTATCTTAATTTAATTTCCCAAATTAAACATCTTAGTTAATTAAGTAAGTATACTTTAATTTCTTTAGTTAATAAAACCTGATTAAGTTAAAATAAATCATTTATTACATTAGCTCTTTACTTCCATTTTAAAATAGATTAAATTTAAAACTTGAGTTTGATTTATTTAAAATTATCATTCTTTTAACTTATTAAAGTTAAATATTTTTTTACCTAATTCACAACTCAATTTTAACAATTATATTTAAGTTGAGAACATTTAAAAACTAAATACTAATGAAATATTTATATAAATCAAAACTATCTTTAAAACAAGATTTAAAACTTTAAAAATCCATACCTTGAAAGTTTAAATTTGTTTAAACATTATTTTCTAACTTTAACATTTCATACTTCCTTTAAAACAAGTTAAAGCTTTGCTTAAAATTTAAGTTTACTTTTTTTTAAATTTGAAAATCATCCAAGTTTAAGACCTAAACGAGTAAAAATGCTAGAAATAAATTATTTCCGAGCCCCAAAACCCAAATTCTCGAGTCATACTCGAGATAGTACTCGCGCAAATCTGCAACGAACAAAAACAAGCAACCACTATCGCATCTTCGAGTTGAACACAAAGAAATACACGAAAATGCTCCGAGTCAGGCCTTTCTTCCCCAAATCAAACACACAACCACAACAAACCAACTACACCTCGCATGTGTGCACATGCACGACAATTCTAATCGACGACGATCATCATCGCGACCATCGTTCAGTCACCCATGACCTCACTTATCCACTCGAACACACAGCACCACAAGATCGCCAGCAAAACACAAACGAGCCACTCGATACATACAGGCACCCAACCTGCTGACAAAATCGACCATTTGTCGTCACCTCTGACCCCCAGCCATCATCTGAAACTGACCAAAGCCTCCTCACTTCCCTACGCCTCGTTTCCCCTTGGTCCGGTCCAACTCGAACCACCACCGGCGACGAAATCGACCTGACAACACCCTCGACCAAAAAGGCCTCCAAAACCCTACTTCACCGTCCCTCGACTACCACGGTCAATTTAAAAATGCCACACTATTTTTCCAATGATGCTTGACCATCCACCATCCTCCAGCCTTAATCACGGCCTTCATCCACCTCGCGATCACCAGCAATCAACAGAAACCCATATTATGTTCATCCCGAGATATCTCACCAATTACTTGATTAAAAATTTTGATTTTACTTTAAAAAATCATGATTTGTGATGGAGATTCAAATTATATCAGAGAATCAAACAATTATGATACTTAAATTTTACATGTTTTCAAAGCTTTACTGATTTTCTTAAATTCCAAATAAATTTCAAAACTATTTACTTCATTATATATGTTTAGATTTAACTCATGCATAAACAAACATATCTCTCTAAAAATCCTAAGCCTATTAGAGATTCGATGATAAGCTATTTGAAATTTAATCAATTTTTTTTTAACTCTGTAACTACACAGAGTAGTTTATATTCAGATATGCACACAAATTCAACATATATACATTCAATTCATACCTAACAAACATGCAAGCATTATATCTCCTCATAGATTCAAATATTTCAACATGCATCAGATCATCCAAAAATGTTAAACTTGATAATTTTTGTGGTTTTATTTTCTGGATATAAAATATTAACAGAAACTTAATGACAGAGGTGTTCTTATTTTTGAAACTGGAATCATTTATATATAGACATGCAAACATAATACAATCTAGTAATTTTACATACAACAGATTATGATTTACTTAAATTTTTAAGTAAAGTGTTTACTCACCTCTTTTGATGATGTGCAGAGAATTAGGCTTATGTTTTTAAATCTAGAATTGTTTTACTAATTTGCACTGATCTGTTGATGTTGATTTTGCTTGCTGCTTGCATTTGATTTTTCTTCTTCAGGTTCATGCTTCTATTAGTGTTTAGTTGAACATGCTTAAAATTTGAAACTGAGTTGCCTTGATTCTTCACTTGATGAATTAGCTTGAAACTTGGTTGAATTTGTAACTACATGTTTAAAATAGTTTGAAGGGTTTTGCTTGTTTTCTAGCCCTTTGATTTCAGGTTTAAAACTGGTTGCAGGCTATTTCTTTTGTGTTTTGTATTTCTGTTTTCTTTGGTTTTTGATGGTTTCAGATTTGCAACATGAAGAAAATAGTCGGTTTTTTTCTTTTTCTTTTTATTACATGTTACCTAAAAATGCCATTTGTAAAACTAAGCTTACATTTGTCAATGTAAATAATCATTTTCTTACAAGTGTTAATATGCAATAATGAGATATTTTACAAGTGTTCAAACTTATATTCAAATACCTCACATGTTTTATATGTATTTTTACTAATATGTATTTATGTTTATGAACTTTTCTTTAAATATGCATAATTTTATATTTTATATTCTTATCTTTAATATCTTTATACATATACAACTTGTACAATGTATAAGTATTAAAATGTAGAGTTTGTAATTTCAAGTTTAAACCCAAATTCAATCTAAAAATCCAATTAAAAATCAACTCAAATATATATATAGTTAAACAAACACAAATTTCAATTTGTAAGTAATAATCTATTTAAAATCTATTTAAATCTATATATATAAACAATCATTATTATTTGTTTTAAAAGAATAATTTGTCAAATTTAAGTGATTATATTAAGATATGATCAAATAAATATTTATAAAAATATAATATTTATTATCATATTCATTTGTTCAATCTATAATTCAGTATTTCTATTAATTAACCCAATTAATTATCAATTACAGATACTTCCAAAATTCGGGTTATCATAATATATAAGCTATTTTATGTTATATAAGTACTATATGTATAAAAGTGTACTGTTTTATATATGTACAATGTTTGAAAAAGGTTGTAGCTAGTTACTGGCTATATTGTTATATATATCTAATTTATATATATATGTTATAACAGATTTGCAATCTATTTTATTTTACATATGAATTTATATAAGCTATAGATATTACCATTTTTGATCTTAAAATTTATATGATTATATATTAATTTATATATATAAGGATATGTGGGTTTGGTTTAGATTTGTAAATAGTGATCTTAGACCTATGTGCTAAAATTTAAAATAGTTTGGAAATATATAAAGATTTTATTTTTAATATATGTGCTTAATTAGAACAATGATATATATATATATATATATATATATATATATGTTAGTCTATGTATAAGTTTATACAAGTGGCATTTGATATGTTGCAATGAACATACACTATATATGTAAAAAAATTATTTTTTAAGTATATATGTGTATGAATTTTGAAATATATATTGTATATATGTTTGATTATATATATGGGTCTTAATTTAAAATTATGATCTTTGAATACCATCTATATATTTAATTTAATATATGTTTAAATTTAGAATATGATTTTTGTATATAAATAGCTATATATAGTGATATATATGAACTCACTTATCCATTTATCATCATCGATCCAGTTCCGATTTGATTTCATCAAATCCTATTCATCAGCTTTGTTCGTCGAACCGTGTCCATCTAGCATTGCTTTGGATTTCGTAACTCAACTTCACTGTCTATCTCTCTCTAACCTCGAAAGGGGAGCAATCACTCACGATTAACGCTCTTATGTTTATTAAATTTGATTTCAATTGAAACGACAATTGAAAGCTTTTAGTATTTACATTGTTATATATATATGTTATTATCTGTATCTATTCACCTGTGACATCTGACACCATTATCTGTTATTTATATTGATGATATATGCTTGTTATATTATTATATCTGTTACCACTCTGCAAATTCCTTGTTTGTTTAGAATTCCCTATGAATTGAAATTATACATACCCAAACGATCTATAGAATAGGAGAAAATCGTTATGGGTTAAAATGATAAACCCAAGCGATTTTCATTGAATTGAATTTAGGATTGCTGGTTGAAATGATATATACCCGTATATATTTAAATTGCAAATTGAAACGATAAATATCTGTATCACTTGACCATAGGATAGAAAATTATATACAAACAGCATTAGTCAATATATATATATACACACACACACACTTTGAAATGATTTCCAAGGTTTTGAAATGAATATTTTGGTTTTAATAAATACTGATTTTAAGATATATATATGTGTGTGTGTGTGTGTGTGTGTGTGTGTGTTATTTTATATATATGTTATTTTATAAAGGTTTTAAATTTTGATTTTAAAAATTTATGCTATGATAATTTTAAAAATTATATGTTATGAAAATTTTAAAAATTATAAGTTAGTTTCGGAATTATAAATTTTAACATTTTACTTACAATTTTACTATTTTAAAATATATATAAAATAAGTTAATAATAAGATTTGATTTACTAAAGTTGATTTAATAAAATTGATTTAATTAATATATAATATTTTAAGTATTTATTTAAAATTTATATTTTCAAATATAGAGCTTATAACGACTTTAATAAAATTCAGGTTGGAAAGAGAAATAGAAATTGGTTTGAAATTGAATTTATCTAAGAATTATACTCAAATAAGTTTGATTTGAAATTTTATTAGATTTGGGATTTCAAAGATATGATTTTATGACTTGACTTTGATTAAAAGTGATTAAATGAATATTTCAAATTTACATAAAATGAAAAGGTATATTTAGTTTTATTTAAATTGGAAATTTGAAGTTTTATTTAAATGTTATTTGAACGATTAAGTAAATATTTCAAATAATTAATAATAAAGTGAATTTGATATATATATATATCTGTGTGTGTGTGTGAAATTATCAAATCTAGTTTTGAAATGTCAGACTACTTAAAGCTTTGAAAATATTGAAATTGAAATGGTTTATTTTGTGGTTAAAAATCTGTATTTAAAATGGTTTATTGAGAAACTGAATTGAGTTGAAATTGATGAATTGAGATTGAATTAAATTTGAATTTTGGAATTCGAGTTAATTTGAATTGAGTTGTGAAATTTGAGGAAGCTATTTTATTATATTAAGTATTTTTAAAATTATATTTAAAACTATTTATATATTTTAATGTAAATTATTTTAATACAAATCATTTTTAATATAAACTATTTTTATATACTAACTATTTTAACCTATAACTACTTTATATAAATTATTTTATTTTATAAACTATTTTAGTTTATACACTATTTTAATATCTAAATCGGTCAAGTAGGAAGTGTTGTGGTTTCCAATTTATTATGATTTCTAAATTATGATTTTCAAAGTGTTATGATTTCTAAAGTATTTTGATTTCTAATTATGATTTCCAAAGTATTATGACTTCCAAAGTATTATGATTTCCAAAGTGTTATGATTTCCAAAGTATTATGATTTCTAAGTTATGATTTCTAAAGTGTTATGGTTTTAGAAGCTTCTTATAATTTTGAAAGTGTTATAACTTTGAAATGCTATGATTTTGGAAATGTATATATTTGAAATGGAAATGATATCGTATTGATATGGTTTTGAAATGGAAATGGTATTTTGATTTTGAAGTATAAACTATTTTGAAATGACCATGGTGTTATAATAACGTTTGGTTGTTAAAGAGACCGGGATCGGTTATTGTCATATTCTCTGCCAATGTCGAAAATCACTTTAACAACCGTGTACGCGATGGAGATTCCAGAATGAAGTAGGATGGTGGCGATGATCCTATATGAGATATATACGTCGATCCAACTCCCATGAGTTGGCATAAGGTGGCTAAAACAGGAGCAATGAACAGGCCAAGTGAGGTAGCTCCTCCGATTGGACACACTTCTTTGTATGCCATTCTATTACTTTGTGATTGATTTGGTGCACACCTTTGATTTGGGAATGTGGCTCGAGGTAGGCGGTAGCTGCGGCTGTGCGTTACCACCATCCCAGAAGTGTAACTGGTATATCTACCCTTGCATTGCCTAGTTGTGTCGTGTCACCTACCTTATCGAGACCACTATGAGTTTGTTTTGTGTAATACCTTTAGAGTATCCTGTGGTGGTCTCCCAATGAAGAGGTATTATAGTACTGTATAGACTATTGACACTATAAAATGCGTTAAGGGGAACATGGGTAACGCGTTAATGCTATTTTAATAGTTTACTTTACTATAGACATTATTATAATAGTGTATATTACTACATAGAGATAGTTTAACGGATCCTTATAGGATGGTTATCCAAAACATCCTTTGAGTTACTTGTATTTCAGTTATTATTTCACTTGAGTTGGATTTATTGATATAAGAATGTTAATCCCGACTCGAGTGTTTTGTGTTTTTACTTTACGCTCGGGTCAGATTGAGTGTCACGGCATTCGAGACTCACCTTTGGAGTTGGAGCTTTGCTTGGAGATCCATCTCTCTATTTAGCTTGTAGTTATTTAGTTAACTCCTGTGATATATTCTGATCTTGTATTTGACTATTGTATGGAGACTTCTATGTATATTAGAACTATGTTGTATCTTTTTTAACTCTGTTATATATATATATATATATATATATATATATAGTAGTCTCATGAACTACTATTCTTTTGTTTCCGCTGCTTATTGTTGTATTACTCTGTGTCTGTGATTCTATGATTATTTATTCATTGTATATACTAAGTTTTGCCAAATATAAATTAACAATCTAATAATTTGAGCAAATCAAGTCCGACATGTGCGGATGCGAATGTTTGAAAATACCAGGATGTTTCATGTGGTATCAGAGCACTGGCTTTAGGAAAACTCAAGATATAGGGTAAATTTAATTACGGAATCACTTTCGTTCGAGCTTGAATTCCTTCCTCTTTGACTCGGTTTCCTTTGAATTTTGGAACTTCTCCATTCGTTCTGAAACCCATCCTTGTCATTCCTACTCATGTTTTCTTGATTCTGGAGCATCCCATAGATCCACTGTATGATTTGTAAAGGGGTGGAACTCCTTCACAATTGGCATTGATTCACCGAAGATTTTTGTATCATCGGTTTAGATGCTGCTATCTCTTGCTATGTCCGAATTCTATCTTTGGTAATCGAATGTTGATTTGCTTCAGAATTCTGCATCAATCTTATTCTTGAAGTCATGGTTGACCAGGTTAAGGTCGCCCACAATTTATATAAGTCTATCCATCTTCATATTCTATTACGTAATTATCTTACCTTCAATTCAAGCCTAAACTCCTTATTAGAATTCGCTTTGATTAGGGTCCCATTGAATTTGAATCTCTATCCTTGTTTCATCCATTCTGGAATAATCGAGTGAGGGAGTGTATTTGTAGTTGATATTAAAATGTTTTATATGATGTGTTGTTTGAGTTGTTAATGTCGACTTGGGTTTTCGACCGATTCGTCTGATCAACGCTATCGATAGGAATTCTAAAACACTTAAACAGAGCAAACTGACACAATATTATTTTTAAAATTTGGTAAATGAAATAATTTTGTATGGTTATATTATATATGAGGAAATTTTCTAAAATTAAATAGTTAAATGAATTGGTTGTTCGAAATGATAATATTTGATTATCATTTACTGTTGCAAAATGATAAATAAATGGAATTATTAACATGGTTTATAAATTTATTTAGAATTTAAATGAATTTAAATTAGAATTTGAGAATTTAATTTCCAGGTGATTCCAAACTTTGGTGTTAGAGTTTTAAGGTGTATATTATTTAAAGTATTTTGAATATAAATCATTTCCAAAGAATTTGAAAAGACTTAAATCAATGCCCTTCTCTTTTTTTGCTGGAAAATAATTTCGCTGATGGTGACCGCATCATCGACATTCATTTTCGAGTTTTAGAGTGGAGAGACCATTCTGTAGCTTTGCTACACTTTTATTTTGGAAAATAAATTAATTTCAATTTCTTGGGTGTGATTTGATTTATAATATATATATATATATATATATATATATATATATTATTTTAGATTTGAATTAATTTGATATATATAGTATGTATATATAATTATCTCTAAATTGTTTGAAGTTAATCGGCATTTAAAATTCTTATATTCTATGATTTAAGGATGATTTCAATTAAAATGAAGCCAAAATTTTGAATAAATAATTTAAACTCGAGATAATTGAATGGGAAGCAAATTAAAAACTAAATGAAATTCATATGATTTGAATTGACAGTTTGCACAAACAAATTTGACTTGAATGACTGTTTATTTATTTTATAAAATGGATTAAACCAAATTATCGAATATAAATTAATTTAAATTGAAATATATATGGTTTTAAATTAATTGTTTATTTTGAATTTCAAATCTATTTTTCTTTCTAGTTGTTTCTATACTCCTGCCTCCTTCCTTTTCGGGGACGAAAAGTTTTGAGTGGGAGAGAGCGTAACGACCCGTAAATTTTTATTTATTTTATTAATATATTTAATTGAAATTTCATGAAATTTTAAATAATAAAATTTTGAAATAAAAATTTGATATTTGGAATACGTCTATTTCAACATAGCAAATGGTAAATTTTCATCTAAAAATATAGAAGTTTATTTTTCTTGTGTGATTCTATTTAAATTTAAATCAGTTAATATTTGACGACAATAAATGTTTTCCAAACCTGAATATTTTTATATAACAAATTTGTAAATCATCTTTAGAGTTTGACGTCATAATTCATTTCTCCAAATTCTGACTGTTATTGCTCCATTTATCATATTTCTGGCAAATTAGCAGCATTTTCGGTAATGATTATCGACTTTTGATAGGATGATCATACCATTGATATCTGTGTACCATTTTGAACATCTCGTCATGCTAATCTCCGTAGTATATTTGTTTGTGTGTTTCGGAGTTCGAGATACAGCAAAATCTACAGAATGATTTCCGTACCGGTTCCGCATTTTTGAACCTTTTTAAATTCCTTGTTGATTCATTATTTACTCTGTAAACCAATAGTCAATAGTTATTAATATTCCTAGCAATTAATCTTTTGGACTTTTGTATTCCTAAGATTTCAATACATTTTTCAGCTCATTTCTATTTGATTCGTTCATTGGTCTTCCCTATCTGTTATTCATTTTTCTTCTGTTCTTTCTAATATGTTTTCTTTCCCTCTTTGCTCTTGCCAGCACATCCTTATGTTGCCTGCAGCGAAAAACCTTTCTCCTTTCTCCTTTTGGCCTACGTTCTCCCTGCTATGCTCGACTCCATTACCACTCACGTGCGTCGCTTCCACCATGCCACTCCTCCACTCGCATGTCCTTTTCCACTCTAGCCTGGCCGAAGCTATCTCTACCCAAACCGAAGCTCCTCCTTCATTGTCGCCGCCACTGTCTTTACTTCGAGGCAGCCACCACAACCCAACATCCCGCCTCCAACAGCCATGGCTATCGGCCTGACAATCACCCTCCGCCTTTCTCTCCACCTCATCCATGTAAACCACCCTACCTCAGGCAACCCATTGCCTCTTCCCCGCTAGCCAAGGCACTCGAGCCTCGCTTGTCTTCCTACATGCTTTATTCAATGGTACGTATATTTGTGTTTATAGATTTCATATATCATAATTTGTAGTTACATATATATATATAAGTTAGTTATAATATGTAAATTGGTATATGTCAGGTTATATATTATTATTTTTGTTATGTAGGCATATATCTATTTAGCATATTTTATAATTTTTACTTATATAATATTATACATTTGCTTGCTATAATTAAAGTCATATATTAGTTACGGTATATATATTACAGTATATATAAGTTATATTAGTTCTTATTTTGTTTACAGTATATATATAAGTATATTCATGTTAGTTAAATATTTATACAGCCTGTATGTATTGGGTTCAGCTAGTTATATATATATATATATATATATATATATATATATATATATATATATATATTACGAAGGCCCACAAATCCGTACCCCTTTTGAGCTGGCGAAATTCCACAACAATTCAGCCCAAAGTGGAACGAATGCACGAGTCTTCGGGTTTAAAGAAGAAAGAGGTAGAAGAAGAAGAAAATAGAACAATAACAGCTTCTCACATTTCGCAGCGGATAACATATAATAGATAAATAAATATCTTTAAACAGAATCACTATATCAGTTATTACATTACATCACATTACATTATCAGAGTGTACAACAACAAACAGCGGAAAGAAATATTACATAAATAGGTGATACGCCTCGCCATCCAGCTCCAACTCCTGATTTCCACAGCAACTTCTTGACTTTGCTACCGAATAATGATAATCTGACTCTAGACTGCCCGTGTGGAAAATTATGGGCACCCAGAGTTTAGAAAGGGAACAATAAACTCCAGGTCAGGCGTGGGACTGGTGTGAGATCTTAAAAACAGTTATTTTCACAAAGAAAATAAAAAGAAATCCGCTATGCTTTTGGAAAATGAAAACCATAAGGTCTCCCGCCACACACATAATGCAAACGCAGAATTGGAGGAGATTTCTCCTTATGATAGTCAAACATGCTTAATACGCAAAAATCCTTTCAGTATTATTATTAGTGTATAGTGTAGAAAACATTTCGAAAGTATAATATTAATCTTAGCCAGCATAGACATTCCGAACTATGCCTACTATAGCTACCATATAAACAGTGGTGACCACCATAAGTAAATAGCAGGTTATACAACTAAAACCGTATAAGGTGTGTATTATTTCTTTGGATTTCGAACAAATGGTCAGGCTAAGGAACTTCCTACTGCCACGTGGGTACGCCTCTGGAGGGACGTCCCGAGAACCTACCCGGATCTCTACCAACACAAGGTCGGGTTACCTCTGTAACTACGTAACTACTACTCGAGTATGCCATCCCCCGGTCCTTTGGGACCTTTATCCGAGGATCCTCAACCACAAAGCAACAACCACAAAGTATAATAATTTTGCGGCAACAACATAGGTTAAGTATCAAGGCTCCATACCATGACACCACCCTTTTCCAGAAGGAAATGGCATACCCTAAAGGGCGCGACCCTCATAACCTTGCCGCATCTTTCCTGTTTCGACCATTTCCGGGGTGTGAGGTCCGATGAGGTCTCGTCCAGAAAGCTACACTTTTCACAAAGTCATGCTTTGATCAATAAATGATCAGCAGGACTTCGTATGCCACATTATCAGTTTGGGAATATATTGCTAATAACCATCAACTACATAACATTTGGGCTCGTACGTCTCAGAGAAGGGTGTTAAGCTAAGAGAATAAATTCTCCGCCACCAACAGAAATGTATTTGATAGAAACTAGCTTTACAACTCAAAGTGTAACATCAGACACACATCCATACAAGTCCGTTCCGGGATCGAACGGAACCGAAGGCACTTCAAAGAAGCCCTTGCAAATCTGGATATTCACAAATCACATCCGGAATCCCCATCACAAAGATGATAAAATCTCTATACCGGAGCAACCCAATGCAGAGACATTCGACAGGTAATCCTTTCGCTTTCGAAAATACCCGGTCTTCAACACCGTCTTCAAATGCAATCCCATTTCGTCGTATCGTTATTCGAAATGGGTCATATGACACAAAGTCCTCTCCCGGCTAATCCGAATAACGAGCGCTTATTTTTAAAAATAAGTGTTACATTCAGAATTCAACAAATCACAAAAAATTTCACTTTGATCTTTTAAATAAAAGATCTATCACAATCATAAAGGTTTGATGTGGTTATGGGATATCCACTTGGAATCCGACCCCCGGTCGCATCGATATTCAAATGTCACTTAAAGGCAAATATTGATAGTCAGTTATTTTATTATCAATCAACATTCACAACAATCACTGGATTTCAAATAATTTTTTCCCAACTATTATTTTCAAAATATCTTTGCAAGATACAATTTTAACATTTCAACCATCTGAAAACAAATTTCAAATCACTTTTCACCTTTCAATCCTTTGAAAACAAATTTCAAATCATTTTTCACTTGCGGAATAAGATTCCCGATACTATTTGTTTCCACTGAAGGTCTGCCGAGTTAAAATACTTTAAAATAATTTAAATTACTTATCCAAACATATATTCTTGGAAATATTTAAAGTAAAACTATTTTAAAACACTTACTTAAACATTACTTATGAAAATACTATATAAAAATCTCGTATAAAAATTCAAGGCCAAACTAATTTTAAAATAAAATTAGTAGATAGGATATAACTATTTAAATATCCATTTTGTAAAACAAATATCAATTTAATCTTTAAATAATTAATTCTATAATAAATTAAATTAAATCTTTATTTTAAAGATTTTCAAAATAACCCAAGTAAATAATTTCTCCAAAATAAACTTTCCTTAAAACCATCCTTACAACTTCAATTTCATATTTATAGATTATATTGAAAACATACTCGGCTTTCCAGAGAAAGTACACTTTCCATTTTAAAATGGTTCATTCAAATCAATTTATAAATCCTTCTGGATTTACTTTAAATTCATGTTCCAAATCCGTAAATTCCTTTCCACACCTTTAAAAATAAACAATATTTATTTTGAAAACAAATTTCCCTTTCTTTTATAAATTCCCATTGTGAATTTTAATTTTTTTGAATAACCACAGATATACGATTTTCAAATCGATTCCCAAACAATTATTATTTTACCAAATCAATATCAAATTGATTTTCTAGTTTATTTTTCAAAACACCAACTCAAATTTCAAATTGATTCTCAAACTTATTTCAAACGCCATATTTATTATCTTTTGAAACAAATTCCTTCTTTTAAATTTATTCCATTTTCTAAAATCAATTTACTACATATTTTCTAGTAAACTTCAAAAATCAAATTTTATTTATTTATTACTGGTATACTACGATACCAAAAATATATTCGGCTACATTATAGCCTTCAACGATTTAAATCACCATATAATCACACACATATTATAATAAATAAACACACAACGTATGAAACAAAATCAAATGTTTGAGGAATCCAGTTGGATCCCTCCAACCTGTTTCCTGCATCCACAGACATTAGCCCAACAATTAAATACCAATTCCACTTCGAGGTGGAATATCGCGGTATATGGGATTTATATAATATCATCCGCTATTATGCGGCACAATAGGGTCTCATCCGCTATATAATGCGGGAAATCAACAACTCCAAATACATATATAATACCAATTTCCACTTCGAGGTGGAATATCGCGGTATATGGGATTTATATAATATCATCCGCTATTATGCGGCGCATAGGGTCTAAACTAATATAACTGGTAATAAATTAATCATCCAAGCACATAATCAACGATAAAATTTAACTATTACAATTCAATCAATCAATAACTGAAATTTTCAATTATTATATTGTGAGTGAGAAGATCTCACCTTTGCTTTTGTTTGGAAATCCATTTCCATCTCGATTATTCCTTCGTAATTTAGGCCCGTACAAGCATTCGTACAGTTTATTAATATTTAAATCAATCGAACAGTTAATCGCTATTTATTCATTTAATTTGGGTTTAAATCAATAATTTATCCTTAATTTAATAATTTAAATTTGAACTAATATTTTTCTTTAAAAATCCTTTAACAACTAAAAATGATTAAATTGGTAAACAAACAAATTAATTTCCATTTCTAAATTTAATTAGCTAATGACTTAGTTCAAAACTGGTTTTTCTAGAATAAATCCTTTTAGCGACTAAAATAAATTAAATAAGCTTATCAAACATTTTAGTCTCCATATTGATTTAAAAATATGAATATCCTTACTTTTTTTTTAAAATAGAACATACATGTAGATTTATACATATATACATATATATGTTAAATTAGAAAATTTTAACTTAAACATCAAAAGCTATTTAACAGAAAAAAATGAAAAATTTTCTTTTGCTGTAAATTATTTCTATACATATACAATTGATTTTAAAATTTCAAAAACAATTGATAAGTGAAGTAATAATCAAATTATTTATAAACTTTAAACCTAAGTAACATTTAAATAAAAAAAGATAAAAAATTTACCTTACTGGATGAAATCGAACGCGCCCAACCCCGCTCCACCAGGCGACTCGCTCGCGAACGAGCCTCCCACCATTTGTGAATACCCTAGACCTACAACTTCAACGTCGCTATCCACCATACCTGGTCGCGACCGGACCCATGAAAAAAAATCAAGTCGCGACGCTTCAAATCAATGTCGCCTGCAACCCTAACTGCGCATGACAAACCAATGCCTCGGCCTTGCACTGGACAATCGCTAATCGGTCGCGCACGATGATAAAATTTGAACTTGAATTGAAGGCCATTAATTTCCGATGAGCTACTCGATTTCTGATTTAATTTTGAGAAGAGGGAAGATGATTTTGTTTCAAACAACTTGTTCGGCCCTTTAATTCTGATTTAAATTTTGAACAAAGAGAGGGATTTCAATTTTATTTTTACTGTAGCCATTTTTTTTCTTTTCGCCGTGATTTTTGATTTCTTTTGAACGAGATAGGTATATTTTAAAAGAAAGAACAGAGGGAGCAGGAAAAGATGTTTTCGTGCTTCAACCAGTTGGCTACAGCGACTGAAATGAAGTGTAAAAAGCGTTGGTGTGACATTATTTCGGCTGAAGGCTGACTATTATAAATATTCAATTTAAATTCAAACTCAAACCGTTCGATAAATGCAACTTAAAAACTTGACCTCCTATCAAGGCGTGTCGTCTGGCGTTTATAATGTTATATCCATTCCGAACGCAATGGAAAAGGTTCCGAGTCCATATTTGATCGTATGGAGAAGATAGCTTTTTAGACCAGTTAAAATATCGAATTTTCATTTTAAATTTCAGCGTGTTTGCTTATCGCATGGCCACACGATCACTCCAAACACTACGAAAATCGAAATCTGATAATAATACCATATTACGGATCCAATGGAACTGATTCCGTCGAATTTTGAGACTATGCCTCGGAAAGCTATTTTTAAATATCGATTTAAACGATATAATTTCAAAACTGAACAAAACAGTTTCGAATTCAACTCTGAAACTTCTATTATCTTCGGTATCATCAATATGAATTTACAATCCTTTGAAATATTTTTAAATCAGCTTAAAACTGAAGATTCAAATTCTTTTTCCAACTTCAATAAATTAAATTCAAAAATTTAATTGCCAAATTCATAGTTATATTTGAAATTCAAGCTAAACCATCATTCAAATATTTAAAATCAATAAAATATTCCATTTCAAATGTTAAAAAATTTCGGATCGTTACATCCTTCCCCCCTTAAAAGAATTTCGTCCCGAAATTACTAGTCAAGAAGAATGGTCCTTAACCCGTTTAATATTTTCCAAACCAAATGGTTTTAACTCTCCAAAACAATCTTCTTATTGAAAACCCCTTATTAATTCAACTAACATTCCAAATTCAATTCAAATTTTAAATTTTTAAAATTTACACAAAATTTTTCTGACTCTCGAAATTTTCGAAAAATTTCGCCAGCGTCTCCTTTGCGTGGCTAGCCCGTTACGACTACAAAATGGCACCACAGGCCCCCAGATTCAAAAAAGAAAACGAAAAGCCAAGTGGCTAGACAAGAAAATCACCAAATTTCATGCTGAAATTTAAATACATACCTTGTTATCGAGCAATTCAATTTTATCTTCAAAATCTCAATTCCACATTTTTATCTTTTTCCTGTAACATACTTGTATATTCTACTGGCCATAATATTCAATTACAACATTCACATATCATTTTGCATATTCCATTACAAAAGTTTGAATACTTACTTCTTATACCATTTTTACTTCATTATTGAAGTTATATATTCATTTTCATTCAACTTTACATTTTCAATTTCCTTTGAATTCAATTTACACTTTCAATTCTGTTTGGCTTCAATTTACCTTCTTAATATTGAATTTTATCAGCTATTTTAAATTAGTTTCATTTACTAATTCATTATAAATTCCAATTCATTTTATCTTCTACTCTGAATATTGAATTTTATCTTTCAGTTATAACTGATTCATATTATTATTTTAAATTAGTTTCATTCACTAATTTACTTCAATTTCCAATTTGAAATCGTTTGTCGCTAACCAAAAAAAATTTCAAATTTTTTTTCTATCTCCCAAAATTTTCGAAAAATTTTGGCAGGGTCCCCTTTGTACGGAGGAGCTTTTGCAATTTGACAAAGGAGATAAATATATATATACATCGACCCACACGATCGGAAAAACAAAATAATCAAAAACAGTTCATATTTCCTATTTTTTTATTGCGTAGGCGTACCATTATTAGCATTTTTAAGCAAAGCGGTTTATTATTAGCATTTTAGCACGACCAAATCCAGCCAAACGGCCCCCTTGTACTTGTACTTACTCAATGTAAACACGTAAGTGCCATATATAGGAAATCTAGTTACATTCACTTATTTTCAATAGTAAACACATAGTTTTTACAAGCAGAATATTCAAAATTATTTCCATTAGCAATTTATAAGGTTTCAATACAAATTTAATTGCTTACAACTACATTACACATCATTTCCATTCAATTTCAATGGTTTACAACACACTTTCTTTCATTCGATTCATTTTCAAACGAAACGAACTCATATCTATTTCAATTAATCCAAAAATCAATTTTATTGGCTTTCCTTAACTCATAGGATTCTATGCAATCACGTTTGCGTCAAATGACAACTATTTCTATGCAAATTTCGACGATATTCACTTAATAGAATATCCAATCTAGTTTATAACTAATTTAAATTGATACCAACTCAATTTACTCCATATTCCATTCCATTTCCAATCAATTCCGTTCAATTCATTTTGCATTCCATATTTACATTCATTTTGATGCATTAATATACAAAAATCTTTGCTTAGCATCCATTTCATAAACCTCATTTATGAATATTCAACAAACCAAGTATGCATTCACTATGAAATTATAGCTTACAAAACAACTATACTTGGCATCAATTTTTTGAAACCAAGTTTTTCTTCTTTTTTATTGACATTCAAATTCACCTCATATAAATTCAATAGTTCATTGTCAATATTTATGCTTGCATTTTTAGTTCTAATCCATTAATTTGCGTTTCATTAATTAAACAAGTTTCATTTTAAAACCATTCCATAAAACTTGACAACAACAACTTCACAATTTTACTTAAGTCGAGCTTTTATCCAATATTTGCTTAAGTTATTTATTTTCTTCAAGTTATTTCAATTCAAAACTCAAATTTATTTTTCCTTGTAACACTTCCCAATTTAAATCCCTTTAAAATATTTTTCCAAATATTTCTAAATTTCAAACCCCACCAGATTTCATATCCAACTCAAAAATACTTCTCAAATAATTATTTTCCAGACTTTTGGAAACCATTTTCAAATTAAAGAAATTTAATCTTTTGAAATTTCAACCAAATCCTTTAATCTGTATTTCAAAGATTACTCTGGCATCTCATTTCAATTTATAAAACTCATTTATACATTCACATTACCAATTTCATTCCATTAATGAATTTTATTCCAAATTATAAATCACATTTACAATTTATATTTACAAATCCCATTTGTATATGGATTCATTCCCTTATCCTTTCAATTCATATTTATAAATTTCATTTGTTAAATGAATTTGTCTCCAAATCTTTGGTTATACCATTATTTGTTATTAAATTTCCATACAATAATGATGATAATTCAATATTATCACTTCCTAACAACTAAGCAACCATATACCATAAAATTTTACAGAAAATCATTTCTTTTATATACAGAAATAGCATTGGGTGAAATTATTTCATTTACCCTATTTTAAAACAATGCTATTTCAATTTATCTTATTTAAGAGTTTAGAAACCCCTATCAATACTGTTGGCCAGACTGTACCGACCAGAATTTATAAACAATTAACCGATAAGTCAACACAATACAAAACAATTTTATATTCACTAACAAATACGCGCTCATATCTATTATTACACTTACACTCATCCTAGAGTACTGCTGACTCTATCTCTAATGAGTAACACCCAACAGAGCCAAGGTTGTCGCTTAACCAAATGCTCTGATACCACATGTGAAGGCCCGCAAATCCGCACCACTTTTGAGCTGGCGAAATTCCACAACAATTCAGCCCAAAGTGGAACGAATGCACGAGTCTTCGGGTTTAAAGAAGAAAGAGGTAGAAGAAGAAGAAAATAGAACAATAACAGAATCTCACATTTCGCAGCGGATAACATATAATAGATAAATAAATATCTTTAAACAGAATCACTATATCAGTTATTACATTACATCACATTACATTATCAGAGTGTACAACAACAAACAACGGGAAGAAATATTACATATATAAGTGATAGGCCTCGCCATCCAGCTCCAACTCCTGATTTCCACAGCAACTCCTTGACTTTGCTTCCGAATAATGATAACCTGACTCTAGGCTGCCCGTGTGGAAAATTATGGGCACCCAGAGTTTAGAAAGGGAACAATAAACTCCAGGTCAGTCGTGAGACTGGTGTGAGATCTTAAAAACAGTTATTTTTGCAACGA
Source organism: Allium cepa (assembly GCA_030765085.1). Taxonomy (NCBI): domain Eukaryota; kingdom Viridiplantae; phylum Streptophyta; class Magnoliopsida; order Asparagales; family Amaryllidaceae; genus Allium; species Allium cepa. The sequence goes on along the minus strand of CM060945.1, from coordinate 115,702,240 downwards.
AAATAAAAAGAAATCCGCTATGCTTTTGGAAAATGAAACTACCATAAGGCATCCCGCCACACACACAATGCAAACGCAGAAATGGAGGAGATTTCTCCTTATGATAGTCAAACATGCTTAATACGCAAAAATCCTTTCGATATTATTATTAGTGCATAGTGCAGAAAATATTTCGAAAGTATAATATTAATCTTAGCCAACATAGACATTCTGAACTATGCCTACTATAGCTACCATCTAAACAGTAGTGACCAACATAAGTAAATGGCAGGTTATACAACTAAAACCGTACAAGGTGCACATTGTTTCTTTGGATTTCCAACAAATGGTCAGGCTAAGGAACTTCCTACTGCCATATGGGTACGCCTCTGGAGGGATGTCCCGAGAACCTACATGGATCTCTGCCAACACAAGGCCTGGTTACCTCTGTAACTAGGTAACTACTACTCGAGTATGTCATCCCCCGGTCCTTTGGGACCTTTATCCGAGGATCCTCAACCACAAAGCAACAACCACAAAGTATAATAAATTTACGGCAACAACATAGGTTAAGTATCTGGGTCCATACCATGATACCACCCTTTTCCAAAAGGAAATGACATACCCTAAAGGGCACGACCCTCATAACCTTGCCGCATCTTTCCTGTTTCGACCATTTCCGGGGTGTGAGGTCCGATGAGGTCTCGTCCACAAAGCTACACTTTTCATAAAGTCATGCTTTGATCAACAAATGATCAACAGCACTTCGTATGCCACATTACCAGTTTGGGAATATATCGCTGATAACCATTAACTACATAACCTCTGAGCTCGTACGTCTCAGAGAAGGATGTTAAGCTAAGAGAATAAATTCTCCGCCACCAATAGAAATGTATTTGATAGAAACTAGCTTTACATCTCAAAGTGTAACGTCGGACACACATCCATACAAGTCCGTTCCGGGATCGAACGGAACCGAAGGCACTTCAAAGAAGCCCTTGAAAATCCGGATTTCACAAATCACGTCCGGAATCCCCATCACAGAGATGATAAAATCTCTATACCGGAGCAACTCAATGCAGAGATATTCGACAGGTGATCCTTTCGCTTTCGAAAATACCCGGTCTTCAACACCGTCTTCAAATGCAATCCCATTTCGTCGTATCGTTATTCGGAATGGATTATATGACACAAAGTCCTCTCCCGGCTAATCCAATAACGAGCGCTTATTTTTAAAAATAAGTCTTACAATCAGATTTCAACAAATCACAAAAATTTTCACTTCGATCTTTTAAATAAAAGATCTATCACAATCATAAAGGTTCGATGTGGTTTTCGGATATCCACTTGGAATCTGACCCCCGGTCGCATCGAAATTCAAATGTCACTTGAAGGCAAATATTGATAGTCAGTTATTTAACTATCAATCAACATTCACAACAATCACTGGATTTCAAATAATTTTTTCCCAATTATTATTTTCAAAATATCTTTGCAAGATACAATTTTAACATTTCAACCATTTAAAAACAAATTTCAAATCACTTTTCACCTTTCAATCCTTTGGAAACAAATTTCAAATCATTTTTCACTTGCGAAATAAGATTCCCGATATTATCTGTTTCCATTGAAGGTCTGCCGAGTTAAAATAATTTAAATTACTATCCAAACATATATACTCGGAAATATTTAAAGTAAAACTATTTTAAAACACTTACTTAAATATTACTTATGAAAATACTATATAAAAATCTCGTATAAAAATTCAAGGCCAAACTAATTTTAAAATAAAATTAGTAGATAGGATATAACTATTTAAATATCCATTTTCTAAAACAAATATCAATTTAATCTTTAAATAATTACTTCTATAATAAATTAAAATAAATCTTTATTTTAAAGATTTTCAAAATAACCCAAGTAAATAATTTCTCCAAAATAAACTTTCCTTAAAACCATCTTTACAACTTCAATTTCATATTTATAGACTATATTGAAAACATACTCGGCTTTCCAGGGAACGTACACTTTCCATTCTATAATGGTTCATTCAAATCAATTTATAAATCCTTCTGGATTTACTTTAAATTCACGTTCCAAATCCGTAAATTCCTTTCCACACCTTTAAAAATAAATAGTATTTATTTTGAAAACTAATTTCCCTTCTTTTATAAATTCCCATTGTGAATTTTAATTTTTTTTGAATATCCCCAGATATACGATTTTCATATTGATTCCCAAATAATAATTATTTTACCAAATCAATATCAACTTGATTTTCTAGTTTATTTTTCAAAACACCAACTCAAATTTCAAATTGATTCTCAAATTTATTTCAAACACCATATTTATTATCTTTTGAAACAAATTCCTTCTTTTAAATTTATTCCATTTTCTAAAATTAATTTACTATACATTTTCTAGTAAATTTCAAAAATCAAATTTTGTTTATTTATTTCTGGTATCCTACGATACCAAAAATATATTCGGCTAATATAGCCTTTAACGATTTAAATCACCATATAATCACACACAGATTATAATAAATAAGCACACAACATATGAAACAAAATCAAATGTTTGAGGAATCCAGTTGGATCCCTCCAACCTGTTTCCTTGCATTCATAAACGTTAGCCCAACAATTAAATACCAATTCCACTTCGAGGTGGAATATCGCGGTATATGGGATTTATGTAATATCAACCGTTATTATGCGATGCAATAGGGTCTCATCCTCTATATAATGCGGGAAATCAACAACTCCAAATACATATATAATACCAATTTCCACTTCGAGGTGGAATATCACGGTATATGAGATTTATATAATATCATTCGCTATTATGCGGTGCATAGGGTCTAAACTAATACAACTGATAATAAATTAATCATCCAAGCATACAATCAAAAATTAAATTTAACTATCACAATTCAATCAATCAATAACTGAAATTTTCAATTATTATAATGTGAGTGAGAAGATCTCACCTTTGCTTTTGTTTGGCAATCCATTTCCATCTCGATTATTCCTCCGTAATTTAACCTCGTACAAACATTCATACAGTTTATTAATATTTAAATCAATCAAACAGTTAATCACTATTTATTCATTTAATTTGGCTAACAATTTGGGTTTAAATCAATAATTTATCCTTAATTTAATAATTTAAATTTGAACTAATATTTTTCTTTAAAAATCTTTTAGCAACTAAAAATAATTAAATTGGTAAATAAACAAATTAATTGCCATTTCTAAATTTTATTAGCTAATGACTTAGTTCAAAACTGGTTTTTCTTAAATAAATCCTTTTAGCAACTAAAATAAATTAAATAAGCTTATCAAACATTTTAGTCTCCATATTGATTTAAAAATAAGAATATCCTTACTGTTTTTTTTAAATAGAACATACATGTAGATTTATACATATATACATATATATGTTAAATTAGAAAAATTTAACTTAAACATCAAAAGCTATTTAACAGAAAAAAATGAAAATTTTACTCTTGCTATAAATTATTTCTAATACATATACAATTGATATTAAAATTTCAAAAACAACTGATAAGTGAAGTAATAATCAATTTATTTATAAACTTTAAACCTAAGTAACATTTAAATAAAAAAAATTAAATTTACCTTACTGGACGAAATCGAACGCGCCCAATCCCACTCCACCAGGCGACTCGCTCGCGAACGAGCCTCCCACCATCTGTGAACACCCCAGACCCACAACTTCGACGTTGCTTTCCACCATACCTGGTCGCGACCGGACCCATGAAAAAAAATCAAGTCGCGATGCTCCGAATCAATGTCGCCTGCAACCCTAACTGCGCACGACAAACCATTGCTCGGCCTTGCGCTGGACAATCGCTTATCGATCGCGCACGATGATAAAATTTGAACTTGAATTGAAGGCCATTAATTTCTGACGAGCTACTCGATTTCTGATTTAATTTTGAGAAGAGGGAAGATGATTTTGTTTCGAACAACTTGTTCGGCCCTTTAATTCTGATTTAAATTTTGAACAAAGAGAGGGATTTCGATTTTTTTTTACTACAGCCATTTTTTTCTTTTCACCGTGATTTTTGATTTCTTTTGAACGAGATAGGTATATTTTAAAAGAAAGAACAAAGGGAAAAGGAAAAGATGTTTGCATGCTTCAACCAGGTGGCTACAGCGACTAAAATGAAGTGTAAAAAGCATTGGTGTGACATTATTTCGGTTGCAGGCTGAGTATTATAAATATTCAATTTAAATTCAAACTCAAACCGTTCGATAAATGCAACTTAAAAACTTGACCTCTTATCGAGGTGTGTCGCCCGGCGTCCATAATGTTATATCCCTATTTCGAACGCAATGGAAAAGGTTCCGAGTCTATATTTGATCGTATGGAGAAGATAGCTTTTTTGACCAGTTAAATTATCGAATTTTCAATTTAAATTTCAGCGCGTTTGCTTATCGTATGGCTACACGATCACACCAAACATTATGAAAATTGAAATCCGATAAGAATAAAATATTACGGATCTAATGGAACTGGTTTCGTCGAATTCCGAGACTATGCCTCGGAAAGCTATATTTAAATATCGATTTAAACGATATAATTTCAAAACTGAACAAAACAGTTTCAAATTCAACTCTGAAACTTCTATTATCTTCAGTATCATCAATATGAATTTTACAAGCCTTTGAAATATTTTTAAATCAGCTTAAAACTGAAGATTCAAATTTTTTATCCAACTTCAATAAATTAAATTCCAAAATTTAATTGCCAAATTCATAGTTATATTTGAAATTCAAGCTAAACCATCATTCAAATATTTAAAATCAATAAAATATTCCATTTCAAATGCTAAAAATTTCTGGATCGTTACATATATATATCAATGTTAGATTTCAGTTTTATATACATATGGTTTGTCTATATATTATATGCTACATGCTAGCAATTTGTCTTATATAATATACATCAATTACGTTATTCTATAACTTTGAATTTCGTATATATATAAGTCTTGTATATATATGAAAGTTATATAGGTTGTCTTTATGTATATATATATATATATAAGTCTTGTATATATATATAAAAGGTATATAGGTTGTCTTTCTCTGTGTGTGTGTGTGTGTTGTGTGTATAAGCTATTTTATATTATATAAGTACTATATGTATAAAAGTGTATTGTTTTATATATGTACATTGTTTGAAAAAGGCTGTAGCTAGTTATTGGCTATATTGTTATGTATATCTAATTTATGTGTGTGTGTTTGTGTGTGTGTGTGTTATAACAGATTTGCAATCTGTTTTATTTTACATATGAATTTATACAAGATATTACCACTTTTGATCTTAAAATTTATATGGTTATATATTAATTTATATATATAAGGATATGTGGGTTTGGTTTAGATTTGTAAATAGTGATCTTAGATCTATGTGCTAAAATTTAAAATAGTTTGGAAATATATAAAGATTTTATTTTTAATATCTGTGCTTAATTAAAATGATTTATACATACATATATATATATATATATATATATATTAGTCTATATATAAGTGGCATTTGATATATTGTAATGAACATACACTATGTATGTAAAAAAAATGTATTTTTTTAAGTATATATATGTATGAATTTCAAAATATATATTGTATATATGTTTGATTTTATATATGGGTCTTAATTTAAAACTATGATCTTTGAATACCATATATATATATATATATATATATATATATATATATATTTAATTTAATATATGTTTAAATTTTGAATATGATTTTTATATATAAATAGTTATATATATAGTGGTATATATGAATTCACTTATACTATTTATCATCATCGATCCAGTTTTGATTTGATTTCGTCAATTCCTTTTTATCAGCATTGTTCATCGAACCATATCCATCTAGTGTTGCTTTGGATTTCGTAACTCAACTTCATTGTCTGTCTATCTCTGACCTCGAAAGTTGAGCAATCACTCACGATTAACGTTCTTATATTTATTAAATTTGATTTCAGTTGAAGCGACAATTGAAATATGCTGTTGTTAGCTATTTACATTGTTATATGTATATGCTATTATCTGTATCTGTTCACCTATGACATCTGACACCATTATATGTTATTTATATTGATGATATATGCATGTTATACTATTATATCTGTTATCACTCTACAAGCTCCCTATTAGTTTAGAATTTCTTATGGGTTGAAATGATACATGCACGAATGATCTGTAGAATATGAGAAAATCGTTATGGGTTGAAATGATAAACCTAAGCAATTTTCATTGAATTGAATTTGGGATTGCGGGTTGAAATGATACATACCCATATATATTTAAATTGTGATTGAAATAATAAATATCTGTATCACTTGACCGTAGGATAGAAAATTATATACAGACACCATTGGACAATATATATATTTTGAAATGATTTCGAAGGTTTTGAAATGAATATTTTGGTTTTAACAAATATTAATTTTAAGATATATATATATATATATTTTATTTTATAAAGGTTTTCAATTTTGATTTTAAAAATTATATGTTTTGAAAATTTTAAAAATTATAAGTTAGTTTTGGAATTATAAATTTTAACATTTTACTTACAATTTTACTATTTTAAAATATATATAAAATAAGTTAATAATAAGATTTGATTTATTAAAGTTGATTTAATAAAGTTGATTTAATTAATATATAATATGTTTAAGTATTTATTTAAAATTTATATTTCCAAATATAGAGTTTATAATGATTTTAATAAAATTCAGGTTGGAAAGAGAAATAGAAATTTGCTTGAAATTGAAATTATCAAAGAATTATACTCAAATAAGTTTGATTTGAAATTTATTAGATTTGGGATTTTAAAGATATGATTTTATAACTTGATTTTGATTAAAAGTGATTTAAATGAATATTTCATATTACATAAATTGAAATGGTATATTTATTTTTATTTAAATTTGAAATTTGAAGTTTTATTTAAATGTTAGTTGAATGATTAAGTAAATATTACAAAATAAATAATAGTAAAGTGAATTTGATATATATATATGAAATTATCAAATCTAGTTTTGAAATGTTTGAATATTTAAAGCTTTGAAAATATTAAAATTGAAATGGTTTATTTTGTGGTTAAAAATCTGTATTTGAAATCGATATAATTTGAAATGTTTTATTGAGAAACTGAATTGAGTTGAAATTGATGAATTGGGATTGAATTAAATTTGAATTTCGGAATTCGAGTTGATTTGAATCGATTGTGAAATTTGAGGAAACTATTTTATTATATGAAGTATTTTTAAAATTATATTTAAAATTGTTTATATATTTTAATATAAACTATTTTAATATAAACTATTTTAATATAAATCATTTTTAATATAAACTATTTTTAATATAAACTATTTTTATATACTAACTATTTTAGTCTAAACTATTTTAACCTATAACTACTTTATATAAACTATTTTATTTTATAAACTGTTTTACTTTATACACTATTTTAATATCTAAACTGGTTAAGTGGGAAGTGTTGTGGTTTTCTAAAGTATTATGATTTCTAAATTATGATTTCCAAAGTATTATGATTTCCAAAGTGTTCTGACTTCCAAAGTATTATGATTTCTAAATTATGATTTCCAAAGTGTTATGATTTCTAAGTTATGATTTCTAAAGTGTTATGGTTTTAGAAGCTTTATAATTTCGAAAGTGTTATAACTTTGAAGTGCTATGATTTTCGAAAATGGATATATTTGAAATGGAAATGATATCGTATTTGGTTTTGAAATGAAAATGATATCGTATTGATATTGTTTTGAAATGGCAATGATATTTTGGTTTTGAAGTATAAACTATTTTGAAATGACCGCGGTGCTATAATAACGCTTGGTTGTTAAAGAGACCGGGATCGGTTATTATCATACTCTCTGCCAATACGAAAACCACTTTAACAACTGTGTACGCGGTAGAGATTCCAAAATGAAGTAGGATGGTGGTGACAATCCTATATGAGGTATATACGTGGACCCGACTCCCGTGAGTTGGCATAAGGTGGCTAAAATAGGAGCAATCGACGGGCCAAGTGAGGTAGCTCCTCCGATCGAACACACTTCTTCGTATGCCATTCTATTATTTTGTGATTGATTTGGTGCGCACCTTTGATTTGGGAGTGTGGCTCGAGGTGGGCGGTAGCTGCGGCTATGCGTTACCACCAGCCCGGAAGTGTAACTGGTATATCTACCCTAGCATTTCCTAGTTGTGCCGTGTCACCTACCCTATCAAGACCATTACAAGTTTGTTTTGTGTCATACCTATGGATTATCCTCTGGTAGCCTCTCGATCAGGAGGTATTACGATACTGTATAGACTATTGGCAATATAAAGTGTGTTAAGGGGGATATGGGTAATGCCTCAATGCTATTTTAATAGTCTGCTTTACTATAGACATTATTATAATAGCGTATATTACTACATAGTAGATAGTTTAAGGATCCCTAGAGGATTGTTATCCCAAATATCCTTTGAGTTACTTGTATTTCAGTTGTTATTTCACTTGAGTTTGATTTATTGATATAAGAATGTTAATTCTGACTAGATTGTTTTGTGTTTTTACTTTATGCTCGGGTCAGACTGAGTGTCACAGCATTCGAGACTCACCTTTGGAGTTGGAGCTTCGCTTGGAGATCCATCTCTCTATTCAGCTTGCAGTCATTCAGTTGACTCCTGTGACATATTTTGATCTTGTATTTGACAATTGTATGGAGACTTCTATGTATATTAGACTTTTGTTGTATCTTGTTTAACTCTGTTATATATATATATATAGTAGCTTCATGAACTACTATTCTTTTGTTTCCTCTGCTTATTGTTATATTACTGTGTCTGTGATTCTGTGATTATTTATTTACTGTATATGTTGAGTTTTGCCAAATATAAATTAACAATCTGATATTTTGAGCAATTCAAGTCCGACATGTGCGGATGTGAATGGTTGAAAATACCAGGATGTTACATATGCACTTACTCATATGTTGTGTGATGACTCGATGGATGAAAAATGACATAAGCTTGAATTTCGAACTGTCCGTATAACGATAGTCACTATATCGGCACTTTAGCAAAATCACATTTTATCGAAACCATTTAGTTTCATTATCATGCTTGGAATTATATTACAAGTTAAGAAGGTTTTTGATTAATGATTTTTCAAAAATAATTAATTATTTTAGTAATGATTTAATTAATTAATTAATTAATAAGGATTAAAGTTAACTAATTAACTTATTAATGTTGTGTTTAAAATTAACTAATCGCTTGGTTAATGATGTTGTGAAATTAATTAATCATTTTATATAATGGTGTTTAAGGTTAATTAATCTTTTAATAATGAAGGATTAAAGTTAAATAATCAATTTACTTATGATGTTCTTAAAATTAATTAATCTTTTTAATTAATGACTTTTAAAAGTTAATAAATATGTTTAACCTTAAAAAATGTTTTCTTAAATAAATTTTAAATTAATTAATCACTTTTAAAATAATAATATTTATTAATTAATTAATTAATTTAATTATATTTAAATATTATTAATTAATTTAATTAATGATATTTTAAAAAGGTAATTTACCCCATTTCAATTGACAGTTATTGAAGTTAATTAATTAACTTAGTTAACACAGTTTTAAAGTTAATTAATCAATGTAATAAGGATTTTTAAGTTGTTAAATCCTTTTTATAATGATGTTTCAAAGTTAATAAACTCTTTTAACAAAGTGTTTTAAAGGTAATACTTGTAATGTGAAGCCAAGTACGAATTCGGGTTTTTAAAAGAAAAGGTTTGATTCGTTTATGGAAATGAAATAATTTCCGTAAACTGATTCACTTATATGGAAACGATTTATTTATATAATTAGCACTAAACATCGAAGAAGTAGACTTGTCGCTATTTCGAAAGTTAAGAATAATCGTGAGACACGGCTTTGAGGTAACACTTTCTTGACTTTTCCGGTATTATTGTTAACCAAGAAATAGTACAGGTTTGAATTCGATAAGTGGTGGTAAGTATACAAGATTTAATTTCCATATATGACCGTTTTATATTCTCGATAGTTGGTTTCACTGCTATCAGTTACTTCAGCTTCTTTATTATCGTCGCTCTAAGATGATGTGTTGCTCTGTTGTGCTTTGATATCCTTTGTCGGAAATGACTAAAACTAGAGCGCAAGAGGAGGCCAAGCCATATGGAGTTGCTTCCATTAGGATACTTTCACATCTCATTTAGATTGGATTTGATGGCGCTATTAGATGTGAAATATTCAAAAACTTGGTAAGGTTAGGAGGGGTTCAGTTTGGAGATTTCCGAGAAGTGTCATAGAGTAAATGAGCTTCTTAGAAATATATTACTAGGGTATACTTCAAGGGGCGCACCCTCCTAGTCATTTGTTGAATATTTTCCTTTCCTTATTTGATTCGAACCTTTAAATTTATTTTCTTATTTGCATCGGAAAGAGTCAACCACTCTTCGTAGACTTTAATTATTTATCCATTCTTTACGTATGGATGTTGATTTATGTGAGAGTAAACTCGTTCTGTGTTTAATGGCATGGTCTCACATGTTTATGTTTAATTACATCCCTATTGTTTAAAGCTTTACCCATACCAGACATATCATCTAACCCAAGTTGTTTGTTTTCGCTAAACTCTCGGATACTCATTTTATTTGAGTAGGCTGAAAGTAGTAGGTCTTTGTTGGGCCCTTTTGAAGATGGTGTCTGAGCAGGAGGCTTTCATCTTCTTAGTTATCTATTCCGCTGTATTATCTAGTTTGTGTAAGTGTATTTTGTTTTAGCATTTGTAATGGCAGAATGTTATAACTGCCTAAGCTGAATTGTAATACTTTTGTGTAACTCTGATAACTCCCTGTTAAGGAGTAACCAGATGTATTATTTACTGTTATGTTTTATTTAGCAATATTGTGAGGTTTTCTATTCTATTCCTTATTTTTACCCTATGATGATTCATCTTCTCGATGCTTAGGCAATGGCACATGAACACCGAGGATGTGTTAATTGATGTTCCTAGGGGTCAGAAAGGTGGGTCGTCACATTTTGCGAGAATACAAATGTAATAAATTTATCCAAAAATCCATTTAATCATGCTAGGAAAAAACACATAGACATCAGATATCATTTCTAATAGACTATATAAATAAAAGATATAGCTCTAAAATTTATGAATATTGAAAATCAAATAGCAGATATTTTAACAAAACTTTTTATTCAAAATAACTTTACTAAATCAAAAGGAGAATCAGGCATATATTCTTTTTTTGAAATATAAACAAACACAGACACACACACTCATATTACAAAATGTTATAAAAATATTGAAAAACAAAATTAAAATACATATATCAACATACTCCAGTATGTATGTTAACATGCATGGTTTCAATCATAACAACCTTTCCCTCCTGATTTCAAATTAAAATTGTTCATTTAACCACTAAATTTCTTTGTTTCCTCTGTTTCTTCTTTATTTTCTCTCCGCAAATTCTCTCTAATATTAATTTAAATTGATCTTACCAATTCCAATAAATAATTCTTTACCATTTAAAAACTTAACATTCTCTAAACTCGAAAAAATTAAAGAATAAATGAAGCATGTTATTTACATGCTTACTGGCATAACAATCCTTTAGACCCGATTGAAGAATGAGCAAGAAAGGCATGGAAGAATGGTTTAGACCATCCATAACCATTACTCAATAATATGGATGACCCACTAAAACATTGATGAACCAGAGGTTGAAGTAAACATAGTCATCCACAATCCAACAGTGGATAATAAGGAGGAAGAAGAAGAGGAAGAAATGGATGATGATGTTCGACGTATAGGAGAGATTACCTTCAATACACAAGGGAATCTAATCGAACAAAAAAGAGAAATTTATGTACTTAATTCCCTAATTTCCATAGTCACAAATGCCTAGTAGTTAAGGACCGTCTACATCAAGTATATGGTATTTATGATGATTGCTTTTAATATTTGTATTTGATATTTGTTTTTTTAATGCTAATGTGTAATGTATAGTATTGTTTTTATGAAATCATGTTTAGTAAATTAATAAAATATAACATAGATACACACACATATATATATATATATTATAGAAAAGTAAAAATGTAGAAAAGCATAGTATGTGTCGACATACACTACTAGGCATGTCGACACATAACTAATAACTAACTCTATGTTGACATACATACACTTATATGTCGACATATAATAAAATTTTGAGTATTTGCAATTTTTTAGTGATAACAAACAAACTCATATACTTATGAATTATTCAAGAATCACTTAAACACCCTCAATAATAATATCTATCTAAAAAAACTTTCCCAATCAATGGGGACCTAAACCTAGCCCCTATCCGTTTTCATCCCGCCCTTTCCGCCATCGCTTCATCTCTCAAGTTTGCTGCTTCGTGAAATTAGGTTCACATACATCACACTCTCCTCCTTTTTCATTTGCAATGAAACCCAATTTCTTCAAATCACATGTCGATGTCATTGTGCTTTCCACAAATCGCTCAAGTCGTGTACGATCGCCGTCGTTGATTAATGAAAAGATATATCCAAAACTCAAATTGAAGAAAGGGAAGGCCGCCGTCTCTGACATCGCCACTCGCAATTGCTCCCCGTACAGCTTCGAGATCCCTCTTGAACTGCAAAGCATTTTTGACTAGTACCAACCATCTTTGGTTGTGATTACTCATGTTTGTGATGTCGACCTAATATCTGTACCTACTGCAACTATTGATCCACTTACTCACGAGATGCCTGATTTGAGTGAAAGCCAGCTTCCTTGCAATGCATTTGTGAACTTAGCACCCTCTGTTTAAGTCTTTATGCAACAACAAGAAATTCTTCTCCCTGCTAAATCAAATTTCAAAATTGGGTCTGGTGTTTCAGTGCATCTTACTGCACCAGTCCTTGGTCATAAAGAACGGAAACTATCTCCTACTGCTGCAAACTACCGATCGTCACTATTTACTCATAAGTCGAGTAATGTAAGAAGGTATGTAACTAGAAAATTTAAACTTGGTGATGGTAAGGTGCTTATGCCTCATAGTGAGGTTGTCGAGGCTAGGAAGACATTTAGGAGAACCAACTAGTTGGATTCTTTCTTGATGATAACCTACCATATCATGTTGTTCAAAAACGTCTCCTTGAGGTTTGGAGACTTAAGGGAACCATTAAGTTAATATTTGACAAGGATGTGTTCTTATTTGGATTCTCATGTCCGGATGATAGAGCTAGGATCCTTGAATCTGACCCGTACATCATTTTTGACAAAGTCTTCATTATAACCAAATGGTCTCCCACCATAGATTTGGCACGTGAACAAATGTAATCGATTCGCATATGGGTTAGACTCATCAATATTCCTTCTTTACATCAGCCTTCGAAAGGATTAGATTGGCTTGTTAGTCATTTAGGTAAATTAATTTTTTTGATGAGGCCACTGAGCACGGAGATAGATTGGCATATACAAGAGCCGTTGATTAAGATAACACAAGATAAGGAGCAGCCCGCTACCTTTCAGTCTTTCTCTCCGAGCATGCTACTGGCCATGCGGTTGTATATTTCTTATGGAAGCTCCCTATTTGCACTACATTCCGCTCCTTTGGTCAATTCTAGCCTCCTGTATCCATACTTCGTTGACTGGTCATCCCGAGGCTTCTACTCCACTTCCTTCGAAAATTCCACTACAGAAAATAAGGCCTAGATCATGATGAGTTAAAGTGCCTGCTTTGGCCCCTATATTGGAAGTTTTGTTGGTAAAAAGTATGAGCGACCGCTCAGATGATCCCACTTCCACATCCTCTATCGCAATAGATGCCATCCCTTGTTTGGCTACTGTTGCCTCCTCACTGTCCACAACATCTCCCCATCCACACACGTCACCCATAGACTGCTTTCTTGTCACATCTGAACCTAGCATATGTGTGATTGATGATGTAGATAAAGGCATAGATTACATCAAGGAACAGATTGCTCTTGCATCTTCTTGTTCTACTCCTCCGTGATATTCTCAGGTGTCTCCCTTGGTGGAACAGATGTATTTTACAACTTTTATATGTCTTGTGTGTTGTAGCTTATATGAGATGTATTGTATATGTGATATAGTGTCAGATGTTCCATTTAGTAGGTTTGTAGTTGCTGAGGCGGTTTTGCCTTACACTTGTATTAACTCTGTAAAGTGGTACGAACATTATAAAACTGGCTTGCATGCGCAAAATAATATTTTTTGTTTTGTCAGTCAAAAAGTGTCATCTAAACACCCCCATTACCCTATTAGTGTTCTCTAACGACTTTATATAAATTATTTTATCCCATTTGTTTTTGATGACAAAGGGGAGAGAAAATGTATAAAATATAACAGTGAAAGGACAAGGAGCATTAACAGAAGGAGTTAATGGATTCAGGAGGAGCTAAATTTATATCCATCTTATATTTTATCAAAGAATATTTAAATAGTTGTCACTATCAAAAATGAGGAGATCATTGGAGCCATAGGTATTAGTTTTGATGATAACAACTAGATAAATATTGGTACTGATGATTTTATATGTTTATATATGATATAGTACAGAACTTACAGGAATCTATCAAAATATATTGCAGGATAATCACATAGACATGTAGTACACTAATCAAGATATATCAATAAAACAACCCTAGTACATGATTTAGTAGATCAAAACGAGATCAAGAGTAATCAAGCAGATCAAAAGGAACAAAGGAGATTCAAAGACAATGCTATGAGAACATAGGGGACTCAAGGAATAAAAACTAGAAGAGTATAAGATAATAGTTAATCAGTTTTATAGTGTATCGAATCATAAAATTAATTGTTAAAGATCCCATAGCAATTCTTCGAATTCACTCTTTTAAAACTCTTTATTTTATTTGACATAATCATTTTATAAAAGGTTTATTTTGGTTTTACAAGTTAAAAGAGTTAGAACATTTTTTATAAAGAAATTAGAATTTGAACTAGGATGTATCAACATATCCTTGTAAGTTAATAATAAATATACGACATATCCTTAGTCGAACACAAGGATATGTCAAAATTAGTCAAAATTTTATTATTGAACTAATTACTTATGTCAAAATTAGTTCAAAATATGTCAACATACTTTTACTTATTGTATTTATTATATTATCACTTGTGATTTTGATTTTTTGCTGTTAATTTTAATAACCACAAAGTAATTTGATAATAAGTTTAAATACACTATTTATCCCTCTCATTGTTATATTAGCCATTAAGGTTCATTTCGCACACAATCAGGGTAGTGGATCACGTAACCCACAATAAACATATAGCTCAAGATGCACAAATACATAAATTTAGTTATTGAAATTCGTTATGAGTTACCTTAGTCGAACACAAAAGTATGAAACCAAATGTCGAAACTCATGGTAGCGTTAACTTTTAGCAGCTCAAAATCAACGTATCTATATGCAACTGGAACTAAGGCCCAAAGATGCCATGCAACTTGCCACATGGGTCATTCATTGAGATGATCACCACTACTTCAAATACAAAAACCGAGTTCGTGCAGGTCAAAAGAACCTGTAACGACCCAGTATTTTCAACCCTTCGCATCCGCACATGTCGGACTTGAATTGTTCAAAATACTGCGTTGTAAAATAAATTTGGCAAAACTCAGAATATACAATAAATAGATCACAGAATCACATACACAGATATCAGAATCTCGCAGCGGAAATTAAAAATTTAGTGGTTCATGAAGCCACTGATATAACTTCAACAAAACAGAACTTACATTGTCTATAATCCTCAATACAAATTTTAAGACATAAATAGAAATAGAGTCTTCAAAGTCTTGAATTCCAGAAAAGATAAAGGCTGAAACAACTTCCAGCAGCGCGAATGATCTACTGAGTGTCCTAGCTACGGAGAAGAAATTGAAGCTGCAACTCAGGCTGACCCGAGCGTAAAAATAAAACATAACACTCGAGTCAGGACATACATACTTATATAATGTAAGCTAATTCAAGTGTACTGTAATATAGAGCAAGTAACTTAAAGGATGCTTGGGACCGCCCATCCTCTAAGGATCCGTCAAACTATTTACTATGTAGTATATTGCGCTATTATACTAGTGTCTATTTATAAAATAAACTTACTTTTTAATAGCGTTAAGGGGTTACCCATATAGCCCTTAACACGTAATAGTCCCAGTAGTCCATCCAATATCATAGTCCCTCCTGATCGGGAAGCCACTAGAGGATACCACACGGGCTACGGGAGAAAACCAAACTCGTACAAGGCGCGATAGGGTAGGTGACACGGCACAACTAGGCAATGCCAGGGTAGATATACCAATTGCTATCCAGGCTGATGGTAACGCGCAGCGCGCAGCTGCCGCCCACCTCGAACTAACTCCCCCAAAATCAAAATATAGAAGTGGCCACTGAATCAATCCAAGATCATAGTATAATATCGAAGAGGAGCGTCCGATCAGAGGAATGACCTCATTGGCCTGGAATTGCTCCTGTTTTAGCCACCTTATGCCAACTCACGGGAGTCGGGTCCACGTATTTACCTTACAGGAAACGCCACCACCGACCTACTTCATTCTGGAATCTCCACCGCGTACACGGTTGGTCAAAGTGGTTTTCGGTATCGACAGAGAGTATGTCCATATCCGATCCCGGTCTCTTTGCCAACCCATCGTTATTATAACCCGTGGTCATTTAAAAACAATTTATACTTTAAAACCAGTATAAACATTTCCATTTCAAAACTATAAATACGATATCATTTAAAACCCAAAACTTATATTCAAATATAATTCTTTTCCAAAACCATACTGCTTAAAATTTATAATATCTGGAAACCAAATATTTGAATTATACCTTTAAACCATAATATATTGGAAATTTTTCTTTAAAAAAAAAACATAACTCCCAAAACACAAATGGTTTGGATATAAATGGTTTAACTTTATGGTTACTTTGTAAAGAAGATAATTTACATAGCTTTACAAATATATTTCTTTATTTTAAACCATAATTTAAATATCACTTCATGTTCCCAAGACCATTTCAATTCCTATATATATATCCAATTGGAGTATTAATATTCAAAACTAAGGTTGGATATTTTTTCTTTCAACAAATTAGTGTTTATTATTTCGTCTTGAATATTCCCATAAATTCCATAGATAAAACTCCAAAATTATGCCATTAAATAATTTCAAAATTTACTTAACACTAGAATGTTCATCTTAAATTTATTAAGAAAAATCCAGTTATAAATCTCATATCTTAAAGGTCTCCAAAACTTAAACATAAATATAATTTATCAAATTCCTTAAATTTCAAAACAATCAAATTCCAGATTCTATAGCACTTAGGAAATGCTACCTAAAGTTACGGGTAAAACTAGTCCAATTTCAAAAGACAGCATTTAAATGCTTTAGTAGATTGTTTAACTTAATAAATATTTCCAAATATAACTTATATATATATTTCTTAACTGAAATCTTATCCTTTCAAAAATCCAGAATTTCCAAAATAAGTTATATTCCAAAATTTTATTCAAATATTTATTTATTTATTTATTAACATTTATAACTCATTCAAAATCAATATAAAATCCTTTAAAGATATTAAATCAAATATTTAACTTCCAAAATAATTTTAAATATTTCAGAAAATATTATAAGGACCACGGGCCTGTATATAGTTTTCTAGCCTAGGTCAAGTGATACGGATTTATATCATTTCAATCCGTAATTTACAAACCCCGGGTTCTATCATTTCAAACCCGCAATCCCAAGTTAACAGTTAAACAGTTGACATAATAATAGCACAGTAATCATCATTTAGGCCTATCATTTCAGCCCACAACAATCTAAATTTAACAGGGAACTTGCAGTGGTGATTTAAGCAGTAAATAAACAAAAATATAATATAACTGCAGAAATAATACAACAGATAATAACTGATGAGGTGTCAATTTAAATGGGATTCATCATTCTACGTTATACTACAGACAGATAATATTTAAATAAAATTTTTACACATACACTTGCGATAATTCACAAAATATATGTACATATGTCTGGTGAGAAATACTCACCTTAAACGCTGCAGTGGATCTAAATCAACCACGGTATCTACTTCGGAAAAAAAAACGGAAAGCACGATCAAACTTCGGCGGATGCAAAGCCTTGACTTAAATCTATAAGATCCAAATACCAAGTATGCGAATTTAAAAATTACGGTCAAAGCAAAATTTCAGAACAACTGGAACGAATAGAATAAAAGAAATTTAGTTCAACTTGCTCGACTACTACAACCCGCTAACCGTCTCAACATATCCTAGGCCCATACTTCAACCGTACGCATGCATAAAATAAATTGAATAAATTGCAAAATAAATTGCAAATTTAATACAATTGATTGAATAAAAAGATGTTATGCACCCAAACAAAACAAATACATGTTTAGACATTATTAAATTATTTCTCACATTTTTAATCATATTTATCATGATCAATTATTTTCATTCTCATATATATTTATTTAAATAAAATGACAATATTGGCAACAAACACAATACTGTTCAAATTATTCGATTTAATCAAATGTAGCCACTAACTACATTCGAATTCATTAAATAATACTTTATTTCACATACATGTTCATCATGTTTAGGCAAATTATTTCTTCTTTTACTTTTATTATTAAACATTAAAAGGTGATTATTGGTATACATCACCAATATCCTTTTATTAACCATAATAAATACAATCCATTGATATTTATCCACCCAAATTCTCAAATAAGTAGTTAAATTTATTTTTTAACCATCTTAAATTTATTTCAACCATTAAAATTTTGAAATAAATGTCATTTTATTATATTCACCCAAGATTTATTCATACAATATTGTTTATTTGAATTAAACAACATTTCATATCATTTTCTCCTTATCAATTTATCTTCTCCATTATTAAATTGTAATTCTTTTTTTTTTTTTCTTTCTATGCCTTCCTCTTCAAACTGCACTTATCCAAATCCACAATACCACTAACTACATCATAACTACACTAATTCCATAGTCTAGCTTCCTACAATCAATTTATATCATTTCTTCCAGCCTACTACTAACAAAGTTCTATATGTATTTATAAATGGCACGGCATGATGGGGAAGTAGCCGAGCAAGGAAATCAGAGAACACAAGAAGGAGGAAGGAAAATTGGAAGAAGCAAAGAAATAAACAATGCAAATTATTTACCTGATAGAAGCTTGTACCAGAGAGGGACAAACAAGGAGATATGAAAACTTATGTGAATGAGGCAAAGTATTTATAGATAAACTTGCGAAATAAAAAGGGGAGATAAATAGGCAGGTTTGAAAACGTAAGAAATAAATGCAAGCGTTGATTTTTGAGTGCATGCGTTTAGGCAAGAGATTTATTTCCAGTTCTTCTTGTTTGAACGCTACACGAAAATTGTGATAAATGCATGCGTTGATTTCTCTTTCCAGTTTTATGTTTGAACGATATCACTCTTTTGGATTTTTTTTTTTTTTTTTAGATAGCTTGCGTGATTTATACCAGTTATAATCTAAATTTAAAGCATGCGTTACTGCAAATTTGAACAGATTTGATTGAGGAAGCAAAACTTGAGCTCTTGCGTGATTTATGGTAAGCAATGAAAAAGCTTTTAACTGAAAAGGCAAAAGTAATAAATGCTTACATAAATATTTACTTGATCAATGGTTCGAAAAATTTATTTATTGCAAAACAAACGCAGTGGAAACAGAGAGATATAATGGGTATGCGAAAATTTGCAAAGATAGGCAAGATTAAATTTTGAATGCATTTAATTTAGGTGAGAGGAAAAATGGCAATTTGAAGAGTTGATATTTTTGTGGATAAGGCTGCGTGAATAAATGAATACAGTGACATGCTCAAGAAACAAATGGTAAGAGGCAAATGTCAAAATGTTAAAAGAATAAAATTTTGTGTCACGCGCAAAGGAAGGCAAATTTGATTTTCATATTCTTCTAATCAATTAATTCCCCTTTAATTGCCTTTAATTGATTTCAATTGATTACCTTATCCCTTTTAATTACCCTCCTTAATTGATTTCAATTAATTACCATATTACCAATTAATTATCCTCCTTTAATTACATACTCAAATTTGGTTACTAACTTAATTAGTTAATTAACCCTTTTTGTTAATTATCAATCCTGCGACGTCTCACATTAATCCGTCCGCTTTGTAGGCACTGGTAGCCGGACTGGTTACACGGGCAGATTTCTCCTACAAAATGGGGATTAACCTCGTGTCCTCATGCCATTAACCAAAAGAATTAACTTATTTATCTTTCATCAATTTTATTAATTTGCATTAATTATTCAATAAATTAATTCTGGTCAACTACTGAAATTTTACAATTAATTTCTCTATTAATTGTCATAAATTTCTTTTTGAAATATCTATTAATTGTCATTAACTCCATTTAAAATATCTGTATGTGCCTTTATTCAAGTTTTGAATTGCTAACTAGGAATAAGGTAGATTTATCAAATAAATTGATTGTAAGTTTCATTGTTTTAAATTGCTTAACAATGTTCACTGCTAACATAATTAATATGTCAAAATTGAGAATATTCCACCAACATGATTTGCATGTCATAAGCTACCAAATTAACATAATTAATTAACTACTTTAATATGTTACAAATTTTCTCCTTTTCGTTATTTTTAGGGAATGGGTATAACAACAGATATTATGATAATATCCAAAACATTTAGTTACCACTCACTTCATTATACATTATAAAAATTTCCTTTTTTTTTCTTCTTAAATTTAGTTACAAAAATCATATTAAATTAACGAGTTTAATTCTCTAAATTAAATATTTAAACAATATTGGTAAACACAATTTATATAAATTATATTTCTAAAAACAAAAAAATTAAAAGAAATAAATAGCTAAAACTAGGGCTGTTACACTCTCCCCCACTTAAGAACTTTTCGTCCTCGAAAAGGAACAAAAGAAAAGAAACAAAGGAATATAAGCTAGATAAACAAGAACTTTAAACGAATAGTTCCGGATTTGAAGCACGAAGAAGATCTTCTAGAATCGGTTTTACTCTTTTCAGTTCGACCGTCGGTCTATGGGTGGTAAGCGGTGCTCAGGCCCCGATGAGTAACAAAGATTTTTAAAGATTATAGAAAAGATTTCTAAATAGACTGGTATAAGCAATAGCCTCCTCATTCTGTAGCAGATAGGGAAACCAAGGACACTTAAAGATAGTTTGAAAACAAATAAGATAATAAATTTGCAATCATAATGCTTTGAAATCATTAAATTTATAAATATTATCATTTGGAAATCATGCTACTAAAATCATAATACCTTTAAAATAATCTTCATTTATACCTTTTAAATTCAATGCCAAACAATATTCATTTCAAGGTTGAAATATTCCTAAGTTCATTTATAAAAAAAAATTTCCAAAACATTTTATTTTTAGAAACAGCAGCACTCATAATATGCTATAGTAGATATAATAGTATTCCTAATCAGTTTATTATGTACTTAACTCTGAATTTTAACAAATAACCTAACACTTTATTAAAAATACTTATCTTATAAATAAGATATTCCTTCAATAAGTTACCCTTGAATTTCCATTTGAAAACCAATTCTCAATTATCAAAATTTAGTGATATTAGAATACGTCTTAACTATTTATTTAGACATCAATTAAACTATGATTTGAAGATATATAATCCTTACTCCAAAAATATCCCTTTCAAATATATTTTCCTTATTCAAAGATACCTTGTTTATTACACAAACATATTCATTTCAGGAAATAACCTTTTATTAAAATCTCTTGGTTAGATTTACGGCTCCATATTAAATTAATTTGATTATTAAGACATTTGAATAAAATTCCTTAAATTCCTTTTCCTTATTTATCCCCATTAATCTTTTATAACTAAAATTTAAGTGTATAATATTTATTATAACCACTCAAATTTTATTCATAAAATCCTTTTATATTGTATATTATCCAATTACATGTTAACTTTTGAAAATCAAGGTAAGTTATATTAAATGAAATTGGGTGTTATACAAATAAAACTTTCAATTTAATTATCTCCAATTGGAACCTTTTTATTCAAATTTTTGTTATTATATTTATTTTCCTTCCTCAAGATAACTTTAAGAATTAAATTCCTGATTCCCTTCAAACCATTTAGAGATAACTAAATATATATACCTAATATGTCAAATCAAATTTAAATTATATATCTATATATATTAAGTCATACTTTAGAAATTCAAATCAATTAAAATCTCAAGGAAACACTGTAGTCAGACTACAGAATGGTCTTTTCACTTCGAAACTCGAAAATGAATGTCGATGATGCTGCAGTCATCACCGAAATTATTTTCCAGCGACAAAGAGAAAAGCACTAATTTTAAAATTTCTTTGGAAACAAATTTCTATACAAAAATACTTATTACATCCTTTTAAAATTTAAACACAAGGTTTGAAATCATCAGAAATTTAATTCTCAAGTTTTAGTTTTAAATTCATTTCTGTTTCCAAATTAATTTATAACCATTGTTTTATATTCACTTATTTATTAGACAAACACATGGCTTACAACACCATAAATAAAATCAAAACTATTATCTCTTGACAACTAGTTAAATTAATTATAAAATTTTGAAAATTATACTCATATATATAATATTAGATTTTAATTTCAAATATAGGAATAAACTTCTCAAACCAGGATAGAGACTCAAATTTGATGAACTCAAATCAAATAGAATTCAAGATAAATTGAAATCAGAAGATCAGAATAAGGAAACTGGGTAAGTCTATATAAGTCGCGGACAACCTTGACCTAGTCATCCGTGACTTAAAGAGCCATATCGATGTGGTTGGGGTAAATCTACATTTGATCCGAAGAGATAGAATTTGGAATAACCAAAGATACTAGCATATAAACCGAGGATAAATATAAATCTCCGGTGAATCAATGCTAATGGTAAAGGAGTTTCACCCCTTTATTAGAATAATGGCGAGACCGCCAATTTACAATAAAGATCATCCGAAGTGGAGTTATGAGATACTCCAGAATCTAAAGCAGATGAAAAAGTGAGGGATACGAATGAGCTTTGGAACCGTAGGGAATGTTCCAAAATTTGAAAAGAGAGTGGTTCAATCTCGAATGAACGTGATTCTGTAAATCAAATTTACCATACATTCTAAGTTTTGCCTAGAACCAAAGCTCTGATACCAAATGTAACGACCCAGTATTTTCAACCCTTCGCATCCGCACATGTCGGACTTGAATTGTTCAAAATACTGCGTTGTAAAATAAATTTGGCAAAACTCAGAATATACAATAAATAGATCACAGAATCACATACACAGATATCAGAATCTCGCAGCGGAAATTAAAAATTTAGTGGTTCATGAAGCCACTGATATAACTTCAACAAAACAGAACTTACATTGTCTATAATCCTCAATACAAATTTTAAGACATAAATAGAAATAGAGTCTTCAAAGTCTTGAATTCCAGAAAAGATAAAGGCTGAAACAACTTCCAGCAGCGCGAATGATCTACTGAGTGTCCTAGCTACGGAGAAGAAATTGAAGCTGCAACTCAGGCTGACCCGAGCGTAAAAATAAAACATAACACTCGAGTCAGGACATACATACTTATATAATGTAAGCTAATTCAAGTGTACTGTAATATAGAGCAAGTAACTTAAAGGATGCTTGGGACCGCCCATCCTCTAAGGATCCGTCAAACTATTTACTATGTAGTATATTGCGCTATTATACTAGTGTCTATTTATAAAATAAACTTACTTTTTAATAGCGTTAAGGGGTTACCCATATAGCCCTTAACACGTAATAGTCCCAGTAGTCCATCCAATATCATAGTCCCTCCTGATCGGGAAGCCACTAGAGGATACCACACGGGCTACGGGAGAAAACCAAACTCGTACAAGGCGCGATAGGGTAGGTGACACGGCACAACTAGGCAATGCCAGGGTAGATATACCAATTGCTATCCAGGCTGATGGTAACGCGCAGCGCGCAGCTGCCGCCCACCTCGAACTAACTCCCCCAAAATCAAAATATAGAAGTGGCCACTGAATCAATCCAAGATCATAGTATAATATCGAAGAGGAGCGTCCGATCAGAGGAATGACCTCATTGGCCTGGAATTGCTCCTGTTTTAGCCACCTTATGCCAACTCACGGGAGTCGGGTCCACGTATTTACCTTACAGGTAACGCCACCACCGACCTACTTCATTCTGGAATCTCCACCGCGTACACGGTTGGTCAAAGTGGTTTTCGGTATCGACAGAGAGTATGTCCATATCCGATCCCGGTCTCTTTGCCAACCCATCGTTATTATAACCCGTGGTCATTTAAAAACAATTTATACTTTAAAACCAGTATAAACATTTCCATTTCAAAACTATAAATACGGTATCATTTAAAACCCAAAACTTATATTCAAATATAATTCTTTTCCAAAACCATACTGCTTAAAATTTATAATATCTGGAAACCAAATATTTGAATTATACCTTTAAACCATAATATATTGGAAATTTTTCTTTAAAAAAAAAAACATAACTCCCAAAACACAAATGGTTTGGATATAAATGGTTTAACTTTATGGTTACTTTGTAAAGAAGATAATTTACATAGCTTTACAAATATATTTCTTTATTTTAAACCATAATTTAAATATCACTTCATGTTCCCAAGACCATTTCAATTCCTATATATATATCCAATTGGAGTATTAATATTCAAAACTAAGGTTGGATATTTTTTCTTTCAACAAATTAGTGTTTATTATTTCGTCTTGAATATTCCCATAAATTCCATAGATAAAACTCCAAAATTATGCCATTAAATAATTTCAAAATTTACTTAACACTAGAATGTTCATCTTAAATTTATTAAGAAAAATCCAGTTATAAATCTCATATCTTAAAGGTCTCCAAAACTTAAACATAAATATAATTTATCAAATTCCTTAAATTTCAAAACAATCAAATTCCAGATTCTATAGCACTTAGGAAATGCTACCTAAAGTTACGGGTAAAACTAGTCCAATTTCAAAAGACAGCATTTAAATGCTTTAGTAGATTGTTTAACTTAATAAATATTTCCAAATATAACTTATATATATATTTCTTAACTGAAATCTTATCCTTTCAAAAATCCAGAATTTCCAAAATAAGTTATATTCCAAAATTTTATTCAAATATTTATTTATTTATTTATTAACATTTATAACTCATTCAAAATCAATATAAAATCCTTTAAAGATATTAAATCAAATATTTAACTTCCAAAATAATTTTAAATATTTCAGAAAATATTATAAGGACCACGGGCCTGTATATAGTTTTCTAGCCTAGGTCAAGTGATACGGATTTATATCATTTCAATCCGTAATTTACAAACCCCGGGTTCTATCATTTCAAACCCGCAATCCCAAGTTAACAGTTAAACAGTTGACATAATAATAGCACAGTAATCATCATTTAGGCCTATCATTTCAGCCCACAACAATCTAAATTTAACAGGGAACTTGCAGTGGTGATTTAAGCAGTAAATAAACAAAAATATAATATAACTGCAGAAATAATACAACAGATAATAACTGATGAGGTGTCAATTTAAATGGGATTCATCATTCTACGTTATACTACAGACAGATAATATTTAAATAAAATTTTTACACATACACTTGCGATAATTCACAAAATATATGTACATATGTCTGGTGAGAAATACTCACCTTAAACGCTGCAGTGGATCTAAATCAACCACGGTATCTACTTCGGAAAAAAAAACGGAAAGCACGATCAAACTTCGGCGGATGCAAAGCCTTGACTTAAATCTATAAGATCCAAATACCAAGTATGCGAATTTAAAAATTACGGTCAAAGCAAAATTTCAGAACAACTGGAACGAATAGAATAAAAGAAATTTAGTTCAACTTGCTCGACTACTACAACCCGCTAACCGTCTCAACATATCCTAGGCCCATACTTCAACCGTACGCATGCATAAAATAAATTGAATAAATTGAAAAATAAATTGCAAATTTAATACAATTGATTGAATAAAAAGATGTTATGCACCCAAACAAAACAAATACATGTTTAGACATTATTAAATTATTTCTCACATTTTTAATCATATTTATCATGATCAATTATTTTCATTCTCATATATATTTATTTAAATAAAATGACAATATTGGCAACAAACACAATACTGTTCAAATTATTCGATTTAATCAAATGTAGCCACTAACTACATTCGAATTCATTAAATAATACTTTATTTCACATACATGTTCATCATGTTTAGGCAAATTATTTCTTCTTTTACTTTTATTATTAAACATTAAAAGGTGATTATTGGTATACATCACCAATATCCTTTTATTAACCATAATAAATACAATCCATTGATATTTATCCACCCAAATTCTCAAATAAGTAGTTAAATTTATTTTTAACCATCTTAAATTTATTTCAACCATTAAAATTTTGAAATAAATGTCATTTTATTATATTCACCCAAGATTTATTCATACAATATTGTTTATTTGAATTAAACAACATTTCATATCATTTTCTCCTTATCAATTTATCTTCTCCATTATTAAATTGTAATTCTTTTTTTTTTTTCTTTCTATGCCTTCCTCTTCAAACTGCACTTATCCAAATCCACAATACCACTAACTACATCATAACTACACTAATTCCATAGTCTAGCTTCCTACAATCAATTTATATCATTTCTTCCAGCCTACTACTAACAAAGTTCTATATGTATTTATAAATGGCACGGCATGATGGGGAAGTAGCCGAGCAAGGAAATCAGAGAACACAAGAAGGAGGAAGGAAAATTGGAAGAAGCAAAGAAATAAACAATGCAAATTATTTACCTGATAGAAGCTTGTACCAGAGAGGGACAAACAAGGAGATATGAAAACTTATGTGAATGAGGCAAAGTATTTATAGATAAACTTGCGAAATAAAAAGGGGAGATAAATAGGCAGGTTTGAAAACGTAAGAAATAAATGCAAGCGTTGATTTTTGAGTGCATGCGTTTAGGCAAGAGATTTATTTCCAGTTCTTCTTGTTTGAACGCTACACGAAAATTGTGATAAATGCATGCGTTGATTTCTCTTTCCAGTTTTATGTTTGAACGATATCACTCTTTTGGATTTTTTTTTTTTTTAGATAGCTTGCGTGATTTATACCAGTTATAATCTAAATTTAAAGCATGCGTTACTGCAAATTTGAACAGATTTGATTGAGGAAGCAAAACTTGAGCTCTTGCGTGATTTATGGTAAGCAATGAAAAAGCTTTTAACTGAAAAGGCAAAAGTAATAAATGCTTACATAAATATTTACTTGATCAATGGTTCGAAAAATTTATTTATTGCAAAACAAACGCAGTGGAAACAGAGAGATATAATGGGTATGCGAAAATTTGCAAAGATAGGCAAGATTAAATTTTGAATGCATTTAATTTAGGTGAGAGGAAAAATGGCAATTTGAAGAGTTGATATTTTTGTGGATAAGGCTGCGTGAATAAATGAATACAGTGACATGCTCAAGAAACAAATGGTAAGAGGCAAATGTCAAAATGTTAAAAGAATAAAATTTTGTGTCACGCGCAAAGGAAGGCAAATTTGATTTTCATATTCTTCTAATCAATTAATTCCCCTTTAATTGCCTTTAATTGATTTCAATTGATTACCTTATCCCTTTTAATTACCCTCCTTAATTGATTTCAATTAATTACCATATTACCAATTAATTATCCTCCTTTAATTACATACTCAAATTTGGTTACTAACTTAATTAGTTAATTAACCCTTTTTGTTAATTATCAATCCTGCGACGTCTCACATTAATCCGTCCGCTTTGTAGGCACTGGTAGCCGGACTGGTTACACGGGCAGATTTCTCCTACAAAATGGGGATTAACCTCGTGTCCTCATGCCATTAACCAAAAGAATTAACTTATTTATCTTTCATCAATTTTATTAATTTGCATTAATTATTCAATAAATTAATTCTGGTCAACTACTGAAATTTTACAATTAATTTCTCTATTAATTGTCATAAATTTCTTTTTGAAATATCTATTAATTGTCATTAACTCCATTTAAAATATCCGTATGTGCCTTTATTCAAGTTTTGAATTGCTAACTAGGAATAAGGTAGATTTATCAAATAAATTGATTGTAAGTTTCATTGTTTTAAATTGCTTAACAATGTTCACTGCTAACATAATTAATATGTCAAAATTGAGAATATTCCACCAACATGATTTGCATGTCATAACCTACCAAATTAACATAATTAATTAACTACTTTAATATGTTACAAATTTTCTCCTTTTCATTATTTTTAGGGAATGGGTATAACAACAGATATTATGATAATATCCAAAACATTTAGTTACCACTCACTTCATTATACATTATAAAAATTTCCTTTTTTTTTTCTTCTTAAATTTAGTTACAAAAATCATATTAAATTAACGAGTTTAATTCTCTAAATTAAATATTTAAACAATATTGGTAAACACAATTTATATAAATTATATTTCTAAAAACAAAAAAATTAAAAGAAATAAATAGCTAAAACTAGGGCTGTTACAGAACCATAAGTAATCAATTCCGACCAAACAACATCGCAACATAGCAAATATGCCACGTCAACATTCAATAGGCTAACACCTCAGGTACAGTCAACAAATCCACCATAAAGCAATTCAAGCAAGTAACAAAATTTAACTACAGGGCTTTTCTAGAAAATTACACGTTAGTAATACATGTCAATCAACACACTATCAAATTAGGATAAGTGTCCCAATTAAAATTCTCTAAGCACCAAAGAATTTGTGTTCTTTACTATTTTCATTCAACTTTACTCTTCGCACTTTTAACCAATCTTCAGCTCCTTTTGTTGGAATTGTTACCTTGATTCCATCATTGGTGGAGCTGATGTCACGAAGGAGGAAGTGACATAGCGTGAAACCCTAGATCTGAATGACTTTGGTGAAGAGAGAAGTTTCTTTCAGTGGAGGAGCTTGTTCGGTGGAGGAGTAGCTTCATTTGGAGTGAGGAGAAGCTTTCGAAAGAAGCTGGAGGGAAGCTTTGTTCGGTATTGTGAAAAGTGAAGATGAAGACCAAACCAAAATTCTCGTTCGGTGATTTGGTGATGCCGAACGAAACTTCTCGTTCGGTATTTGGGCATGCTGGTCCAAACTAAAGTGATGAAGACCGAACCAAGTAGTGCCACTCTAGATGAATGCCAATCCAGATTGTATGCACAGAACCAAAAGCATGTCGGTCCAGATTGGGCTTTGCCGAACCAAATTCCAAGTGCTGTATGTCGAACCAAATTATGTCGGACCAAATGTATGTCGAAACAATATTTTGGTGTTTGTCGAACCAAAACTTAGGGCTGCTATATAGCAGCTACCCCTCCTCATTTCTTCACTCTATAAATAGTGGAGCTTCTGGACAACAATGGCAGTCATCCTAGAGAGCTAAACTCTGCAGCATTTTGTTTGTATTGTTAATTATTCTTATGTATAGCCTCCAAAAGTGAATCAATCTTGTAACTCTAATATTTCATTGATTAATAAAATCTCCTCTCCCTAAGTGGACGTGCACTGCCTCGCGGTAGTGGAACCACTATAAATACTGGTGTTATTTATTTTTCTGCATTGCATAGATCTGTGACTGTCTGTTCTAGTGTTTATCTCTGTTTGTTTCATCTCACTACAATCACGATCTAGTTTTTTTGCACCGCGTTGGGTTTTTTTATTCCCTTAGACTGATCATCTGAAGGGATTTTCCCCACCGGTCTGGTATCAGAGCTACAAGGTTGATTGAGGAGTGTTAGACGCTATGGTAGGAGATGAAGCGACTCTAGTTATTACAAGACCCTATACTAGAGGGATGTATATCGCGTCAGGATCACAATTGGCAATTGAGAAATGGAATGGGGATAAAGACTTCGAGAAGTGGCAATGAGGATGAAGGCTGTTCTAATGAGGAATGAAGTCCATCCAGTAGTGTTTGCCCCTGAGGAGTTTACGGCTGACATCTCAGTCGCGGAAAGGAAGGAGTTAGAGAAATGGGTGTTTAGTACTTTACAACTAGCTATGCAAGAGAATGTTATCTCAAAGATTAGCAGTGAGACCACTGCTAGGGGCATTTGGACCAAGCTAGAAAATCTCTACTTAAAGAAATCTCTGACTAACCGTCCGATATTACTGAAGACATTTTTCACCATGCGGATAGAGAGGGTACTTCAATGAAGGAAGATCTTAATTTCTTTAATTATCTCGCGATGAAGATGAAGACTGTTTACTTAAAGATGGATGAGGAACAAATGACAATGATTCTTTTGTATTTTCTTCCAAAGCGTTACACAGGTTTCACTAACAACCTTATCTTCACTAGAGACACATTGACAGTGGAAGATGTGAAGTCGTGACTTCTATCTGAGGGCTTGAGAGATCAGATGAAGGAGATAAGTGAAGGAAGTAGAGGTGGAAGTAGTAGTCACGGCCTGTTTGTTGAAAGAGGAAGAGAAGATAAAAAGAATTGGCACCCTAGAGGGCGTTCCAAGTCTAGGAAGCCCTGTAATGGCAGGAGAGGAAAGTCTAAGGACGGAAGATGCTTTATCTGTAAGAAATCTGGTCATTGAAAAAAGTATTGTCCAGATTTAAAGAAAAAGGAAGAAGACGGATTTTCATCATTTGTGGTGGATAAGTCTGTATTTGACGATGTGTTGTCTATGGCAGTGTCGGATGTCTCAGTCCATTGGATGCTGGACTCGGGAGCGTCTTTCCATATGACGCCTAATAAGGATTCTTTAATTCTTTTGTTGAACAAGAGGGAAGCTCTATTCTTATGGATAACGATGCTAGCTGTAGAGCAATGGGTCAAAGTACAGTGAGGATCAGGATGTTTGGTGGAGTGATGCGCACTTTGACAGGAGTCCGGTATGTTCCAGGTCTTCGAAAGTCCTTAATTTCTTTAGGACAACTGGCATATTTGGGATGCAAGGTAACTATCGAGAAGGATAGTCTGAAGGTTTCGAGAGGTGCACTAGTTCTTATGAAAGGATATGTGTTCCAAAAACTATATTTGCTGAAAGGAACCACAGTTCTTGAAGAGTCATGTGTTGGAGTAGACAGTTCTCATGCTTTGGATGTCACAAAGCTTTGGCATCTCAAGTTGGGTCATATTTCAGAGAAGGGCTTAGAGTTACTTCGGGCATGGAAGATGATAAAAGGAGAAAGCTTCGACAAGATGGACTTTTGTCAGTAGTGTGTGTTAGGCAAGTAAACTAAAATATCTTTTGGAGTTGGAATCTATAGATCGAGGCGAGTACTTCAATACGTGCATACAGATGTTTGGGGACTGGTAGCTACTCCTTCTCTTGGAGGAGCAAAGTATTTTATCTCTTTCATTCATGGTTTTTCTTGAAAAGTATGGGAGTATGTGATGAAGGCCAAATCAGAGAGTTTTGAGAAGTTCAAAGACTGGAAAGCGCTTGTTGAGAACCAATCTGGTTCTAGGTTGAAGGTGCTGAGATCTGATAATGGCGGTGAATTTGTCTCCAGGGAGTTCCTCGACTTTTGTAGACAACATGGCATTCAGAGACATTTTACTACACCCGGCCATCCGCAATCCAATGGGGTTGCAAAAAGGATGAACAAGACTCTACTAGAGAAGGCTCGTTGCTTGAGATTGACGGCGGGCTTGTCAGAGGCTTTTGGGATGACACATTATCAACTGCGGCGCATATCATAAATCGAATTTCATGCTCAGCCATAGATGGGAATATTCCAGAGAAAAAGTGTAGCGGTAAAGTAGTGTATCTTGATTACTTCTGAATTTTTAGTTGTCTTATGTACGTTCATCATACAGGTGATGACAAGTTGGAGGCTAAAGCATACAAGGACATACTAATGGGATACACCGATGGTATCAAAGGATATCGAATTTGGAACCCTGTTGATAGGAAGATTGTTCATTCTAGACATGTTACTTTTGATGAGTCTGGTATGTTCAATTCAAAGGAGAAGCTACTTACCACATCAGAAGATCCTGATAGGTCTAAGAAGATGGAAGAAGTTCTTGTGTTCCAGCCAAATAGTAGAGTTGTTGTTGATGCTGTCGAGGAAACACAGTTGATGAAACATCACAGGATAGTCCATATGTACCTTTCTAGTAGCGTTGGTGATGTGCATGAATCTAAAGGAAGTTCAGTTCAAGGTGGAGCTGAAAGGAGTTTAGGCGAAGCAGTACCTACTCGGGTCAGTCGTAGGACTATTAGGCCGCCCGAAAGGTATGCTAATTGGCAATTTGCGAACCTTATCATTGGTGATCAGTTTGACTATGCCCTACGTGTGGTTCATGAGGAGCCACTTAACCTTGATGAAGCTTTGAAGTCATGTACAGTTTGAAGTGGATGTGCGCTATGGAAGAAGAGTTAGAGTCGTTGAAGAAGAACAAGACTTGGGATTTCGTACCACATCCTCAAGGAAGCCGAGCCATAGGTTGCAAGTGGGTGCTCAGGGTGAAGGATGATGGAAAATAAAAGACTAAACTAGTTGCTAAAGAGTTTTTGCAAAGAAAGGGATTGGAGTATGATGAGATATTCTCTCCAGTAGTGAGGCATACGTCCATCCGCATTTTGCTCGATATCGTCGCAGCTCATGACTTTGAGCAACTGGACATGAAAACCACTTTCTTGCATGGAGACTTGGATGAGACCATCTACATGAAGCAGCCAGAATGATTTGTTGTAGATGGGAAAGAAAATTTGGTTTGCAAATTGAATAAGTCTTTGTATGGACTTAAGCGGTCGCCTAGACTATGGTACTTAGGTTTGACTCTTTTATACTTTCACTTTGTTTTGATCGTAGCATCAAAGACGCTTGTGTGTACTTCAAGCATTTAAAGAATGGTATAAGGGTGTACCTACTCTTATACGTGGATGATATGTTAATTTCTTCCAAGGATAAAGCTGAAATCGATAGTTTAAAGCGAAAATTAAAAGCGGAATTCGAAATGAAATACCTTGGAGAAGCAAAGAAAATTTTGGGTATGGAAATCCAAAGAGATAGAAAGTTAGGACTTTTGAGCTTCACTCAAAAGGAATACATTCGAAAAGTGCTTGCTCAGTTTAGCATGGAAAGGGCAAAGGCGATCAGCACATCCATGCCTTCGCACATACAGTTTTCCAGTAAAGACTCTCCGATCTTGGAAAAGGACAAGGCTTATATGATGAAGGTCCCATATGCAAGTGTAGTTGGCAGTTTGATGTATGCCATGGTCTGCACTAGGCCTGACATTGCACGGGTGGTTGGATTGGTGAGTAGGTTCATGGAAAATCCAAGAAAGACGCATCCGAAAACAATAAAATGTATCTTTCGATACCTTAGAGGAACTCCAAACCATGGACTTGTCTTTGGCGGCAGAGGAAGAGATTTTAGCTTGGTTGGATTTTGCGATTCCGACTATGCCGGTGATAGAGATCGAAGGAATTCAATCTTCAGATATGTGTTCACCATTGGTGGGACAACAATTAGTTGGAGAGCGAGGTTGCAGACGATTTTTGGCTTTGTCCACTACAGAGGCAGAGCTCATAGCTGCGGTTGAAGCAGCTAAGGAGACGCTTTATTTGGCGACTGTTGTGTGATTTGGGCTTCGTATATGAAGGTGTGGATGTGCACTGTGACAGCCAGAGTGCAATTCACTTGGCTGAAAATCTGGCGTTCAGCTCAAGGACGAAGCATATTGAGGTAAGAGTATCATTTCTTGTCTCGATGAGTGAAGAGAAGCTAGTTCGTCTTTAGAAAGTTCACACAAAGGAGAATGCAGTAGACAGCTTACCAAGTCGTTTCCTGTTGCTAAGTTCGAGCATTGCTCGGACTTGATTCGTTTAGTGAAGTGCTAGGTGTCACGGGGTGGCATAGGGTGAGAGTTGAGATGGTTCATGGAGACGTTTGTTTTCATGGTGGAGATTGATAGGTTCTACACGGACTAGGTACTTCGAACACTTTGTTGACGGGCGATGGCCTTGTCGGAGTTCGTTGACAGAGTGTAATGGGTGATGGCATTACCGAAGCTCATTGGGTAAGTATCCATGGCTTGGAGCATAAAGGTATAGACGGAGTTAGATGACTTGATGGAATATGATAGCAAGGTGGAGATTGTTGGAATTGTTACCTTGATTCCATTGCTGGCGGAGCTGATGTTGCGGAGGAGGAAGTGAGGCAGCGCGAAACCCTAGATCTGAGTGACTTCGGTGAAGAGAGCAGTTTCGTTCGGTGGAGGAGCGGTTTCGTTTGGAGTGAGGAGAAACTTTCGAAAGAAGCCGGAGGGAAGCTTCATTCGTATTGTGAAAAGTGAAGATGAAGACCGAACCAAAATTTTCGTTCGGCGATTTGGTGATGCCGAACGAAAATTCTTGTTTGGTATTTGGACATGTCGGTCCAAACTGAAGTGATGAAGACCGAACCAAGTAGTGCCACTTATGCTGTTCCAGATTGTATGCACCGCACCAGAAGCATGCCGGTCTAGATTGGACTTTGCCGAATCAAATGCCAAGTGTTGTATGCCGAACCAAATTATGCCGGACCAGATGGATGCCGAACCAAAACCTAGGGCTGTTATATAGCAGCTACCCCTCCCCATTTCTTCACTCTATAAATAGTGGAGTTTCTGGGCAACAATGGCAGTCATCCTAGAGATCTGAAACTCTGCATAATTTTATCTGTATTGTTAATTTTCTTATGTATAGCCTTCAAAAGTGAATCAATCTTGTAACTCTAATCTTTCAGTGATTAATAAAATTTCCTCTCCTCAAGTGGTTGTACACAGCCTCATGGTAGTTGGCACTATAAATACTGCTGTTATTTATTTTTCTACATTGCATAGATCTGTGACTGTCTGTTCTGGTGTTTATCTTTGTTTATTACGTCTCACTGCAATCATGATCCAGTTATTTTCCACTGCGTTGGGTTTTTTTTTTTTTTTCATTCACTTAGGCTAACCATCTGAAGGGATTTTTCCCAATGCTTTTGTCCTCGATTAACTTGGAATTAATAACATTTCCTTAAGCTTCTGAACTTACTCTTGAACGTACTCTTGAACGTTAAGCATTGGTCCAAAGGTTGCGTTGCGTTTCAACATAAGCATCTTCAATATTCTAAATACCACAACTAAAGTAGACTATACTAAGTAGTAAAGCAGCACAAAAATATCACCTCGTCAGCACTTTGATACAAAGCTTCAAAACGCTCCAACTCTTTCCCCTCCATTGCGCCGAACATATCCACAAACCTGATAAATTCATCCCAAAAAAGGCGACGCCTTTGTTAGATTCCTTGTATAATGGATGCGTAGTCATGATGTTGCTCGTTGTCTACCCAACTTTTACCCTTATTTATCTTATCTTTCTCCTACAGGCCCACGACAAATCTTCTATTTTGTTATCCCACCACCATTTCTCGTATATTTTCTCTCTCTAACTTTCAGTCTTCTTTACAATAAAAATATCGCACCTTTTTCCCCAAACTTCACCTTTGCTTGCTTCTTAAGTACTGGCCCTCTCTGGATTCTTCTCCTCTTCACTGCTGTACAATGCCACTTGCTCACCACTGCTTTTATTCGATTTAATTCGCTGATTTGGATTTCTTCGTAATTTTCCATCCGCGCTGATGATTAAAGAGGTTGAGGCCATGAGCCTCCTCTTTGTTTGTTTCTTCCTTTGCGCTCTTCACATTTCCAGATGTTCAGGTGAGCATCCTTTTCCATGTTTTTAGATTGTATATACGAAATCGAAAGGCGAAGATGCTCGAATCTCCCCCATTTGATTGAATGAATAGTTTGTGCTGTGAAATGATCGATCGATTTTGATACGCTTCGAAGAGTTGAGCTATCAGTTTATTGTTACTTAAGTTGTTGAAAGCTATTGGATTTTGGAGATAGAAGAAATACCATCATTCAGGAGTTTATTGAACTAAAGAATGATGCAGAATATTGAATTAAAATCTAGCGAAAGAGTAAAGTTAAGAGCATTGATTATGCTGCTTGAGTCTTTTTTGATGTGAAACCTGTAGTTTTTTCCTCAAATAATGTTTATGACATTATGTTCTATCTCATTGTACAGGACGGGTGTATAAATATATATTTTACACTTGAAAATAATTTCGTATGTAACTTTTAAGTAGCTTAACTAAGTAGTAAAAAATAGATGTCTAGATAAATTGAGTTAAAATTCTGAAAAGTTTTAAAATAATAAGCAAGTGTTTTAATTTTACTTCTGGCTTATTGCCTTAAAGGAAACTTCTGCATTAAATTGTAGGCAAATATTAGAAACCTGTTGGAAACAACCTAATTTAACTTTCAATATTTGAGTGGTCTTAGTGAGTTATAAATGGTAGATATATTTGGATAGTTTAAGTGGAAGTTTTGAGCAAATTTAGACTATTTAGTTGTGAAAATTGAAAATGAAAACAACAAATTTCAACTAAACCTACCAACTTTCTAACAACTTCCATGTTGAAATGTTATGTAACAGAACATATCAAGTTACATATGTAGGTATTTTAGTTATTTTTCAATTGCCCAAATTCTCTCTAATTTAAATAACTCGTGAGTTATTTTTCTACTAATATGATGCTAGTTATTCTCTCTAATCTAAGGTTTTTCTACTAACACACAAATCAATAAAACTCTTTTACTTCTGTTCGGGATTTGAAACTTGAAAAGCAATATTTCTTTTCTTTCAAATTTCATGTAAGACATTTTGTTAAAATTGAATATACTTAATGTGGAATATTCTTAGCGACCCATTTCCATGCAGGAACATATGTAAGTTTCTCTGATGATGCAAATCATGACGATCATAGTGAACTTGTTCAAGAAAAGAATTTTATATTCTCTTCTTCACGCCGACTGCTTATTAGCAAAAGCGGTTCGACCATCCACGACACAGTACCTCCATTTACCATTTCGCCCTTGAACCCATCACCCGGTATAATAAACATCCCATCCACTAACCCGACCACTACAATAACAAATCCACCAATCACCATTCCTTCAACAAATCCCACAACCCCTCCATTAGCCACGGACCCGGTAACAAATCCTGCAAGCCCGGTAACAAATCCTGCAAGCTCGGTAACCCCGATAACGGATCCTACAAGCCCAGTAACCAACCCTACAACCGCACCTGTTATGCCTACTCCACCCGTTATGCCTGACACCACCCCTGTGACAAACCCCCCAGTCAACCCGGTTACAACTCCAGTAACGAACCCGGTAACGAGCCCGGTGACACCAACTACGGGTGTACCAAACACTGTACCCGTTTCGCCCGTTACCGGGTCGGGTCAGGGGTGGTGTGTGGCGAAAAGTGGGGTGTCGGAGGCTGTGCTTCAGAGCGGGATTGATTATGCATGTGGAAGTGGAATGGCTGACTGCTCTGCGATTCAGATGTCTGGAAGTTGCTATAATCCTAACAGTCTTCAGGCGCATGCTTCTTATGCTTTTAATAGTTATTATCAGAAGAATCCGGCGCCTACCAGTTGTGATTTTGGAGGCGCTGCTATGGTGGTAACCACTAATCCAAGTAATGTCTTTTTCTTCTTCTTTTCGTATCTTGTTTGAAATTTGCACAGTTGCATATATATATATATATATATAAAGACATGCACATACATATTCCTATTGTAACTCGTGCTTCTTTAATTATGTCTACCAGGCACTGGAACTTGCATATATCCTTCGTCTTCATCAAGGTACGTTCCTTGCTAAATACTACATATTAGTATTACTACTACACATTGGTGGAAACTGATCATAATTTCTTTCGAATATTCGGTTGCATGAGAACGTGAAATTGTGCAACTCTCAATAGTTTGTTCAAAATTTGAAATTCTTTGCAAATCTCCTCTCTCTTTTTTAACTTGTAATTTTTTAATAAAGAACGTATTCTTTTTTTTTGCAGTTTTCTACAGATTTTTTTTGAGGTATAATTTTCAGTATTAATTTGTTTGTGACCTTTTTGGAATATACATGTAGGAAATTATTTTTTTAACCTTCATAAACTTCTCTGGATTTTTTTTCCCCTATTTTTTTTTTTGGAAAGCTTCAAACTTCTATAAATAAATTAGATCCATTATTTTTATTTTTATTTTTTGAGAAGAAAATTTGAGCTTTCTCAAAATAATTCAGTATCTGAAAATATTTGTTTTGTTTTAAATGAACTTTTTCCGAAAGAATTGGTTTTTTTTATATGAAATATTTGGATTTTTTTTATTTCAAAATATCAATCATTTTAGCTTTATATACTTGAATCATACTAAGTTGTTAAAATAATTTTATAAAAGGTTGTTTGAAATGTTTGATAATATAACCAGGACAATTTTGTGTGAGATACTTAGTGAATATGGTAGGACATAAACATATATTTGTATTGTTTTTAATATGTTTATGTTCTACTGGTATGCAAGTTGGTGACAAATTGGAGATACAATGAATGTCAATCATTGATTGCTCCCGCTTTCAACACAAATGCCAATGTAATAAGATCCAACGATCAAGATATATTATGTCACATTTTGTGTCAAAATAGCCAGTTCATTTATATACGTATGTGTGTAGACATAAACCATAAACTACATTGTATCATGCAGTTCATCAACATCAAGTCTAAACCCACCAACATCCAACACGGGTATCGGGTCAACCGGGTCATCAGGTATCGGCATAGAACCAACCGCTGTAACTCCCCCTAGTTCTACTTACAGCTATAATTCCGGATCCGGGTCACCCGTATTCAGCACTAACCCATCTAATGGCTCCAATACAGTTTTCGGATCAGATAGCCCTACCGGAACAATAAGCGGCAGCTCTCGTTTTCTTCCTGGATACTGGATTTCACTTTTGATCATTGTTTGTTGCTTCTTGTTAGAAAATTTCATGTAGTAAACTAACAGCAGTAGTATAAAGAACCTATAGCTAAATCCTTCTTCAGGAATTTGTCTAGAATTCTCTAGTTATATGGCTTGTAGTGTGAATGTTACTTGATGTACATATTTTTGTGGTATGTTGTTATCATCAGTAGTTGTATGAATAATTGTCTTGGTGTTATTATTAACATTGACTCATATTTCGATGTAAACGTCTTTTCATGATTCTAGACTGTTGTGGAAGAACACATGTTTTGCATTGCCGTTTGAAACTGGATAATGCTATATTTTTATGACACTTTTGTGAATACAAAATGCATAACTAACTCTATTTATCATGATAATGAAGAGCAATAAAATATTGTGGAAAACATTTCAAATTTATAAATTAAATTATTTTCTCCTACAAACTAGGTGTTGTACATATTCATAAAACATGTATTTAGACCTAATAATTCAAACACACAAAAATACATGAACATTAATCATCGTCACTTTCATCGCTATATGAGACCAAGCCAACAAGCGAGTTTTTCTCAGGAGGCTTTTCGACTGAACAAGAATATGAGGCTTGTTTTTCTGAGGTAGCTGCTTCGGTTTTAGCTTTCTTCGCCTGCGGCTTGATTGCTATAATAAAATTAGCAGGGCGAGACTTTAGAGCCTTCTTTGTAGTTGGTTTCATTTCCTAATAATAAAAATCAATAAATAAAAGCTGTTTAAGTAGTGAAATTTTAAAAAGAAGTTTTGTTGAACGCATTTTCTGTAAGTTTCAAAATACACCACGCTTCACAAAACATTTTAGGAATTGTTTTTAAGAAAATTTGCAATGTTTTCTGCTGTAAATATTTGCAGAACAAAAATATGAATATGAAAAAACTGCAAATGTTTGCAAAATAAACAGTAAAACTGCAAATTTTGCTGAAAATAATTTCAGGGTTGTTTCGTGAAATTTATTTTGGATTGGAACAGAAGTGGAATAGGTTTGAAAAAAAAGAGCGTGCCCCCCTAAATTCCACTTTAAAAATAATACTCCATAACCTTGGAATGGCTGTACCTCAGGCTTAGAAACTGTTGGAACTTCCTTTAGCTCATGAACAATGTTGGACTGTGCTGCCACTGCCTCCTACATTATCACAATAATGTACTTAGAAAGAATGTCAACCGTAGAAAATAATGTATTTTCAGCGTTATACAAAACATCGAAACATCTCAATCTATTAAATAATAGTAAAACGGAAGAATTTAAAGCTCTCTTATTAATCCTAGCAGTTTTCTCTTCTCTCCCTAATTCTCTCTATATATTTTATTTTCACATACTCATAATTTATTGTTATTATAATTATTACAATGTTTCTACCGGTTCTCTCTTCTATCGTTAGAATTTAATACTATTTTTTACAATTATGTACAGATTTCTTCCAAGTTTTTAATGTTATTTTACATTTAAATCCATATATATTAAATTTAGTTAGGTTATCTTAAATTTAAGCCTTTTAAATAAATACAATTAACGAATATTCATTAATTGATCTAATAAATTTTTAAAAATAACAATTCAATATGTGATCTGCATTCATATTGACAAAAATGGTAAAACTAAATTTTCATTCAAGTCCAGATAGTTTTAAATTTCCACAATTACATGCAAACTATTACAATATTCTACTAATATTCTCTCTTATCGTTTTGCATTTAAATGCCAACATTCAGTAATTTTACCATTATTTAGGGATTTCTTCGAAGTTTTCTTATATTATTTTTACATTTGAGTCCATATATTTGAATTTGTTAATTGATCTTGAATTATTTTTTAACTAAATCCAATTAACAAATATTTGTTTATTAATCTAATAAATCATAAAAATTGATAATTCAGTGTGTATACCACATTTATAATGACATAAATGGTAAAACTATATTTTCATTCAAGTTCGTATGATTTAATATTTTCACAATTATATACAAAATTATCTTTGATACTTTACAGTTTTCTACATTTAAGTTCATAAAATTTCTTTCTTTCTAAAATTAGTTATTTAATACAATGAAATATATACATAATTTTTTTCTTTTAAAAGTTGATATTTCATTACAAACAAATATATACAAAAAATTTGCTTTCAAAATTGGTACATCAATACAAACATATATAACGTTTTCCTTCATAAAATTGGTACATTAAATGGACTTTTTATCGTTATTAAATTATATTTTGTGAAGAATAACATTACAGATATTGATAAGTGATGAATGTTTGTATTCTGTAATATTGAAAAAAGGATAAATATTTTCAATTAGTACGTTTTTGTACAAAAAGTTACATTTTAATTATTTATATTCTTAATCTGAGTTAATCAATGGGGAAAAATTGTACCATATTTTGATTAGAA
Organism: Allium cepa; assembly: GCA_030765085.1. Lineage (NCBI taxonomy): Eukaryota > Viridiplantae > Streptophyta > Magnoliopsida > Asparagales > Amaryllidaceae > Allium > Allium cepa. Next base: position 115,660,669 of record CM060945.1, on the reverse strand, counting down.
ATATTTTTCTTTCATTTTTATCATCTTTTGTACATAAACATTAAATATATTTTGAAAGTTTTATTATAGAATAGAAATAGTAAGGTATGAAACGATGGATTAAAAATCATTTTTTTACATAATTAAAATGATGATTTGCAGACCTTATTTTCACTTAATATTTCTTTTAGCAGTTAAAATAAATATTTTTTATCATCTTGATAATATCATATAATTATTTTGATAAATATGTGCTGCAAGAACTGCAAATGCATATAAATACATTGAGTATTTGATATTACACTTCTATTTTTAGGTATTTGTCGTCATTCTCTCAAATAATACTTGAAATTTAATGTATACATTATTTATCCTTCAGTCAAATGTATCAAAACCTAAATGTCAATTTCAAAATATTTGTACATGAATATTTATTTATGAAATTTTATAAAAATACTAATTTCAAAATTTATTAAGAATACTTATTTTCATTTATTTGTTTGATAAATAATGAATCCTAAAAAATAATAAATCGACGCATAACTCATTTTTATCAACAAAAATTATAATTTAATTTTTAATCAAATATAAAAATATACGAATCTCATAACAGAAATACACAGTTATAATAATTTAAATTTACAAGCCGTTTATTCTAACAAAATTCATCGGATATTGAATGATAAATTATATTCTTCAAAAACAGTTATAATATTATTGTTCTACAACATACCGTGTGCAACGCACGGGTTACACACTAGTTAAAGAAGTATAGTAGCATACTGCTGCTAAAGGGACAGCTGTACTAAATTTGAGAAGTTTATAACTCAGACATGGGAGACTGATTGCTGTTCATAACGAATAAATTGGCCAATATGTAAATGTTTTTTGGCATGCATATGAACGATTTAGTGTTGAGTGTGCGCATACACACAATATAAGAATAAGAGTATGACATTAAACTTACTTGAAAACTGCGAAGTTGTTCAGCTTCATCGTTTGCTTGTTGACGTTCAAATTCTCTCCTTGACTGTGTAAAAGCAACAGACATTAAGAATTAGAAATATATTCAGACACACACACACAAGCGACGCATACGCATACGAAAGCTATATGTGGATTCGGAAAATTCTTTTTTCCAACCATTTCTTTTTTACTTGATACATCTCCCACTTCGTCGTTCTCAAAGCATCACAAAAAGAATATGATTTCTAGTTGTTGTTGTTGTTGTTGTTATTATTATTATTCTTTTTAATTTTACTGACAATATTTTATGATTAGATTATATAGTAAATATAACATTAGCATACTTAGGTTTTCCTTCATTAGCTTTGCAGGAGCGAGATGAGACTGAGAAGATTAACTGCCATTTCGATGAACTTCTAACGAAATTTCATGGTTATACCTTTTGAATTCAACTACTTTATTACTGTAAAACAAGTTCTATGCCAAAAATGATCATTTAATTAACTGAAATCAATTCCTAGTTTATTATAGTGAAAAAATGTTTTTGATTAAGAACCGCATACACCCCTTGAATTTGCATTTATTATGCTAACTCATCGTCATTATCACTCGACCACATGAATCTTTGTTTTCCTTATGTTTCTATCTTGAATCGTATATTTAGTTAAATATAATTTTTTTGTAACATTTTCAATACTTTCTACTCATGTTAATTTAGTATTTTTATCATTTTTCCTCAAGACAAACATTGTATCATGGTCTTTTGTGTGTGTGTTTATACAATTAAATTCTATCTTGAGTCGTATATTCAGCTATATTTAATATTTCTAGAACAGTTTCTACTCATCCTAATTTAGTTTAATTCAGATTCCTCTACATTAACCTTATTTTCGCATTTCTTTTTTAAAGACCAACACTCCGCACCGTGCATTATAGTTGATCTAATTGTTGTTCGATAGTACTTTCTTTTTAGTTTGTTATTCACATCACATAAAAAAAAGGGAAATTCTATTTAGACACAAAATATGAATACAATTGGTGACACAATTGATTTGCACCATTAGATTGCCCCCTGATTTTCACCTTCCATATAAGGACAAAAATATCTAACGGCTGAGATGCTTTGTGTCCCCAATTTGTGCCAAATTTTGTATCTAAATAATCGCCCTCTAAAAAACATCAGTTTGTCCTCGGTTTATCCAGCCTATGTTAATTTGATGTGATGCATCCGTCTCTATCTCATCATCTTTTCTTGTATTAGTGATCCTAAGTATTTAAATATATCTTCTTTATTAATCAATTATTTTGTAGATATATCATGGTGTTATTCTAATGTTTTTTACTTAAGCTACATGACAAATATTCTATTTTAGACATACAAAGTTCAGTCGTTTTGATTCCGGTACATTTCTCCATTTTTCAAAAAAAAAATTCTGCCTTTTCTTTTGATGTGTATACTAAAATGATGTCATATGCAATCATCATGTACCAAGGGATATCCACTTGAACTTTTGTTGTTATTTAATCCAAGACCGATGCAAACAGGTAAATTTAACACAAACTCATGGTTTAGCCCTATTTTTACGCAAACTTAATATAGAGATTGATGCAGCGCGATACCTGGAATCGCGGCGGCGAATCGCGAGACGCTCCAGAAAGTCGCGAACGACCTATATCCTCCTCCTCTTTAAGTCGCAAACGACCTATGTCATCTCCAGCCCTAAGTCGCGAACATCTTCACTCCAATCTAGGTCGCGGAACCCTAATTCGTGAAGTTACAGCAAATCGCGAAGCTCTTAAGTCGCGAGCAAGTTTCAGTTCTTCTGAACAGTTAGGTCGCGAAGATTGGATGTCGGTTTCCTTAGGTCGCGATCGAAGCCTAAGTCGTTCCAGTTTCTTAAGTCGCTGATGATTTTTGGTCGCTGATGATTTTAGATCGTTCCATTTTAGATCACGAATGAAGCCTAGATCGCTGATTCCTTATGTCGCATTTCTCCTTAAATCGCTGAAGCGAAGGTCGCAAACGAAGATTAGATCACTCCAGATAGGTCATTCTTTATGTCGTTACTTGTTAAGTCGTTTGGTTGTATTTCTTAAGTCGTTGTTTGTACTTTCTTAAAATCGCATGATTTGTTAAGTCGTTTGTACTGTTGTGATGTATTTTTCTTATGTCGTGACTGTGTGTTGTAAATGCCTATAAATAGGGAGATGTTGTCATTGTAAAAGTTTTTGGGTTTTTTTTTGAGGAAAATAAAATTTGGTTTGTGCTTCGTGCCTCCATTAAAATTGGCAGTTGAGTGTTGTCTCCTATCTCCACTTTTGACATTCGAGTGCGCTCGAATCAACGATTGTTGAAGTCAATTCACGGAATCAAGTGCGCTTGATCAACGTCCGAAGAATTGTAGATCTTCTCTCACGGTATCGTGCACGATCCGTGTGGAAGATTGCTACAATCCAGTATCTCTTGAGATCAATGGATTTGGACATTTGGGTATTTTTAATCCATCGATTCCTTTTTTCATCGTCGCATCCATTTTCTGTTATATCCGCTGCGTCATTTGGTATCAGAACTAGACTTAGCCAATCATAGCTAAGCCGAGCCTGTTGGAGCAAAGAGAAGTGTCTAGAGCCGAGATTAATCAAGTTCAAGGCCGAGAGTTAAAGTTTGTTTGGAGATTGTTTGGTTCGACAATGCCTCCGAGAAGAGCTAATCGACATCAGAATATTGCAGATGTGTATCGAAGAGAAGAAGCTGAGGCAATGGAACAACGCATCAATGAGAAGTTCAATGAAGATGTTGAGAAGTTGGAGAAATTGATGATCGATATGAATCAAAGTCAAAGGAGAAGGTCGCCAGTCTCGAACCATGGAGGAAACAGGGTTTCACCATCGGTTACGGAAGCGAGGAGGGTGTCGCCACAATCATACCGAGATAGAAGAGAATCATCAGTTTCAACGAGACGAGATCACCATGAATATAGACATGAAGAGAGAAGAACTCCACGTGAGTTTAGAGATGAGCCATATCGTGATGCTGAAAGACATAGTCGAAGAGATATGCGTGATCATAGAGATGTTGATGGTCGAGATCGATATCGAAGTACATTTGATTATGATGAAGAGAGTGACAAAGGAAGTATTCATTATCGAGATCGAGACCAAGTACGACGTCAACATCGGGATGTTGAAGATGATCGTAAATGGGAGTCGGGTATGAAGATGAAAATTCCAGAATTCAAGGGTGGTGTGCAAGCTGAAGAATTCCTTGATTGGTTGTCAACTGTTGAGGAAATTTTGGAATTCAAGGATGTGCCGAAGAATCGCCGAGTTAAATTAGTTGCTACAAGACTAAGGGGAAGACCTATGGCTTGATGGCAGCAAACTAAGCTAACACGGGAGAGAATGGGAAAAATCTAAAGTTGTCATTTGGGAGAAGATGAGAAAGATGATGAAAGCAACTTCCTTACCGCACAATTATCAATCTCTTATGTATCAACGATTGCAAAATTTGAGACAGGAAACGAGGACGGTGAATGATTATGCAGATGAATTTTATCAACTGATTGCAAGGAATGATATCATGGAGATAGAGGAACAGTTGACCGCTAGATATGTTGGAGGATTGCGAACACAGATTCAAGATATGGTGAATATGTTTGATCCTAGATCTGTGACTGAAGCGCACCAGAAAGCGTTGGCTTGGGAGAAGCAGGGAAGACGAGAATGTGGTGTGTTTTCAAGTTCCAATACTCAGAGCAAGGGTGCTAGTGGGAGTTCCAATGTTTCTAAAGCTGTCAGTAAACCAGTTGTGAATGAGGTTGAGAAGGCAAAGGCCAACAACAGTTTCAAATGTTATAATTGTCAGAAAGTGGGTCACAAGAGTAATGAATGCCCGAAACCGAAGAGGCGAGCTATGATTGCTGAAGTGGAAGGTGAGGATGTTGGTGAAGGTTATTCTAGTTCAGTTGAGGGGGATGAACAGGATATCACGTCGGAAGATGAAGGATGTAATCTATGTTGAGGAGATCATGTTTGACACCGAAGCAGGAAGAGGAGGCTAGTTGGTTGAGGAGTAATATCTTTCAGTCGACATACACTATACTGGGGAAGGTTTGTAAATTTGTGATTGACGCGGGAAGTTGTGACAATATCATTTCTACCGAAGCTGTGAGAAAGTTGAAGTTGAAGACGGAGAAGCATCAAATCCTTACAAGTTAGCGTGGTTAAGAAAAGGAGGAGAGATGAAGGTGGACGGGTGAGTTCATGTTCCATTTTCTATTGGGAAGAAGTATAAAGACAAGATCTGGTGTGATGTGGTGGAGATGGATGTTTGTCACTTGCTTTTGGGAAGACCATGGCAGTATGATCGAGTAGAGCAGCATGATGGTCGAATCAAAAGCTACAGCTTTTTGAGGGTACTAAGATCATTTTAGTTCCGAAGAAGAGACAGCAAGGAGAGAGCAAGTCAGAAGAGATTGAGGAGCTGAAGACTTTGTTGACTTTGAAGGAGTTTGTTGGAGAAGTAGAGGAGAGTCCAAAGGTGTTCTTGTTGATTGGACATGAAGCTACTGAATCTGTTGAAGTTCCAGAGGGAGTAAAGCCAGTATTGAAAGAATTCAGATGTGTTTCCTGAAGAGTTGCCAAAGGAGTTACCACCGTTGAGAGATATTCAGCATCAGATTGATCTTGTGCCAGAGGCGGCACTACCTCACAGCCACATTACAGGATGAGTCCTAAGGAGCATGAGTAACTGAGAAGGCAGGTGGAGGAATTGTTAGAACAAGGGCGTGTTCAGGAGTGCTTAAGTCCTTGTGCAGTGCCAGCCTTATTGGTACCAAGAAGGATGGGACTTGGCGGATGTGTACAGACAGTCGGGCTCTAAACAAGATCACTATGAGATACAGATTTCCTATGTCGAGGTTCGATGATTTGATTGATCAGTTGAGTGAGGCTGTTGTGTTCTCAAAGATTGACTTGAAGAGTGGATACCATCAGATTCGTATTAGACCGAGGATGAGTGGAAGACTGCTTTTAAAACTAGGGAAGGTCTATACGAATGGCTGGTTATGCCGTTTGGCTTGTCAAATGCTCCTAGTACTTTTATGAGAGTGATGAACCAAATTTTCAGACCATTTATTGAGAAGTTCGTAGTAGTTTACTTTGACGATATTTTAATCTATAGTGGGAGTATGGAAGAGCATATCCAGCATTTGCGAGAAGTGCTGTTTATTCTACGACAGGAGCAATTCTATGCAGCAGCGAAGAAGTGCGTGTTCATGACGCAGTGTTTTGTTTCTGGGATATGTTCTGTCGAAGGAGGGTATTCAAGTGGATGAAAGTAAAGTGGAAGCTGTCAGGAGTTGGCAACAACCCAAGACAATTACTGAAGTGGGGAGCTTTCATGGGTTGGTATCTTTTTATCGAAGATTCATTCCACATTTTAGCAGTGTGATGGCACCTGTAACCGATTGCATGAAAGGAAAGAAATTCGTGTGGACAGAGGAAGCAGAGTTAGCTTTTGAGAAGATCAATTTTGACGACAACACTCATTCTGGTACTGCCGGATTTTCAGATATTGTTCGAGTTACACACTGATGCTTCGAAGGTTGGGATTGGTGGAGTATTGAGTCAGAATGGAAGACCAGTTGCTTATTTCAGTGAGAAATTGTCTAGAGCCAAGTTGCGATATAGCACTTATGACGTGGAGTTTTACGCGATTGTTCAAGCTGTGAAGCACTGGAGGCATTATCTGTTTCAGAAGGAGTTTGTTCTTTATACGGATAATGAGGCTTTGAAACATTTACAAGGGCAGGATAAAATTGCAGCTAGGCATGCATCGTGGATAGCTTATTTGCAGCAATTTACATTCGTTGTGAAGCACAAATCTGGAATAACTAATCGAGTTGCCGACGCATTGAGTCGGAGGAATCATTTATTCACTACCATGCGAGTGGAAGTGATGGGTTTTGACTTGCTTTCAGAATTGCTTAAGTCAGATTCATATTTTTCGGGAATCCTAGATAAAGTTAAGCAGGGAAACAAGAATGGATATATGTTGGTTGATGATTTTCTGTTCAAAGGAAATCAGTTGTGTATTCCAGATTGAAGTTTGCGACTGAAGATTATTAAAGAGTTACATGAAGAAGAACACGTGGATCGTGATCGTACTTTACAGTTGATTGCAAAATCTTATTTTTGGCCGTCAATAAGAAAGAAAGTTGAAAAATTTATTCAGAGGTGTCATATTTGTTAGGTTTCTAAGGGAACAACGACAAATGCAGGGTCGTATATGCCGTTGCCTGTACCGACTAAACCGTGGGTGGATGTTAGCATGGATTTCGTGTTGGGACTGCCGAGGACGCAACGCGGCAATGATTCTATGTGGTGGTTGATCGATTTTCAAATATGGTACATTTTATTGCCTGCAAGAAGACAGCAGATGCGGTTAATGTAGCACAGTTCTATTTCAGATAAATATATCGTCTTCATGGGTTGCCTGAATCTATTATATCAGATAGAGACACTCGTTTTCTGAGTCATTTTTGGATGAGTCTATGGAGAATGGTCGGGACTAAGCTGAAATTCAGTAGTGCTTATCATCCACAGACAGATGGACAGACTGAAGTTGTAAACAGATCCCTAGGTAATCTATTGCGATGTCTCGTGGATGACCATTTGAAGAGTTGGGATTCGAAGTTATGTCAAGCTGAATTTGCACACAACCATACAGTTAATCGTAGCACTGGGTTCAGTCCATTCCAGGTTGTGTACTCAACAATTTCTAAAGGACCGTTGGATTTATTTATAGTTCCACAGCAGAAAGGAGTGATCAAACGGGCTAGTGATTTGGTGAATGAATTGCAAGAATGTCACAAGGTTGTGCAGGAACAATTGCTTAAGGCGAATGAGAAATATAAGCAATCCGTAGATATTAAACGACGACATGTTGACTTCAAAGGAGATTTTGTATATGCAGTATTGACCAAGGACCGATTTCCTGTTGGCACTTACAACAAACTAGCTGCTAGAAAGATTGGTCCTTTGGAAATCGTAAAGAAGATCAATGAGAATGCTTATCAGTTGAGATTGCCGGATCATATCCATACTGCTGACATTTTCAACGTCAAACACTTGATTCCATATCATGAGAGTAAGCATGTCGAAGAAGAGGAGAGGGTGAATTCGGGACGAATTCTTTTGAACCAGGGGAGGATGATGCAGCGCGATACCTGGAATCGCGGCGGCGAATCGCGAGACGCTCCAGAAAGTCGCGAACGACCTATATCCTCCTCCTCCTTAGGTCGCGAACGACCTATGCCATCTCCAGCCTTAAGTCGCGAACATCTTCACTCCAATCTAGGTCGCGGAACCCTAAGTCGTGAAGTTACAGCAAATCGCAAAGCTCTTAAGTCGCGAGCAAGTTTCAGTTCTTTGAACAGTTAGGTCGCGAAGATTGGATGTCGGTTTCCTTAGGTCGCGATCGAAGCCTAAGTCGTTCCAGTTTCTTAAGTCGCTGATGATTTTAGGTCGCTCCATTTTAGATCGCGAATGAAGCCTAGATCGTTGATTCCTTATGTCGCATTTCTCCTTAGATCGCTGAAGCAAAGGTCGCAAACGAAGATTAGGTCGCTCCAGATAGGTCATTCTTTATGTCGTTACTTGTTAAGTCGTTTGGTTGTATTTCTTAAGTCGTTGTTTGTATTTTCTTAAAATCGCATGATTTGTTAAGTCGTTTGTACTGTTGTGATGTATATTCCTTATGTCGTGACTGTGTGTTGTAAATGTCTATAAATAGGGAGGTGTTGTCATTGTAAAAGTTTTCGGGTTTTTTTTTTTTGAGGAAAATAAAATTTGGTTTGTGCTTCGTGCCTCTATTAAAATTGGTAGTTGAGTGTTATCTTCTATCTCCACTTTCAGCATTCGAGTGCGCTCGAATCAACGATTGTTGAAGCCAATTCACGGAATCAAGTGCCTTTGATCAACGTTCGAAGAATTGTAGATCTTCTCTCACGGTATCGTGCGCGATCAACGTATCGAAAATTGCTAGAATCCGGTATCTTTTGAGATCAACGGATTTGGGCATTTGGGTATTTTTAATCCATCGATTCCTTTTTTCATCGTCACATCCATTTTCTGTTATATCCGCTGCGTCGGAGATTATACTTCAACTTAAAATTTTCACACAAATTGTATAACATGTTTTGAAATTTGTGATTTACTTAAAGTCCACAGTTTTATGTCTATTGGTACTCTCTCAAATATTTTTCCAGATCTATGAATATTATGTGTGTAATTTTATTAATTATCGTATTAAATGCATAACTTGCACTGTTGCCCTACCTATCATAAAACCAAACCGGTTATTTGCCATGAATGATTCATTTTTTAATCTTTGTTATATCACTGTCTCATAGTTTTATCGTGCAACTTAACAATTTAATACCTCTATGATTACCACAATTACATATATCTTCCTTATTTTTAAATTTTGATACCATCATGCTCTTCCTCCGACCATTTGACATATTTCCCATTAATATTTTATTAAACAAATATGTAAGCATTCAATTCAGCTAACCCATAATGATTCCAATGCCTTCGTAAGTATACCAGCTTGGCCTATCGCCTTATTTTTACTCTACATATTTTTAATTGTTTCTTCTCCTTCCTTACTCTCTATTTTGTAGATCATCCTTATGTTGTTATCAATTTGTTCTACTTCCCAAAAAATTTCGTAAGTAACTGTTCAGAATAAAATTTCCACGCATTTAACTATCTGTCTATTTTACTATTTTATTACTATTTTCCCAAACTTAATGCAACTTATGGTTTACTACGATGATGGTAGACCATCAATTCAAGGTTCAACTTTCACTCATGAATTGAAGAATATTCACTCATCAATTGAGGAATCTCTCACTCATCAATTGAGGCCTTGAAAATATCTATAAAAATCTCCCTTGAAACGTAGATCTTTAATTAGAATAACATTGCCTGGAAGTTGAATTTATCTAAAAGAATAACCATTTTGGCTGACTTTTTCTCTCTGCAAGCTGAAAAATACTGTTTGAGTTCTACGCGCTTTTCACAGCGATCGTTTCCCTAATGAAGTTTGCAGGATACATTAGGCTTTGAGTTAATATTCTATGTTAATTTATTAATATATTTTCTCCCTATTTTTGTACCTAATTTTCCGTAAATATATTTTTAGGTAAGGTGGATGATGTCTTTTGCGTTCGTTGCCTTTATTCGGTGTTACATGTGACATGTCCACTAAGACTTTGGTGATCCTCTTCGTGCTCCGCTTATCATCTTTAAGCCCTCGATTGGGAACATGTAGTAACTCATTTATGATGTATAGAACCCATGTATGCTAAATTTGACATTTTGAGCTCAACCACAAGTTGCAAGAGCTCTAATTAACATTTGGAAGTGTGATCACATTCTTGGAATTGTATATTGATTGACGCTAAAAGTTTTAAATCTTCTTCATTTCGCACAAGATCCCTTTTTGCACTTTGATAAGATGAGACTTTAAATGTAATTAACTTGTTTGACGCTCACCTCATCAAGATGTCAAGATCTCAACCCGAGACATAAAATGAGATGTCACTCCGAGATTTCATCTGAAATCTATCATTTCGTCAGAAGTCCGAGGTTTACTATCTTATAAAATATGTTGTGTGTGTGTCCGCAATATCTTTTGCGTTCATTACCTTTAAGATAGCAAAGATGAATTTGTTGTGCAGATCCACAGTATGTTCATACTAGTTTACTATCTTATTAAATATCCTTACATCGACGATTATATTTGACTACTTGAAAGGGAACAAACAGGAAAGGTATTGCTCATTATTTCTTTTACAAGCACGTGCCTATGGATACATGTTGACATGAATTTTTACCTACTACTTTATCATGTTACGGTTATTATTATTGATAAATTGATCACTCCATTGCATGAAAACAGACAATGATAAACCGCATTAGACACGATGGGATGGTTGATTAGAAAATTTCAACATAAAAGGTGAATATTATATTTACACATATGTTTGCAGAATTATTCCACAAAAAACTTGCAATTGAAATATAGGAGACATGTAAGAAGGTCGTATAAGGAACTTGCAGACGTGCTTAACATCAAAAGAGCAGAATGTTTTCAACGCATGGCAATGATTAAGAAATGTTACCACCGGGAATATAATGTGCTCACCATCTCCAAATTTTCTAAGAACTCGGTCTCATCTTCATCTAGAGCTTTGGGAGGTCCTGAACAAAATAAAACAGCCTCAAATATAATGCATGAAGGTTATAACAACAATTTTCAAACATGATCGGTGCACCGAAAAACTATTAATGCGAAAAAGCATAATACAATTATCAGGTAAGAATAGCACGGATAGCCAAATATATGGTGTTATATTACTAGGTTTAGAAGAGAAATAATATTGTCATTTTCAATAGCAAGTTTGTTATTAACTTCTAAGCTGTTTTAAGTAAGAGATTGTGTAATAAAGTCTTAGTTGCAAGTTGAGCAGTTTGAAAAGGTAAAATAAAGTACTAAACTTACTATGCTTGAATCTTTCGTTGAATTCTGCATCCTTTTTGTCTTTGTTTTCCTTCAATATCTGCATTGAAGTGAAAAGTAGCAGGAAGAAAAAACTAATTTCTTGTTCGTTCGGTAATGAGTTATCAAGATTATGCAATATACAAGTTTTCTAGTTAGCTTATCTATGTATAATGAGAATACTTGGTTTTGAAGCTTTTGAAATTTCCAGAATACCCTTCGTGCTTTCTATTTCCATCCCCACAATGGTTAGGGACAATTTGGGTACTTAATATTGCAGGACTACGCCACGTTTTAAATTTGTGTATACAGCTAATTGTGGGAGCTGCTGCTTAAAATTAAAAAATCATTTTTATTAAACAATTCATCAAAATAAGTTTTCAACCCAACTTCATTTACCTCTCTTCCACAAGCTTCCAAATGACAATTTTCAGTTCTCAATTTAGTACGGCTGAATCAAGGTTTCAAGGTTAATAAATGGTAAAAAGAAGGAGAATTCTCGAGATAGAATCACTAATTCTTCCGGCTAGAGTTCCAATGTGTCTGAAGCTCGCATCTTTTACCAAAATTGCTTTATATATCTACTTTATTAGAGAGAGACTGGAGAAGAGTTTCAGATCATCAATTGAAATTTGATCAGGGTAAGTGAAATGCTTAACTTATTTCAATTTAATATTGATTATAGGGTGTTTAAGTAATTGAAGGGTGGTCATTGGCAGGTTTGAGCAGAGGATAAAGAGCTTATATGAGTCAAATCAACATAAATATGTCAGGATCTTACACATTCTTCATAATGGTGCTTTTAAATTTTGAATTCCTTGGTCTGTAGACTTCCTTAGGAAGATGAGAATTGTTATTATCGTTATGCAGCACACAATTTCGAATATTTGGTGTTGATAATCAGAATGGTTGGTTCTTTTTTGAGAATATGTTTTTCAGCATAAACAAAGGTAAACATACAGAACAAATAAAAAATCTATTAATGTAACAAAGAAAATTCAATAAGAATTCAAAATTATAATGATACGATTGTACTTGAAAGAAATGCCTGAATATTATTGGCTATAGTAATAAATTTAGCTTATTTTAATTTTTTTCCGACCAAATGCTGGATTTTTTTTTTCCTTTTAGGTGTGCAACTACATGCTATTTTTTTCTCCAATTTTTTTTATGTATTAAACTCAGACTACCTCATTATATTTTGTTCCCTGACTTTAACATCAATGTTTGATGGTTAAGTGAAATGCTCATTACATTGACTATTCATGGTATACCTTTTTAAATGTCCATAAAACATAGTAACTCTTTTTAATAAGATGATAGGAACGATGCTTTATTTGATGATTAATTATCATCATTATTTCTCTAACTTGGACGTAGGTTTATCACTGTTCGTTAAATTTGGTACCATTGAATATTTTTGTAAGAAAGTGAAACAATTAACAAGTACAATGTTTGGGCTAAGAAATTGCTTTGTTTAGGTCTTAGTTTTTAATGAAAGGTGATAATTTATTAATATTCATTATCACACCTGCATTGTGGAAGAATAAGAATGTTTTAAAAGAAGACGACTTCTTCTCTTATATATATTTTTAAAATACTACAATTGCATGCAATTTGTAATGAAAAAAAGTGATGTAAAAAGTTGGAGAAATTATGCAAGAATCTTTGTTTGGAAAATATAGAAAACGTACGTTATTATTTGAGCCTAAATATTTTAATAGGAAACTAACAGTTTAGGAAAATAAGTACTATAATATATGAAATAATGGTGTGATTAATTAGTAGAAGTTCAGGACCTTAAGTTATAACATTTTAATGGTTTCTTATATGGTGGAATGAGATCAAGGTACATAGCTGATGGCAAATTCAATTTTGGCATGTAGTGCACCACAAATACATGCATTATATACATAAATTAGTGAATTGATGTGATAATGCATATGGAATGGATTCATAAATGCTCTGAAATTTGTGTATTATTCACATGCGCATTTTTTATATTTTATAGGTTCCATGTTCATCAAAAATATCTAAATGCATAATTAGCAAAATATGTTGTTATATACATCTAAGCTTGGAATGAACCTCAATAAAATTCCTAAAGTGCTTTGATAATTCATACTGACATATTTATAGTTTCTTCCATAGCTTATATTTTCCATGAACATGCTAATTCAAGTATAGCTGTCAATGAGTATCCAAAAAAATCCAAAATCCGTCTGTATCCGTATTCGAAATATGAAAAATTATACGATATTCGAAAAACGAATTTGGTTGTGGATATGGGCATCTCCGCATCCAAAATTATCCGTTTGGTTTTTAACAAAATTACAGTTATTCTTTACGTATTTTAGTATATAAAATGATTGTCGCTTACTATTTTATCTAAATAATTTTTTTAATGTGAAAATCAATATTTACAGTTTAAATTTATTTTTCTTAACATATGTATTATTTTTTATATGTTTAGCAATGTAATGGATTTATAATGAATCAAAATTTTCTATTTATTTGTTCAGGTTCATTAATTGTGAATTGATTGAAGAATATTCAATAAATATCCGATATCCATCTACATTCGCGGATATAGATATTCGATATTTGAAAATAAATTCGAATACGAATATGGTACTATTCAAATCTGTATTCGACTGGTTACAGGTCTAAATTTAAGTATATGCATGCAGATTTTTATATTTCAGTGCTAATCTGATACTTCTTCGCATTCTTCCTTACTTCATACAAATATTTACTTCACTTAATATATGCATATATTCATTATTTTACCGTAAAATGAATTTGCTACTACTATTCTTTGCACACGTCCAACGGACGTGCTTACGTACTGGTTTCAATAACCCTAACCATCATTTATTTTGTAATTTTAGCTATCATCCCAAGAATTAAAGAATAGATGTTTGAGGTAGTACACAATAACTGATTTTATGTTCATTGCTTAACTTTGCCCGTTATAAATTGTTAAGAATGCTAGTAGCCACACTCTAATCTTTAAAGAATTTGAGATACCATGACATCTTTATGGGATGCCAGCATAGTTCTAAGTTGTATTGCTCCAAATAAGTATTTATTTTGGGCAATTTATAAGCACATAAGATTAAATAATGTGCAATTATCCTACACTTCCAACGTAGAGAGTATCGTCTGACAAAACCAAGAGTTAACTAAATTAATCATAGAACACACACAGAGAGGGGGGGGGACTAAATGGAACACGGAGAGGGAGGGAGGGAGGGGGAGAGAGCGAGGGATGGAGAGGGAAAACTAAATTAAGCCCTGAATGATGGTGGGAAAGTAGTACCAAGCGATACAACTGTTCAAGAAGATGAAGAACCAAGCAGTCAAATCAAAGAACTCCTAGTTCTAAGAATGTCTCATGTGAGTGGTAAAAATCTGTTTTCACAATTCTATAATGTTTGACCATTTTTTCAAAACCCTTTGGAGATGTATGTTGGTTGTTTGTAAGAAATTATTTTACGCCAGTTACAAAGTTAATGATGCTTTGATATATTTATAATTGTCCATCATGTATTTGAATTATTTGTTCCTCGTTTTATATGTCCGTGATATTGAATTTTTTATTATACCGATTTAATGCTCAATATTATTGAGATGTTCAACATGGTTGTGATGTAACATTGTTTGCGATGCATTCTTGTTTTCATATAAGAAGCATGGTATCATTTATGCATCATTGTTCTTAAATTAAAATGACTACATAATTATTGCTATTACTAATAGACGAAGAAAGGGTGAGAAATATCAGATGTATATTTGCTTTTGGCAGGGGAGAAATATGTAAAACCATCCAAACTCAATGTAGGCATATCTACACCCGATACATACATTATAAACATGTTTGTCTGAGCGTTAGAATTAATGTGGTTAAGAGTCTTACACAAAGCTATCAAACTCACGAAAAACCTCAGATATGTATTACATCAAGACTTGAAATCAATGAAATTCATCTAATATAAGCTTACATGTTCATATATGACCATCTCGTATGAGTCTTTCTAAGGAGTGACGGAATATCTTAATCATGTTTTATATAAAATAACATTTATATTATCACATATATCCCAATTGTGAATATATGTCTAAAGCTAATTACAACTGTATATTTTGTTAGTCTACTGCTTCAATAATTACCTCAGTATATTCTAGAAATTGTCATTTTTTGTTTTAAACCCTAGATTAAACGAAAAAATTACAACAGTGCATCACAAACAACTGAAACTTTTGGAAAATAGGATTTACCTCATACAGAGGTCTATCTCTTTGCGCCGTACCATCTTCTACTCTCTCGCCTCTCGTCTTCTTCGATTTATCTAACTTCAAACATCTATCATTTAAAAGACGGTCTTCAACGCAAAAAAAGATGGACCTGAAGTTAGGAAAAGAGAAAAACCTGTTCTTCAGAAATGAAACTGACTA
Source organism: Allium cepa (assembly GCA_030765085.1). Classification (NCBI taxonomy): domain Eukaryota; kingdom Viridiplantae; phylum Streptophyta; class Magnoliopsida; order Asparagales; family Amaryllidaceae; genus Allium; species Allium cepa. Next base: position 115,644,696 of record CM060945.1, on the reverse strand, counting down.
GTTTCAGGGAGGTAGATGCTTCTTCCATTCTCGCCTCCCTCTTTCCTCTGGATTTTCAGTACCGAACGGAATTATTAATTTTCCCTCCCCACCATCTGTTAATCCACTGGGTTGTTATTGAACATTTTAGCCCACGAAAACCTCCAATTACTACGTCATCACCCTAGCCCATTGTGGACGTAGCATATTTATTGTAGGTAGTAAGAGGGATCGAAATAGGTCAAGATGCCCAAAAAGTTATCAAAAGAAAGAATTGGATTTAGGGATGCAAAAGGTGGGACCAGACCGAATAAAGGCATATTCGTGCCATGTCCTGTAAAAAATTTCAGATGGACATGTTCGAATTCAAACGGACACGGACCGAACGAGATTTCGGTCTCGTATGAACCGAACCATGTACGACAATAATAAAACATTGAACAATATCGGACGAACATATTTTCATACGGTCCTTTTTGTTCTAATTCTTTTCCTAAGTGAGAATCATACGAACATAGACCTGAAGCTTTATTGCTTCAAACCAAACCAGACATCGGGCACTCTTGCAAAACTTACATCCTTAATGGATTTTATTCCAGGTAGGTTGAAACGGACCAAACATAGTAGGTGTGTTCAAGCTCTATTCTGTAAAAAAATTCAAATGGACATGAACTGGACGAGATTTAGTATAACATCCCTCATTTTGAGACTCAAAAATGAACGTCGACGATGTTGTTATCACCATAATTATGTTCAAGTGGCAAAATTGGATGAGCTATTTTTTTTCTTCAACAACATTAGATAGAACAGCTAAATAATTCCATTACTTGGATTGTCTTTTCATTCTCATAATCTCAAATCGTACCCACGTAGCGGTAAATATAATAAACATAAAGAACAGTATTATGTCCGACATATGAAGATGTCGACATCTACACTCGACCAGTTAAATATCTTGCTTTTGCAGCAGCGGAATTTAGAACAATTTTTTTAATGGTACTTTATATACAACATGTCACTGGGACAACATATCACATGTCAATAAACTTTTGAATCGCGCTACGCAAGTTTCGAACTTGTGACCTTCGCACCAAAACCGAATCACTTAACCACTTGGACAATGGTGTTTGTCAACAAAATATTATTATTTACTAAGTCTCATGCTTCATCTTTGGAGCTTTTATTCGTCTTTCAAAATGCTACTTGTCTAATTTTACGGACTTGGACTACTCAAATTAGCACCCGTAAGTTTATGGAGAAAATAGTAATAAAGACATGAATCGTAAATAAAGCCTGATATGATAATACATTTCTCTAAACATAACACATAGTGAGACCACGCCGCATAGTGGAACATGCTTTACCCTCACTAATTCGACAATATAAATTACATCATATCATGTAACAAAATCACCATATCATGAGCATACATATAACATCATTTCAAACATAAGTATCCCCTACTTATTATTCATTCATGAGTTATGTCATTTATTCATCCATTTTAGTAAAGTATGTTATACACTTGTCAATCATTCTGTGAACCATGTCATATGATCATCATATACTTCTGCATGTCTTACCTAGACTCTTATTTAGGTGTCAATCTCAAATTTATCTTTAACTTTATTTAGTGATTACCTTTCTAGGTCTTTCTATCACTAAACCCTCTTCTCGAACAACATCACCGTTTAAGTGGTCACTCATTTAACCATGGGAGCCACCATAATAGAGGCATTTTGACTCTCCTACGAGGTTGAATGTAAGCACTCTAAATACATTCTAGCAAGCATCCTTGCAAAGCATCAGTAGCCTCTCGTAGTCCTAAAAATACTTTTGTTTCATGTTCTTGATTCATTCATTAAAGTACATCCATTTTGATGGTATTACTCATGTTATAGCTAAAATTTCTGAAATGAACCCAATAGACTTCATAAGTTTTTGCACCCTGTCATATTTATTGAATACGGTCTTTCCTAAATCTTGACCCCCGACCATTCAATAACACCATGAATTGGTATATTTTAGATCTTAAGTTTGATCCAATTCTTTTCATTTGTTGCGTAACCTGCACATTCTTTGGATCTTCATGTCAAGATGAAGATCTTTCAATTCTTTTAGGTAAAACATTAATCATTTCATAGTTTCCCTAAGCTTGACCATTTTCCTCGTTTTCAATAAGTTATTACATTTTAACTTATTATTTTTCTTTATATTTCATTACGTATGAAATTCAGTCTAAATACCTTTAAAACTGGCTTCCAAATTGTTACAAAAAATTCAGATATATATTTAAATAATGGATTTATATCATTAATTACTGTATATGTAGCTATCAACCTTCTAAACTCATGCTATGCATACCTTAGCTATTTCATGTCTATAACCATCGCAAGTATAGTGCTATCCCACATAAAAACTGGCTATATAAAATAAGTGTTATGGAATGCGCTTCGCACGTGATGAAGACTTCTAAATTATTTTTCTACAAATTGTATTTGCTTAATACATTCAAAAGAAAATGATTTCTACAAATATTTTGTCATATTTTTGTGTTGAGCCCTACGTAGTTAATTTGAATTTTTATTTTTAAGTTGCAATTCTATTTACTTTTTTAGTTTAAGTTTTTATTTATACTATTAATAATATAAAAACGAACTTGTAACGTAATTTATTTGTTAGATCTCATTTTTAAGTAATATTAAGACTTGGTAAATATTTGTAGAGGAAATTTTGAATGCATAGAGAAAGCTTAATTGTCAGATCCTATTTTTAAGTGATGCAAAATCTTAGTAATAATATCTGTGGCGAGACATTTTTGGTATTTCATGTTGACACCAAAAGATTGTGATGATAAATATATTACAACTGTTCATAAAGAAATACATATAAGGGTATTTTTGAAACTTCGTGGTCGAACGAAAAACATTGCGCTTCACAAGTAAATTGTTATCTATAAAGTGAACATGTTTAATATATCAAAAAGTTTATTTGTTGTTGGTTTGAATTTTTGTTCTTTTGATTCTATTTTAGTTGTAACATCTAAATTGGTGGTAGTTTGATTTTTTGTTTCTATTAATTTGTAAAAGAATTTAATTTGTTAGATATTATCTTAAACGGTATTAGGATTTGGTAATATTTGTAAAGAGAAGTTTTGAATTTGTAAAAAAAATTGATTTGTTGCATATTATATTTAAGCAATACTAAGATTTAATAATATTTATGTATCCTATATTTAAGGGATACTAAGATTTGGTAATATTTATATTGGGGAATTTTGAATTATTAAAGAAGTTGGATCCAATTTTTAAGTGATTTTAAGGTAAAGGGGCATTTTTTGTAGTTTATGTTGATAACAAAAAAAAGGTGACATTGGAAGTATTATAACTATCATTAAACATGTGTTGAATCATCTAGAAGAATCTTTTATTATCTAAATGTGCATATTTGACTTATTCTCATTTTAATGAACACGTAAACCTAGGAATATATTCATTGAAATATTCAAGTTTTAACTTGATTTGAATTGTTACATTCCATCGAAAAAACAATAGGTTAGAAATAACATAAATTATTTTTCGTTTGTGAAGGGAGTGATATAGATAATACTTGAATTATATATGAGCGTGGGGTATTTTGGAAAGTTCATGGTCGGACCAAAAGATTGCGCTTCCAAACCAACTATTAATAAAGATATAAGGTTGTCACGCCTTTAAAATGTGTATCGCAAGTTTAGCCATCGCACATCTAAAACAGTTATCGCATTTCTAGCTATTGCACTTCTGAGATAGTTATCACATATTCAGCTATCGTACATCTAAATGGCTATTGCATGTATATATATCACACATCTAAGATAGTTATCACATGTCTAGCTATTGCACATTTGATAAAGCTATCACATTTCTAAGGTGGTTGTCCCAATTGTCTAACTTTTAAGGCAAACGCATATGTATCAACTTAGATATTATCATATGTATCAATTTAGGTAGGGCTATCACTTGTATAACCTAGATAATGTCGCACGTATCAATTTAGAGCTATCACGTATATCAATTTAAGGCTATCGCATGTATAACCTGAATGTTATTGCTTGTATTAATTTTGAGCTATCACATGTATAACTTAGATGTTATCGCATGTATCGGTTTAGGGCCATCTCATATATAACCTAGATGGTACCACATATATGTAGTTATTACAGCTATAAACATAGGCTATCACATGTATAGAGTGGTAAATCGGTAATTAAGTAGAAATTTGATATTCCCCTTAACAAAGTAACTATTTTTTAACACTTGTCATTTGTTTACTCGTTACTTTTATATTGTGTTGAAACCTCCGAAGATAGCCAAATTTCGTTCTTTGATTAAGCCTTATTTAATTAATTTCCTTGATATTTTATTAATTAAGGCATTGTTTTCCTTACTACAACATTCTGAATTTTGGGTAAATGTATTTCAAAATTTTATACCGAAATTTTGAGATTTTCTTGGAAATAAAACAATTATTTTAAAACGTTGAAATCAGAAAGTGTTATTTTAAAAAAGAAAAAAGTTGTCACAAGAATAAAATAAAATTTTGATAAAACACCTTGAGTGGGTTTTTTAAACGTATGTAAAAAATTAATTTAAAACCAATTCAATTAAAAGGCAGTTATGGATACAAATTCATTTAAAAACTAAACTAAAATCTCATCGGACCATAGTTTTATAGCTCATCCAATGGAATCATTATATTTTAAGCTCATCCTTAAAAACAATCATCTATTTTAACTTTACCATATTTCAAACCTATCATAACTTAAGAATCATCATATTATTTTGACTTATCCTTCTGCTTTATTCCTAAATCTCCTAACCATAAGCCAATAAGTACCCTATATGTATTTCATTTCTTGATTTATAAAGCCAAAGTAAATCAACGTAGCTTCATTCCTTCATCTTCATCTTCATCTTTGAGTTAGGATTTTATTCTCTTCAACCATTTATCACAACACTTATGAATGCGAATGATATTGTTATTTTTGCAAAGCCTGATACTAATACCGTTTCAACTATCAATGCATCACTCATACTATTCCAGGACATTATAGGGCTACATATCAATAAAAACAAATCTCACATCATTATTGGTGGAGACTTCATGCAAATGAAAGAGACAACATTACCTACCTCTCCGATCTTCAAGTTATGCCAGAGAACTCTATTTACCTGGGTATCTCTATTACCACATCAAGAATTTCCACGACATCATGCTTGCCTATGTATGAAAAAATTGTATCGAAGCTTAGAAATTGGCCTATCCATCTCCTATCTCAGGCAGGGAGAACAACTGCTGTGAATTCTATCATTTTTGGTATGACTTCTTACTGGGCTCGTCTATATATTTTACCTAAGAAGTTAATAAATATGATCAACGCTGCTATGAATCATTTCTTGTGGCATGGGGACTACCACTCACGTAAATCCATCCCTATTGCTTTCAAAAAACTTTGTAGACCAAAGAAAAGGGAGGACTTGGCATTATTAACTTACAATTATGGAACAAAGAAGCTGCTACGAAACATATCAATGATATTTTGTGTAATAAATCAAATTTGTGGATAGAATGAATTACTAAGAATTATTTATTCAAGAAAATTTTTTGGACTATGTCTGCCTCCTCCACTGCTAGCTGGTTTGGGAAATGTTTGCTTGACATGAGACATATTATTCTACCAATTGTCAAATACAATATTTTCTCTGACATCCATATTTCTTTTAGGCATTCACCTTGGTCATCCACTGGTGTCATTCTGAACGACATATTGGACAACATGCAGAAGAGCTCCATTGGCATCCCAGACAATGCAACTATTCGACATTTCATATTTCGTGACAAGATCATTATGCCTACAGCAAGCTCAGTGGCAGTTAGGAAAGTTTAGGATAATATCAATAGAGAAAAACACATTGATGCTGCTTTTAAAATACAATGGACTAATAAACATTGTACGCATTCCATTGCTACTATATATAAAGCCCTACATCCTAACAATATTAGACCAAACTCTCAATGGTTTAGAAGAATTTGGAATAGTACGGGATCTTAAAAGGATAACTTTCTTCTATTAACAACTCTTTACTCACTCGAGATAAGCTAATGGCAAGGGGACTCATTGTATAATATAACATATGCACTTTCTGTAATGAACAACCTGAAAGTAGAGACCACCTGTTTTTCAATGTAATATGATATAACGACTGTGGAAAACTACTATTACGAAGGCGAGTATATACTATGGCAATGTTAACCGAAGCCAACAATGGTATGAGATCTTCAAGAGATCGAGGTGGAGAACAGAGCGGGGCGGTTGCATGCTTATTATTTTTAAATGTTTCCTTATGGTTTTTTGGCGAGAGAGAAATCAACGAATTTTTTAAAACAACAGCAAAAGCAGGTGTGATTTACTCGTAGAAGTAAGAGGTGTTGTTAATAGAAGAATGAGTTTCTTACAAGCTACTGGATCGGGCAATGATTGATCAAGTCGGTATTTGGGCTTCTTTTGCGCTGAAATCCATATTTAATTAATTTGATCTTTGCTTTTTGTTAGTTGCATGTATATATGTTTCATTTTCATTAATCAAGATCTGGTATGGCCCAGTATAAACCCATTAAACCTTTAAAAAAAGAGTAAACTATGTTGTTATCATCTTCGTTACTTCGTTGTTGGTGTTTCATTTTTGTTGAACAAGTGATAAATTTAAAGTAACATATGCAATTGATATCTCATCCAAACCATCCATAAAGTGATGTCAAAGTCGACATCAAAAGCCAATGAATGGCAATCAAAGCTTGTTTTGAATTATTATGATGAAGCTAAGCTATGTTTGTTAATAAAAACATGTTAAAATCTCTAGAATTGTGGGTTAAGATTTTGGAATGATTTTTGAAAGGATTTAAAGCTTCATGTGTATTTGTTTTAAAGGGCGCTGGTTATAGGAACCAAAACTGTGTATTTTTATTTTTACTTTTTAAAATTTTAAATGTAAGTTTGGTTATCTTGAACCTATGTATATTTTAAAAAAAAATTAAGTTTAAATGATATTTTAAAAATATAAAACTTTAATTCATTCAAGTTAATTGGTTGATTTAAATTTAAATCATGAGGGGAAGGAGGTTTTTTAATATTTAATTATTTGGAAATAATTTCGGTGGGTTCTATAACCAAAAGTGTTACTTACAAAATTATTTTAATAATTTTGGAATCAATGCAATTTGAATTAGAATTATTTTTAAGTTGAAAATAATGAGATTTAAATTAAGCTTGAATTTAAAAACCTATATGATGAACATTAAGGATAACTTTACGTTATGAATATTTTGTTGGGTATTGAAGATAGAAAAGCTTTCATGAAATAAAGTAGATTTATTTTAAATAGAAATAGTTTGAATTTGAACATACGCCATAAGGGATGAATGGTGTGCGCGCGCGCCAATATATATATATATATATATATATGTATATATATATATATATATATGTATATATATATATATATGTATACATATATATATTTGTGTGTGTAATATTGATAAAAATTACTTTAAGGAATATGAAAATATTTTGTGAATATATGAAATATAAAGTTTTAAAATTTAAAGCTTTGTGAAATAAATAGCATTTTACATGACTTTTTGATATAAACATTTTATAATGTGATTTGTGTCAGAATTGATGAGTGCTATAGATGCTCAACATATTGAAATGAATTAATGGGTATAAATGATGAATATATTAAACCTCAAGTTATGATCATTATGATAAATTATTAAGCCGAGTTCATACCGTTGAATGAATTGTTATGCAAGTATGCTATGAGTGAATTGCAAGCTAAATAGATGAATTGTATGCATTGAATGAATTTTGGTGACTTTAAGTACTTATTGATTTTAGAAATACAAGTATAGGTTATGATGATAGTTTCACCCATGACATGAATTTAGTATATCCCATTGATATTGATATAAATATGTGATTTTTCTTGTTTGAATTGAAGTGTTTAAATGCAGCATTGCTTGATGAAATGAAATGAATATACACAGCATATATTTGATGAAAATGGGATATAACATCACTAAAGGCCGTTAGGTCTGCCTCCCCCTATTTAAGAAATATTAAGTGGCCGAGGTTTTTGGGTAGCACATCATTTATATACATCATACATACATGTATGTATGTATGTATGTGTGTATGTGTATGGGCACATATACATATAATATATAGTTAACTCAGAGGAGGTTAGGAATATCGTATGCATATATAAGATTGAACCGATTAGCTGTGAATGTTAAACATTACACTTAAATTGGAATAAATCGACAAAACTTAGTGTTATGGGTAAAGTATGTAATCTTTCAATCATTAGAATGTTGTTTTGACCCCTCTCCCATTACAACCCACTGGTTAGATTTGGAAGGATAGGCTACTGGAGCAAGACGAGAACGATAGATGGAGAAGTCAACTTATTCATGCTCGACACATGCAAGGCAACTCGACATCCAAGGAATAATATTGATTCCAAGTTAGTAGCTTTAGTCTGTATGTATGTTCTATTATATTTTCTATTTCACTTTGAGTTATATTAACCGCTCTTTGATATGCTTATGTGTATTATAGGTTATAAAACCTAAAAAAGATCCTACCCTAATGGACTTGGTTTCGATTTAATTGAAATTTGGGCCCATTAAGGTGCGGTTGTTACAGTCCCATACTTGATTAATCAAATATCCCTTGAGTAATTCTTTTAATTAAATAATCTTTATTATCATTCAATAAAATCTTATTAGTTATTTAATCTCTATTATGGCACCCCAAAATATAGGGTTATATGGTCTCCCATTCAGGAATTTCGTCTATGAAATTTGGATTAAGTAGAACAATGACCATTATCATCAATACAAAGCATACCCAAAAGTAAAAATATTTACATTAACACCCAACTAATGTAAACTCATTAAGGCTATTAATGGATATTCTAAATATCCAAAATCAATCTGTTCATATCCGAAAGGATGATAAATATCTAATATCCAAAAAGATGAATACTAATGCAAATTCGACGGCATCTACATCTAAAAATTATCCTCCAATTTTTTTAAGAATACATCTTATATTATATGTATTTTAGTACAGTAAAAGATATGTATTTATGGTTTTAATGGTTTATATTATATGCATGTATATTAAACGCTTAAAACTATTTATTATCATCATATTTTCTTTCATACTTTTACCATCGATGAGATTGAGTAAAGTTTATGTTAAAACTAAAAAATTTATTTTATATTTCTTAATTTTTGGCGGATAAGATAATTATCCGATATCTATTTGTATCTGCGGATGTAGATATTTGATATTTGAGAATGATTTAGGATATTTGTGTGGATGTGGCACTATCCACATATGAAAGTATCCATTTACAGGCCTAAAAGTCATCATCGCATGAAATACACACAAATACAATAGTTACCCTAGTACCATGCTAACGTAAATCATCAGTCATAATGCATTAGTACAACTACTGCCCATAATTACATCTTACTTGAGATTCACTAGTGCCACTACTAGCACGTATAATAGACAAACAAAGCGAAAGAGTTAAGGATATTCCTTATGAGAAATTATGTAATTTGTTACATATATCTTATTCTTAACCAATCTCGTTCATAGTAAAAGTATTTAATTTCTATTAAATACTTTTTCATATTATGATATAATTAATTAAGTAATTAATTTAAAGTATATAATTAGAAAATCCTTACATGATATGTTATGAGATAATTGTTACAAAGAGTTACAACCATAAGAAAATTATCATAATATAAATAACATATTATTTTAAATATTCTTAGTCAAAATGTTTTGAGAAAGGATATCGATACATCTGTTGAAACTAGAGAACGTAACGCTCTTCAAATACTGAGCAGTGTATCACTTATGGCTGTTGGGAGCTCCAAGAGGTTAAGTACTGATTGTTATTGGATAACTATATAATGACTCATCCAAGAGTTTTCTATTGGTTAATAATAACTAAGTTAAATGGGAAATCTCGAAGTGACGGTACTATATTGTTCTCTCGACTTGAGAATACCATAGAACTGCAATATGAAAATTCCACTTTGATTATAGTTAAATCATGACATGGTGTCCATCGAACGACTAGTTGGGTATGAGTTAAAGCATTAAAAGTGAAAAATCATTCAATAGAGAAATTATCTTCTCGGTTGTATGAGTTGTATCATGGTCAATTTCAGTCAACTCAAAGTTAAAATCTATGACTAAAGTAACACAGTTAATGATAAATGTTATTATTGAACAAAGGACTTTGCTTATGGACTAATCAAGTTGAATATAGACGTACTGGAATTTTACCAAAGCCAAATTCTGTAACTCTATAATGTCGACGAAGAGAATATTTGTAGATAATCGCTACTAAATGGTACTGCCTGAATTTGTAAAATTGGATTTTACCAATGATATTTATAAACGATGAATTAAGTCAAACCGTCACACCGTTAGCTAAGTTGATGTATGAACACTAGTATTTGAATTGGTCAAATATTAATCATTGGCTAGATTCGCACCTGCGAGTCGCACAATCGAATCTATTCAGTCTTTGAAATACCGGTTCGTTTAATTGATTTCTAATCATTATAAATTAATTAAATTAATAATATTTGTAAAATATCAATTATGATTGTATTTATTATACAGTGTGTATTTAGTAATTTATTAGGTGCATATATAATGTTATATATGCAACTAATATATGATATCGATAAATGTTTAAATTGGAATTAAATTAAATAAATTGAATGGACAATGGAAATTTTATCCATGATGGATACCTACCAAGGCTGATCAAGAATGAAGAATAGGGGAGTGGTTATTGAATTTTGGATTGATATGAGATAGATTTGGAGATATTTGTTCTAATCCATATTATAAATTCAAGCTTGAGATCTCCACTTTTCCTTTACACTTAAGTTTGTCCTTTAGTCCATCTTGGTCTAAAGTCATCCCATCCCTCCTCTCTATATCCAAGCTCCCATCATCTTTATTAATATTTGATGTTTGTACGCTATCTTTGCAAAGAAAGGTGCAGATCTGAGAGATATAAGGTGTCTATTTGGATCTACGTGTGATTTTATGGTACTGTCCCTTAAGGTATAATTCATTTAACTTATTCAATATATATAGCGATCATTGTATGTCATATCTGTTATATATATATATATATATATATATATATATATATATATATATTATCCCGCCTTTTAGCAAGGCCGTGGCACCAAAAGATTAACTTGAAACCAAAGATAGTTCTCCTCCGATTGCCAGTTATGTATAGGTCAGCTATGGATGTCGGTGAATTTTGATCGAGTCTGGATCAAGCTACAATTGATATGACACGATAAGCAAGGCTAGGGAAGACCACGTTTCAAATTTCAAGTCAATCGGAGTTCATATGCTCAAGATATGATCGATGCAAACTAAGGAAATCAATGCATTCGCATCGCTTTAGTTTGTATCCACCAGGTAGGTGGTGGATCGAATCCATGAAAGGAAGTCTCGTTCGTTTCCATCGAATACTCCTTATTTTGTCTCCATCAGCCGAGCACCACTTCGTATCCATCGATTGAGCACCACTTTGTATCCATCGGCTGAGCACCACTTTGTATCCATCGGTTGAGCACCACTTTGTATCGGTCAAGTGAACACTGGTTCGTATCCATAGGTAAACCATCTCATCTACCCAATTTCGTATCCATCACCTAAGAACAAATCGTATCGCTTCCTAGATCGATACGAAATAGCATACGACACATGGATACAAATAAGTTTACATTCGATCGATACGAAATAGCATACAACACATGGATACGAATGAGTTTACATTCGGTCGATATGATAGAAACAACACATGATTGATACGAAATCAATAGCCATGCATCGATACGAAGGATACACGTCGACATCGATAGAAGAACATAACACTCAACGGATACGAAGGAGAAAGCTGTCAACTCGGCAAGAAAAGTGGATCGATCCAGAAATTTAGCGCCACGTCAATTAGCAGGCACGTGCTTGGAGCGATACAAACAGAGTGATGCGAAGAAGGATGGATGCGAACTCAGCAGCATTTAATAAATCAAAACTTGCGTCCATCATAACTCCAAATCTACAACTCCAAATGCTACCAAATTTTCACAGGAACTCGCGTACAACTTGAAGAATGTTCACCATCGATCTCGACTCAATTGTACGAGATTTTGATTGATACGAAATTCGTTTGTATCGATCACGGATCAAGTCGAAATCGTTCGAGATCGATCACGTGGGCCCACCCACGTGAGAGAAGGAGTCTTTCAAGATCTGGGCGAGATATTTGCAGCCTACACCTATAAATAATAGTCCAAGAGCTTGAGAAAAGGGATCTTCTAGTTCTTCTACACTGCTACTCTGCCGAACTCCGTTGTAACTTGATTATTATTAACGACACTCTTGTAACCAGTGAGTGATTATTAATAAAAATACCAACTCTACAAAGTGGACGTAGGCCGGAGATAGCCAAACCACTATAAAACTTGTGTCTTTCTGCATTCCTTCTAATTTTATGAGTGTTCTTCATATTAATATTCTCTACATATTTGCTATCTGTGATTGTAAACGGATGCTTTCATCGGCAATTGGGTGTTTGTGACTAATTTTGGCGCAAACAATATATATATGTATATCACCATTTTCATATATGGTACATTCTTTTAATTTTATATCGATTATAAATTTAATAATTGATTTGTGTGTATTGTATCATTAATATAATTTATTATCGATACAAACAATTATATATATATATATATATATGCTTTTGGTCAGTATCTAAAATAAAATAAAAAAGATTTTGTTTTGATGTATGTATGTATGTATTTAACATTATTTATTTAGTGTAAACATTGTTTAGTAGTTTGGAATGTATGTTTGTAAATTTACCTAAAGAAAATATTAAGTAAATATTTTGTATAAAAAGGATTTTGTTTTTGGAAATTACAAAAAGTCTTGTGGCTGATAATTTTAATAAAATAAATACATAATTATTATGTACTTTGTGTTCATTATATATTTGTATTGTAAAGTTTAACTTTGGTTTAAAAAATAACCTTTTTCCATGGCTGGAATATATAAGCATATATATATATATATATATATATATATATATATATATATATATATATATTGTGACGACCCGCCCTTCTACTCACAGAAAGACGTATTATCATTAAGAAAGAAAGGGATAGAAATAGAAAAGAATAGAAAGAAAGAATAACAACATCAGAATCTCACAGCGGAACGGAACAAAATATAATACATCACATAACTATTACATAGTTTTACACATATCAGAGTTATACAATATCATACACATGACAGTCATACATACATCTGTCAATACATACAGCCCAAAATAAAGAATATCTAACACAGCGGAACTAGATAGATATATAGATACGTCTGGAACTCCTGCTCTAAGCTCCTCCAGAAACCAAAATCCAAAACCTATCACTTGGCTACTCATAAAATTTTGAGTACCCAAGAGTTTATGAAAAACAAAATATAGACTCCAGGTCAGACATGGGTCTGGTATGAGTAAACGGTTTAAATTTGTTTAACTTTGAAAACATTTGAAAATAAAGGCATCACGTAAGACTCCCCACACATAAATACGGGTAAGTTTTTACCTTACGCTAACCAAAACATTTCATAGGAAATCTAGTGATATTATAATAGTGTCTAGGGTTTTCAAGTAAATAGAAAATAGCCGAAATTGTTACGTGATTAAATTCCAGCTACTAGCCACGAAAATGGGTAATACAAATCAAAACCGTAGGGTCTCGTAGGGAAAATGGATTTCCATCAATGGCAGGGCTGCTGAGGTACCGCTTGTCACAGTACGGGGCCTAGATCACCGTACCGAGGATCATTCCCGACCCCCTACAACACAAGTCCGAAACCATTCCTTATTGAATAGTCCCGAACAAGATAACCCCGCGGTTGTAACTAGCAGCCGCCCACACAACCGAAATAAAAAGGGACATCTAGACAGGGGTGTATCTCGTCCTGCTTAGGCATGACCCACCTAACCTTGCTGCACATCCCCTGTTTTAGCCATTCCCATTTGATGAAGCTTGAGGTTACGATTACCTTTATAGAACATATCTCTTAGAATGCTCATCGTCCACCTGACGATGTGCTGAAAGCATTCAATCCATACAAGTTCGTTCCGAGTTCGAATGAAACCGAAGGCATTATCTCGTTACACTCATTTTGGAATCACCCTCAGAGTCAACGACAATAATCCTTGCATTCTGAAAACACTATCTCGATCTTCACTTGAGAATTCACGACCTAACGTTTAAATTGGATCGATATGGTTTTCGGATAATCATAAATGACACCCGATCTCGGTCTTATCGAAATCCAAACGTCATTTTAAAGGCCAAGTTGTTTATTAGTTTAAACAGTTTAAATTCAACACTTTGAATTCACATAACATTTATCACAGATAGATCATACACAATCATCATAGATATATCAAGGCATATCGTAGAGCATCACAGAATATCATCAAACAAATATCACAAATCAGATATTCTACATACACAACATTCATAAGCAAACATCTTAAATTCTTATTGTAATTAATTGAATTAAAATCAATTACATAAGAATTAATCTCTTAACCCTGTTTAATTGATCATTAATTATCAATTATTTGCTCATTCCATTTCAAATTATTTAATTAATTAATCATTTCTTAATCATTTTATTAAATCTTAATTAGTTAATTAATTATCCTTAATCATTAATTAATAACTTTAATTATTAATAAATAAAACTTAATTACCCATTTATTAACTACTAATTACTTAGTTAATCAATTTTTAATTCTTAACTAAATTCCTTACTTAATTAACTACTAATCATATACTAATTAAAGTAGTTAATTACAATTTATTAATCACTTAATCATTAATTAATCTCTAATTACAAAAGGTAATTATTCTTGATTACTTTCTAAAAAAATCAATTGATATTAATTATTTTTCTTAATTAACATTCAAAAGAAATCTTCTTTAAATTTTGAAAATCAATTTATTAATAATTACAAACTTTAAATGTTAATTAATTTAATACTTAACTAAAGTCATTAGTTAATTAAAATAATTAATTAAGAGTTAAAAACAGCGTTAAGCATTAACTAAGATAATTAAAACCTGTATTAAGTTTTTAACTTAAAACTATTAAACATTTATTAAGTTTACAGTATTTAAAGCTTGATGAAAATCTTTTTATTTAACTTTTCTTTTAAAATACAATACTGCAGTTTGAAGAAAACCCGAGACTTCCCCTGTTAAAACTCGAGTATCACTTCGAGTTATTCACTCACTTCCCCGAGACTCTCCTCTGTACGCAACCCTTCTTCTTCCTTTTTTTTAATATTTCTTTCCAGTAAGTTTAAAATTTTAAAACTTAAGTACAAATCAAAGCATCAGGTCTATCTCACGCACTCGTCCCAGAACTCGAAGCAACCACCTAGCAAACTCGAGCAACAACTCGAGATTACCCACTGACAACGACGCAGACACCATCCTCCACGCCATTCACGTGCACGGCGGCGCGATTCAACTCCGGCGAACTTCAACGCCTCAGGCAAATCACAAATCTCACGAACACACGAAATCCAAACTCGCATCGCCTCCAAAAATTTCGAATCAAAATTTAGCATACAGTTCGAAACCTGAAGCTCAAACGACACCACAAAACCTCCTCACCACCGGAGTCGCCCATATTTCGTCCACACCACGACAACACGACAAGCAACCATCCACCAGAGATTTGTGACACTCGATCACGTATAGGAGTCGTACTCATCACATTACTGACATGAACAAAAACTTGAACCCAAGCCCTAAATTGATCTCGTCCTCTTAATTCACACAATAGAAAAATTATCTGATAATTTTCATGACATCACCAATGTTTATACTTGCTTCAATCTAAATTTCAACCTTTTAAATTGATTCGATTGCCTGAAATTTGTGAAAATGCAGTTTTTATTCAATACGAACTACTCATAAAATACCAATTTAAAAATCTTCATTTTTGTTTTAAAAATCATGATTTGCAGTATGGATTCAAACTATGAACTTGAATTAATATTTTACATCAATCCATTTTATCAAATTATCATGTGATACTTGTAAAACAAGATTACAGTGATTATATTTTACAACATGGTTTAATCAGCTTTTACAAATCTAAATTTAGTTTAAACATATTGTTTTAGTTGAAAACTTATAGATTAACAATGTTTGATGAGAATAATTTGAGTTTGAAAAGAAATATGCACTATATATCAATTACAGGGAAGCATAGAGCATCACAAAATCATATGCAAACTGAAGCATATACAAACCACATTATCAATGAAGTTTGAACCACTTTTAATTAACTTAAAACTTTAAAATTTATGTTTACTCACCAGAAAATCTTTGAACAGAGAATAAATTTGATGTTTTGAAAGCTACAGTTGAAAACTGCCCCTGAATTTTGTTTTTGAACTGCAGTTCTGAATTGAGTTTTTGCTTCTTCTTTTTTTCCTTCTTGTTTTCTCTGGTTTTCTTATGTTACTGAACGAACTAAAAAAAAGATGGGCACATATATAGAAGATAACAGTATGTACGAGGGAGGTATTATCTGGTCAATGTTTTTCTTCTCTTTGTTATGGACAGATTTTTGTGTCTGAAATGTAAAGATTTGAGATGACAAAAAATTTGGCCGAGATGATAGCAATTAAATGCTTTGTTTCTTAATATGTTTACACTATTATTATTTATATTTGCTGCATAAAGATATTTTATATGAAAGTATACACTTTGTAGGTAGGTATATGGCTTGTGAATGAAGATATTTTATTTTGTTATTTTCTAGCTTAAATAGTTTATACACATATTTGTGTCAAGTTTACATTACATTTGCAGGCAAACACTTGGGCTTTATGAGTGAAGATATTTTGTTTATAAACATTTGTCTTCTTGCTTGAATAATTCATATGTATATGTTTGTGTCAGGTTTATTTTCATACTTTGACTGATTTTCATTTTTCTACTTTGTTTTCATACTTATTCATTTGGCTTTGAATGAAGATATCTTTGTTTAAAGATTTTTGTTTTATTAACTTCTAGCTTGAACTTCATATACATGTTTTGTCTAGTATCATGTTATACTTTGTTCTTATTTTATTCTATACTTTGCATTTTCACTTAATTCTTGTTTTTATTTACATTTCTATTTGTATGTTAAATATCAATATTTAAATTATATTCATGAGTTTTACTTATATTTAGTATTTATATTTTATATTGATAGACTTTGATTTTATTTTAAACATTATTATCCATATATATTTTTACCAAATGTAAACAAAGTAAAGTATTTTAATTTAATTATATAAGATAAATTTTATTGTAAATATTATTGAGATATTTTATTTTGAATTTTCAAATCAATTTCCTTTCAAAAATACAAATCCATACAAATAATTGGCAATTATTCCAAAAGTCATATTCATTTTCAAATGATAAGTTTACATTTTATTTGATTGGATTAAATATTTATTAAAATAATAGGGCCAAAATACAGGATCGTTACATTCCTCCCCCCTTAAAAGAATTTCATCCCCGAAATTTAAAACAAAGATAATTCAAAAGCTGTTATACCAACCATTCAAACATACATATGATTCATACATTAGCAAACAACCAAACAATTTATCCTAACAAACATCACTAGCTATCTGGACACAAATCTGGATAAGCTTTCCTAAAACTAACCAGAGTTTCCCGGGTGCAATTTCTGGGATCCTCACTCCACTGCACTTTGACAAGCTTCTCTACGATGCTCCTAAGTTGCCTCTCGTCTTGATCAACAATCCGAACTGGATTCCTGACCATTGTCAAATTCGGCTCAACCTCCAAATCTTCCGGGACTACTGGTTCTACAACTAATGACGGATCATGAACAAACTTCCTTAGTTGGGATACATGGAATACATTATGAATTCCAGACATTCGTTCTATCAATTCAATTCTGTAAGCTACAACACCAATCTTTTCCAATATCCGAAATGGTCCAATATAACTAGGGGCAAGTTTTCCTGTCTTTCCGAATCTAACAGCTCCTTTAATCGGGGAAACTTTGACAAAAACAAAATCACCAATCTCAAATTCCAATTGTCTCCTTCTCTTATCCACGTACTTCTTCTAAAGGTCCTGAGCAGCTCTCATTATTTTTTTGATAAGCTCAACTTTAGCAGAAACTTCACAAATCAAATCTGGTCCAAGCACAAGACGATCTTTCGACTCTATCCAACAGGATGGGGATCTACACGGTCTTCCATACAGAGCTTCATGAGGAGCCATCTTGATACTTGCTTGGTAACTGTTATATGAGAATTCTACTAAATGAAGATGGTCTTCCCACGATCCACCAAAATCCAAAACACAAGCTCGCAGCATATCTTCTAGAATACGGTTCAGTCTCTCCGTCTGTCCGTTTGTCTAAGGATGATAGGCTGTACTCAATCTCAAACTTGTTCCCATAGCTGATTGTAGAGCCTCTTAGAATTTGCTCATAAAATAGGATCACGATCACTTACTATACTGATAGGAACCATGCAATCTAACATCTCCCTCAAGAAAATCTATGCCAGAGAAACTGTAGTACGAGTTGCCTTAACCGATATAAAATGGGCACTCTTAGTTAAATGATCCACAATAACCCATATCCCATCGTTTCCTTTCTTGGTTCTAGGCAAACCGTCAATAAAATCCATCGAAATCATCTCCCATTTCCATTCTGGGATTTCCAAAGGTTGCAACAAACCAGCTGACTTCTACCGATCTCCTTTAACTTGCTGACAGATAGCACAACTATTAACGAAAGCAGCTACATCCCTCTTCATGCTCGGCTACCAGAAAATTCTTCTCACACCTTTATACATCTTAGAGATTCCTGGGTGAATATTCAGTTTGGAGCGATGGCATCCAGCTAAGACTTCTTGCCTCAATCCATCTATATTAGGCACACACAAACGACCATTAATCCTCAAAACACCTAGATCATCTACCTTGAAATTTGAATATCGATCATCCTTAGTTCCAAGAATTAGTTCCTCAAAAGATCTCTCCTCCATTTTCTTACTTATGATTCTTTCCTGGAGAGATGGAACAACTTCCAAAAAAGACAGAACTGCATTCCTGCTAAGAGTATCAGCCACAACATTTGCCTTTCCCAGAGTATACAGAATATCCAAATCATAAGATGCCAGAAACTCGACCCATCGCTGCTACCTCAGATTAAGATCCTTTTGAGAGAAAAGATATTTCAATGGTTTGTGATCCATGAATAACTCAAACTTCTCTCCCAAGAGATAATGTTTCCAAATCTTCAAAGCAACAACAAAGGCTAACAACTCAAGATCGTGCGTAGCGTAGTTCCTCTCATATGGCTTTAATTGCCGACTCGCATACGCAATTACTCTTCCATTCAGCATCAAAACTGCTCCCAAACCAACTATACAGGCATATGTATAAACTTCAAATTTGCTTTTCCCATCCAGAATAGCTAGCACTGGTGCACTGGTTAGCCTCGTCTTCAATTCTCGAAAAGCTTCTTCACACTGGGATGTCCACTTAAATTTAGCTCCTTTCCTTGTCAACTTAGTCAGATGCGAAGAAATCTTGGAATAATCCTAGATAAATTTCCTGTAGTAGCCAGCTAATCCCAGAAAACTACGAACTTCCGTCGGTGACTTCGGTTGCTTCCATTCCAGAATAGTCTCAACCTTGCTGGATCTACAGAGATACCTTCACCATAAACAATGTGCCCCAAAAATTTGACTTTCGATTTCCAAAAATGGCACTTAGAGAACTTTGCCTTCAAAACATGTCTCCTCGGTGTCTCCAACACTGTCCTCAAATGCTGCTTGTGCTCTTCTTTTGACTTAGAATAGACCAAGATATCATCGATGAATACCAGAACAAACTTTCAATACATCCCGAAAGACTCGGTTCATCAGATCAACATAGAACCTTAGCGATCCATCCGATTAAGTGACAAACACCGCAGCAGAACCTCAACAAGAAAAACTGGGCCTAATCAATCCTTTCTCTAAAAATCCTGAGTCTGCTTAACTAATTCTTCTCTCTCTCTAGGAGACATTCTCCTACTAAGCTGAATCACTGCACTACTCTTGGAATCAAATCAATACGAAACTCTATCTCTCAATGGGGAGGCAAACACTTAACTTCCTCGAAAATATCAGGGAAATCTTAGACCACGTCGATATCTTCAACCTTCTCTTGAGAAGTCTCAACTCCATGTAAAAGACTACTCAAATGAATTCCTGAATTATCACAGGACACCCTAGCAATTCTACCCAAATCAGTTTTCAACGAAACCGTTCTCCCATCACAATTCAGAACAACCTTATATTTATCAAGCCAATCCATCGAAGAAATGGATCCACTCTGCTACTTCTGAAATTACCTCAAGGAAAACTGCTAGGCCAGAAAATCTCCTCGACGGCACACAGAACACTTCGAGCTACACTGCTGACTCAAATGCCCAAAGGCTTCCAATCCAAAGCTCTTCGAGAAACTCAGACCTCAAACCAAACAGAAACTCCCTACTGAACTTAGCCACAACACCGAAGCGGACACACTTCCCTAACTTGTTCCAAAAAAACATCTTTGGAGACATCCATAGTCACCGTGTCTCATCACACAGCTACTACATCCTGAGGTATCAAGATATCATGACTTGCTTCCGGCCAACCAACAGATCCAAACTCTAGCTCATCCAAATTTACTCTTCAAAGATGAACTCCAAACCTTAACAGATTTCCTTCATAGATCGATGAAATCCTTACAACACCCAAAGTTCACTCGAGACGGTAATAGGTCAACAGTCTCAACAGATACACTTCCAACCTCGACCATTCAAACTCCAACCATTGATAGGTATGTTACACACACCACTACCCTATCTACCTTTATTACTTATATTGGAAAACCAGAACAGGTATCCCAACAAATAGGTAGAAATATATATATATATATCTATATATATATATATATATATGTATATCAAAATTACAAATACGATCTCTCAAGAAAGAAATCACTCAAGAGCCTAGGTATTCGCTCAACCTAGCGCACTGATACCACCTGTGACGACCCGCCCTTCTACTCACAGAAAGACGTATCATCATTAAGAAAGAAAGGGATAGAAATAGAAAAGAATAGAAAGAAAGAATAACAACATCAGAATCTCACAGCGGAACGGAACAAAATATAATACATCACATAACTATTACATAGTATTACACATATTAGAGTTATACAATATCATACACATGACAATCATACATACATCTGTCAATGCATACAGCCCAAAATATAGAATATACTAACTAACACAGCGGAACTAGATAAATATATAGATACGTCTGGAACTCCTGCTCCAAGCTCCTCCAGAAACCAAAATCCAAAACCTATCACTTGGCTACTCATAAAAATTTGAGTACCCAAGAGTTTATGAAAAACAAAATATAAACTCCGGGTCAGACATGGGTCTGGTATGAGTAAACGATTTAAAGTTGTTTAATTGAAAACATTTGAAAATGAAGGTATCACGTAAGACTCCCCACACATAAATACGAGTAAGTTTTTACCTTACGCTAACCAAAACATTTCATAGGAAATCCAGTGATATTATAATAGTGTCTAGGGTTTTCAAGTAAATAGAAAATAGCCGAAATTGTTACATGATTAAATTCCAGCTACTAGCCACGAAAGTGGGTAATACAAATCAAAACCGTAGGGTCTCGTAGGGAAAATGGATTTCCATCAATGGCAGGGCTACTGGGGTACCACCTGTCACAATACGGGGCCTAGATCACCGTACCGAGGATCACTCTCGACCCCCTACAACACAAGGCCGAAACCATTCCTTACTGAATAGTCCCGAACAAGATAACCCCACGGTTGTAGCTAGCAACCGCCCACACAACCGAAATAAAAAGGCACATCTAGACAGGGGTGTATCTCCTCCTACTTGGGCATGACCCACCTAACCTTGCTGCATATCCCCTGTTTTAGCCATTCCCGGTTGATGAGGCTTGAGGTTACGATTACCTTTATAGAACATATCTCTTAGAATGCTCATCGTCCACCTGACGATGTGCTGAAAGCATTCAATCCATACAAGTTTGTTCCGGGTTCGAACGAAACCGAAGGCATTATCTCGTTACACTCATTTTGGAATCACCCTCAGAGTCAAGACAATAATCCTTGCATTCTGAAAACACCATCTCGATCTTCACTTGAGAATTCACGACCTAACGTTTAAATTGGATCGATGTAGTTTTCGGATAATCATAAATGACACCCGATCCCGGTCTTATCGAAATCCAAATGCCATTTTAAAGGCCAAGTTGTTTATTAGTTTAAACAGTTTAAATTCAACACTTTGAATTCACATAACATTTATCATAGATAAATCATACACAATCATCATAGATATATCAGGGCATATCATAGAGTACCACAGAATATCATCAAACAAATATCACAAATCAGATATTCTGCATACACAACAGTCATAAGCTAACATCTAAAATTCTTATTGTAATTAATTGAATTAAAATCAATTACTTGAGAATTAATCTCTTAACCCTGTTTAATTGATCATTGATTATCAATTAATTACTTGTTCCATTTCAAATTATTTAATTAATTAATCATTTCTTAATCATTTTATTAGATCTTAATTACTTAATTAATTATCCTTAATCATTAATTAATAACTTTAATTATTAATAAATAAAACTTAATTACCCATTTATTAACTACTAATTACTTAGTTAATCAATTTTTAATTCTTAATTAAATTCCTTAATTAATTAACTACTAATCACATACTAATTAAAGTAGTTAATTACAATTTATTAATCACTTAATCATTAATTAATCTCTAATTACAATTATAAGGTAATTATTCTTGATTACTTTCTAAAAAAATCAATTGGTATTAATTATTTTTCTTAATTAACATTCAAAAGAAATCTTCTTTAAATTTTGAAAATCAATTTATTAATAATTACAAACTTTAAATGTTAATTAATTTAATACTTAACTAAAGTCATTAGTTAATTAAAATAATTAATTAAGAGTTAAAAATAGCGTTAAGCATTAACTAAGATAATTAAAACCTATATTAAGTTTTTAACTTAAAACTATTAAACACTTATTAAGTTTACAGTATTTAAAGCTTGATGAAAATCTTTTTACTTAACTTTTCTTTTAAAATACAATACTGCAGTTTGAAGAAAACCCGAGACTTCCCCTGTTAAAACTCGAGTATCACTTCGAGTTATTCACTCACTTCCACGAGACTCTCCCTTGTACGCAACCCTTCTTCTTCCTTTTTTTTTCTTTCCAGTAAGTTTAAAATTTTAAAACTTAAATACAAATCAAAGCATCAGGTCTATCTCACGCACTCGTCCCAGAACTCGAAGCAACCACCTAGCAAACTCGAGCAACAACTCGAGATTACCCACTGAAACGACGCAGACACCATCCTCCACGCCGTACATGTGCACGGTGGCGCGACTCAACTCTGGCGAACTCCAACGCCTCAGGCAAATCACAAATCTCATGAAAACACGAAATCCAAACTCACATCGCCTCCAAAAATTTCGAATCGAAATTTAGCATACAGTTCGAAACCTGAAGCTCAAACCACACCACAAAACCTCCTCGCCACCGCCGCAGGGACCATCGGAGTCGCCCATATTTCGTCCATACCAAGACAACACGACATGCAACCATCCACCAGAGATTCGTGACACTCGATCACGTATAGGAGTCGTACTCATCACATTACCGACATGAACAAAAACTTGAACCCAAGCCCTAAATTGATCTCGTCCTCTTAATTCACACAATAGAAAAATTATCTGATAATTTTCATGACATCACAAATGTTTATACTTGCTTCAATCTAAATTTCAACCTTTTTGATTCGATTGCCTGAAATTTGTGAAAATGCAGTTTTTATTTAAATGTAGTTTTTATTCAAATACGGACTACTCATAAAATACCAATTTAAAAATCTTCATTTTTGTTTTAGAAATCATGATTTGCAGTATGGATTCAAACTATGAACTTGAATTAATATTTTACATCAATCCATTTTATCAAATTATCATGTGATACTTGTAAAACAAGATTACAGTGATTATATTTTACAACATGGTTTAATCAGCTTTTACAAATCTAAATTTAGTTTAAACATATTGTTTTAGTTGAAAACTTATAGATTAACAATGTTTGATGAGAATAATTTGAGTTTGAAAAGAAATATGCACTATATATCAATTACAGGGAAGCACAGAGCATCACAAAATCATATGCAAACTGAAGCATATACAAACCATATTATAAATGAAGTTTTAACCGCTTTTAATTAACTTAAAACTTTAAATTTATGTTTACTCACCAGAAAATCTTTGAACAGAGAATAAATTTGATGTTTTGAAAGCTGCAGTTGAAAACTGCCTTTGAATCTGCCCTGAATTTTGTTTTTGAACTGCGGTTCTGAATTGAGTTTTTGCTTTTTCTTTTTTCCTTCTTGTTTTCTATGGTTTTCTTATGTTACTAAATGAACTAAAAAAATATGGGCACATATGTAGAAGATAACAGTATGTATGAGGTAGGTATTATCTGGTCAATGTTTTTCTTCTCTTTGTTATGAACAGATTTTTGTGTCTGAAATGTAAAGATTTCACCTGCTTTTGATCTACTCAGTTCCAATAATGGAATAAGAGCCCTAATGGTCTATCCGATCCAAATTAGCAACTTTAAGGCCTACTAATAAAGCCTACTTATCATTTTGGTGTCTAGGATAATAGGATCCAAACTTAGGGTTGGATAATCAAATATTCTTCCCTCCTTGACTACTATCCTGGCTCAATGATCGAGTAAGTCCAAATGATTGGCCCCATTGTAATGACCTAAATAATTTGGGTCTTGGGCTAATTTTCAAATTTCAGTTTGAAATTTTAGAAATATACTTTAAATTTAAAAGTCAAATTTAAAATGTAAAATAAACATTATAAAGGTTATAATCTTTTCTTCAAAATTGTTTCTGAAAGTAAACTAATAATTTTCAAAATTATTTAATAATTTTATTAATTGGATTAAGTAATTAATTAAATAAATAAACATGTATACTAATGTATGTGTGTGCATACGTAAATATTATAGTTGAATATATATGTATATTTATCTTAAATTGTTTAGGTAAATTACAAATAAATATTTTTCAATTTATTAATTATTTAACTAAAATTGTTTTAATTAATTAAATACAATTATTGAATAAAGTAATTAAATGTTAATTAGTGAAATAACGTGTGTGTATAAAATGATGTATGTATATGAAACTATAAGAGTTATAGTTAGTATTCTTCTTAAATAATTTAGGGTGAATAAGACATTGAATTTTTAAAAATGATTTAGTTTATTAGTTAACTCCATTAGTAAATTAAATTAACTAAATAAGATTTAATCAAAAATATACATAAAAATATTATATAAGTTATTTAAATTATAAATAGTTATAAATAAATGCAATTTGTATAATACGATTGTATAAAATATAAATGGAACTGTACGAAACCCAACTTAGGTTTAAGGAATGAGTATGTACATATTGTACGTTTAAAATGATTTCAGATGTGTCCGACACTTGAATCACGAGGGTATTTCATATGAAATACATTGTTTCATAAATCGATATACTCTATGTTTATATATATTAAAGATTTTGAGTCATTTATATGTAAGTTGCACTCTACAATTTATATATAAATATATTACATACATACTCTTTAGCTGTTGAGCTTCCTTAAGCTAGAGATGTTTTGTGTACCACTATTAATATGTTAAATAGATGAGGTAAGATACGTGCACGTATTTTTTGAGCTTTCCTCAAGGTATGTGTATTGTACTTAGGCCGTTGCGAAATAGTGGGTACGAGTGAATAATCTCTTTCGATTTATTGAGCTTCCTCAAGGTCGAGATGAGATTAGGGTAAAGACCATAAGTTAAGAGTTGTATATGATACAACCGATAAAGTATTACCTACCGCTTGTGGGCCTATGATTTGTTAAGCTTTCTCTAGGTCAAATTCCCAAGGCAACCAAATCTCAATACTTATTAGAGAAATCGAATGATTTCTACATTTTCTCTTACGGTTCTGATAAACATAAAATATTGGAAGCCTTATTATAAAAATTAAATGAATATGTTTAACCTACTAATATTGTAAGAATATACGGTATAATAGTTAAACCAACCTACTTCGATAAATTTGTGAAATTAGTATAATTGATAAAGTGTTTATCAATTAAAATATACAAATAAACCGAATTAAGATGACAAAAGAAATAGAAATATACACTTACCAACAATCTTTTGGCATGTTGTCAATTCGAGTCCATGCAAGTGTCTAATTATACGTCCACTAAAATATTTGTACCTCGACTGTTTAAGTATTAATTTTCTTGAATTGTGTATTGTTTTATATGAGTTTTTAACAGTCATGTTTCGTAATGTACGAAACCTTGATGAAATTAGTTCTATCGATATGAGCACGTAAAACATGATGCGAGATCCTATGTTCAATATGGTTGATTACAATAAAGATCTTGTAGTTTTAGATGTGGCACTAGACCAAGAACTACAAGATGGACATGGAAACTCGATCACTAAAGTGTCAGTTTGATCATGTTACCTAAAGTACTATTTATTTGATAACCTTAAATGTAAAGATTGCTACATGCATTTTTGTAAAGAGTTCATTATGGTTTTGTAAAAAGAATTTCCTTTTGAATGGTTTGACCATTTAAAAGAAAAGCGAATGTACGAGAGTGGATGTAACTTAAGGCACGGTTGGAGTGAAAAGAGTGTATGATCAATTCTACTTCATAAAGAGACACAGAAACAAGAATTGTATAAATAATAAGTACTTAACAAGGAATGAGAAATGTGATTTTTGTTCCAAAATGTATTTTCATGTAGAAAATTATTTTCTCTAAATTTAAGATGTTTGATATAAACTCTCAACTATAAACTAATTATGGTAAATGAAATAAATAGCTCATATTAAGTGGTTGAATGAAGCTTCGTCTTTTATGTTGTTGCAATAATGGGGGAAAAAGCGGGAGAATGCCATACAACACTTATAAATGGATGCATCAAGATACGACGGATTATTTCCATATATATACCAAATATTATTTACAAAAAAATAAAAAATTTCAGTATTGATTGAAAATATATATTTAGTCTTATTTTGTTATGAATATTGTAAACATTCATTATAAAATAGGTCTGGAATAAAGGTATTTTTCACATTAGCCACATAATACAGAAATACCTAAAATTATGCAATTATTTTTGAATTATAGACCAAGCCAAAGTTTTCAAAAATAATTCTTCAGTAATATGATTACGAATCATATGGTGTTGATGGATTGCTCTCAAATGATTAAGAGAAAAGAACCGATTCAGTGGAGCGACATATGAGTTAATGAACTCTTCGGACTGATACATATAGATTTATATAGTTCAAAGTATAATAATACCAAAATGGATTATTTACTTCATTAAATTACAAATTAATTATAATAGAACTAAAATATTTGTGCTTGATACACAAGTAGTATACTTAGGATAAGTTTAATAAATATAAAATGCAAGTAGAAAACATAACATATAAAGGAAATAAAAGAATTCGATTTGATCAAATAAGTGAGTGTATTGAGAAACCATTGCAAAAGTACCTAAAAACAAGTAGGATTCAACCCCAAAAGTCATTTTAACCTATGATACATAATGATCTATCGATAAGGAGTGATCGGAATTTGTTGAAAAAAGTGTGATCGAGGATGAGTGAAGTTGAGTTATGTAACGATCCCGATTTTTAAATTAAATTTAAATTGGTAATTAATTTAATTTTTGGATTAAATTGTGAATTAAATTGAATTTTTCCCAATTAAATAAAATATTTATTTGTTTATTCATTTATAAATACAAATTGATTGTATATAAATTTTTGAATTTGAAATTTAAAAACAAATGTTTAAAATAATATATTGGATTTGGAAACTCTATACTAATAGAAAAATTGGTTTTGTATTTATAATATGGTGATTTGAAAGTTTTATTTTAAAATTGATATAATAAACTTCAAAGGGTTAATTTAAGATAAATCCTTGTGTATAAAATATATATGGCTTCTTATTAATGTATAAATTGATTTCAAAAAAAGTAATTTGTATATTTATCTCAAATAATTAGTTAATTAAAAAACAAAATACTTAAAATTTATACGAACATGTAAACATAAGATGAAAAGGGTTTAAAACAAATTGTATAAAATTAATTAAAAAGATGGGTTTAAACATAAATTTAAGTGTTTTAACATTTGTAAGCCAAGAAATTTGGAAATTAACAAGGGTAAATAAAAGAGATTATGTAATCACAAGTGTTAACTAAAGAAGCATAAGATTTACAAGTGTCATGTTCTTAAAAATTTATTTTCATTTTTAAAAATAAATAATGAAAAGAGGAAAATAAGTTACATAAATACATCTACTTTTCACTTCTTATTTTGTTTCAAGAATTCAAAACTAAAACCTGCAAATTGAAAACAAAGAAAAAAATTAAAACAAACCACCTCAATTCTTCAACCTGAGATGATTAACTCAAGTAATTCAAGCAAAGATTAAAATATGAAAGAAATCAAAACCCGTTCAAACAATTAATCAAAAAGGATTCAAAGCTTCAGCTTCAATCTGGAAACAAGATCCAGAAAAGTAAATAAATTCATCAATCTGGAACAATTAATTAGGGATTCAACAAAGATCATCTCAGAAAATCAAATTTAACATTAACTCAAAGCAAAATGGGAAACCAAAATCAAATAATGTGAAGCCATGCTCAAGCCCAGACCTGAGATCAAGCAAGGATCATATTTAAAACAAACAGGATCCAGATCAAACTCAGGGAGATCAAAATCCAGGCTTCCAAAAGAACATATAAAAATATTTTTACAGTGTTGCTTCTCTGTTCCTCTCTGTTCTTTCATGTCAGGTGAGCAGACCCTTGAACTTTTTTTTATCTTGGTGTTTGGATTATTACTTGAAGTTATGATGTGAACATGCTTGTATACTTGTGTAAAAATGCCTACATGTTGTATATGTATGAAGTTTGTGTGTATGCATGTCTGTTGCCTCTGTTCTAACATACAGGGTTAAAAAAAATTCTTTCAAAATTCAAACCCTCATCTCCTAATTCTCTTTAGACCTTGATGTCTAAATAAAACATGTTCGAATTTTCAAGATCTTGATTTAAAAAAAATATTTTTAGATTAGATAGTTAAATTTGTTGGAAAATTTGAAATATACAGTGAAAACTTACAATCTTGTCAAATTCAAGTATCATGGTTTCAATTTTCGTTTACATCACCTTGCTTGATTTCAAAAACCTTGAATTTTAAGAGAAAAATCACAATTTTTAGTTTGGTAAATTGTGGGAAAGTTGGAGATGAATGGGATTTGCATTTGCGGCAATCTCTGGCGATTGGCGGGTCTGGGTTCATCATGCTTGGACTTGGAGATAGAGGGAAGATAGGGGATCATCAGAAAAATACTCGTTTAAATTCCAAATCGTCGTGGTAGCCATGCAGGGTCGAACTAGGGCTCAATGTCTGATTTTAGTCGAGGGGTTTTTCGAGGTTATTGCGAAGTTATTGGTTGATCGAAGTTGATGGGTCCAAGGGGAATAGGAGCATGGGTTTATAGCGAAGCTCTGTGTGGGATAGCAAGGTCACTGGTGATCGGGATCATCGTCGGCATGGGGTTTTATCGATCGTGGTTGAATTCCTGTGTGATTGAGATACTGGATTTTGAATCACAGGCGAAATTGGCAAACTTGGGTGGTCGGGAAGTTTGGGAGGATCGTTGGCGAAGTGTTGATGGCGACGTAGTTGGCCAGAACGTTGGCGAGACGATGTACACATGCATGCATATTTATATGTATCTTTTGATTGGGGCAGAAAAGGAATCCTCGGGTTCAAGTACGTGAAATCAGGCGTTTGACTCGAAGCAGGTGAAGGCGTGGGTTACCCCGGTGTTAGGCTCGGGTAAAATGAAGAATGGCTCGGGTCTGTTAATCAGAAACCGGGTTTCTAGAGTTTTTTTTATAAAAGAAGTATATTTTCAGGTTTTAAAATTTTGAAACAAAATCTGTACAGGTTTAAAGCTATAAATATACTAAGGTTTAAAAAAAACTAAGGATATGAATAAGTTTTCAAGGAAAAATATTAAGGTTAAATATTTTAAAATTGTTTTGAAAGTTAATTGATTTTGAAATAATTTTCTATGTATTTTCAAATGAAGTTTGACAATGCTTGAATTAAGTAAGTGTTTGAAATAAGTATATTAGAAACTTCAATTAAGGAATGGTTTTGAATAAAATTATTTCATTCAAATAAGTTGTAATGATAGAGTTAAGTGATTAATTAAGGAAGGTTTTTGTAATTAAAAATATAATCTCTTAGTTAATTCAAGTATAATTACTTAATATAAGTAATTGAAAGTTATTTGATGGAACAATTAAGGATAATTAATATTAAAAGGTTAATTAATAATAGATTACGGTTAATTTCCTTGATGTAATTAAAAGTTGCTTAATTAATTTGTTTGTTATTAAAAGTTAATTTATGATAAGTAATTAAAGGGTAATTAATTACTAAAGATAATTACTTAATTAAAAGTAATTAATTTATGATTAAAGTTGGTTTATCAAATGATTAATTAAAGGGTAATTAATTAATATGGTTTATTAATTAAAGTAATTAATTTAAGGATAATTAATTAATTACTTGTTAATTAATTAATGTAATTAATTAAGGATAATCACTTATTGCAAACTATTAATTAAATGGTAATGAATTAAGGGTTAATTAATTATATAATTAACTTAAGGTTAATTAATTAATGTAATTAATTGAGGATAATTAATTAAAGGATAATTACCTAATTAAAAGGTTAATTATTTAATGATTAAAGGTTAACCGATTTATTAATTGGGATTAATTAATTAATGTTTTAAGGTTAATTATTTTATTATTAAAGGTTATTATTTAAAGTAATTTGTAATTAATTAATGTCAATTAACCTGGATTAGAAATTAATCTGATTTTAATTGATTGGATAATTAATCGATCTTACTTATGGATGTTTGAATTCTATTGATTGTTGAATTGTTTGATATCCCTGATATGTTATGTTTTGTGCTATGAATTGTTTTGGTGTGATCTCTGATGAATGTAATTTATTTATCTATGATAAATTTATATTATTTATCTATGAATCTGTGAATGAAGATAAGCGTTATAGTATTACACCGCTTATCGATATTGATGTGCTTGAATCTGTGATGATTGATGTTGTTGCACTATTGTGCAAAACCCCTGGACTACACCATACACACACAAATGTGGATTGCACGAGAAAATTGGTTAAGTCACAGATTTTTGAAGTGGTTTTAAAAAAAATTGAATTTTGAATCCAAAAGGTTTTGGAAATGGAATTGGGTTAAAAGTGAAAAGCTTTTGAAAAGGAGTTTTGTGGATAAAAGTTATTTTGAATAACTTAATAAAGTTTTGAAATTTAAATAATTTAATTTGAATTTGAATTCAAGATTTGAAATTGAATTCTATGTCGAGAATTATGGTTTAAAAAGGTTATACAAGTTATAGATGTGTTTATATGGGTTTTAAATCATTTTAAAGGTATTGTTTTGAGAATTTGAATTTAACCCAAAGGCTTTAACTTGTACAAATATAATCGGATTTTTCCAAAACGAAAACTATTTGTTTTCAAATAATAATAGCTTTCATACAAGGAAAGAATTTTCCTTTTTGTGTTGAAAGGATTTCAAGTTTGGAATGAAAATGGTTTTCCAAGTTATGAATGAATCTTTGGAAATGGTTTTGAAAGCTATGAATTAAATCTTTGATTTAAAGATTGTATGAGTTAATCCAATTTTAAAGGGAAATTGTTTTGAAAGAATATGAATGAATCTTTGTTAAAGATTGGTATACTTTGTTTTCAAATTGAAAAGGGATCTTAAAAGTATCCTTCCTATAAAAGATTTGAAGTGGAAATTGTTTTGAAATCTGTGAATGAATCTTTGTGAAAGATGGGTGAACTTTGTGAAGCGAATCTTTTTATTTAAAGATTGAAATGGTAATTTGTTTAAACTATTTGAAAGAAAGGTTTTGGATAATAAGTTGCAACTTAACTAGGATTCCATTATCCATATGGTTTTAAATATTGCGCTCATTATTCGGTTTAGCCGGAAGAGGACCTTGTATCATATAACACATTCTGAATAATGATACGACGTTATGGATAACATTTGAAGACCGTTGGTGAAGACCGGGTATTTTCGAAAACGAAAGGATTACCCGTTGAATGACTCTGGACTGAGAAGCTATGGTATAAAGATCTCTATATGTGATGGGAAGTCCGATCGGGATTGTGAATACCCGAATTGAAAGGGCTTCTTTGGAAGTGCCTTCGGTTCTGTTCGAACCTGGAACAGGATTGTATGGATGTGTGTCTGACTCTAACATGTCCGATTTCTCGATGCCCGAAAGTCGACATCAATACGTCCACTGTATCGAATGTCGCACAGTCGAATGCCGAGAAACCGAACTGTTAGGGTTTAAAGAAGAAGAAACAGAAACAATAACAGAATCTCATATATTGCAGCGGCCAACATATAATAGATAAATAAATATCTTTAAACAGAATCACTATATCAGTTATTACATTACATCATATTACATTATCAGAGTGTACAACAACAAAGAGCAGAAAGAAATATTACATATACTAGTGATACGCTTCGCCGTCCAGCTTGCTCCTGATCTCCACATCATCTCCTTTTCGATTTTTGCTCCCGAATAATGCTCAGCTGACTCTAGGATGCCCGTGTGGAAAATTGTGGGCAACCAGAGTTTAGAAAGGGAACAATAAACTCCAGGTCAGTCGTGGGACTGGTGTGAGATCTCAAAAATAGTTATTTTCACAAAGAAAAGAAAAGAAACCCGCTATGCTTTTATAAAAATGAAACTACCATAAGGCCTCCCGCCACACACACAATGCAAACGCAGAATTGGAGGAGATTTATCCTTATGATAGTCAAATATGCTTGATACGAGCAAAATCTTTTGATATAATTATTAGTGCATAGTGCAAAAAACTTTTCGAAAGTATAATATTAATCTTAACCAGCATAGGTATCATTATACTATGCCAGCTATAGCTACCACCTGAGGTGGCAGGTTATATAATTGAAATCGTACTGGGTTCGTATTGTTTTGTTTGGATTTCCAACAAATGGTCAGACAAAGGAACTTCCCACATAAAATGGAACGACTTTGGAGGGACGCTCCCGAGAACCTAACCGGATCTCTGCTACATAAGGTCAGGCTACCTCTGTAACTAGGTAACAACTAACACGAGTATGCCATCCCCTAGTCCTTTGGGACCTTTATCCGAGGGCCCTCAATCCAACAACCACACAGTAAAGTATCTGGGCTCCATACCATGATACCACTTTTTATAAAACATCGACATAAGTAAATATCTAGGCTCCATACCATGATATCACTTTTTATCCAGAAGGAAATGGTCATACCCTCAGGGGGAGCTACCCCCAAATAACCTTGCTGCCGCGATTCCTTTTTCGACCATTACCGGGTTGTGAGGCTCGACGAATCCACGTCCACAAAGCTACGCTTTTTCACAAAGCCATGCTTCGATCAAAATTGATCAGAAAATGATCATCACCACACAGCAACACTTAGCATGCCATATTACCAAATTGGGAATGTATCACTAGTAACCATCAACTACATAACCTCTGAGCTCGTACGTCTCAGAGAAGGGTGTTAAGCTAAAAGAATAAATCTCCGCCGCCAAAAGAAATGTATTTGATAGAAACCAGCTTTACATCTCAAAGTGTAATGTCAGACACACATCCAATCAAGTCTGTTCCGGGTTCGAACAGAACCGAAGGCATTTCCGAAGAAGCCCTTGCAAATCCGGGTATTCACAATCCCGATCGGACTTTCCATCGCTTAGGAAATCTCTATACCGGCGCGACTTAGTGCAGAGACAATCGACGGGTTATCCTTTTGTTCTTGAAAATACCCGGTCTTCATCACCGGTCTTCAAATGCTATCCATATCGACGTATCATTATTCGGAATGGGTTATACGACAAAAGTCCTCTCCTGGCTAAACCGAATAATGAGCGTAAATTTAAAACATACGGACATGGGTTTTCAATTAAGTCACAACTTTAAAATTTAAATATTTCTTTCAAATGGTTTAAACAAATTACCATTTCCAATCTTTTAAACAAAAAGATTTATTCCACACAGTTCACCTAGTTTCATAAAGATCCATTCATGGATTTCAAAACAATTCCCACCTCAATTGGATTAGCTCATTTAATCTTTAAATCAAAGATTTAACTTATAGCTCCCAAAACCCGTTTCCAAATATTCATTCGTTACTTGGAAAACCATTTTCAATTCAACTTGAACTTCCTTTAATACAAATTGGGAATTCATTTCTTATATGAAAACTTATATCGTTTGAAAACAATTAGTTTTTATTTCGAAAAAATCCGATTTCATTTGTACAAGTTAAAATCTTTGGGTTAATTTAAATTCCTAAAGCAAAACTTTATAAAATGGTTTAAGTTCATGTAAACTTATATAACCTTTTTGAAATCATAAGCTTACAACATAGAATTCAATTTCAAATTTTTATTCAATTTTAAAACAAATTTAAAACTAAATTAAGTTATTCAAAAATAACTTTTTATTTTGAAATTCCTTTTCAAAAGTTTTTCCACTTTAAATCCGATTTATTTCCAAAACCATTTGGATTCAAAAATTCAATTCTAAAATTATTTCAAAAACCCGTGACTTAACCGATTTCCACGTGCAGTCCATATTCGTGTGTGTATAGTGTAGTCCAGGGGTTTAACACGACAGTGCACAGCATCAACCATCACAGATTCAATCATATTAACATCGATAAGCGGTATAGTCCATAACGCTTATCTTCATTCACAGACTCATAGATAAAATAAATTTATCAATGAGATATATCACATAATATAAATAAAATTACTATTTGTGAGGAATCTAGTTGGATCCCTCCAACCTGTTTTCCTGCATCCACAGATATCAGCACAACCAATAAATATCGATTCAATCTGATAATAATTATCATATTCAGCTAAACAACCAATCAAACATTTAAATATTAGCTATTTAAATTAACTGGTATCCAAATTTGAGTGAGATAACTTACCTTGAATTTTCGACGAGCATTCAAATTTAAATTAAATCGAATAGCGTTCGATTTAACCTAAATTTTTACTTGCTCGGAATGATTCCAGAATTGCTCCACTGCATTGTATTCGTCGTTGTGATTCCGACGTCACCAAATTCATCTGAATCTGACAACGTATGCACGAGATATGAATTTGTAAAGTTTGTATAATATTTAAAACAATTTTTTTTATTACCAACGAATCACGGCCGCACAATCAGAACTCAAGATCAAGGCCGTTCTCTCTTCCATCTCCCTCTCGCGTTCGACAGAAACAAAAACCCACCGAGCCGCCTTCCATCTCTCAACAACGCGACCACTCCGATCACCAAGGGGGTGATCCATCCCCCCCGTTTGCTACCCCTACGCGAGAGCTACCCAAGGCAGAAATCTCAGTGAAACTCGGTGCCTCCAAGGCCCGGTTATACGCGCATGAATGCACCGATTTCTCGAGCAGATTCTGGCCTCCTCGTCGACTTGTTGGCGATCTCCACCATTGACTATGTAGAGCTCCTCGAGCTCCACGATCTTGCAGTAGAAAGTTTTTGGAATTGTAGCTTAGATTGAGAGATTTTTAGGGAAGAATCCTTGAAGTTTTCGGCCATTGACATAGGAGGAGGCGGCTGTGTGGTTTCTAGGGTTAGGTTTGGCTGATAACGTGATTATATAAACGTTATTTTATATTATTTTAATATATTTTTTTCCAAAATTACAAGTTTTACAAATGAACTCCAAATCACACGTGCCGCTGACATTTCTAAGGTTTTACCCATGTTCCGACCACAATGAAATGTGTTTCGAAGGCTAATTTGGTCGTATGCGTGAGTTACGGAAATAAACGATCAATTTTAAATTAAATCGATTAAAATAGTTTCTATGCGTTTTGAGCTGCTAGAGTCAAACGACAATTCCGATTGCTACGAAAATTGAAATCCGATAATAACTAACTATTACGGATCTAATGGAACTAGTTTTGTCGAATTCCGAGACTGTGTCCCGAAAGGCTATTTTAACCCGTCGATAAATTCGAGCGAATTTCACAATCGTCGAAATCACTTTAAATTTCACCTTTAAAACTTTACTAACTCTATTATAAATCATATATACTTGGTAATTAAATTAGAAACTATTCTGATTCACTTCGAACCAAAATATGATTATTTGCATTATTATATTATTAAATTCCATTATTAAATTAATATAAAATTCCAAATTCAACCTATCAACTTTTAATTCCATCCAAAATTTCGACATCATTATTTAAATCCAAATAGACTTAACATTAATTTTAGAAACCATTTTTATATTTATTTTACACCCAGATTCACCAATTATCCCAATTCCAGTATTAAATTATTATTATTCAAATTTCAATTGAATTTCCATTTTGAAAATTACAACTAAATCCTATTGATTTGACAAAATCCTTATTTCAAAATCAATTCAAAATCCACATTTAACATTTAAAATGAATTAAATGTTCAAAATTTACGACTAGAAATTCTAGGTCGTTACACTAACATTACACTATGAGATGTAAAGCTGGTTTCTATCAAATACATTTCTGTTTGGTGGTGGAGATTTATTCTCTTAGCATAACACCCTTCTCTGAGATGTACAAGCTCAGAGGTTATGTAGTTGATGGTTACTAGTGATACATTCCCAATTTGGTAATGTAGCATACGAAGTGTTGCCGATCATTTGTTGATCGAAGCATGGCTTTTGTGAAAAAGCATAGCTTTGTGGACGAGACTTCGTCGAGCCTCACAGCCCGAAAATGGTCGAAACAGGAATGTTGCGGCAAGGTTTTTAGGGGTCACGCCCTTAGGGTATGTCCATTTCCTTCTGGGTAAAATATGGTTTCATGGTATGGAGCACAGATATTTACCTATGTGGTTGCTGCATACTTATTGCTATGTGGTTGTTGGTTAAGGGCCCTCGGGTAAAGGTCGGTAACGACCGGGGATGACATATCTGTAGGTGTTGCTTCCGGGAAGTGGTAAGCCGGCCTTGTGTTGGTAGGGAACCGTTTTGGTTCTTGGGGGCGTCCCTCCAGAGGCATTCCATTTATTAAGGAAGTTACTTAGCCTGACGATTTGTTGGAAATCCAATCATCCAATACGCGCCTGTATGGTTTTAGTTGTAGAACCTTCCATCTAATATGGTAGCTATAGTAGGCATACTATAATGGTATGTATGTTGGCTAAGATTAATATTATACTTGCAAATGTTTTCCACTATGCACTAATAATAATATAAAATGGTTTTTGCGTATCAAACATTTTTGACTGTCATAAGGAGAAATCTCCTCCAAGGTGCGCTTGCATTGTGTGTGCGGCGGAAGGCCTTATGGCAGTTGCATTTTCCAAAAAGCACTGCGGATTTCAACTTTAAATCTTTTGTTGTTTATTTTAAAGATAAACTGTTTTCGTTTGCTCATGCCGGTCCCATGACTAATCCGGAGTTTATTGTTCCCTTCCTAAACTCTGGGTGTCCACAATTTTCCATATGGGCAGTCTAGAGTTGGGTTTTTTAGATAATCAAATAGTAGGTATAGATTCGATAGCCATCAGCCTTCTGTTTGGTAGCTTTTGGAAATCGTTGGATTCTTTGGATTTTTGGGATTGCATTTGCTACAAGTTCAGTATTGATAGGGATTTGTGCTTAAAGCTTGAGAGCTTTGGAGATTGGCTTTGGAGATGTTGTGTTCCGCGGCTACTGCTGATGTTATCCCTCTCTTCTATTGAAGTTAATGTTGGTTGTTCCTTTGTCGATGATTTTATTCCGCCGCTGTGTCTTGTATCTCTAATAAATATCGATATCATTTGTATCATTATTGTATCAACTGTTGTATCTGTTGTGTATCAATGAAATTGTACATTTTCTTTAGCTGTGTTGTTGTACTTAATGTGTTATAAGCTCCAGCATGAAACGGATTTCGACGTTGGAATCTGCAGCATTCGAGTACAAGCGAAGTACGGATGTCGATTTTCGAACGCTGAAATTCGGGTTGTGACATTTTGGTATCAGAGCTGAAGGTTGAACTTTAGCTCAGGAGTATAACAC
This sequence comes from Allium cepa, assembly GCA_030765085.1. Lineage (NCBI taxonomy): Eukaryota > Viridiplantae > Streptophyta > Magnoliopsida > Asparagales > Amaryllidaceae > Allium > Allium cepa. The sequence goes on along the minus strand of CM060945.1, from coordinate 115,605,989 downwards.
ATTAGGTAGCTCATTAGAGTTAGGGTGAAGTATATCCTAGAATGAGTATATCCCTATGATATCTGTCTGTATGCCTCAGTAAATTCTCTTACTATCCGCTGATAGTGAGTATGAGTGCAAGAAGATGGCGAGGTATGGGACAGGGAAAAACCACTACAAATGGTCGATACCCTGCAACAAGGGAAACAATATTTTCTCTATCAATCTCTTTTGATCATCACTTGATTTCAAATTCTTTGATGGCTTCTTGGCAACTCAAGGGAGAAGCTTTGGTGTGGTGGCAGCACTACGAATCGTGTAGATAAGTTCCTAATTCGTATTCTCTTTATCGGTTTCTTATCAGTTTTTTGTTTTTAACTCTAACGAATTCGAAATTTATTTGATATAAATTGATTAACTAAAATATGAAGTTAAATTAGATTGTATCAATAGAATGATTTCGATGAAAACCAAATAGGAAAATTTTGTTTCTTGTGTGAATTCAAGTCCGAAGAGGGACAAGTTGGTGTATACTTTGGGATATTCCAACCTGGATTGAGTATCTATTATTTGTTCTTTTGGGTTCAGATATATTCTACGAACGGTTAGTTATCCCTTCAAACTAACCAATACCCCTATTTATTTCGTAGATCTGGTGACCCGAGTATCTTGGGTAGTATTGAATGAGTTTGTTCTCGTATCTATTAGTGATATTCTAATTTGGTAAGTCAAATGCAGAATAGATATTCATTTTGACCTAGTAAATTAATTTTTTATCTCAGATGTGTTCATCTGTTCTCTATTGTCTCCCTGGCAAATTTCGGGGACGAAATTTTCTTAAGGGGGGAATCTGTAATGATCCCGATTTTTAAACTAAATTTAAATTGGTAATTAATTTAATTTTTTGATTAAATTGTGAATTAAATTGAATTTTTCCAAATTAAATAAAATATTTGTTTGTTTATTCATTTATAAATACAAATTAATTGTATATAAAATTTTGAATTCGAAATTTAAAAATAAATGTTTAAAATAATATATTTGATTTGGAAACTCTATACAAATAGAAAAATTGCTTTTGTATTTATAATATGGTGATTTGAAAGTTTTATTTTAAATTTGATATAATAAACTTCAAAAGGTTAATTTAAGTTAAATTCTTATGTATAAAATATATATGGTTTCTTATTAATGTATAAATTGATTTCAAAAAAAATAATTTGTATACTTATCTCATAATAATTAGTTAATAAAAAAGTAAAAAAAATAAAAACATAATACTTAAAATTTATATGAACATGTAAACATAAAATGAAAAGGGTTTAAAACAAATTGTAATTAAATAGAGGGGTTTAAACATAAATTTAAGTGTTTTAACATTTGTAAGCCATGAAATTTGGAAATTAACAAGTGTAAGTAAAAGAGATTATGTAGTCACAAGTGTTAACTAAAGAAGCATAAGATTAACAAGTGTCATGTTCTTAAAATTTTATTTTCATATTTAAAAATAGATAATGAAAAGAGGAAAATAACTTACATAAATACATCTAGTTTTCTCTTCTCATTTTGTTTCAGGAATTCAAAACTAAAACCTGCAAATTGAAAACAGAGAAAAATTAAAACAAACCACCTCAATTCTTCAACCTGAGATGATTAACTCAAGTAATTCAAGCAAAGATTAAAATGTGAAACAAATCAAAACATGTTCAAACAATTAATCAAAAGGGATTCAAAGCTTCAGCTTCAATCTGGAAACAAGATCCAGAAAAGTAAATAAATTCATCAATCTGGAACAATTAATTAGGGATTCAACAAAGATCATCTCAGCAAATCAAAATCAACATTAACTCAAAGAAAAATGGGAAATCAAAATCAAATAATGTGAAGCCATGCTCAAACCCAGACCTATCAAGCGAGGATCAGATTTAAAACAAACAGGATCCAAATCAAACTCAGGGAGATCAAAATCCAGGCTTCCAAAAGAACAGATAAAAATATTTTTACAGGCTTGCTTCTCTGTTCCTCCCTGTTCTTTCATGTCAGGTGACCAGACCCTTGAACTTTTTTTATCTTGGTGTTTGGATTATTACTTGAAGTTATGATGTGAACATGCTTGTATACTTGTGTAAAAATGCCTGCATGTTGTATATGTATGAAGTTTGTGTGTATGCATGTCTGTTGCCTCTGTTCTAACATACAGGGTTAAAAAAATTCTTTCAAAATTCAAACCCTCATCTCCTAATTCTCTTTAGACCTTGATGTCTGAATAAAATATGTTCTAATTTTCAAGATCTTGATTTAAAAAATATTTTTAGATTAGACAGTTAAAGTTTTGTTGGAAAATTTGAAATATACAGTGAAAACTTAAAATCTTGTCAAATTCAAGTATCATGGTTTCAAATTTCGTTTACATCACCTTACTTGATTTCAATAACCATGAATTTTAAGAGCAAAATCACAATTTTTAGTTTGTTAAATTGTGGAAAAGTTCGAGATGAACGAGATTTGCATTTGAGGCAATCTCTGGCGATTGACGGGTCTGGGTTCATCATGCTTGGACCTAGAGATAGAGGGAAGATAGGGGATCATCAGAAAAATACTCGTTTAAATTCCAGATCTCTGTGATAGCCATATGGGGTTGAGGTAGGGTTCGATGTCTGATTTTAGTCAAGGGGGTTTTCGAGGTGATTGCGACGGTGGTGGTTGATCGAAGTTGATAGGTCCAAGAGGAATAGGAGCATGGGTTTATGGCAAAGCTCTGGGTGGGATAGCAAGGTCACTGGTGATCGGGATCATCGTCAGCAAAGGGTTTTATCGATCATGGTTGAATGCCTCTGTGATTGAGATACTGGATTTCGAATCACAGGCAAAATTGGCAAACTTGGGTGGTCGGGAAGTTTGGGAGGATCGTTGGCGAAGTGTTGATGGCGACGTAGTTGGTCAGAACATTGGCGAGACGATGTACACGTGCATGCATATTTATATGTATCTGTTGATTGGGGAAGAAAAGCAATCCTTGGGTTCAAGCACGTGAAATCAGACGTTTGACTCGAAGCAGGTGAAGGCGTGGGTTACCTCGGTGTTAGGCTCGGGTAAAATGAAGAATGGCTCGGGTCTGTTAATCAGGAACCTGGTTTCCAGAGTATTTTTCTAAAAGAAGTATATTTTCAGGTTTTAAAATTTTGAAACAAAATCTGTACTGGTTTAAAGCTATAAATCAAATATTATACCAAGGTTAAAAAAATACTACGGATATGAACAAGTTTTCAAGGAAAAATGTTAAGGTTAAATATTTTAAAATTATTTTGAAAGTTAATTGATTTTGAAATAATTTTCTAAGTATTTTCAAATGAAGTTTGCAATGCTTGAATTAAGCAAGTGTTTGAAATAAGTATATTAGAAACTTTAATTAAGGAATGGTTTTGAATAAATTTATTTCATTCAAATAAGTTGTAATGATAGAGTTAAGTAATTAATTGAGGAAGGTTTTTGTAATTAAAAATATAATATCTTAGTTAATTCAAGTATAATTACTTAATATAAGTAATTAAAAGTTATTTGATGGAACAATTAAGGATAATTAATATTAAAAGGTTAATTAATAATTGATTAAAGGTTAATTACCTTAATGTAATTAAAAGTTGATTAATTAATTTGTTGTTATTAAAAGTTAATTCATGATATGTAATTAAAGGGTAATTAATTACTTAAAGATAATTACTTAATTAAAAGTAATAATTTATGATTAAAGTTGATTTATCAAATGATTAATTAAATGGTAATTAATTAATATGGTTTATTAATTAAAGTAATTAATTTAAGGATAATTAATTAATTAAGGGTTAATTAATTAATGTAATTAATTAAAGATAATCACTTATTGCAAACTATTAATTAAATGGTAAAGAATTAAGGGTTAATTAATTATGTAATTAACTTAAGGTTAATTAATGTAATTAATTAAGGATAATTAATTAAAGGATAATTACCTAATTAAAAGGTTAATTATTTAATGATTAAAGGTTAACCAATTTATTAATTGGGATTAATTAATTAATGTTTTAAGGTTAATTAATTTATTATTAAAGTTTAGTAATTGAAATAATTCGTAATTAATTAATGTTAATTAACCTGGATTGGAAATTAATCTGATTTTAATTAATCGGATAATTAATTGATCTTACTTATGGATGATTGAATTCTATTGATTGTTGAATTGTTTGATATCCCTGATATGTTATGTTTTGTGCTATGAATTGTTTTGGCGTGATCTATGATGAATGTAATTTTGTTTATCTGTGATAAATTTATATTATTTATCTTGTAATCTGTGAATGAAGATAAGCGTATTATACCGCTTATCGATATTGATGTGCTTGAACCTGTGATGATTGATATTGTTGCACCATTGTGTAAAACCCCTGGACTACACCATACACACACAAATATGGATTGCACGAGGAAATTGGTTAAGTTGCAGATTTTTGAAATGGATTTAAAAAAATTGAATTTTGAATCCAAAAGGTTTTGGAAATGGAATTGGGTTAAAAGTGAAAAGCTTTTGAAAAGGAGTTTTGAAGATAAATGTTACTTTGAATAACTTAATAAAGTTTTGAAATTTAAATAATTTAATTTGAATTTGAATTAAAGATTTGAAATTGAATTCTATGTTGAGAATTATGGTTTAAAAAGGTTATACAAGTTGTAGATGTGTTTATATGGGTTTTAAATCATTTTAAAGGTATTGTTTTGAGAATTTGAATTTAACCCAAAGGCTTTAAGTTGTACAAATATAATTGGATTTTTCCAAAACGAAAAATATTTGTTTTCAAATAATAATAGATTTCATATATGGAAAGAATTTTCCAATTTGTGTTGAAAGGATTTCAAATTTGAAATGAAGATTGTTTTCCAAGTTATGAATGAATCTTTGGAAATGGTTTTGAAAGCTATGAATTAAATCTTTAATTTAAAGATTGGATGAGTTAATCCAATTTGAAAGGGAAATTGTTTTGAAAGAGTATGAATGAATCTTTGTTAAAGATTGGTATACTTTGTTTTCAAATTGAATAGGGATCTTAAAAGTATCCTTTCTATAAAAGATTTGAAGTGGAAATTGTTTTGAAATCTGTGAATAAATCTTTGTGAAAGATGGGTGAACATTGTGAAGTGAATCTTTTTGTTTAAAGATTTGAAATGGTAATTTTTTTAAACCATTTGAAAGAAAGGTTTTGGATAATAAGTGTGACTTAACTGAGATCCCATTATCCATTTGGTTTTTAAATATTGCGCTCATTATTCGGTTTAGCCGAGAGAGGACCTTGTGTCATATAACCCATTCCGAATAATGATACGGCGTTATGGAAAGCATTTGAAGACCGGTGGTGCGACCGGGTATTTTCGAAAACGAAAGGATTACCCGTCGAATGACTCTGCACTGAGTAGCTACGGTATAGAGATCTACATATATGATGGAAAGTCCGATCAGAAATGTGAATACCTGGATTGCAAGGGCTTCTTTGGAAGTGCCTTCGGTTCTGTTCGAACCCGAAACAGACTTGTATGGATGTGTGTCTGACATTACACTTTGAGATGTAAAGCTGGTTTCTATCAAATACATTTCTGTTTGGTGGCGGAGATTTATTCTCTTAGCTTAACACCCTTCTCCGAGACGTACGAGCTTTGAGGTTATGTAGTTGATGGTTACTAGTGATACATTCCCAATTTGGTAATGTGGCATACGAAGTGCTGCTGATCATTTGTTGATCGAAGCATGGCTTTTGTGAAAAAGCATAGCTTGGTGGATGAGACTTCGTCGAGCCTCACAACCCGAAAATAGTCGAAACAGGAATGTTGGGGCAAAGTTTTCGAGGGTCGCTCCCCTAGGGTATATCCATTTCCTTCTGGATAAAAGGTGGTATCATGATATGGAGCCAAGATATTTAACTATGTGTTGCTGCATACTTATTGCTGTGTGGTTGTTGGTTGAGGGCCTTTAGATAATGGTCGGTAACGACCGGGGATGGCATATCTGTAGGTGTTACTTTCGAGAAGTGGTAACCCGGCCTTGTGTTGGTAGGGAACCGTTTTGGTTCTTGGGGGCGTCCCTCCAAAGACATTCCATTTATTAAGGAAGTTCCTTAGCCTGACCATTTGTTAGAAATCTAATCATCCAATACGCACCCTTTACGGTTTTAGTTGTAGAACCTGCCAGCTAATATGGTAGCTATAGTAGGCATACTATAATGGTACGTATGCTGGCTAAGATTAATATTACACTTGCAAATGTTTTCCACTATCCACTAATAATAATATCAATTGGTTTTCGCGTATCAAGCATTTTTGACGGTCATAAGGAGAAATCTCCTCCAAGTGTGCACTTGCATTGTGTGTGTGGCGGGAGGCCTTATGGCAGTTTCATTTTTCAAAAAGCATTGCGGATTTCAAATTTAAATCTTTTGTTGTTTATTTTAAAGATAAACTGTTTTCGTTTGCTCATACCGGTCCCATGACTGACCGAGAGTTTATTGTTCCCTTCCTAAACTCTGGGTACCCACAATTTTCCACACAGGCAGTCTAGAGTTGGGTTTTTTAGATAACCAAATAGTAGGTGTGGATTCGATAGCCATCAGCCTTATGTTTGGTAGCTTTTGGAAATCGTTGGAGTCTTTGGATTTTTAGGATCGCATTTGCTACAAGTTCAGCATTGATAGGGATTCGAGCTTATAGCTTGAGAGCTTTGGAGATTGGCTTTGGAGATGTTGTGTTCCGCTACTACTACTGATGTTATCCCTCTCTTCTATTGAAGTCAATGTTGGTTATTCCTTTGTCGATGATTTAATTCCGCTGCTGTGTCTTGTATCTCTGATAGATATCGATATCATTTGTATCATTATTGTGTCAAATGTTGTATCTGTTGTATATCAATGATATTGTACATTTTCTTCCGCTGTGTTGTTGCACTTAATATGTTATAAGTTCCGGCACGAAACAGATTTCGACGTTTGAATCTGCGGCATTCGAGTACAAGCGAAGTACGGATGTCGATTTTCGAACTCTGAAATTCGGGTCATGACAAGTTAACTTCTTTCTTTAAGTTAGTGTATTAAGCAAGAACATAAGGCTAAAATTAACTTCATTTAAAATAATAGTTTAGAGATCATACAATTAAGTGTTTATAAGAAACCACTACTTAACCTATAAGAGTATATAAGAAATCCCTACTATCCTAGGTCAAAGAGTCAGTATGTTGTGTGAGTTGAAAGGCTAAACGTAATACTTGTTCATGAGGGAACTCATAGACTCGATAGCTTCCATAAACTCGATAGTTTCCATAAAATTGATAACGTCCATATCTTGCCTTGTGTTTTTAAGTTATTCTTCATAATTCCCTATCTTCATGTTGATGTTAAATTTTGGGTATACCATTTCATATATATGATAGCCTCATTCCTACGATAGCTCTCATAACTAAAATAGTTTCATACTTTTGATAGATTTATGTTAACAATAGCTTCATATCTTCGATAGCTTTATATTTATGGTGGATTCATACCTTTAAGTGCTTTCATCGACTTTGATAGCCTAATAGAATTGATAACTTTCATAATCTTAATAGCCTTATATACTCGAAAGCTTTAATAGTCTCGTTAGCTTCCATAGTCTCGATAACTTTCATACACTCTATAGCTTCCAAAAACTTGATAGCTTTGATAAACTAGATAACTTTCATAAACTCGATATCCTTCATAGACTCGATAACTTCATAAAATCAATAACTTCATAAAATCAATAACTTCGTAAACTCGATAGCCTTCATAGATTGGATAGATTCATAAACTCGATAGCTTGCATAACTCAATAGGTTTAATATACTCGATATCTTCCATAAATTTGATAGCTTCTATAAATTTGATAGCTTTCATATATTGCCTGGTGTTTTTAGGTTCTTCTTCATAATTCCTTATTTTCACGTTGACGTAAAATTTTAAGTATAACATTTGCTCTACCTTCCCGAAAAGGGTTTTCTTCAACCTTGTTTATAGGGAATCCTTTTTATCCTATTTATTTAAAACGTTTGAATTTTAACGTCTCTCCTTCCCTTACTTTCCACATTAGCATATCCCTTTAAGGCCTTTGGTATTCCTCAAACCTATTATAGTATCCAGTAGATTGTATTACTTTAAAATCAGGCTCCTCTCATATTCATTTTCTTCTCTCACATATATTATTATCCTCAAAATTAAAAAATTCTTCCCTTTCAATTAGAGGTTTTCATCTTCTCAAAATCTTAATTATTTAGAGTAATGTACCTCTTCTTTTGCTCATTTTCATTATTTTTGCAATCTATTGGTATGGTTTGAATCGAGCAGTTTAGCTGGCTCATGCGATTTCTGTAATGGCCCAGAATTTTAGTCATTTGAAATTCGAATATTTAATTGATTTTAAATATTTATAAGTAAATTTTATAAGCTGGATAACTTATATTTGATATATAAGGATTTAATTGGATAACTAAACTGTCGATTTAATATTTGAAGTTGCAGAAATAATATGAAAATATGGATTCAATGTGAATGAAAATGATTTATAAAGATGAATTAAATTCTATTTGAATTAGAATAATGTTAGAAAACTTTTAAAATTGATTTAAAAGTTAAATTCTAGAAATTGAATATTTAATATTTAATTAACATGTAAAAATAGCCATTTTTCACACAGTCTCGGATTTTAACGAAACTAGTTTCATTGGATCCATGATATTATATTATTATAGGATTTCAAATTTCGTGTCAATCAGATTTACGGTTTAGTCGTGGCAAGCAAAAACGAGTAGAAATTCATTTAAGTGAATTTTAATTTAAATAAGTCGATTCGAAAACCTATCTTTCAAATATGATCGAATTGGCTCTCGATATATGTTCCATTGTGATCGAAATAAGGGTAAAACATTAGAAACGCCACGCGGCATACTTCGTTTGGAGTTCGAAAATTTTTTGGGTGAATAGTGTCGTGAAAATTTATATAAAAGGACATCAACTTTCTTATTTTTACAAACCCTAAAGAAAAAAAGGGCAAGCCGCCACTTTCAGATTCAATGGCCGAAAACACTCCTCCTTCTTCCTCAATTTCTATTCGATCCATTCACTTTCATGAAAAACGTTCAACTACAATGTTGTAGAGCCCGATGAGTACGACAAATCCAACAATTGTGATCTAAATCAGAGCGACGTGGGGGAAAATGGTCGCGTTCATCATGCGTTTGGAGGCTGATTTCTTGGAAAATGGAGGACTGAGCTTCGCATCATTCTCGGTGATGGAAAATCCATCTAGCTTCCTTCTTGGCCAAAAGATAGCAAGTTGAAAGCTGGAGACGTGATAAGTATATGAGACTTAGTTTCTATGTGAGGTTGAAAAACGCTTTTTCGTTGTTGGTGCGAAGAGACCGGGATCAGTTTATTCGTAAACCACTTCGGACCAACAGTTATGCGACTATTGTGCAAGTTGGTTGTGATGATATTGATATTTTGGATTTCATAGTGGGGGATTGCTTATTGATCGTTTGGGGTTAAAATCCCAATATACATATAGTAGCAGTGGTCTCTTCATTATGAAATATCCAATGTAAGGACTATTCACCACTAATTCTAGGGATTTCCCGATAGGACGTGGTAGGAAAGTACCTTCAGTTTGTCCTGTTCCTGGACAACTTGTATGAATGTTTGTCTGGCATTGCATTTCTAAGATTACGTACATTTATTTTTACAAACGTAATAAGTAGAGGCGGAGAAGGCAACTTCTCTTAGCTTAACACCCTCCTTGAGACATACGAGCCCAAGGGTTGTATTTTTGTGGAAGGTAACTAGTAGTCAACGGAAATGGCCGTGTGACATTCAAAGTGATGTGATATGTGATATGTGAAAGGTAATCGTTATCTTAGACCTCATCAATTGAAAATGACCGAAACAAGGGTAGATGCAGCAAGGCTAAGTGGGTTGCTCCCGAGTAGAATATGATCATCATCTTTTGGATATATTTTTACCCGCTATGACATTTGGGATGTAAATTAATATGGTTTGTATGCTATGAGGGCCTTCGGAAAAAGTCGGTAACGACTGGAGGATGACATGTTAGGTACTTCCTAGTTATAAAGGTAGGCGGTCTTGTGTTGGTAGAGGAACTTTGTGATGGTTTCTCGGGACATCCATCTAGAGGTGTACCCATCGGAAGGTAGTCTCTTCACCTGGTCATTTGTATAGAAATCCAAATTCCACTACGTGCATGCCATTTTGATTGTATTACCAATTTTGGATTATATGCTAGAATTTAATCAATGTAATAATTTTGGCTCGATTGATATTATTTGTGCAATAGACACTATTATAATATAAGAGGATTGGATATGAAATGTCTTAGTTATCGTAAGGTCAAAACATGTCTGTGTTTTTGTATGGGCATGTCTTACGAGGTACTTTTGTTTTGAAAGGAAAAATTTGGTAATTTAATAAATTCAGTTGAATGTGTTTCTCATGCTGGTTTATCAGACTGATATGAGCGTTCTTCCCTTTTAATGCTCGGGTCAGACTGAGTATATTTACAGGTTCGGATTTGGTGCTTTTGGAGCTTCAGTAGGAGAGCTGAAGATATTCATTTTAGTATAAACGTATCTGTTATCCGTTGCTTAGTTGTTGTATATTATCAACAATTATAAGGACATGTTATTATAACTGTTCATGCTGATAGCTAGTGATTGATTGTTGAACTCTGATTGATGTATGTATATACAGTTTTTGTTTTGTAAAGATCATTGATATGATATTATATGTTTTCCGCTGCGATGTGAGATTCTATATTGTTCTATTTGGTTCTCTCTTCTCTCTTTCTTCTTTCTTCTTTTCTTTCTCATGACTTTCCATCAGTCTGCGCTTTTTGGGTCAGACATGTGTGGATTATTTTCGATTCAAAGGGTACGGATATGCGGGTCGCCCCAATTTCCCTTATTATGTTTTTTCAATTATAATTTCTGTAAAGCCTAAAGTATGTTAGATTAAATAAGATTTATTGATTTTTGAATATAAAAAAATCTTACTTTAATGTTTAATTCATATCTTCATTTTATTTAAGCTTTGCTTCTGTAAAGCTTGGAGTTTGTTCGTTAACTTTTTATGTCATATCTTCGTTTGTGTTAACGTTTTATTTCATATTCTTCATTAGTGCTTTTTCTCATATCTTTGTTAATGCTTCATCTCTCTTCATTAATGCTTCTCGTATCTCTATTATTGCTTTCCCTTCATATCTTTGTTAGTGCATTTATCTTATATCTTTGTTAATGTTGTATCTCATATTGTTGTCAATGCTTTTTCTCATATCTTCGTTAATGCTTCATCTCAAATCTTAGTTAATGCTCTCCCTTCATATTTTCATTAATGCCATTACCTCAAATTTCATTTTGTTTATGGTTTCTTTGGTCTTTTTCAAACAGTCATTTTGCACTTCTCAATATCCTTATTAGCACTCCTTTGGTTCTTACTCAAAATCCCTTCCTTCTTTTATTTTTATAAAAAAGAGGAGTATAATAGCATACACACATAAATATATATACAAGTACAAATATCTACCTATATTTCTCTCCTCTACTTTAGTCCTTTTTTATTAATCCTATGAAGACTTGTAATTTGCAGATTATGAGAATCAGTTATTGATACTCGAAATGGAAGAAATAACTAGTGAGGAGGAAGCACCACAACAATAATTTTTTTATCCAAATGCTTGAGGAAATGGTAAATGAACTACCTATACTAACGTAAATATAGGTGCTGGAAAAGTACCTTTTGATATAGGAATAATGTATCGGCCTTCGTAAATATGATGTAGGTCAAAGCAGTGACTGGGATGGATGGAGTGAAAATATTGAAGTTGATATAGCAGAAATGCACGAGGTGCAATGCTTGAAGTGCCTCCTTGCAATAATTTTTCCACAGTAAGTAAATATTATACTAATTTGGGTGGAAAGCAATCCGTAGGAACAAAGAATGCTATTAAAGTTGAGGATTAGCATACAATAGATTGTTAATTTATATTTGGCAAAACTTAGCATATATAGTAAATAAATCAATCACAAAATCATAGACACAGAGTAATATAATAATAAGCAGCGGAATAGATAAATAGCAGTTCATAAAGCTACTTCAGAACATCAGAGGCTGAAACAAATACAATAAAAAATCCCAAGTACATAGAAGTCACTAGTATAAAAGCAACTGATAAGTCTGAACATAAACGACTGGAAACATATATATATATGCCATAGTCTATGCAGTATAGTAATTCCTCTGTAAACTGGAGGGCTATTAGATGGCGTTCCATAATGTACGACACAAACCAAACTCGTAGTAGGTGCGATAAGGCATATGACAAGGCACGCGAGGCATTGCCTAGTATAGGATACTACCGTTTTGTAGAACTGGACTGGTGGTAATGCATAGCAGCTACTACCGCCCACCTCGAGACACACTCCTATAATCAAAGGTGCACCCAATCAAATCACAAAGTAATAGATACATAATCAAAGAAGCATGCTCGATCGATGGTGATACCTCACTTGGCCCAGGTATATCTCCTGTTTTAGTCATATCAAGCTGACCTGAGGGGGTCGGGGCTGCGTTCATACCTTATACAGAATTTTTCACTAAATCATCCTATTTCGTTATGGATTCTCCACCACGTACACAGTTGTTAAAGTGATTTTTCGTATTGGCAGAGAGTATGGCAATATCCGATCCGATCTCTTTAACAACCAAACACTTATTTCACACCATGGTCATTTTTCATTTCAAACGGTTCATACTTTATATCAAAATATTATATTCATTTCAAAATCATGTCAGTTTCGAAATCATATTCACTTTCGAAATCATATTCACAAAATAAGTTAAATAATCATATCAAAGTATTCGCATTTAAATCCATTAAATCTAAATCATAACAGTTCCAACTTAACCAGTTGAATATTGAAAGTAGTTTATATATATTGGAATAGTTATACATTAACATAGTTAATATTTAAAAATAGGTTATAGATTAAAGTAGTATATATATTAGAAATGGTTTCAAATCAGAATTGTTTCTTCCAATTTCACAAATCAATTCAAATCAACTTTAGTTTCAAAATTCAATTTAAATCAATCTCAGTTAAACAATTGTAATTAAAAAGGTTATGATTCAATTCAAATTCTCATTAAAACATTTTTAATTTATATCGATTTCAAATCCAGGTTTGAACTTCAAATTTAAACCACTTCCACTTCAATAGATTTCAAAGTTTAAATATTCATTTTTTTTACAATAACTCAATTTGATAAATTTCATTTATATTTCAAAATTCAACTTTAATTTTATTTAAATTTGAAAATATTCACTTAATCATTTTTAATAACATTTAAATAAAATCTCAAACTACAAATTTAAATCAATATTAAATATTCAGTTTCAATTTTATTTAAATTTAAATTTGAAAATATTCATTTTGTTACCAATAATCAAAATCCAGTTATCAAGTTATAAAATCATATCTTTAAAATCTCAAAATTAATAAGTTTCAAATCAATTTTTTTTAAATACAATTCTTAAAAAAATAAAATTTCAATCAATTTCAATTCATCTTTCCAATCCTTAATTTATTAAAGTTATTACAAAATCTATTTTTAAAATATTAATATAATTTTAAATAAATACTTAAACATATTATATATATTAGTTAAATTAAATTTTTATTAAATTAAATTAAACCTTATTATAAAATATGTTTTAAATCTTATTTATATATTTAAAAATAATAAAAATATAATAAAAATCTTAAAAAATACCTTTTCAAAACCTAACTTATAATTTTTTTTAAATTTCCAAACATATAATTTAAAAATCTAAATTTTACACGTATATTAAAATAAAAATCCTTATATTATTTTGAAAGATAAATATTTATTAAAATGCATATATTTTCCTTTTTCAAAATTTTGGAAAATTGACCAACGGTGTCCGTATATAATCTTTTATCCTATGGTCAAGTGATACAGATATTTATCATTTCAATTCATAATAATTTAAATTTTATGGGTATATATCATTTCAACCTGCAATCCTAAAATTTCAAAGTCAATAAAATCGCTTAGGTTTACCATTTCAACCCAGTTCGATTTTCCCCAATCTATAATATCATTCGGGTATGTATCATTTCAACCTATAGGGAATTTGTAGATTAACAGGGCACTTACAGTGTGAGAACAATAAAACAATAACATAAAATGACATAGCATATCAATGGCAAATATGATCATAATTAACAATTCGAATATAATATATATGCTAACAGGTTATTGGCGTCAATATTGTCAATTAACATAGGTGAACAAATGCAAATAATAACATATCATATTCAACAATTTAATTACTTACAAATTCAAATTTAACAACATATTTCAATTGTCATTTCATGTGAATTAAATTTACTAAATATAAGAATGTTAATCGTGAGTGATCACTCACCTTTTGAGACTAGAGAAACAACGAGAATAGATAAATGGACACAGACCGGTGCACACTCACACGCACACACCACGAGACAATGAAAAAGCGAACAAAGAAGGCCGTGACAAATTCCGGGCAGCGGTGAACACAAAGCGAACTAACTGGACTTGAAATCAATGAATCAATAAATATATATATAATATATTTCTTTTTTTCCATAAGAAGAGGAGGTTGTCATAGGTGGAGAGTTTGGCTGCCTGTCGAGTTTTGGTCAGGGAAGTGGATGCGGATGGCTGAGCGGTCGAGGGCAAGGGTGTAGGTTGGGAGAAATTGTGAGGTTGAGCTGCTCGAAGGCGAGGACAAGTGGCTGTAGTAGAGGATGGGTTAGAGTTTAGCGCTGGTGGAGAGGAGAGCTAGTGGCTGTCGGAGGAATGGTGGCATTTGGTGGAGCGAGGTGATAGGATGGTCGGGTTTGGCAACAAGATGGTCGTGAGCAGGTGCTGGGTTCGGATCGACAGCGTGGCAAGGTGATTAGGTGGAGGGAGTGACGGCAGAGGCTGCTTGATGGAGTGAAGTAGGTTTGCTCGGCTTTTGGTGGTGGAGTGGATGAAGGAAATGGTTCGGTGATGGGGTGCAGGCTGTGGAGGGAAAGGGTGCGACGTGTTGTTGGATCAGCAGTGGAGAGGTGGAGGAGGTAAGAGCGGAGACTGCTGTGCTCGTTGGGCGATGGCAGCCGCGACAAGGAGGGGGTAGACTGCTTTGGGTGTTGTGGTGGGTTGAATGGGTGAAGTGGGGTGGTTCGGGTTTATGAAGGGTGCAGGCGGCGGTAGCAAAGGGGTGGAGGTGGCAGATCTCGGCTATGAGGGAGGTGACAGGCGTGGAGTTAGGTGGACTGAAAGGGGAAGAGGCTGGGTGGCTCGTTCAGAGGGACTGATGGTGTGCATGGAGTGGTGTAAGGCTGGACAAGGGGAGAGGATCTTAGGTTGTGTGCTGGTGGTGGGTTTGGAGAGGGCGAAGGTTGGTCGGGGAAGTAAGGCCGAGGGTGTGTTTGTTGTGTTGGATGGTGGGTCGAGTGGTTGGAGGAACGGAGTAGATAGTGAGGATGGGTTACGATGGAGGCGGGCACGATTGCAAAGCTGAGAAGGAGAAGGAAAGGTTACAGAAAGAAAATGAGCAGTGTTTCATGCAATAAAATGTTTTAATTTTTTTAATGTATGCATGGCCAAAAATGAAAGGAAGGGAAAGTGAATGAGCAGTTTCTCAGAAAATATAAATGCCACTTATATTTTTTTCCAACCGAAGAAGACAGAGAAAAGAAGCCTGAAAGAAATGAACGAATCATATAAATCAAAATACTGGGATAGCAAAAGGTCAGGCATAGATTCAAGGAAATATTTATGGTTAATGGCTATTGGATTTCAATTGGTGGACAATTGAAAACCATAGGTAACCAAAAGGCTCAAAACGGGTACCGATATGGCTAATCGTTTTGCCGATTTCGCCATGTAGCAGACACCAAAATGTATAAATGAATATACTGCAGAGATTAGCACAACGAGATGAATAGAATGGTGCACTAATATCAGCGATATGGCCAATCTATCAAAACTCAATTTTCACGGCCAAATTACTGCTAAACCGCCGAAAATAAGATAAACGGAGCTAAAGCAGTCCAAATTTGACGAAATTAAATATGACCTCTGACTCATTTTTCTTATATAAAAATATTCTGGTTTTAAAAATATTTTATTTTTTATTAAATTTAACTGGCTTTAAATTAAAAATTAAAAATTAAAATTTCACAATCAAATAAACTTATATATTTTCCGATGAAAATCTAACACTTGTTACATTTAAATAGACGTATTCCAAATATAAAATTTTCATTGCAAAATTTTATTATTTAATTTCATGAAAAATTTAGTTAATTACGTTATTTAAAATCGTTGTAATTTACGGGTCGTTACAGTTAGGCAGTGTATTTCTCATTGCTACTGGGGAAATCAATGGGTTACTTAATTATAGTGATTGAGTAACTATAAATGACTCGATTGAGAGTTTTTAGTTGGTTGATAATAACTAGTTAAATAGGAAATCTCAGTGTGATGATGTTACAAAGTTCCGTCGACTTAAGAATACTATGGAACTTCAATGTGAATACTCCACTAAAATTATAGTCCAATTATGGATGGCGACCATCCAATTATTATTGTTTGATCTGAATTGAAGCATAGGAAGTAAAACTCTATTTAATAGAGAATTTATCTCCTTTGTTGCATCAGATTAGTATCATGTTCAACAATAGTAAACTCAAAGTCAAAATCTCAAGCTAAGGAAAAAACAGTTAATAATAAAGCTTGTTATTGAACTAAGGATTTTGTAAATGGACCTTAGGTGCATCCTGGACTTCTTGTTGTCTTCTCCTCAGATTTACGATTCTGCTATCTCCTTTATGGAGTTCTTCTTCGGGATGACTTATTCTCCAGTTGACGCTACTTCTTCTTGATCAGAGCCATCAGTGTGGCCTCTCTAGTCAGCGTACACTCTTCGGAGCTGTTGCTTTTTCGGCTTCTGCTGATTCAATTTTTTTTTTGCCTTTCTTTTTAGTTTGAGTCCCCAATCAGTTTTATGTTCTTTCCCTTTTGTCTTTGTTTGCTCTTATAGCATCTTAATATCGAGATTCAAATGGTGGTGTCCTTGCCAGTTTCCATCTTCGGGGTTCCGAGATTAGTCTTATGTATTTTTGTTTTTGTTACCTGCCAGGCATGTTGGCAGCTCCTTATTCGTGTCATTTATATATATTCACATGTGTGCTCTCCTCTACACGTAGAGGATCACACATTTTTCTCAAAAAAGAATTTTGTAAATGGACCAAAGAGTCGTATTCGAATATTGTTGGAGTTTTGACTGATACCAAATGTCAAATATCTTAAGGTTATATGGTATTGATGAAGAGAACGTGTGTATATTATATCATTACTCAAGGTACAACTTAATTTGATTTGCAAGCGATGAATTCAGCCAAACTATCACATCATCAGCTAAAGTGACACATGGATGTTAATATCTAATATATTCAATATTAATTACTGATTGAATTCACGCATGTGAGTCGCACAACCGTATTTTGCGATCTTCGTAATAGCACTTGATTTAAGTAGTTTAATGTGTTACAAATTAAGTAACTTAATTGATGTTTGAAAATTATTAATTATGAGTGTACTTAGGCTTTTTGGTGGATTTTAGTAATTATGGTAGCTCTTTGGATATTTGGGTGTATTTATAAATGTCATATGTGCACATATCGATATATGATATCAATATATATAAATAGATTTTAAACATATAAATAATTATTATAAGGTTGAAGATTTTTCTAACAAATGATGTGTCAAGTGAGGCCATCCATATGATGAAAGAAAGAGTTTTAATTAGTTTGAATGAGTTGTTGGAAACTAAGTAAAGGACCAAGATATTTTCTCCTTGGCTCTCTATATAAATACTCATGCAAATTCGTTCTTGCCCAAACTTTTGAAAACCCTAGTCGTCTATACCAGTAGTCGACTCCCTCACTCCATCTACTTCCAAACACTAGACATAGTTAGTGGTTTAACTCATTTCCTTGCTTGTTCGAGTAGTGGATTCAGAATCCTAGTAGGCATACACATATTAACGTGCAAGAAGCGATAATATCTTCAAAGGTAATTATGTTTCATAGATTTATATATGTCATGCCCAAAACCCTATATATGATGATATTTCCATATGTATGTGCACGTATATATAAAATTTATTTCAGAATTATAGATTTAATAAATAATCAATATTTATTTATTATATATAAATTAATATGTTTTAAAATGTTAATTAATTAAAATATATAAATATATTATTTTCAACCTATGGCATAATTTTATATATTATATTATATATAATTATATATATGTATAAATATATATTATATCTTAAACAATTTTTTATATAAAATTGATATATGTAATTACCTAGAATAAATGATATATATATATATATATATATATATATATATATATATATTTAAAATAATATTAACTCTTGACCTTTATTTTAGAAAACCGACCGAGATTAAAATATATAATATATATTAATTTTATTTATCATAATTCCTAATTATATCGACTAAATAATTTTTATATGTATATTTTATTTATAAAAAATTTCAGCAAAATTATTTTCCAAAAATGGGCAAACACCTCCAATCTATTTATTGTAGAGTTGTGAATATAGGGTGTATAGCACAATTTATATATTTGTATTATGATTGATTTTTGGAGAGTAGATCGCATACAGCTTATGCAAAAAGTAAATTATAGTAAAGTAAATAACACAAAGATTTATAGTGGTTCGGACAGAATGTGCCTACATGCACTGTCTATTTTTATTATTCCTATAGATCTTTGATAAAATGTTTGAGATACAAAACACAGTAATCTAGGACTCAATGGAAAGTAATGTATAACCCAAGGAAGTCCATCCAATGGCTATTCTTGGCTACCTATTCCTATTTGGCTATCTCCATTAGGCACTTCCTACTATGATGTTCCTAGTAGACTATTCCTGCTAGACTATTCTTGCTAGGCAGTTCCTGTTAAGTTGTTCCTATTAGCCTATTCCTAGCTTTCTCTGACTTATCCACCCTTGATGTTGTAAGCATGGCTCTCCCAATTCTCCTCCATTGTTATTGGAAGCTTTGGTATTTTAAAAGTGGAAAGATACGGTCGTTACTCTGGTAAATCAAGAAATTTTCCATCCATGACTCACTCGTTTTGGACATTCCCCTATATATATGATAAAATCAGAAGTCTCCGTATGTACTTAGATTTCATTTTATAAATAGCTTGCTTGGGTTCGCTGGAAGGGTTCTGTTTGAGATTCGTTGGTTTAGTGGCATATGGACACCTTGTAGGCTATTTCCTTCATGCCCCTCCTTCGGTTCGGCTTCCCTTGATTCGGTGTTGAAACCCTACCCTGGTCCGGTCTCTATTCTCTATCGAATAGAATCTCCTATTCCGTGCCTACCGAATAAAAAACTTTATTCGGTGTTAAGACCATGGAACGAGATTTCCTGTTCGGTGCACCCAATTCTCCCCCATTGTTATTAGAAGCTTTGGTATTTTAAAAGTGGAAAGATATGGTGGTTACTCTAGTAAATCAAGCAATTTCCATCCATGACTCGCTCGTTTCAGATATTCCCCTATATATACGATAAAATTAGAAGTCTCCGTATGTACTTAGATTTCATTTTATAAATAGCTTGCTTGGGTTCGCTGGAAGGGTTCTGCTCGGGATTCGTTGGTTCAGTGGCATATGGAAACCTTGTAGGCTATTTCCTTCATGCCCCTCCTTTGGTTCGGCTTCCCTTGATTCGGTGTTGAAACCCTACCCTGGTCCGGCCTCTATTCTCTATCGAATAGAATCTCCTATTCGGTGCCTACCGAATAGAAAACTCTATTCGGTGTTAAGACCATGGAACGGGATTTCTTGTTCGGTGTTAAGACAATCAAACAAGAACCTCTGTTCAATGTTCGAGGTTGCTAGTCAAAGGGATATGCTTTGCCTAACCCTTCGTCTTCTTCAACTCCTTATGTCTTGCCTACTCTCGTTCCTTATGTTAGAAATGGTTAGGCACTTAGTATTTAGATTCCTTATAAGACCATTGCTCATGTTCCATAAAATTAATGTGCATGCCAGAAATCGAGCTCCTAACCTCTCTATTAGAAGCTTGATGCTCAACCACTTGAGTTACACATGTTTTTGTTCCATAACTCCTTCATTTCAAGTCAGAATTGAATGAAACTTAGACCAATAGCTTCATATCGTTGAGTAGAGTATTCCAATGCCCTTGAGTATTCCATTTTCCCGAAGTAGGTGGTAGCTCTCCAAGATGGGGCCTGAGTTGGCTGGGTGGTGGACATTTTAAGATGATTCCAATTTGTAGCTCGGATTCAAATGCAATTTTGATCTCGGTGCATGCCCTGACCTTAGAAACATTTACAAGTGCTTTGATTATATTTTTTAACTATGCCAAATTTTCTCCAATGCTTCGTTTGGCATGTGATTACATGATAGTGCCTTTATTATGAACCTTTCGGTCATTTCTATACTCCTCATTTTTTCGTATTCACCATGCTATGGGTGAAATTCCCACAATACTCCCCAAAGCATACTTTCATAGAATAAAAAGTGTGATTTGTTTCATCCAAACTCGTCTTTCTTTCTCATGCAATAGTTATTTCAATCCTCAAATATCTATATCATCATTCCCATCCTTGTAGTAATTTTTCCGCTGCTAATATGTTGCAGCATTGTTCACTTGAGGAAAGATGGTGAGTCATTCAAAGACATCCTTTGCCAGTATGATGTTCGTAGTTTATTCTTTCTTGGTACTATAATCATTTAGTGTGATTCCCTATTGATTCTCATCTCTGTTCGGTAGGCATTTTCTCCATCTGGTTCAACCTCCTTGCCCCCATGTCCTGAGGGCCACGTGTTGTCTTATGAATTGTTCGTGTCGACTAAAGTTCTATGAACTAGAAAATAAACGAACGAATTTTGAATAAAAATAACCACAAGTGCATGACGTACACAAGTAGTATGTCGCGAATATGGGGCATCCACAGAGAATTGATGATTTTAAAAAATCTATTCAATCAAATTATACCAAAGTCGAGTGAAACTTAAGCTAGAGAATTAGAAAATTAGCTAACTACCTAAAAGAAAAGAGATGCAAATATAAGAGTTGAATGACAATTTAGAGAATAAATCCACTCTCTAGATCACATAGTTCAACATATATGAAATCATTATCTCTCTTTTACGGTCGTTAGTGCTTCAATTGATGTTCTTATCATAAGTATGACATATTTGTGCTATTGATTAACCAACATAAGCCATCAAACTATAACACATCTCTTAAAGCACTTACTAACTTTCATGAAACTTGACAAAGAAAATTAAAATGAAATTTATTTTAAGTATGGCCTATTAACTATTGATTAGAAATATAGACCATCAAATTTTAATTTCAAATCACTTTCTTTTGCCATAATCATATTTTGATGAAGTGGCAATTAATGTTAGTGATTGTTTAAGCATAGCCTATTTGGTTTCAATAATATAGGCTGTCAAATTCAAAGCAAAATCAACTAGTAAACCAGTTCTATCATCATCATTAAGCACAAAAAGAGAGCATGAATTAACAAGTAGTTGAAGCTACATAATTAGAGAGCTTCATTACCCCTAAATTGAAGGGGTTTAGCCTCTCATATTTGTCATTTGATTAACAAATGTAGCTTGCAACATGAAAGCAAAATGAAAGGAAAATGAAAGCTAAATGAAAGAAGAGAACTAATTGACAAGAATTAACACTAGTCTAATTTGCATGAAAGTAAATCTACACTACTGTAACGACGGGATTTTCGACTCCCGAAAATCGACATTAATACGTCCACTGTATCAACTGCCGAGCAATCGAAGGCCGGAAAACCGAACCGTTAGGGTTTTAGAAGAAGAAAAACATAGAAGAAGTAAGAAAGAAGAAGCAACAGAAACAATATCAGAATCTCACGGTCGTAGCGGAACAACATATAATAGATAAATGAATAATCTTTAAATCAAAAGAACTGTACATTTTATACATTACATCATCAGAGTCAATATACAACACAACACAATACTGGACAGTTATATAAACCTGTCCTCACAACTGAATACACAGCGGAAAAGATAATATCATATACAAGTGATACGTTTCGCCAACCAGCTTGCCTTCTGAGCTCCACAGTACCTCCTGAATTTCAGAATATCCTGATTACCTGACTCTAGGCTGTCCATATGGAAAATGATGGACACCTAGAGTTTAGGAAGGGAACAATAAACTCCAGGTCAGTCATGGGACTGGTGTGAGAACTTAAAACGGTTTATCTTAAAAAAAATCAAACAAAGAAATATTTTAAAATGGATCCGCAATGCTTTTGGAAATGAAACTACCATAAGGCCTCCCGCATACACACACAATGCAAACGCAGAATCAAAGGAGATTTCTCCTTATGATAGTCAAACATGCTTGATACGCAGAAAAATTTCTTTGATATTATTATTATAAGTGCAAAGTGTAGAAAACATTTCGAAAGTATGATATAAATCTTAGCCAGCATAAACATTCCGCACTTATGCCTACTATAGCTACCATGTTCAATAGCAGGTTACCGCCACATTCCATGGCAGGTTATACAACTAAAACCGTACAGGGCTCGTATTGTTTCTTTGGACTTTCCAACAAATGGACAGGCCAAGGAACTTCATATTGCCACATGGGTACGCCTCTGGAAAGACGCCCCGAGAACCTAACCGGATCTCTGCCAATACAAGGCCAGGTTACCTCTGCAAAAGTAGGTAAATAGTGACAGGAGTATGCCATCCCCCAGTTGTAAACAACCTTTATCCGAGGATCCACAACCAACAACAATCACAAAGTCATATATATTTGCGACATCCACATAAGTTAAGTATCTGGGCTCCATACCATGATACCACTTCTTTGCAGAAGGAAATGCACATACCCTAAGGGGCGCTACTCCCTATAACCTTGCTGCATCTTTCCTGTTTTGACCATTACCGGGGTGTGAGGTACGATGAAGTCTCGTCCACAAAGCTATGTTTTTTCACAAAGCCATGCTTCGATCAACAAATGATCAGCAGCACTTCGTATGCCACATTACCAAATTGAGAATGTATCACTAGTAACCATAAACTACATAACCTCTGAGCTCATACGTCTCAGAGAAGGGTGTTAAGGTAAGAGAATAAATTCTCCGCCACCAACAGAAATGTATTTGATAGAAACCAGCTTTACATCTCAAAGTGTAACGTCAGACACACATCCATACAAGTCCATTCCGGGATCGAACGGAACCGAAGGCACTTCCAAAGAAGCCCTTGCAATCCGAATAATCACTAATCATGTCCGGAATTCCCATCACAAAGGGTGATATAATCTCTATATCGAAGATCAGCCGATGCAGAGACATTCGACGGTAATCCTTCCGTTTTCGAAAATATCCGGTCTTCAACGCCGGTCTTCAAATGCTATCCATTACGACGTATCACTATTCGGAATGGGATTCATGACCCAAAGGTCCTCTCCCGGCTAAACCGAATAACGAGCGTTTATTTTAAAATAAGTGTTGCATTCAAATTCAAGCAAATCACAAATAATACCCATTTAAAGGTAAATATTGATAGTCAGTTATTTAACTATCAATAGATATGCACAACATCACCAGATTTCAAATAATTTTCCAAATTATTTATTTTCCAAAAATATCTTTACAAGATATATTTTTCCACACTTCAACCATTTGAAAACAAATTTCAAATCACTTTTCACCTTTACAAATTTTGAAAACAAATTTCAAATCATTTTCCTTACGCGGAAACACTTTCAAATATTTATTCTTTTTCACTGGAAATCTGCCGAGTTCAAATACTTTAAAATAATTTATAACACTTATCCAAAATATATCGGGAAAACACTTTGAAATAAAACTATTTTTCTTTAAACACTTTACTTAAAATATTAGTTATAAAAATATTATACCAATATTACATATAACTTAAGTCCAAACTAATTTTCAAAATAAAAATTAGTAGATAGAGTATAACTATTTACATAACCATTTTCTCAAACAATTATTGATTTAAATCTTAGAAATAATCATTTCTATGTCAACTTAATAAATCTTTACTTAAAGGATTTAAAACAATTTAAGAAGTTAATTTCTCCAAAGTATCCTTTTCAAAACCAATTCTAGAATTATATATATGTATGTATATGTATATCTTTCAAAGCTATTCAGAAATTTTATTCGGCTTTTCAGGGAGAATACACTTTCATTTCAAAATGGTTCATTTAAACCAATTAAATAATCCGTAAATTTATTTCCACAGTTCAAAAAAATAAATCAATGTTTATTTTTAAACAAATTTCCCTTTCCTTTATAAATTCCATGGTGAATTTAAATTTCCAAATATATATTGATATACGATTTTCAAATCGATTTCAAATATTCACTTTCAATTTATCTTTAAAAGATATAATCTCAAAACATTTCACTTCATATTGGAAAACATTTCCATACTTATTTAATAATAAGTAATTCACAAACCTATTTATTTTCAACATTTGGAAATATTCAATATGCTTAAATCACAATTAAGTATATAATTTATTCTTTAAGGAAAACATTCTCTTAAACACATTTATTTGAGTCAAAAACGAATGTTGCGTAAAACATCGTTACGACAACCCAAAATCACTAGTATAGGGAATCGAAATTAAGATAGATGTATAAATCCCAATACTATATAAAACATTTCCTTTCGAAAATCATTTACTATAACAACAGTGTTATAGTCCACCATTCCCTTTTTTCCTTGAAAACGTCTATTTCAACAATGAATGTTGAAATCTATGGTTTCGATAGTTAATACATTTTAAAACACCTTTAAATCGTTTTAATTCTATTTAAAATATCACTTCCCCAAAACATTTATTTAATATATTATTCATTGTCCAAAATCGTGAATATACTTCGTTAACCAAATTCAACATTTCTACACATTTTATTTTAAAGGATTATCCATTGTCCAAAATCGTGGATATATCTCCTTTAATAATCTATAATAATTAACTTATCAAAATAAGTCGATTTCGAATTTATAAAACAATGTTTATAAATTCCATTTATATTATATAACGACTTCAACGTTTAAAATCACTTTATTAACAAATTCTATCCATATCCCATTTACACGCCAAAATCCAAATTATAAGCAAATTACGAATAATTCTCTATTTACAAATTCATTCATTTTATAACTTCACAAATCGTAGATTCTATTCTTTTATAAAATCCATTTATAGCATCATTTTAAAACGTCTTTAAAACTCCTTTATAATTCCATCGCTTTGATTTATTTCCGGTATCTAACGATACCAAAATTATATTCGGCTAAATTTTAGCCTTCAACGATTTCAATCACAAAAATAATCACACATAGATTATAAATAAAATCAACACACAACATTGAAACAAATTCAATTATTTGAGGAATCTAGTTGGATCCCTCCAACCTGTTTCACTACATCCACAGATGTTAGCACAATACCAATCCCATTTCAAGATGGGATATCGTGGTACATGGGTTTTATAAAATATTATCCGCTATTATGCGGCGCAATAGGGTCTCATCCGCTATATAATGAGGAAAATCAACTCCAAGTACATATATAATACCAATTCCACTTCAAGGTGGAATATCGCGGTATATGTGTTTAATAAATAACATCCGTTTAATATGCGACGTTTAGGGTCTATTTCAATACAACAGATAGTAATTTATCATCCAACCATACAATCAAGCAATTTTAAATCTAACTATTTAAAATTTTAAATCGAAACAAATTCGATCGAGTGAGAAGTTCTCACCTTGCTTCCAATAATAGTTGCAGTGTTTTATTTTGAATAAAATTAAATGCGCGTTTAATTTTATCCAAAATTATTACTAGCTCAAACAAATCCAAATCCAGGTCCATTGCGTAGTATTCGTCCATACGATCCCAACGCAAGTCGTTTCGTGCGAAACGGACCTCGTATGAAAAACTTATAGTGTTTTAAACATTCATGAATTATTATATATATTAATTTACAAATATTATTATTATTTTCTTAAGCTAGAATCAATCCAGACCGTTGCTTCCAGGAGATGAAATCGTGGCCGCTGCAATTTGCTTCTCCTCCAACAGGCAGCGAGCACAAACGAAACCCATTATGGCCGCCGTTCTTTATCAATTTTCTCACCACCTATGATGCTCGAAACATCTCACTCCACCACCATTCGAACGACCACCACAAACCCCACCTTCGCCACAAATATGGACGAACTCGATCGCCCCATTGACGTGCAAAACACCCATGAACGGCGTGCGTTTGAACTTGATTTGCCGTCGATCCACTCAATAAAAATCGATCATAGCCGTCAGATTTGTAGTTCTCGATGTGTTCTACGAAGTTGCAGTTGAAGATTTTTTAAATTAATGGGTGGTATGAAGAAATCGAGGGAAGAAGAAGATGTATTTTCGGCCATAGAATTATCTTCTGGCGGCTAGGGCTTAGAACTAGGGTTTGATGTAAAATGAAATAAATGAGGTCCTTATATAGAAAATTTCCGAAACCTATTCACCCGAAAATTTTTCAAACTCCAATTAAAGCGTGCCGCCTGGCATTTATAATATTTTACCCCTATTTCGAACACAATGGAATATATATCGGGAGCCAATTCGATCGTATTTGGAAGATAGGTTTTCGAATCGACTATTTTAAATTAAAAATTCACTTAAACTGATTTCAGTGTGTTTTAGCTTGCCCTAGACAAACCGTAAATCCGATTGACACGAAATTTGAAATCTTATAATAATATAATATTACGGATCCGATGAAACTGGTTTCGTCGAAATCCAAGACTGTTTGAAAAACGACAATTTTTCCTCGTCAATTAAATATTAAAATATTCAATTTCTACAAATTAACTTTTAATTCAATTTTAAAAGTTCTATAACATCATTCTAACTCCAATATGATTTAATACAACTTTACAAATCAATTTAAATCACATTAAACCCAATTTCCAATTATTTCTGTAATTTCATATATTAAATTATCGATTTAATTATCCAATTAAATCTAGATATTCGAAATAAAATTTATTCGACTTACAAATTTTACTTGTTAATATTTAAAATCAATTAAATATACGAATTTTAAATGACAGAAATTCTGGGTCGTTACAACTACAAACATGAAAGGAAAATAAACAAGAGAAGGAAAGAGAAATATATTAAAGTTGCATAAAAATTACATAAAAGAAATGGCTAAGTAGCCATAAAAAGAGAAAGAGAGCTTTGTGTTTTATTTTGAGCCTAAGAAAAACTAAGAGAGACTAAAGAAGAAGAGCGTTACATGAAACAGTAGGGGTATATATACATGTGTTAAACCCTAATTCATATTTTTAGGGAATGCCCAAAATACCCTTGAGAAAGTGTGGAGGCCAAATAATCATTAGCTTCTACTAATCATTATTTAAGTGTGCATGAAGCCATAAACTCCATAAGCATATGCATTAGCCTCTAATTGAAAACCAAGGTAAGTGGGTAGGGTCCTCCATGTTCTTCGCTTTGAGTTATTTCCATCTTCATTCTTTTGTCTCTTCTATGTGCATGCATACTTAATCATAAAACCACTTGTAAAATTCACCAAATTTCCTACAAAACAACATATAAAATTCCAAGTAAATTTTCACAGTTTAATAAATGCACAAGAATGACCATTTTATCCCTGTATGAAGATAAATATGTGACACTTTGAAAATAATTTGAATTTTGGTTTAAACAAGTAAAGATGCCCAATATGATCATTTATTTAATTTAAATAGAATAAATATGGTGGTAAAAGTATGCACATTTACATGCACATTAAATACCCCTACACTTATCTTATTATTCATCCTCGAATAAAGGAAAACTAAGATAAATCCGTTTTCGTAGGGGGCATGATTGCACTAAGCGTATGCAACAAGCCGTTAAACCTCTGGGTGTCCCCAATAGGACGAGTTTTTTCTCGTGAGGGTTTTCAACGGATACTACCCACAAAATCCAAATGCAGGATGAAAATATTTACAAAATGTAAGATTTATTTGCAAAGAGATGAATTCGAGTTTGTGGAAATATTCACAAGTGAAAGGTTTACTTTTAAATAGACACAAATAAGTGAGATATAGGCTTCGGTCATTATCTTGAAAATTTAAGTCATTTACTCGTCAAAATTTCCAACAGAAATTAAGTTATCATAACAAATAGACTATAGTTTAACTTGTTGTTTCGGTTGATAATAAAGTGTAATTATAAAATGGATCCTTAGTTGATTATCAAAGTTTATCAAAGTGGTATATTAATTTCTTTTCAATAAAAAGTCAAATCAAATAAGTTAAAAATAGTGCTAGAATTTCAATTGCTTACTCTCTCTTGTATTTTTGAAAATTTTATTGATATTTACAATATTTATATGCCTAACTCAGGTAAATAGAGGCCAGATATATTACCCATGCACTGCCTTGCAGACTTATGTGAGGGGAATACAGAGCGTGGCGAGTGAACACACGAGTGTGAACACCTATCAACCGTAGGCATTATTAGTAAATGAACTTATATATATACATCTAGCTCAGATAAACTGAGGCCAGACATACCGATCATGCACTGCCTTTCGGGCTTACATGAGAAATGTACAGAGCATGGCGAGTGTACACACAAGTGTGTACACCTGTCGACCGTAGGTGTTAGTAGGATATATATACACACAAACACACACACACACGTTTTGTTTTTTATATGTTTTTTTAAATGAGAGAGAGTTTTGCAAAATCATCTTAGCACCACTTAACTTAGAAGACAAAAAATATATTATATCCTTTACTTTAAATTCATCACTTTTAAAACAAAGATTTTAAATTGGGATGTATTTCATAAGTAACACGTATGAATCTTCCTACGTACTAGTTAAACCATTGTTATTTGTAATAAAACTTCATTTTTATTTTTGTTAAGACGAATAAATTTTCAAAAATTTCATTTTAGTAAACCAAAACCATATATTTATCCTATTGTGTTTCTTTAAAAATAAATCAAGAGAAAATTTGTTTTTGGGATTTTTTAAATATTTTTTTGAGTTTTTAAAAGAAAAAACAAAAATAAACCATGAAAAATTAAAAATGAAGACGAGTCTCCCCCCACACTTGATTTTGATTGTCCCCATAGTCATCCCAAGTGGAAGGAGAAAAATAAAAATAAAAACATGACCTTTATTTAAATGAAAATGAAAAGATGATTATTTACATGACATCAGAAAGTATGCCGTTAAAGAGTAAATGAAATGGTCTTCCAAAGACCGATTCATTTGCCTCGTCAAGTATGTGAGACACAGCTCAAGTGCAGAAAACTAAACGGTAAAAGATTTTGAAGTTGAACGTTAAATTTGGAAAAACAAATGTCGTTTTATTAAAAATCGTATGAGTTTTTTTTATTTTTGATGACTTTCGTGGTTGATAAAAAAACTAGTTGAAGTTCATGTTTATTTTCACCAAATTGAGATTCAAACTCGTCATTGATTTTTTTTTCGAAATTATCAATTTCAAAATCAAAATGGTATTTTAAATCTTCCCATTCAGAATTTGACAACTCATTTTCAAAAAATCCAAAGAAATCATGCTCGTTAAATTCGTCATCCTTTATTGAATTATTAACAACTTCATTGCATATGCCAAGTTCAAAATCCAAAGTTGTTGTATTCAAATTTTCGAAACCATAAAAAGGAAGATCAAATTTTAAATCACATTTCTCACTCTCAAAAGAATTTAAATCCAAGTCAATTACCAATTTTTCAACAACTTCGTTAAGATTTTCGTTTTCAATTTCAAAAGTTGTTATTTGAAAATTGTCGATTTGGGTAAAAGGTGGGTTATCACTTGAGTCGTCGCACATTGGGATTTGATTTTGTTGATCACGTTGTTTCATATATGTTTCAAACAACAAATCCATGTGGTCATTATAGATTTCGTTCATTTGTTCAACAAAATCCAATTTATAGTTATTAACTTGAGAATTTTTGATTTGGATTTGTTGAGAACAAAAATTTTCAATCGTACCATGGTTAAGATTATTACCATTGCCAGAATCGTTTGAAAAATTGTTTCCATTTCATTTTAGTTTGAAATTCATTTTAGAGTTCGAAATTGAATTGGCATGGGTTGTCATCAAAATTGTTTGAATTTTGAATTGAATTCAAATTTTGAAATCCTTGAAAATCTTGACTCAAGTTATCGCACAAATACGAATTACACAAATCATTTATCATTTGATTTTGTTGTGTAGAGATTTCAAGTAAAGATGATATGCTATTTTCAAAATTTGAGGGTTGCTCGTTATTTGAAAACTTTATGGTGCAAGATCCGAATTGTTTGAACAATAGTTTTTGTTAAAATATCTATACGAATTTGGAGTGATATATATATGGATTATATTGGTTTTCACAACTATCGTAAAATTCATGTGAGTAAGGAAATTCGGACATTTACAAGAATGTTTTTGGTTTTTTTATAAAGGAAAAATATTTACAAATAGAATTTTTTTTTCAAAACAGAAAATTGATTTTTTTTGAAAAGTTTTTAATTTTTTTTTTGAATTTTGGTTTTTTCTAATTTTTTTAGACTTTCGAAATTTCAAAGAAAAAGGATTCAAAAATTTCAAAAGAAAGGGAAAATGAATATTTATAATTTTTTTAGTTTTGGATTTTGAACTTTTTTTTTAAATATGCATGAACTAATGCAACTAAATGAATGCAATGGTTTAATTACAAATGATTTATCCTAAGTTAACCCAAAATTGTATAATCACACTCTGTCTTAAATTAATAAGATTGTTCTCGGCCAGGTAACGGGCAGGAGTTATTGGTGCACCACGAATCAATGTAGCAATGCAGCTAAAGGTTTAAGTATCTTCAGAGAAACAACCACTATAATATTTACGAATCACCGTAATATTTATAAATGGTTATTGCTCTGCCATAGCCTAGACACCATGAAATTAAATTATTCAAAGAAGACAACTTGTCAATATACAATTAAGTGTTATTGATGTCTATCCGTTATTATTAACAAATTCTAAGATGAAATGCAAAGCAGAAATTAAACGTGTATTAACAATGCAACTACGAATGGATTATTGTTTTTTTTCTGAATTTTTGAAATTTTTTAAATATATAAATGCAAGCAATCAACAATGCAATTTAAATAAAAGTAGAGATGAAAGCAGCAATATTTTTATAAGCAAGCCAACAATTTATTTTTGGCAGCAGAGAGAAGCAAACAACTCTTCCAATCTGCTTTGACAACCTGAAAATAAAAATCAAACTAAAGTTCTATCAAAACAAATAATTCAAATAATAGAAAATCAAAATCAAAACAAATCCCCTGCAACTGCGCCAAAACATGTTCGTGTCGACTAAAGTTCTATGAACTAGAAAATAGCCGAACGTATTTTAAAATTAAAATAACCGTAAGCTCACGGCGTACACTTGTAGTACGTGGTGAATACTGGTCGATCCGCAGAGAATTAATGATTTTAAAAATTCTATTCAATCAAATTATACCAAAGTTGAGTGAAAGTTAAGCTAGATAATTAGAAAATTAGCTAACTAACTAAAAGAAAAGAGATGAAAATATAAGAGTTAAATGACAATTTAGAGAATAAATCCCCTCTCTAGATCACATAGTTCAACATATATGATATAATGATCTCTCTTTTATGGTCATTAGTGCTTTAATTGATGTGCTTATCATAAGTATGACATATTTGTGCTATTGATTAGCCAACATAAGCCATCAAACTATAACACATCCCTTAAAGCACTTACTAACTTTCATGAAACTTGACAAAGAAAATGAAATCTATTTTAAGTATGGCATATTAACTATTGATTAGAAATATAGACCATCAAATTTTAACTTCAAATCACTTTCTTTTGTCATAATCATATTTTGATGAAGAGGCAATTAGTGTTAGTGATTATTTTAAGCATAGCCTATTTGGTGTCAACAATATAGGCTATCAAATTCAAAGAAAAAAAAACTAGTAAACCATTTCTATTATCATCATTAAGCACAAAAAGAGAGCATGAATTAACAAATATTAGAAGCTACATAATTAGAGAGCTTCATTACCCCTAAATTAAAGAGGTCCAGCCACTTATATTTCTCATTTGATTAACAAATGTAGCTTGCAACATGAAAGCAAAAAGAAAGAAAAATAAAAGCTAAATGAAAGAAGAGAACTAATTAACAAGAATTAACACTAATCTAATTTGCATGAAAGGAAATCTACAGTAAAAACATGGAAGGAAAGTAAACAAGAGAAGAAAAGAGAAATATATTAAAGTTGCATAAAAATTACATAAAAGAAATGGCTAAGTAGGCATGAAAAGAGAAAGAGAGCTTTGAGTTTTATTTTGAGCCTAAACTAAACTAAGAGAGACTAAGGAAGAAGAGGGTTACATGAAACATAAGGGGTATATATACATGTGTTAAACCCTAATTCATATTTTTGGGAAATGCCCAAAATACCCTTGAGAAAGTGTGGAGGCCAATTAATCATTAGCTTCTACTAATCATCATTTAAGTGTATATGAAGCCATAAACTCCATAAGTATGTGCATTATCCTCTAATTGAAAATCAAGGTAAGTGAGTGGGGTCCTCCATGTTCTTCACTTTAAATTATTTTCATCTTCATTCTTTTGTATCTTCTTTGTGCATGCATATTGCATCATAAAACCACTTGTAAAATTCACCAAATTTCCTACAAAACAACATAGAAAATTCCAAGTAAAATTTCACAATTTAATAAATGCACAAAAATGACCATTTTACCCCTGTATGAAGATGAATATGTGACACTTTAAAAATAATTTGAATTTTGGTTTAAACAAGTTAAAATAACATATATGATCATTTATTTAATTTAAGTAGAATAAATATGGTGGTAAAAATATGCACATTTATGTGCACATCAAATATTCTAAAATTGTCTAGGCGCCCTAAGAAATATACAGCGGTTCCATGGCACATGGATTTTACGGTGTGTATTTTGCATTGATTGCCTAGTCATTCCACTAGTGATCCCTTCATCACCATCATGCATACTTGTATGGGTCAATCACCAATATGTTTGGCTTAGTAAGTGGTTTTTGCTAAAGTTCTAAACGTCGGTTGATCGTGCACTTGTGCTGTGAAGCTAATCTTCTTTTGATGTTTATGTGTTGTTGCGTCTGATATTTATTTATATCCATATTCGTTTTTTCCTGACTAGTAGTCATGATATGTTTGTTCTATATGATTGCTAGGTTTGCTTATTCCATTAGCAACCTTTCCCGTCGCTATCTTGCATACTTGTATGGGATCAATCACAAACAAGTCTAGTAGGGTAAGCGGTTTCTATGACTGATGCTTCCCTCGGCCCATACTTTATATTTCCTATTTGAACACTTTCACAAACGCATATATATGTTATAGAAATTTTAAATGAAATTTTCATACCTGATTAGGATTAGTTGTTGCACCTGTATTTGTATAGTATCCTTGCTTGGCCATTAGCTTGTTAGCAATTTTTTCATTGTTACCTTAACACTTATACATGATCAATCACTGACAAGTTAGGCAAGGTGAATATACTGGTAAAGTCGTTCCTTGTTATTTTTCTAGATCTTCTAGCAACTCTTCTTTTTCCCTTGGGATATTTGCATAGGATCAATCACTATCAAGTTTGTTAAAGTGAGCAATCTCTAGTAGAGTGTCCAATCCTATGTGTCCTTATTTGGTTGTCATGAACAGTTGGTAGTCTTCATAGGAAATTCAATTTTGACTGCTTGCACTGAGCTATATAACTGATAGTCAT
The DNA here is from genome assembly GCA_030765085.1 of Allium cepa. Classification (NCBI taxonomy): domain Eukaryota; kingdom Viridiplantae; phylum Streptophyta; class Magnoliopsida; order Asparagales; family Amaryllidaceae; genus Allium; species Allium cepa. The sequence continues at coordinate 115,571,886 of CM060945.1, read as the reverse complement.
GTTTTACTATAGGCGAGCTCAGTTATCCATTGTTGACAGAAATCCAAACCCGAATTTGGGGGTGAACCAACTAGGCGATGGTCATACCCTGACCACAGGTAAATCGGGTTCTCCATAGCCATTCCAGTAGCTTGTGGTTGATCAATAATAACGGACACCTGGTTAGGGTCACTTCAGTATGTCACTGCTAGTGAGAAGTTCGAATCGATTATCAATGATGGACACCCGGCTAAGGATCACTCTAGTCCATCACTGCCGACAAGAAGTTTGAGTCAATCATCAATAATATACACACGATTAGAAATCATTCTGTTCAATCACTACTGGCGAGAAATTTGAGTCAATCGTCAATGATGGACACCTGATTAGCAATTATTCTGGTCCATCATTGTTGATGAGAAGTTTGAGCCAATCATCAATGGTATTCATCTTGTTAGGGATCACTCAGGTCCATCACTATCGACAAGAAGTTTGAGCCGATCATCAATAATGGGCACTCGGTTAGGGATCACTCTCGTCCATCACTGCTAGCAAGAAGGTTGAGCTGATCGTCAATAGTGAACTCCGTTCCGCAATCATGTCCTGATCATAGGTAAATCCGATTCACTGTTGATGGCCAAAGGTTTGTCCATGCTTTCCATGATGTACCAGAGTTGGGTGCCCCCTATATGTAGTGCCTTGCCTATATAGTCTTAGAAACTGGGGACTTTATTTGACATGGGATGGTTGCTCATATGGTGTTTTTGTAGTATTAGTCATCTACCATTGCTTTCCACACCATATCCATGGGGTTTGGTAAGACCGTGATGATCGACAATCCACTTGTCCATAATTCATGTAGTTGCAATGTCAATGCGCAAAAAACGAAATGTAGGTTTTGAACAGTCCATGTTTTCTTGGATACTGCTCTATCCACGATGATGAAATATAAGCTTCATTCCTTGATCCATGATGTAGCGTAGTCTTTCTTAGATCAGGTCAGGTGCCCCTGGCCAAGGAAAAATTCGCTCCAGGACTGGATTTGTTTCCTTGAGTGGATGATGCTTTGTCCTAGAGTCGCATTGTTTCACCGCTTTCCATTAGAGCATCGCGGTTTTTAAATCAACCTCGTCCTACTTCTCCTTAATCAGATCTAGGAACATGTTTAGCAATTACTCATTCTCCTCTAAATCATAATGGATTCTCTTACAGGATAGGACCACAGTTTCGATGGAAAGCATAACCCATAATTCCTAAGCCAAAGCAAAAAGAGTATGTCCCATTGTTGTTTCATGGGAAGTGCAAAGCACATAAAGTACCAATGGCATCTCATCCATTCGAGCTTTCTTATCATTTTCCAAACGCTCTTTATGAGCATTTTGAGAACCTTGTTCACTTCTTCAATCTACTCATTAACCTATGGGAGAGGAACTATAGAAAAACTTTTTAGATTACATGTTGCTGATAGAAGTTAGTGAATTCTTGACTATCAAACTGCTATTGTTTGCTTGAGATTATCTGGAGCAAAATTCCATACTTGGTAAGGTAATCCATGGCCACTATTTATATTTAGCTCCACCTATAGCTATTAAGAGTTCTCTGATTAGATCCATGTCTGTGAGGTTTCCTCTTTTCGGGTCCGCCCTCCATATAGTCTTCTTGACTACCTTGATTTACGTTGTCCAATATTTCCTTAGCCTCTCTTATAGCCATGTACCTTAGTAGCGAGTTAGGGAAAATTCTTTTGTATAAGATGTCATCCTGTATAGTGCACCAAGTTGCCTTGCGCATCACCTTCCTTGCTTCATTCCGATTTAAAGGTGAGGTTTTTACTATGACCAATTCAAAAACAATCCATTTCTCGAGAAGCTAATTTTTCCAAATCGTCAGCATCTCGATTCTCCTCCTACATTAAGCGTTAAGTGGTATGCATTAAGCAAAGCCTTTTATTTTTTATTTTTTAAGTGGTATGCCAACCATCCTCATTTGACTTAGAACTCCCAATATGCTTGATTCACTGCCAATTGCATGTCACTATGGATACATATAGTCCTGATTCCTAATTCTTTTACTAATTCCAATCTTGCTTTCAATGTACTATACTCTATCGTTCGGTCTAGCCTGCAAGGTAAGAGGTCCATTGACCCATAAGGGTCAAGAATATTTGTTCTTGCCTAGCCATTAGTATTTCTCTCACTTCCATGGGTGTTGCATAGTCATGTGGCATGGTGTTATTATACCTTAAGAATTTCTGTTAAATGTCATTTAAAATTTATTAATTAAAGTAAGTCATACCATTGCATTATTGTCCCTGCACTCTATGGGGGTATTTAGTCTCTAAAATGTCATGCTTCATATTCATATGAAGACTCTGTTCTGTGCCTTTTTGAAAATATTATGCTCCATCATCTTTAGAGATGTCTAGTCCCATCTATGAAATGGGTCAGAATTGCACTTCACTATCTTTGGAGGAGCTGAACCTAGTCTCACATTATCTCTGATGGAGTTGAATTCTACTTCTGGGACTAGGAAGTTTATGCTCCGTTGTTTGATCACTCGGTCCTTCACAATTTTCATGCACATATCTAGTAGGAGGACATGATCTATTGTCCATGAAGGGATCCAACACCATGCCCCCGAGCATGTTTACACTCTTTCTTCATAGGGACTCATTTCCATTGAGGGACCGTGGTCTACTGTTTGTGGCAAACTTGGTGGAGTTTCCTTAGTGTTTCAATCCAAAGCATACCTGCAAAATCTATCTATGTTCATTGATCTCATGACCATAAACCTCATGGAACATGAGATATTTGTTGGTGTCCATCTCTACTGCATTTGATTCTCTATCCTCATTTCGCCTAATCAACTATTTTTATTAGCAAGATAGATCCATTCTGGAGTCTCTATAAGCTACGAATACAAAAGCTCACCTTGTCTTCTAAAGTGTTTTCTTTCCTGAAGTTCTTCATGTCCAACCCGGTTGACATCTATCCATCCTGCCTTGATATTAGAAACCCCCAAGCCCATGAACTTGTCCACTTGATAGTACAAGTCCTCCTAATTGGTGGTCAAATTTTTCTTAAGTTCCTTTAAAACTCTATTTTCCTACCAATTCTTGAAGAAACGACCACAAATAAAGTCCATTCACTAAGTTGTTGCATAGCGACTGCTAAGTCGCTGAGCCATGCAAGATTGTTCCGTACGTCTTATCCATCCTTCTGCTTCCTTCGTAGCTCCAACCACTTTTGGATGCCGAATGTAGCTCCTCAAATGCATTCAAGGGTTAATTTTTCAAATGTATTATTACATGGCCAATGTCTTAAAATTCGAGGGTTAACTGCACATCTGATGTTCTGAGTGAACTAACTATGGTTCATCTTGTCAAGCTCTGCTCTCCTGCTCTACTTTCCTAACAATCAATGCATTAGCCTTGGGACATGCTCCTCGGATACCAGAATTCTACCTTAGGTTGCATAGTGGGACACATCGTGCCCTCCGGGAAATAGATCAACCACCTGCATATCAATTGGTATGAACTCAAGTGGTCCCATTTCAGTAGCCAAGTGTGTGGTTCCTATATTAGCATTGACTTTTGGTGAGACATTCTCCCTCGGTTTGACATGGGCCGTACAATTGGTTTGCTACTTATTAGTTCCGCATTGGCCCAATTTGGTTCGAACCCTAGCCAATTCGGTTTTTGGAAGTTCAGATTTCATTGCTCTTTCCCGCTTTACCTGCTTTCTTACATCCATTTTTGGAAACAGAATTCCATATTCATTCTCTTTGGACCTGCATTGGTGCTGCTTTCCCCATGAGTCTAAGGAATGCTCCATTATTTCCAAATAGTTAACTAGGAAAGAATCTATCATATTTTCCTTCATCATTTGCAATCATTACCAAATTTTTCTCTAGCAGCTATTCCAGACTGCCTTCCTAATGCAGCACAATCTAACCTCATTTACTTTGCCGGCTCATAAACAAATTCCTCTAATGTGGTTGGTTTCTCCATTATCAATCTTTTAGTAAAATTTAGTCTAGGGTGTTCTCTATTAGACAAGTCATCAAGGCAAACCTTTCATATGTGTTCTGAATTCTAGTGGTTATGGCATTAAACAGGGATAGGTAGTGTCGTAGCAACTCATCTTCCCTTCGCTTCACATTAGACGATGAGTGTCCATCTTCTGATTGTTTAATATGCACCTAGAATTGACTAATAAACTTCTTCTTTAACCTTGCAAAAGAATGAATTGATCATAAGGGTCAACTTAAAACTACATAGTAGCTAAGTCCTACAATAATAGAGGAAAGCACTTGCATAAGGCTTCCTTTATAACTCTGCTTACCAGTATATGATAGGTATACCATTGTAAAAGTACTGCAGGGTCAGTAAGTCCTCGATATGGTTCCATAGTAGGCATCATGAAATCTTTAGGATCCTTGGTAATCTATCTTTAGGGAGAAGGTACCGCCAAGTTAAGCTTTAATTCCTCACTCCAATTGTTTGCGTTTGAACGAATTTTCTAATGATTCGAGACTGTCAATGATGGCTCGATCTTTCCATTTGGGGGAAAAAATTCTTCATATTTCATATGATGACTTGATCTTCAATTACAGGCATGGTTATGGCTCTTAGATGGGTCCCATTGATCATTTTATCCTTCATTGACCACAAGTTCAATAAGTGAATAAGAAGAGTTTGCTGCACCTACCCCTGGTTCGACATCATCCTGTCTGGTCTGGCATCAAACCGCTTCTCAGGTCTATCTTTAGACTGAACTCTTGCTCATTTCATCCCTTCATAATCCTTTCTTTTGGCTCTTTGACTTTCTTGATCGGATTCTTTATTAGAGTGCGATCCCCTAGACTGGGATCGCCCTTGCATTTAAGTGTTGAAACCAATAGTTTGCGACTACCCTAAGCGTGCCATAAGTTAGTCCACCATTACTTGATGTTGGATAGCAAAAAATTCATTTAGCTTGGCCAGAACTCTATCCAGGCTGTCTTTGGTAATTACGTCTACTAGCACTAGAGTGCTTGTTAAATGATCATCCTGATTATTGGTCATCTATTTGGGTGCACTAGTGTTCCTACATTCCTACTGGTAGCACCAACCTTATTCTTTGATCTAAAAATGTTTGCATAAAAAATGGGCAAACTCCTCCAATTTGTTTATTGTAGAGCTATGAATACAGGGTGTATAACACAGTTGTTATATTTGTATTATGACTGATTTTCAAAGAGCGGATCACATATTAATTATGCAGAAAGAGACTTGCACTAAATTAAATAACATAAAGATTTGTAGTGGTTTGACCAGAATATGCTTACATCCACTGTCCATTTTTATTATTCTTCCTATAGATGTTTGATACAATGTATGAGATACAAAAAACAATGATTTAAGGCTTAATAGAAAGTAAGATATAGCCCAAGGAAGTCTATTCGCCTATTCCTATTTGGCTATTCTTGACGCCCGTTAGGCCGTTCCCGTTAGGCAGTTCCTGTATGAATATGCACTTATATGTTTTTGTATGAATATGCGCTTATATGTTTTTGTTTGATGATAATAAACATATATGTATTTGGTAATATACTATTTTATTTTTCATAGATTAAATAAATATTTGTTGAATAAAATAAATTACACAGAATTTGAATGGAAATTGAATTCAAACGGAAATTTTATTCAAACAATTATTTATTACAATCTTGAATAGTACAAATTCAAGCTCTCACTATACATATACATTTTTTACATCACAATTCAGTTTACATAAATTCCTCACTACATATCACTCACACTCATAGTTTATCTTCAATTTCATTCCAGTTTGAATCCAGCATCTGAGCAATCTGCAAAAATATTTACCAACGCAGTAAAATTGAAAAAGAAATATTTTTGCAATATAAAATAAAATATGATTTTTGAAAATATGATTTGCCTTAGTTATTTGGGTTGTTCGTCATCATTTACATTTGAATTCATCACACACGAACAGTGTGACATGCACAGTGTATCACTGTACATGCCACAAGGCCGTGCACATCGATATACACTTGATCGATTTACAGGGACACGTGAGCACAGGTCAAACCCAAATGAAAAACCGGGTTCAACGCACGTGCAATATATTTAAAATCACGACACGAGCACAAGGTCAAACCCGAGTTTTGAAACTGGATTCAACTCAAGTGAAATTTCAAAAATCAACATGAAAGGATGCAAAGACCAGAAGTCCAATTCCAAACAACTCAACAGAAGTATGCAATGCCGAGAAACAATGTACAAAAGATCAGAGACAAAGGATGTACACAAGTATACAACTACATGTCTCAATGTCAAAGAAACAACAAACAATATGAACAAGTGAAGCATCTGTGTCAAAGCAAAGCAAATGTCAACATGAAGTGTATGCAATTCAAAGTGATATAACAGCAAATACCAGCATCATCAAGTCAGAGCAATATCACAGCAAACAATATGCACCAGACCAGGCCACAATAATAAAGATTACAGCAAAATCCAGTGCCAACATGTACAAGGATCAATGAAGTGAGACACAGGACAGCAAGGCTCAAACTCAAGTATGGCAGTGAAACTCAAGGCAACAGTGCAGTGCAACTACACAATGCACCAAGTAAGTAACAACAAGCAACATGGTCAGACATACTTCAATAGTGCAGACCAACCAGAAATTCAAGGCAACAGAAAACAACAGAGCATCAAAGCGCATGTATGCAGACCAGTGCCAACAATGACCAGACTCAAGAAAAGTTCAAGTCAGACCAACAAATACATGGATACTCAAGTATGGAAGTGACTCAATACAGCATGTTCAAGGATCAATGAATTGAATGAACTCGACCAGACACACGAACAGAACATCAACTGGGCAGAGACAAAACAACACAGAAATTCAAATAACACAGTGTACTATCAAAGAGACAACACCAGTATGCAATGAAGACTACTGCAAATATACAAAAACAACACAAACCAGTTGCAACATGGATGTCACAAGCAATGAACAAAACTCAAGTGCAATAGTGAAGCCAGAAGAAATGGAATGCAACTACAGTAATCTTAATATAGTAATGACAGTATGACATGAAGCATATACATGTGAGGACAGTGAATACAAGAACAAGTCGAGATGAACAAATGAAAACAAGTCGAGAAGAACAAGCCAGCAGATACATGAACAATGCAAACAACAATGCACAATGATACAAAGCAAGTTCGACAGGCAGCAAACAATATACAGTGATGCATGGAACAAGACTCAAGTATGTATACAGAGAGTATACAACATGACAATGCAGACACAACTCAAATGTCCAGACCACAACATGTTCAGTTACAACTACAGAGACTAGTGATGCATACTGCAAATGAAGACTACGGGTGAACAGATCAGAGGCAATATAAGAAGTCAAGTGATGCACATGGAAAAAATGCTTGAAGACTACAACATCAAGTTGAGACAACAACCAGAATATATGAAACATGAAAAACAAGTTCAACTGAAATAAAACAAGTTCGAACGACCAGACAACATCATATTCACGAATGTAATGTTCAAGTGTAAACCAGTGAAGACGGCCAGAGACGAAGAGAGGGATAAACACAAAAATGGCCGAAGCCATGTCAAAAGCAGATGTTAGCCAAGTCAGAATTCAACACAAATATATCTTTGAAAAAGTCAAAGCAAATTAAAATAGGAAAGTTTCTGCCGTATCAATCAAGAGAAAATCGAACGTTCTCAAGTTAAAGCCGTGAGTATCACGTTGATAAAATATATCAGGAAAGCCATGCGCATCAGGAAAACACAATTTAGGAAAGTATCAAATTGATACGAGCAAAATCAAGTGTCTCGAATTCATATAAATACCAAACAACAAAGTCATCATCGGCATGGAGTACGCAACAAGAACAAGCAATAATTCAAGCAAATTAAACCAGCAAAGAGAATACATACCAATTTATCGAACTCGATCAAAGGAGCAGCTGCGTACGATTCGCAATCTCGAAGTCAACCAGAATCGATCATCAGAGAGCCGCGAGCAAGAGCAAAACAAACCAGAGAATCGAATTTGAACAAAGCCCTAATTCACATTGAACAGAGCCGCCATTTTTCACAAGCCAAAAGAGGAACGGGTTAAAGCAAAAGAATGGGTCGGCCTGGTTTATAAAAGAGGGCTTTAGTTTATAAAGGGGGTTTTTAGTTTTAAATTTGTTTCATTTGAGCAAAAATTATGGAGTCAAGTTTGTATTTTAATTTTTGCTCCTGCTTTCAATTTTGAAGTCTGTTTTTTTCTTTTCAAGTCAAAGTATTGGTAAATCACCACCTAGGTTGTAGGTAGTGTCAGATTGTCTAGTTAGAATTAGTTCAGTGAGCAGGGTGTGCGAGTTTGCAAAACTCTATAGGCGGGAGCAGAGTTTGCGAGTTTGCAAAGCTCTATAGGCGGAGCAGGGGGTGCGAGTCTAGTAGAGTGTTTGTGAGCGGGAGCAAGGGTTTGCGAGTCTGTTAGAGTGTTTGTAAGCGGGATACTGTTTAATTCTAATAGAAATCTGGGAATGCAGTAGTAGGCAGGGGTTGCCGAAGCTGGGTAAATTTTGTGTGTGATTTACTTTTCAGCATATTTATTTCTGCAGTTTGTTTCTGTGTTTAAATCGAGGAAATTTGCTATAACCCTATTCACCCCCCCTCTAGGTTAATCTAGGTCCTACAAGTGGTATCAGAGCACGGTATTTTTCTTTAACTCTAGAGTCATGAATCCACCAAATAATACTTTTGTTGAGGGTCATTCCAATATTATTCCTTCTATTTTCGATGGAACAGATTTTTTGAACTGGAAATTGAAAATGGAATTTTATTTAAAATCTGTTAATATTAAATGTTGGGATATTATTGAAAATGGGTGTGATATAACAAATAAGGAAATTATCTCGATTAATGCTCTTGCTATGCATATATTATATTCTCATATTAATCGTGATAATTTTTATTTCGTCTCTCATTGTGAAAATGCACAGAAAATCTGGAATACTTTTGATGCAATATATGGAGCAAAAGTCAACAGCAATGAGATGTCCTCCACAACCAACTCAGTTAAAGAAATGTGCTTAACAGGAGTGGTAAATAGCAGTTGTGATGAGGATGATGATGATGGAGCAGCCGAGCTGGCATTACTAATGAAGAAATTCAAAAGGACGAACCGCAAATACGGAAATCCAGCTCTAAATCAAAAATTAAAAAACAGAGAGCACAATATGAAGCCAAGCGAGGTATCAAAACTCACTCACTCTGAATTACTTATTTATTTCCACGTAGTGAATGGCTGTTTTGAAGGACTTAGGGAGAAGTATGCCAAACTTGAATCACAAAAAGATACTTTGATAGAATTAAATAAACAACTTGACCAATTAGTTAAAACCTATCAAAGTAGGATCCCTAAGTTTGATAAGTGTCCAACATTCGAAGAAGAAATTAAAAAATCAAAAATTAATATAAAATCACTTGAAAATGAAATTCTGATTTTGAAAGAGAACGAAAATACTAGGAGAGAAAATTCTATCAAAAAGTGCACACAATTATTGAACGAAAATGAATCTCTCAAAATACAAGTCCAACAATTGTCAATAACTTTAGATAAATTTTCAAAAAGTGAGAAATCGTTGAATCTGCTATTAGGAAAGCAAACTGTTAATACAGCTTGACAAGGACTTGGATATAATCAATCTGAAAATGTTGAAAGCGACATTAATCAAGAAAATTCCATGTGCACAATTTGTAGAAAATAGGGACACGATCACAATAATTGTTGGTATAGACCCAAACATGTGAAAACCATACCAATTTGGGTTCCAAAAGGCACGAATATAAAATCTCTCAAAGTTAAACAAATTTTGGTGCCAAAAGGAACATATATAAACAGTTTTGGGTCTCCACAAAATTATTTATCTAAATCTTCTGCCACTAACAACCATGGACCTATAAAAACAAATAGGCCACATAAATCTTTTCCCGTGTAGGTGTGGTGGCAGGCTAAGGAACAACAACAGTGTTTTCTGGATTTTTGGCTGTTCCAGAAACACAGCGGGCGACAAAGCAAAGTTACTTAGCCTATTATAAAGGTGACAGGATCACAACGGATAAACAACGAAAAATATCGTAAAGGTAAAACAAGTAATGATATATTTATTTGAACGATATATTAAATGTGATGATCCGCACCATGGTCTGAATTAAAATCAGCCAATATTGAAATGGTGAAGAGATGATTATTTTAATTCTGACTTGTTCAGCATGGTTGGCCAACTATATTTATGTCAAAAACACTATTCTTTGATTTACTTCATATATGTTAGTTTGGATTAAAAATAGTGTTTTGTTGGATGATAATATTTTTTACGGCAAACTCTATATTCACGGTTTTCTGATTATTTATACGGCTTCAATTCAAATTCAAAGAATGTCCTTTAAATCGTTGCTAAAATTGAGTTTGAAATTTTTGATGCACACTTCATGGTCTGGTTTATCAATTTTAGTTAGTGATATTTTGGATTGAAAGAGAAACTCAAATGCAAATCATACTGGTAATCTAGTTGATAAAAAAATTACTAGTGGAACGTGATTAATTTTTGAAACATTCATTTGCTGCATCGTTTTTCAAAGAAAATATCTGCATATTTTTCACTTGAAATAATTTTTCAAATAGCAGAATTTTTTTCCATATAACCCCTTCGAGAAAATCATTTTTGACCATATTTTCAGATTAGTCATTTTTATTTGATTTTAAATGACAAATTTTGACTAATCGGACTCCCTTCTAATTATCAAAAAGATAAATAGTGCTTGAAAAAGTGATAAGTGTTGATATTTAACATACATTACTCAAAAGAGTATATTTTGGAAAATTTCTTTAGGAATTTAAACAAGAGTTATAAAACTTTTTGTTGGGTAAAAATTCCATGACCATTTCCATATCTATCATATTTCTATCGACCATTGCTTATCAAATCTTAAATATAGTTTGTCGATATGTGGTACTATAATCAGGGATCATTTGTTTTTCATTTCACATTTTAAAAAATAAATAAATAAATATCCAAAGTATTCACTCTCATTTAAAAGTCCTCACGGTTATGCATGGGTGAATTACTTGGATTTTTGATTATGTTCTTCCATGCTCATTTAAAAGTCCTTACGGTTATGCATGTATGGAACGCATATCAAAATTAATTGATTAAATAGACAAGTTGATTCTAATCCCATTTAAAAGTCTTCACGGTCATGCGTGGTTAGAAGATACTTGATTTCATTTTTTAAAATTAAATTGGAATACCACTAATTTCATTTAAAAGTCCTAACGGTTATGCATGATTAGTAGATATTCAAATTCCTAATATAAATATACCACAAGTTGATACAATTGTATGATTTTATATTAGAACATCATTTCCATTCTTTCTAAAAGTGGAATATGCGCCTAACAAGGGTAGTTATGATTTTTTTTTTGATTTTTATTGAAGTTTAATATTTATATTCAATTTGAGTTTAATGTTGGATTAATATTGATCACTTAATCTCTATTTTTCTCTAACACTATTATTCTTTTGCTGATAACAAAAGGGGGAGAGAAAAGTTAAGATTTTGTCAAATAGAATCAAGCAAAGGTCAAATAATTTTCCATTTGCATCTAGGCTCATTTATATAATTCTATTTATATGCATATATGTAGGGGGAGCATCATGTAGAGAGGAAGCATTTAAATAGGGGGAGCAATTAGAGTATATCATTGATCAAATACATTTAACACGGTCAAAATCTTAAATATATGTTTGTTATCATCAAAAGGGGGAGATTGTATGAATATGAGCTTATATGTTTTTGTTTGATGATAATAAACATATATGTATTTCGTAATGTACTATTTTATTTTTCATAGATTAAATAAATATTTGTTGAATAAAATAAATTACACAGAATTTGAATGGAAGTTGAATTCAAACAGAAATTTTATTCAAACAAATATTTATTACAATCTTGAATAGTACAAATTCAAGCTCTCACTATACATATACATTTTTTACATCACAATTCAGTTTACATAAATTCCTCACTACATATCACTCACACTCGTAGTTTATCTTCAATTTCATTCCAGTTTGAATCCAGCATCTGAGCAATCTGCAAAAATATTCACTAACGCAGTAAAATTGAAAAAGAAATATTTTTGCAATATAAAATGAAATATGATTTTTGAAAATATGATTTTCCTCAGTTATTTGGGTTGTTCGTCATCATTTACATTTGAATTCATCACACACAAACAGTGTGACATGCACAGTGTATCACTGTACATGCCACAAGGCCGTGCACATCGATATACACTTGATCGATTTACAGGGACAGGTGAGCACATGTCAAACCCAAATGAAAAACCGGGTTCAACGCACGTGCAATATATTTAAAATCACGACACGAGCACAAGGTCAAACCCGAGTTTTGAAACTGGATTCAACTCAAGTGAAATTTCAAAAATCAACATGAAAGGATGCAAAGACCAGAAGTCCAATTCCAAACAACTCAACAGAAGTATGCAATGCCGAGAAACAATGTACAAAAGATCAGAGACAAAGGATGTACACAAGTATACAACTACAGGTCTCAATGTCAAAGAAACAACTCAACAGTATGAACAAGTGAAGCATCTGTGTCAAAGCATAGCAAATGTCAACATGAAGTGCATGCAATTCGAAGTGATATAACAGCAAATACCAGCATCATCAAGTCAGAGCAATATCACAGCAAACAATATGCACTAGACCAGGCCACAATAATAAAGATTACAGCAAAATCCAGTGCCAACATGTACAAGGATCAATGAAGTGAGACACAGGACAGCAAGGCTCAAACTCAAGTATGGCAGTGAAACTCAAGGCAACAGTGCAGTGCAACTACACAATGCACCAAGTAAGTAACAGCAAGCAACATGGTCAGACATACTTCAATAGTGCAGACCAACCAGAAATTCAAGGCAACAGAAAACAACAGAGCATCAAAGCGCATGTATGCAGACCAGTGCCAACAATGACCAGACTCAAGAAAAGTTCAAGTCAGACCAACAAATACATGGAACAATACTCAAGTATGGAAGTGACTCAATACAGCATGTTCAAGGATCAATGAATTGAATGAACTCGACCAGACACATGAACAGAACATCAACTGGGCAGAGACAAAACAACACAGCAATTCAAATAACACAGTGTATTATCAAAGAGACAACACCAGTATGCAATGAAGACTACTGCAAATATACAGAAACAACACAAACCAGTTGCAACATGGATGTCACAAGCAATGAACAAAACTCGAGTGCAATAGTGAAGCCAGAAGAAATGGAATGCAACTACAGTAATCTCAATATAGTAATGACAGTATGACATGAAGCATATACATGTGAGGACAGTGAATACAAGAACAAGTCGAGATGAACAAATGAAAACAAGTCGAGAAGAACAAGCCAGCAGATACATGAACAATGCAAACAACAATGCACAATGATACAAAGCAAGTTCGACAGGCAGCAAACAATATACAGTGATGCATGGAACAAGACTCAAGTATGTATACAGAGAGTATACAACATGACAATGCAGAAACAACTCAAATGTCCATACCACAACATGTTCAGTTACAACTGCAGAGACTAGTGATGCATACTGCAAATGAAGACTACGGGTGAACAGATCAGTGGCAATATAAGAAGTCAAGTGATGCACATGAAAAAAATGCTCGAAGACTATAGCATCAAGTCGAGACAACAACCAGAATATATGAAACATGAAAAAAAAGTTCAACTGAAATAAAACAAGTTCGAACGACCAGACAACATCATATTCACGAATGTAATGTTCAAGTGTAAACCAGTGAAGATGGCCAGAGACGAAGAGAGGGATAAACACAAAGATGGCCGAAGCCATGTCAAAAGCAGATGTTAACCAAGTCAGAATTCAACACAAATATATCTTTGAAAAAGTCAAAGCAAATTAAAATAGGAAAGTTTCTGCCGTATCAATCAAGAGAAAATCGAACATTCTCAAGTTAAAGCTGTGAGTATCACGTTGAGAAAATATATCAAGAAAGCCGTGCGCATCAGGAAAACACAATTTAGGAAAGTATCAAATTGATACGAGCAAAATCAAGTGTCTCGAATTCATATAAATACCAAACAACAAAGTCATCATCGGCATGGAGTACGCAACAAGAACAAGCAATAATTCAAGCAAATTAAACCAGCAAAGAGAATACATACCAATCTATCGCACTCGATCAAAGGAGCAGCTGCGTACGATTCGCAATCTTGAAGTCAACCAGAATCGATCATCAGAGAGCCGTGAGCAAGAGCAAAACAAACCAGAGAATCGAATTTGAACAAAGCCCTAATTCACATTGAACAGAGCCACCATTTTTCACAAGCCAAAAGAGGAACGGGTTAAAGCAAAAGAATGGGCCGGTCTGGTTTATAAAAGAGGGCTTTAGTTTATAAAGGGGGTTTTTAGTTTTAAATTTGTTTTTAAATTTGTTTCATTTGAGCAAAAATTATGGAGTCAAGTTTGTATTTTAATTTTTGCTCCTGCTTTCAATTTTGAAGTCTGTTTTTTTTTCTTTTCAAGTCAAAGTATTGGTAAATCGCCACCTAGGTTGTAGGTAGTGTCAGATTGTCTAGTTAGAATTAGTTCAGTGAGCAGGGTGTGCGAGTTTGCAAAACTCTATAGGCGGGAGCAGAGTTTGCGAATTCGCAAAGCTCTATAGGCGGAGCAGGGGGTGCGAGTCTAGTAGAGTGTTTGTGAGCGGGAGCAAGGGTCTGCGAGTCTGTTAGAGTGTTTGTAAGCGGGATACTGTTTAATTCTAATAGAAATCTGGGAATGCAGCAGTAGGCAGGGGTTGCCGAAGCTGGGTAAATTTTGTGCGTGATTTACTTTTCAGCATATTTATTTCTGCAGTTTGTTTCTGTGTTTAAATCGAGAAAATTTTCTATAACCCTATTCACCCCCCTCTAGGGTTAATCTAGATCCTACATTTCCCGTTAAGCGGTTCCCGTTAGGTCGTTCCTATTAGCCGATTCCTAGTTATCTCCGACTTGCCCGCCATTGCTGTTCTAAGCTTAGCTCTCCTTAATTCTTCCCTGTTGTTGATGGAACCTTTGGTATTTATAGGAGTGGAGAGGTATAATGTCACTCTGGTAAATCAGGCAATTTCCAACTATGGCTCCGTCGATTCACATATTTCCCTATATATACGATATAATTATGTATTTAGATTTCATTCTATAAATAGCCTGTTTGGGTTTGGCTGGAAGGGTTTTGTTCAGGGTTCATTAGTTCAGTGGATGCACGTAGGCACCTTGATGGCCAGATTCCATCAAGCCTCTCCTTTGGTTTGGCTTTCCTTAATTCGGTGTTGAAAGCCAACCCTAGTGCGGTCTCCATTCTCTACCAAACCCCCTCGTATTCTTCAAATCCTCGTGTCTTGCCTTCTCCCATTTCCTTCTTTACGTTAGAAATGGTTAAGCATCTAGGAGTAAGATTCCCTATTGGACTATTGCTCATGTTTTCTAAAATAACGTTGCCAAGAATCAAACTCTTGACTTCTTTGTTGGAAGATTGGCGCTCAATCACTTAAGCTACACACGTTTTTGTGCCATAACCCTTCATTTTAAGTTAGATTTGAATGAAACTTGGACCAATAGCTTTGTATCTTTGAGTAGAGTATTCCAATGCCTCTAAGTATTCTATTTGTCTAAAGTAAATAGTAGCTCTCCAAGGTGGGGTTTGAGTCGGTTATGTGGTGGATAAATAGTAAGATGATCATATCTTCTAATCTGTAGCTCGGATTGAGAAGTGGTTTCGACTTAGGTGCATGTCCTGACCTTAGGAACGCTTTCCAAGTGCTTTGATTATATTTGATGACTATGCCAAAATTTGCCCCTTGCACTTTGCCTTGCCCTTGTAATTACATAATGGCGCTTTCATTATGGCCATTTCTATGCTCATTTACGTCTTTTCGTATTCACCATGCTGGGTTGAAAATGCTCACAACAAAAATAAATAATTTTAAATTAATAAATTTCATTTAAGTCAAAATATTATATAATTATATTTAACATTTTGAATTTTTAAATTTTTATGGTATTTGAAATTGTCAATTTGTTTTCAAATTCAAATATATAATATCATTGATCTAATCAAACTGATTTTTGAATCAGATATTTTAAATTTTGAATCTAAATAAATATCTCCTTACTTAGTTAAACTGACTAAATATTTTGCAAAAAATTTGAATTAAATTTATGTATAATAATTTCAAAAATCAATCATTATATATATTTTAATTTATTTTTATTACGGTAATACATTAGATATATATACTATATATATGTAGTATTGAGAATATATCCATGCCAAACTATATATACATAAGTTAATATATTGAAATGTATGTATACTTCAATATGTATAGACCTCTAATATGTACATGAAAATGTCATATGCATACGTAAGTATATTATACACACAAACAATACATATAAATCATAATATTCATATGTATATGTATATACTTTATAGTAATGATATGTTCTTGTTATGTTATATCATATTATCATGCTATATCACACATTATAAAATGCATTATGCGCACACACACACATAACGTAAACATGTTCAACTAAAAATCCTCATTGTTTTAAAATGTAGACCAGATCTAAATGCTAACTGTTTATTTACTTATGTCCATTAAGATCCACCTCTGGTTTTTTTTTTTAAATTACCTCATTTCATTCCCTACCAAACGGTCCCGATCCAATAATGATATTAGAGTCCAATTGGTTTATGTAAAGATATTAGTCAGCTTTAGTCCTAAGCTTTATTATGTAACGGTTGTTTAGAATATGAGTGTCTATGGCTTGGGCTTGGAATAATGAGTAACCTTCCCTCCTTGGCTCCTAGCCTAGCCCATTATATAATAAAAGTTTTCAAGGTTGGCCTAAGTGTAAGGCCAAGATTTATTTTAGGCCATGGGCCGATTCAAATAAACATATTTGAATAATTATTAATATATTTTAAATTTAAATGTTAATTTTAAAATCTAAAAGATTTTATAATTGTTATACATTAAATAAGTCAAATATTTAATCTTCTCAAATTTTTTCTGAGAAATTAAATTAAATAAATTTTGAACTTTATCAAATGTTTAATTAGATAAATAAATAATAGTTAGTTAATTTATATACATTGATATATATATATATAGGTATAAAGATTATAGTTATATATTTCTCTTAAATTGTTTAATTGAAGTGAAATAATATTTTTAAAATTTTGAATAAAATTTAATTAAATCAGTTAATTAATTTAAGAATTAAAATTAATTGAAAATGTTTTGATAAAAAATATATTTATGGAATATAAGTTAATTAAATTATAAAATTTATAAATATATTGAATTTATATAAATACATGTATAAATAAAATATAAGTGGAACTAAAATAAATCCAAAATAGTTTTTGGAATAAGTACATGTGTATTGTATATGTACCTTGATATCAAATGCATCTAACACTTGTATCATGAGGGTATTTTATAATAAATACATTATTCCTTAAATCAGTAACACTCTAAATTATCAATGATTATGAATCTTTAATAATGTCACCCTCTATCACCTTAGTACTAAATAGAATGCATATATGTTGGTTGTTGAGCAAACTTAATCCAGGGCTGCTATGTGAAGTAAAATTTAATATATTTCTAAAGGGGTAAGATAAATGCTTATATTTGCTAAGAAAACTAAAAATATGTCCACCTATACTTAGGACGTTGATAAATGACAAGTAAGAATGACTAATCTCCCTTGACTTGTTGAGTAAACTCAAGGTTAGGATTTAGATTATGGAAAACACTATGGTTAGAAGTTATATAGGGTATAATGGATAAAAAATTATCCACCACTTATAGGGCTATGACTTGTTGAATAAACTCAAGGTTAGAATCCCAAGACAAATTGATCCTAACACTCACTGGAGAAATCAAAAGATTTCTGTATTTCTTTCAAGGTTTGAAGAAATATAAAAATCTAATGGGAGCCTTATTAGAAAAATAAAATGATAACATTTAACCATTCTAATATTGTAAGAACATATGCTATATAAAACTAAACGATCCACTTAAAATTAAATTTGCAAAAATGACCAACCTAAACTTATTCTTAAGGGCGACAACATCAATGGTCCCAATCGCACCGACTGTTTGAGGGCGACTAAAATAGAACCTACTTATGAAAGATTATAGTCAATCATAATCTCGCCTTTAAAAGCCAAATTCGTTGAGATGCAGATCTTAAAATAGATAAACCTTATAACACCTGGATTGTCGATTATGACAACGCCGAAGCTTATGTGTTGTTTACTTTAGACAAATCATTGCAAAGACAGCACGAGCACATTATTACCCATGATGACTTTACTAGCCAGAAATAATTATTTAAGGAGCAGACTCATTCTATAAGGTCCGAGATATCTAAGAAATTGTTTGATAGAAGATGAGCAGTAGTGTGCATGATTATGTTATAATGAATGAAGGCTACATTGATAGCTTTTCAAGCTTGGTTCTAAGATCGAAGAAGAACTATAAGTAACCTAATTCTAGGCATGCCGACTTCGTAGTTTGAGTTGTTCACATTAAACTTCAATATTAACTAGATGAAAGTGAGCTTTAGTGAGCTCCTTAATATGTTGAGGACCGCTGAAGGCTCATTTAAGGATTAGGGTATGGTGTTCTCTATAAAAGGGAAAGAATCATCTACGAAAGGTTCAAAGTAAATAAACATAGTGATAGGAATGGTAAGAATGGTTCCTCCAATGATAAGAGTGAACGTCGCCACTAACATAAGATGGGGCACTAGAAGATGAGTTACCCGGAATATCCAAAGATAGTGAAAGAGAATAAGGAATCAGATTCCTTGGATCCTAAATTTATGTTTATGGTTCAAAATTATCTTGTAGACAGTAAGTTCTCTTGGGTTTTAGGTATATGATCTGGAACCCTTATCCGTAATTCATTATAGGGACTTGAGAAGATTACCCATGGAAAAGGGAGAAATTAAATTTCAAATTGTTGACGGATATGTAGTAGATGCAACTATAATTGTAGATTTTCATTTACATTTGCCTAGTGGATATATTATTATTTTGAATAATTGATATTATGTACAACATTGTAATTGCAAAATATCTGTGTTTACAATAGTATAGACCCAATAAAATTTTCATTTTAATAACGATGTTATGAAAATTATGTTTTGTGGAAATATGATTTATTCAGGTATTTTGGATAATGACATTTATGTTCTATATTTAAAACATGTATTTGATGTTAATAATACTTTTGTTATTAATGTTACATATGGTTGTTTATGGCACTGTAGGCTAGGTTATATTAGTGACAAAAGACCGCATAAGTTTATAAAGGAAGGTTTTCTTCCATCTTTTGATTTTGATTCATTTGACACATATGAGTCTAGTCTCAAGGGAAAAATGACTAAGCACCCTTTCAATGGGAGCAACGAAAGAGTTAATGAACACTTGGTCCTAGAACATACAGGTGTATATGGCCTAGTGCCTATAGTGACAAATGATAGTTCCTTGTATTTCATGACATTCATTGATGATTTCTCTAGACTAGGATAAAGAATAAATTTGATGTTTGTGAGAAATTTATGTAAAAGAAAAATGAAGTAGAAAAAATACTAGCCATAAGGTTTAAATACTTCGATCTGATATAGGAGATGAGTACGTCGAACATGAACTCCCATAATATCTAAAAGACAATGGAATTATCTTGCAAGTTACTCCACCCTATACTCCGTAACACAATGGTGATTTAGAAAGAAGAACCAAACCCACTGATATGGTTTGATCTATGATGAGTAGGGCCAAGTTACCTCTTCTCTACTAGAGATATGAGTTAGATCCACAGTGCATGTGTTGAATTCGATGCCATCTAAATTTTCCTAAGACATCATATGAGAAGTGGTGTGGGAAGAAACCTAACCTCAAGTATTTAAAGTTATGATATTGTTCTACCTACATTAAGAACATTCGCCCCGATAAGCTTGAGGCAAGATTAGTACTGTGTAAGTTTATAGAACATCCCAAAGATTCTATAGGCATATTTCATACAGCATAAATGAACAAAAGTATTTTGTTTCTCGATACGTTGTTATTTTGAAAAGGGAATTTCTATCAAAAGAAATTAATAGCAAAGTTGTATAATAGGATGGGATATGAGAAATTAACATAGAGTTTGAAAATGCGAAGGAAAAAATTCACCATATATGATAATATGAAACCTATTAGAAGGTTAATAAGGAATCTCATGCACCAGAGAGATACCGTGGATTTCTTGTGGATGGTGAGAAAGAGGATTATGTCCTAGAAGGTGACAATATCCTCACATTCCAACATGTACTAGAGAGTAAGGACTTCGCCATGTGGCTTGAAGCAATGAAATTCGATATAGATTCCATATGCAAAAACAAAGTATGGACTTTGGATGATGTACCCAATGGGATAAAACCCACTAGTAGCAATGGATCTTTAAGAAGAAACTGAATGAAGATGAAAAGGTAGAGACCTACGAAAGCAAGGCTGGCCGCGAATGGCATACATCAAGTTCAAGGTGTTGACTATGATGAAATGTTTTCTCCCGTAGTCATACTAAAGTCCATTCATCCATTACCACCTTCTACATTTACAAAATATGGCAAATAGACATGAAAGCGACTTTTAGAAATAGTGATTTAGAAAAGGCTGTATACATGTCTCAGCTTTGAGGTCATTGAGAGAGAAGAGAAGGCTTGTAAGCTATTATGATCAATATATGGCCTTAAACAAGCTTTAAAGAATTGGAACAAGTGTTTTGATAAAGGGATCAAATAATTTGGTTTTTATTTAAACACAAAGAAAGCAAGCGTATATCGAAAGAACATGGAAATGCTATAGTATTTGTCACTTCACACGTTTACGATTTACTCTTGACTGGTAATGACATTTCGTTGTTGCTATCAGTAAAAACTTGGTTGTCCCAGAACCTCTCGATGAATGATTTAATCAAAGAAACCTACATACTATGTGTTATGGTATATAAAGATAGATCCAAAAGGATGTAAGGATCGATACATCCCAATCCTTATATTTATACCAGTACTAAAAAGGTTTAGTATGGAAAATTTCAAGCATGGAAATGTTTTGACGTAACCGGATATTATCCTTTCGAAATATGGTGATCTTCGTACCGGTGAGGAGAAAGAGCATATGAAATGGGCACCATATGCATATACAATCAGATCTATAGTATATGTCATGCTATATATAAGACCAAATGCGACTTTCACATTAGGAAGCATAAGTTGATATTAGTCAAATCTGGGAGAAAAGCATTAGACTGCCATAAACTGTATTCTTAAGTATTTGCAAAATATTAAAGATTTATTCCAAAAATATAGGAATGAAGACATCCTTAGGAAGGGTATATTGACTCAAGCTTTCAAAATGATATCGATGAGAGTAAATTGGTGTAATGTATTCACGTTAAATGGTAAGTCAGAAAGGTTCAAAACAAGAGATAGTAACAGATTCAACAACGTAGGTTGAGCACATTGCCTAAAACAAAGCAGTAAAGAAGCAGTCTAGATGCACAAAATTTTAACCGAGCTAGGGGTGATTTCAAATGTTGAGAATCCCATGAAATTGTTTTGTGATACTAATGTCATGATTCAGATCACCAAAGAACCTAAGGCTCACAAGAAGTCAAGACACATACTCTGGAACTTCTACTTGATAAGGCAATTTATCAATGATGGAGAGGTGTTGATTGACAGAGTAGTTAGTAAAGACAATATAATAAATCCATCCACAAAAGGACTTGATCGATCGATTCTGTGTAAACTGATCAATGGAATGAGATTGAGAATCCATATTTGGTCCCAAGTGGAAATAGGAGATTGAAAGAGTTAGTGGTATTCCCTAGAGGCAATTATGTAAATGTGTTATATAACTAACCATATAAATAATCTTTTTTAGAATAAAAGTTATTTTTGGTGTTTGTTTTATTTTACGTACTGTGTTTTGTTATGATAACAATTAATTAATTTAATATATGTAACTAAGAAAATCTTTAAATTAAATTTTATATGAATGTAGTTGCAAATAGTTACAACTTTGAGTAATTAGTTATAACTTAAATAAAATTTTATTTTAAATGTTCACACTAAAGATGTTTGAGAAAGAATATCGGTACATCTGTTGAGACCAGATTATGTAACGCTCTCCAAATATTAGTAAATGTATTACTCATGGCTGTTGGCGGACTAAGGGGTTACATACTTATAATCAATGGATAATTATAGAATGAACTGATAAAGAGTTTCATGTTGGCTGATAGCTACTCTGTCATATAGAAAATCTCAATGCGATGATGTTACATAGTTCTTTTGACTTTAGAATACTGTGGAACTCCACTTCGAGTATAGCCGAGTCATGGGCGACCATCGGATGATTTTAGTTAGATTTGAGTGAAAGAGTAGAAAGTGAAACATTATCAAATAGAGAATCATCTTCTTCATTGTATAAGTTTAGTATCACAGTTAACAATAGTTAACTCAAAGTTAATACCTCTTAATGGAGTAACATGATTAATAATAAACGTTATTATTTAACAAAGGCATCGTAGATGGATCAAATAGTTATATATGAATATTGTTGGAGTTTTGACCGATACCAAACTCTAGATACCATAAAGTGACATAGTATTGATGAAGCGAATTTGTGTATATTATATCGTTGCTTAAGGGTACAACCTAAGCTAATCTAAATTATGATTTTACCGAAAAGATCTATAAGCGATGAATTCGGCAGAACTGTCACACCACCAGCCAAGGTGACATATGGACATTACGTAACGATCCAGAATTTTGGATATTTGAAATTGGAATATTTAATTGATTTTTAATATTTGAAAGTTAATTTTTAACTTGAATTTTAAATATAACCATTTATTGGATAATTTAACTATCGAATTTAGTATGTGGAAATTCATAAAAAATATTGAATATGGAGTTTTAAGCTTGTTAAAAATAATTTAAAGGCTTATAAAATTTATATTGATAATAAGGAGATAATAAAACCTTTTAAATGGAATTTAAAAGTGATTTGTCCAGTTTTAAAAATATATTTTTTAAATTGACATTTAAAAATAGCCTTCCGGGGCACAGTCTCGGATTTCGACGAAACTAGTTCCATTGGATCGTAATAGTGTATTATTATCGGATTTCAAATTTCATAGCGTTTGGAGTTAACTTTTAGTTGTACGGGATATAAACGCGCTGAAATTTATATCGAAAATTCAATATAATAATTGGGTCCAAAAAGCTATCTTCTCCATACGATCGAATTAGGACTCGAAACCTTTTCCATTGCATTCAAAATAGGGGTATAACATTATGAACACCTAGCAGCATGCCTCAATAGGAGGTCGAGATTTTAAGCTACGAAATCGAGGCGATTTAAATTTACATAAACGTATATTTATTTATTTGACTTGACAAATATTTCACATCAGCTTTTTCTCCTTTTCAAATCACTATTCACCCATTCAAACACGCAAGCCTCACATCCCCCGTCTTTTTAAACTCATGTAACACAGTAAAGAAAGAAGCAAGGAAAAAAATAAATTGAAGCTTCAAAAATTATTTTCTCATGAAATACTCAGTGGAAAATTTTAAAACTTGTTTGTAAATTAATATTTCTCAATTCCCCTCGATCTGGTATGCTTCTTGGAGGGTGTGACTTTGATTTGGGGAAGTCGTCAGTAGGGCCGGCCCTAAGATTGGGTTGCCGTAGCCCAAAATTATTTTTGTTGCCCCTAAATGAAATTTTTTATTTTTTTTGTATTTAAAATTAAGCATGTCGTCAAATAAAAATGATACAACATATAATGTAACAATTTTTCATACAAAAACCACTAAAATAAATGGAGTTATATAAAGTTAAATTAACTTTTTATACAAAAACCGTTACATAAAGCGGAGAAATACAAAGTTCCATACAAAATATAAAACTTGTTCAAAGAAATGTATTTCGTCTTGCATTTTTTGTAGCTTCAATCAAATTGTCACAATCTAGTTTCTCCAAAAACTCACTTTCAGTTGAGATCGTTGCTAATGCATTCATTTGCTAATCGTTACATCCACATTAATGCCCTCATTTTCAATTTCATTAACATCAATGCCCTCATTTTTAATTTTATCCTCAACAACATTATCAATATTTTCATCAGTAGCTTCACCATCTTCTTCAACTTGACGAAATTTAGTGATTATTTGGTTTTCGCATTAAAGAGTTTAGATATTGAGCCCACCATTGATGAAGCCATTGCATCGTGGCGTTGTTTACCTTTCGGTTTAAAGCTCTGGAATTTTGATTTCTAAATCTCACTCGATTTTTATCATCTTCTTTTTTGGCATATTATCTATTAATAAAACATTAAAATATGTATTAGTTTTGCCACATGAAATAATATTTCAAATTAAAATTAAAATAATTTAATATAGTATACAAGAGTTTGTCAGTTAACGAATTGAATAAAACATTAGCAATAAATTCAGTTCTGTTTCAGCCATTAATTTAAAATTAATGAATACAGTCAATTGCTTCAGCAATATTGGGTTTCAGTAATATTGGGATTCACTAAATTAGATTTCAGCAATATTGGGTTTCACTGTTTCAGCAATATTGGGTTTCAGTAATATGAAAATAGTCGGTGTAATTGCAGTCTTGTGTCAAAGACTTAAACCCATATATAGAGTACAATAGCTTCAACAAATAAATATTGGGTTACACTGAATAAAGGAAAATCAAAATCACCTAATTTGAAAAAAAGTGGGAAGAGCAATAGCTTCAGGCTTTCAGCAATATTAGTTTTGGTCTATGGACAACAATAGGCAGGCGGAGGCAGCAATAGGCAGGCAGCAGGTGGTGGTAGGCAGGCGAAGGCGGGCAACAGTAGCAGGCTTGCGGCAATGGAGTGGACAATGGACGAAAACCCTAGGTTTGATGAATTGGTAAGCTAGTGAATCGATTAACGTGATATTAGATTTTTAATTTTTCTCAGTGGGCTTAGTCAGAAAATTTTTTGTTGCCCACCCCTAGGTGGGTTGCCCCAGCCCAGGGGCTTAGTGGGCTTGCCCCTGGGCCGGCCATGGTCGTCAGTGAGTGTCGAATGGCTTGGTGGGCTAGGGTTTAGCGTAGGGAAGGATTTAAGCGATGGTAGGCTTTTGGGTTCGTAGCATCAGGTTAGTGGTGTCGAAGGGCAGCTCTGACCTAGTTTTTGGCACGTGCGGTTCAAGTATGGGGGTCGCGTGTTTTTGGGTCGAGCACGATTTAATGTCAGGTCGGTTTTTGTTCGGTGGTTCGATCGTGGGTTTGCGGGCACATATGGATGGAGATCGAGGAGGAGAGTTCGTTGGTGTGGTCAGATTGTCAAATAGAGCGATGGTTTGTGGTGTCATGGGTATGCGTGCACACGTGGCAATGGGTGTGCACAACTCTTGGCTATAGGCATTTATTGAGGAAGAAGAAACATTATTTTCTCAGGTTTGGGCCGTGGGCCGTATAGAACTAATAAAAAAAAATATAAAGAGAGGGAAGAATTTGGGCTAGGCTTTTAAATCTGTGTTGGGTAATGAATTTAAATAGGTTAATTTATATAATTTATTTCATAAATTTTAAAACTTTAAAAAATGAATATCTTATTCGTTGTAGATCGAAATCCAACGCGATCGGTCGCATTAGGATCATATTGACGAGATCTTCGCTATGGAACTGAATTTGGAAAGGTTCGAGCTTGCTAAATTTTGAGCTATAGTCGAACGTCGTTCGACTCTAGATCAACCAGAACGCTTTGGCGATAATACAAAAATCAATGTGAGTTAATCTCACTCAATTTTGGATTACCATAATTTATTTTAAATAGTTAAAATAAGTTGTTGATTGATTGATAGAATCGATAAATTATCAGTTGGATGTGATAATATATATATATAGTAGCATACATATATTAGAGTGTTTGATATTCCCGCATATATATAGCGGATGAGACCCTATGCACCCCATATAATAGTGGATGACCCTCTATACCGCGATATCCTCCTCGAAGTGGGGTTGGTATTTTTATATTGCATTAACAACTATGAATGCAAGAAAACGGTTGGAGGGATCCAACTGGATTCCTCAAAAATGTTGTATTTATTTTCATATTCAATGATATGATATTTTGAATAATCTCTGATAGACTATAGCGTGTTTTTGATTTTATTTGGTACTATGGAATTATTGGTTATATTTTGGTATTTTTAAATACCAATGAAAAATGTTTAAAATTTGGAAAGAAAATCAAAAGGAAAATCTGAAGTAAAAATATTTTTGGTGAAATTTGGATTTGTTAAAAGAAATGAATCTTGGTAAAATGAATAGTTTGGTTTCGGAATTTATACTTGATAAATTTTGGAATATGGAAAATAGGGATTTTGGAAAAATATAAACAAAAGAATTTTTAATAATAAAACTTAAGCGATTTGTTTAACTGTAAAATGGATTAAAAATCGAGATTTAAAATTATTTTGGGAAATAAAAATAAAATTTGAAAATAAAATATTAAATTGATGTTCCAGATTTAAATAAGATTTTTAAACTATAAAAAGGAAGGGAAACCTAAATTTAGTGGGTATTGGGATATTTTGGGTTATTTAATAAATTAATTTAAAAATGGAATTCAATTTAGAAATCGACTTAAAATCGATTTAAGTATTGGGAAGTTGTTATAAACTGGAGATGAGACAATGGAATTTATAAACAAGATTTATAAATAAAGTAAAGTGATTATTAGTGGATAAGTGGAACTTAGAGATTTAAGGTGAGATTTACAAGGAGACGGGTAAATCGGTTGAAAAATAAATGGTAGATTTATTTTGGAAATGTGAAAAGAAAATTTACGGAATTTCGACGTAATCAAATTGGAAATAAATCGAGAAGGTTTTATAATATTACACTGGCTATATGGGAGTTGAAATATATATATATTTTTCGGAGAAGTTAAGTTTATTTTAAAAGGGAGGATTTTTAAGTATTAATTAGAAAACTTAAAAGTGTTTAATAATATTTTAGAAAATTAATTATTTAGTTGTTTTAAGAATTTTTTAATGTACATTTAAATATTAACTAAGTTAATTTATAGTAATTTAATTTTTTTATTTAAGAATTAATCAATATTATTATTTTCAAGGACAAACTATTCAATATTAATATTTTAAATAATAGATTTTATTTAAAAAGTAGTTTCCTAGAGTTTAAATTGGGAAATTATTATAGGAATTTCTTAAGTATTATTTTGAAATTTATTAAACAAAGTTTTCGAGGAGTAATCGTATACTCGCATGGCAAAATCGGAGGCAGTGAGTGCCTGTAGTTAAGACTTGGATTTCTCTGGGATCTAGACATAACTATTGAGCTGTGACTCCATGATTTGATACCGCAGTGTACTTTCCGCATTATTTTAAAAATGGTTTCAAATATTTTTGAACGATAGTTTGTAAATTTACTAAATTCAATATAATAAGTACATATATTTCGGATTAAGAGATTTAATTTATTAAATTAAATTAAAAAGAGATTTTTGTTTTCAGTGGAAAATGACATATTTGGCTGAATGATTGTTTATTTGATAGTTAAATAACCGACTGTCAAATCTAGACCCAAAATATAACTTTGGGAATATCTAGGAGAAATACGGGAATTATATGGCACAGTCACCGTTCGAGGTGTTATACTGTATGTATAAGCTTGTTTCATTCTTTTAGGATGATGACAATGAAATCCATCCACTAACGGTTAGGAGGTGATCTCTGATCTTATTTTCGTCTGTTTATTTCCTAGAGAACCGAGTTTGAGTTTATCAGAAAATATCAATGTTGTTTCGAAGAGACCGGGATCAAGTAAGTTATCCGAAAACCACTTCTATCCAACGAGTACGTTTTCGATGTGAAAACAAGAGCATGGAGTCGAAGATGGAGCGGTGAAGTGCAGGGGCTAACCGCCACTAATCCTAAGGATTATTCAAAAAGGGATGTAGTAGGAATAGTGCTTCGGTTCCGTTCGGACCCAGAACAGTCTTATATGGATGAATGCTATCAGTACATTGTCATTGGAGGACAACAAGCATTCTAAATGAGAATTTCTTAAAAGGTAATCGTAGCCTCTAGCCTCATCAACCGGGAGTGACTGAAAAGCAGGGGAGATACAGCACGGCTAAGTGGGTAGCACCCACTTACGGTATGTTTATCACCTTTATAGATACCCTTGGATATTATTACTACGATTCATGGAAGGAGCTCGGAAAAAGGGTGGGAACACCTTAGGTGATAGCATATTCAGTCTATCTAGATCAGGGATAGTCCAGTATTATGTTGCAGGGGATCCCGGCATGATCCTCGGTACGTTGTTCTAAACGTGTACTGTGACAGGTGATACCCCAGTACCTAGTCATTCGTATGGAATCCATTCTCCAATAACCGCCGCATGGTTTTGATTGGGCCCAACAATGCTAAAACATGAGATGCAAGCATTTCAAATATTTGAATAAGTATTTGTACTTAAACACTATTATAATATCAGAAGATTTGATATGAAATGTATGGTTATCATAAGGTAAAAACCCATCATGTTTATTTGTGGCATGGTCTTATGAGATACCTTTAATTTTCAAAGGATTTTGATAACTTTAATAATCCAAATTGAGTGTGTTCTTCTCATGTTGGTTTTCAGACTGATTCGGGTGTTATTTTGTTATAGTGCTCGGGTCAGACTGAGTATTACAGTTACATGATAGGATGCTATGGAGCTTAGGAGATGAGCTGGAGAGCGAAGATGTATTTCATGCATCTGATTTATATTCCGCTGTGTAACGACCCTGGATTTTGGGCCCTGTTATTTTGATAAATATTTAATCTAATTAAATTAAATGTAAACCGATCATATTAAAATGTATATGATTTGGAAATACTGCCATTTATTTATATAAACTGTACTTTAAAAAAGAGAGTGATTTGGGAATTTAAAATAAATCCCAATAATGTTTACAATAAAATCATTCTTATATAATTCAATTAAAATAAAATCTGTCTTATATGATTGAATTACAATACTTTGTCTTATTAACATGTGATAAATAAATATATTGATATGGATAATAATCTTTAAAATAAAATCAAAGTTTATCAATATAAATATAAATATCAAATATAAGTAAAATTTAAGGATATAATTTAAATATTTATAGTGAAAATATAAAATATAAAATATAAAGGTGTAAGCATATGAATGCAAATTAAATATTAATAGTTAATATACAAATAAGATTAAAATAAATAAGCAAGCATACAACATAAACTGTAAATTTGAAAACATAAAATAAATTAATCAAAATATAAAATATAAATAAATAAGTAAACTCATGAATCTAAGTTTAATATTGATTGTCAAATACAAAATATTGATAGTAAAGTACAAATAGGAATAAATGTAAATATAAGCAAGTAAACTATATTGAAAATAACTTAAACATTGATAGTTAGAATGAAAATAAAAGAAAAACAAAGATTAGATAATTTTGTTAAACATACAACATAACCTTAACATTTGTAAACAAAATATAAAATTCAAATGTAAAAATAAATGAAAATGAGAATTAAGTAATAATTTATGCATACAACATAACTTTAAAAATGAAAACCTAACACATATGAGTGTAAACTATTCAAACTAGAAGTGAATAAAACATAAAATTAGAAGTTAAACAAGGCCAAGTGTATAAACTACAACCTGAAACTATATATGTTCATAAATAACAAAACAGCTTATCTTTATTCTCAAGACCAAAGTCAAAGTATAAAAGAAAAAGGTAAAACATAGTATCTTCATACACAAGCCAAATATTTACCTGCAAGTTGTACACTTACATACAAATATCTATACAGTATAAAAATGATAATAATTATGCAAACATATTATGAAGCAAAGCATTAATTGCTATCAACTCAGCCACTCTTTTGTTCAAAAGCAAATATTACAAATCTTTTCTTTGCAGTAAATGAAAATCTATTTAAAACAGAAAAAAGCTAAGAAAATACCTGACCAGTTGAGCCTCCCTTTATATCTCTTCTTATCTTCTATATATACATATGAATACATCTTCTTTTCAGTTCGTTGAATAAAAAGGAACTTAGGAAACCTGAAAAAATAATAAAGCGAGCAAAACTCAAATTTAAAATTCAATACAAAAACAGAGAAAAATATACAGGCAGTTTCAAAAGCTTCAGGTGTTCAAAACTTCAAGTGCTTCTTTCCGTTCAAAGGAAATGAAAGGCGAGTAAACAAAGATTTTTTTTAAAAGTTTAAGTTAATTAAATAGTTCATGATTCTTTAACTAGTATAATTTGTATATTGTTTTATATTTGGATATGAATCTGTATATATATATATATATATATATATATATATATATGTCATATTGCATATTTATCTTCTCTGCTATGTGCTCTTGGTTGTTACAGTTACTTATCCTTGATCAAAACTCAAGCTATTCTCATCAATATTGAAATCTGTAATTATTTCAACTCAACAAAATGTTTAAAACTAAATTAAGATTTGTTTTTAAAAGCTATTTTAAATATGTTGAAGGGAGTACTTCACTGTAACATGTTATACAGGTGATTCACATATTCTTTGATAAATTCGAATGTCGTAAATTGCTAATTCGATTTTATATCTTGAATTAACACTAAAAGCTATGATTTTTAAAATTTGTATGAAGATTTTTAACTCAGTATTTCCAAAGCAGTTTGCATTTGAACCAAAACTGCACTTTTGCAAATTTCTTGTTATTTGATCAATAATAAAAGTTGAAATTTGGGATGAAGCAAATTCAAACGTATGCGATTTCATAAAAATTACCAGAAATTTTTTATATTGCTTGAGATTTGGATACGAGATCAATCTAGGGCTCGAGTCCTTGTTTTTATCTATGACTGTATTGTGTCGAATTCATCACCTTCACGTGATCGAGTGGCTTGTGCTTCTGGAGGTTGATGATTTATCGTGATGGCGTCGTGTGGGCGAAAGCTTGGGTATTGCAGGTGGATGGAGCGGCGGTGGCAAGGCGATAAACCCAAGGCATTGTTACAGTTTTTGCTCTCGAGCAGAGGCTATTTTTCGAATTCGAGCTTTTTAGGGTGATTTGAATCTTGATTACGAGCCTAGTGTCGATTTGTGACTTGTTGAAGTTATTGTTGTTCGCTGGAGAAGGGAGATGCCGCCGTGCACGTGTACGGCGGCGGCGATATGCTACTGTGACACGAGGATGTGGGTCGCGCATCGTACACGAGGAAGATGGTCGAACGCTTCGGGTCGTGCTAGAGTGGTTGTGGGATTAACTTCGAGCTTTTTTCGATCGAGTGCGTGTGAATTTACTGATGTTTAGATTTAAGATATAACTTAATTTACTGGAAAGAAAAAGAAAAAGGGAGAAGAAGAAGTAGTGGGAAGGGCTCGGGTGATTTGGATGGGTTACTCGAAGCGTTGCACGAGTTTTCCAGGGTAGTGCTCGGGTTTTTATTTGCAGTACACAACGAAACAAAAGTTAAAATGAATATAAGTTAGCCAAATTTTGTTTTCAACAGTTTTAACACTATAAACTAATTAAGGTTTAAACATTTGAGGTAAAACTTAGTACAAGTTTTAATACTATAGTTTAATAAAGTTTTAACTGTTGAGATAGGAATGTAATATAAGTTTTCATTTTAGTTAATATCTTAAAAATGTTTTAACACTTAAGTATCATTAAGTGATTAATTTAAGCAAGTATAAATTTAATTAACATTTAAAGTTGGAAGTTAAAAAAATTAATTGAATTTCAAAATTTAAGAGCTTTAAAGTGTTAATAAAATTGAATGGTAATTAATTAATTATCTTAGAAAACAATTTAGAATAATTACTTTTTAATTGTAATTAGCGATGGATCAATCGATGTGTAAGTAATAAATGAAATTGCAATTAACTACTTAAGTTAATTTAAGAATGGCTAATAGTCAATTAATTAAGTAATTTAACTACTTATTAATAATGATTAATTAGGTAATTAGCAGTAAATAAATAAGTAATTAAGTTTTATTTATTAATAATTAAGGTTATTAATTAATGGTTAATTAAAGTTAAATAAATTGATTAAGAAGTAATTAATTAAATGGTGTGGAATAAAATAAGTAATTAATTAAATAATTAAGAGTTAATAGTTGTTTTAGGAATGATTAATTAATTAAATAATTTGAAATGGAATAAGCAATTAATTGATAATTAATAATCAATTAAACATGTTTAAGAGATAAATTCTCAAGTAATTGATTTTAAATTAAATTAATTACAATGAGAATTTAAAGGTGATTGCTTATGGATTGTTGTGTAGAATATCTGATTGTGATATTTATTTGATGATATTCTATGATGCTCTGTGATATGTTGTGATATATCTGTATAATTGTGTATGATTCATCTGTCATAAATGCTATGTTAATTCAATTGTTGAATTTAAATTATTTAAACTGTTTAAGTTAATTAGACAACTTGGCCTTTAAAATGGCGTTTGGATTTCGATGATACCGGGATCGGGTATCAATTTGATATTCCGAAAACCACATCGATCCAATTTAAACGTTAGGTCGTGAATTCTGAAATGAAGATGAGATGGTGTTTTCAGAATGCAAGGGTTATCGTGGTTGACTCTGAGGGTGATTCCAAAATGAGTGTGACGAGATAATGCCTTCGGTTTCGTTCGAACCCAGAACGAACTTGTATGGATTGAATGCATTCAGCACATCGTCTGGCGGACGATGAGCATTCTAAGAGATATGTCCTGTAAAGGTAATCGCAGCCTCAAGCCTCATCAACGGGGAATGGCTAAAACATGGGAGGTGCAGCAAGGTTAGGTGGTTCATGCTCGAGCAGGACGAGATATTCCCTTGTCTAGATGTCCCTTTATTTCGGCTGTGTGGGCGGTTGATTGCAACAACTGCCGGGGTTATCTTGTTCGGGACTGTTCAGTATATTAAGCATTTTTGAATTCATATCTATAAGTCAGACAACTGTATCTATCCAATTTCCAAAATAACACTCGATTTAATTAGTTTATAACATGTTATAAATTAATTAAATCAAATGACTTTTGATAAATAAAAATTATGAATGTATTTAACATTTTGGGTGCATTCAGTAATTTGTCTGGATAACATTGGTAATTAGTTGGATGTATCATATATGTATAAATGTTATATGTTCACGTGATGTATCAAGTGAGGCCGTCCATGTTATGGAAAAGGGGAGTTTGAATTAGTTTAACAAGTTGTTGGAGACCGAGTAAAAGAAGCAAGATATTCTCTCCTTGAATCTCTCTATAAATACTCATACAAGTTCGTTCTTTCCTAGAATTTTGAAAATCCAAGTCGCTTATATATGCAATCGACCCTCTTGATCCATCCCTTTCCAAATACATCACTATGTTGGTGGTTCAACTCGTTTCCTTGCTAGTTCGAGCAGTGGATTCAGAACCCTAGGAGGAAGACATAGATTATGTGCAATAAGCAACAAGATCTTCAACAGTAACTTTATTTCCATAGATCTATATGTCATGCCTAAAACTTTATATATAATGATAATGCCACTTATGTTAAATTTGTTTGATAGTTATAGATTCAATAAATAACTAATATTTCATTATTATATACAAATTTAGTATGTTTTAAATTATAATCCAATTAAAATATATAAATATATTATTTTCGGTCTACGACATAAGTCTATATTATATAATTTTATATATGATATTTTGCATTATTATATATACATATTAAATATTAGACATTCTTTTATACAAAATTAATATATGTATTTTAATTAGTTAGAATAAATGATACATACATACATACATAATTAATAAACTCTCGACCTTTACTTTAAAAAAGTCAACCGAGAGAAAAATACATACATACATACATATATAAGATATATTTATTTTATTTATTATGATACGTAATTATTTTAGTTAAATAAAATTTATATGCATATTTTATTTATAAAATATTTTTGATAAAATAATAATTTTAAAGTAATATATTTCCTTTACTCTAAATATTAGATATTAATATTTAAGGTTTGATTTTTGAATTTATATGGTATTTTAAAATTTTCGAATTGTTTTCAAATATGTAATATCTTTAATTTAGTCAAACTGATTTTCGAATTAGATTTTTAAATTTTGAATCTGAATAAATATCTTCTTACTTAGTCGAACTAACTAGATATTTCACAGCAAATTTGAACTTAAATTTATATATGATAATTTCAAAAAATAACCACTATATATATAAATCGAAATTTATTCAATTATGGCAATGCAT
This sequence comes from Allium cepa, assembly GCA_030765085.1. NCBI lineage: Eukaryota > Viridiplantae > Streptophyta > Magnoliopsida > Asparagales > Amaryllidaceae > Allium > Allium cepa. The sequence continues at coordinate 115,537,278 of CM060945.1, read as the reverse complement.
TATATATATGTGCTATATATATGTGGTATTAAAAACATGTGTATACAAAGCCTTATGCACATACATTAATATATTTACACATATATAACTTAGGTTTGTATAGTACCCCTGATATGCATATGAAAGTGTCATATGCGTTTGTAAGTATATCACACTCACACATTATAGATAGAAATCCTAATATATGTATATGTAGGTATATATATTTTATACACATGTTATATCGTTGCTATATTATATTATCATGTTAAATACATATCACACCTTATAATATACATTATATACATAAAATATAATTACATTAGATTGAAATAAATCATTATTTTAAAATGCAGAATAAATCTGAATGTTAAGTAGTGATTTACATATGCCCACTAAGACCTACTTAAGGATTTTTTTTAATATACCCTAATTCACCCACTGTTAGATGGAACTAATCAACAACAAGGATATTCTATGAGGGTAGGATTAAAAACTTAAGATATATTAAGTGTAGAGCATATCCTTTACACACTTAAGTAATCGGGTTATGATGTATGTGCATTATTGTATGCTATAGGAGATGCAAAAAAATAGATCGATTTTCGTAGTAATAAAACATGCCAATGTTTCTGAGCCAGTTACGGGACTATCATCCGAAAAGAGAAATTGAGTTTCTACTGGATCTCTTACTAGGAATGAAATATTATGTAGGCTACCAAGCCGGATGATACAGAATGAAATGAAGGAGTTAAAGATATATCCAGTGGAATTGGAAGGGGATAATTTCAATAGACCAAGTAGCTCACATTGGGGCAATGCAGTTAAACCCCCACAAATCCCTGCTATAGCACATAACGCTCTTCAACCGCTACACATTTTCAATATAGTGCTATTAAACAATAGATCCGCTTTAAGCCTTGCTACTCTCCACTATATGCACTAAATCAAGGATTTTTAGCACCCGCTTTAACAACATAAATTTAAAAAGGTTGATTCAACCAATTCTCTTTTAAACCAAGTCAATAAAGTTAGAGTAAAAACCTAATTTTTAAGGCATAATTTTCAATATAAGTTAGAAATTTATTATAGTCATCAAATATGAATTGCATAAATCGTGATATTCTTTAATTTTGTTATATAAGATTAAAAAATATTTATTTTTCCTACACAAACGATGTGAGAATAGAATAAATTAACTTTAAATATTTGATTTTATATCCAACGAAGCTTTTTACACTTCCGCTATTTTCCACCATAATTTTTTTCACCTCCATTGCTATGGAACCACTAAGCACTTTAACTACAAAACCTTAGGGAGATGGGATAGTGCTTGTAAAGAAGTTGGGTGGGTCACTTTGAGTATATATCGAGTATAGAAAGCTTAATAAGAAAACCATGAAGAAACGATATCCTTTGCCAATAATCGACGACTTGTTTGATCAACTGAGTGGGGCTAAGGTCTTTGTGTGGTTTGAATTTGCAATATGCTTCCATTGGTTGAGAGTGCCTAAGTAAATCATGTTGTTAACGACATTCCAAACAAGATATGGTTCATATGTATGGTTAATCATGTCATACGGGATGACCAATGCACCTTCCATCTTTGTAGACTTAATGAACCGAATCTTCCAAGAGTGTTTGGATAGATTCATTCTGGTTTTCTTTGATGGCATCTTTATATATTCTAAGAATGAATGTGATCATGAAGTTCATTTAAGAATAGTGCTAAATATGTGCTAGCATCAAATCAAAGCAAAGTTTTCAAATTGTCATTTTTGTTAAAGAGGAGTAAAATTTCTAGGTTGTATGGTTTTTGAAGTTGCATTGTCTATTAATCTATCAAAGATTAAAGTTATTAATAACTAAAAGAGACCAGAGAATGTAATTGAAATTAGATAGCTATTATCAAAGATTCATTAAGGATTTCTCTCGTATAGAAGCACTAAGACTAAACTAACGAGAAAAGATACAAAGTTTGTTTAGACCGATAAATGACCTAAAACATTTATTGAGTATACATCTGCATTTATTGTGCCAAACAGAAATTTCAGTTTTGTTGTGTTTACTGATGCTTGTAGAATTGGGTTAGGACTATGTTAATGTAGAGTGGTAGAGTCATTGCCATTGCTTCTAGACAACTTTGACCACACGAAGCTTGCTATCATACTCATGATTTGGCGTCGATAGTGATGTTCTTTGCATTGAAGATATATAGACATTAATTTTTTGGAAAACGATTCGAGTTATTCGTGGATCATAAGTCTTTGAAGTATCTGTTCTCTCAAAATGAATTTAATAAGAGACAACAAATATGGCTGGAGTTCTTGACAGCTTATGACTTTGCAATAGAGTATATGCTTGGAAAAGGAAATTAGGTTGCTGATGCACTTAATAAAAAACATCAGAATGTGGTATTGGTAATGTTGAAGGAATGGAACGATTTAGAGGCATTGGATTCTTATGGTATTCATATGATGTCGATGGCCAGTTTTAGCTAGTGTACTGTAGTGATATCTTGTTTGGAAGTCTAAACATTGCTGATTAAAAGGGTTGTTGCAAAGTAAAGATATAACCCATCACCAGTGGAGTGGATCGAAAGACTATAAGTGGGCACAATTGTTAATGATTTAAAAGATTTTGAAATTTACCAAATGGGATGGTTAAGAAAGAAGGGACACTTATGTGTTCCAAATGTAGACTCGAATTAAAGAATTTTTAGATAATGTCATATATAAAAGCTTACTATTCATCCATGAGGGACAAAGACGTACCAAGATATGAAGAATGGTTTCTTTCGAAAGCAATGAAGAGAGATGTGGGCTTATGGTTTAAGCATGATAGAGTTAAGGTTGTATCCTATGATAATTATGTAATTGTGATTATATAACCACTCTTACAGCGAACGTTGTTTGAAAAGTCAGCTTTTGGTTTTATGTTCTATTGTACATATTTTTATACCAAGATATAAATAATTTTTTAAGTACATTAAATATATAAGTAGAAATCCTTAGAAAAAGGGCTTAGTCGAGTGCAGTTACGAATGTGTTCGCAACAATGGGCATTGAATCATATAAAATAAATACATGTACATAGATGTTCCTGATCAAGATGTATCAAAATTGTGATATAAATACAGTCGTTGAGATTAGTGTGTGAAACGATCTTCGATGGTGAATTACTCATGACCGTTGTGCGCAATAAGGGCTTATATACATGCACTTATTCAGAATAATTACAGAACAAATTACTTTGAGTCTTCTATAGGTTAATATCAAATAGAAGATGAGGATGTGTAGTAGTCTTTTGAATTGAGAATACTATGAATCATAAATGTCTAAACTATATTTTGACTATTGTCAATCACACGACATAGATGATTATGTTAAGACCACTATTGGGTATAAATTAGACAACACAAAGTGAAACTCTATTCAAGAGAGGATCCATCTCCTTCTAATAAACTTAGTATTAGCATAATTACCAGTCGATGTAAAGTCATAATAGTTGCCCAAAGGCAATCATTAATCAATAATTATTATTGGATTGAACGATGAACTTTAATATCGGACTTTGCAAATAGCTATGGATATAAGTAGAACTTTAACCATTGACCGAACTCTAGATATCTAAGCGATATAGAGATAATAAAAAGAATATATGCATAATATACTACTGCATAAAGGATTCTCTTCAAAAGATAAGAAATTAGGTTTCACATAAACAGTCTAGAAGCAGCTGACCCTGTGTCCATTACCGTGATTCAACAAAGTCCATACAAGTTTTAGTATTTAAATGTTTAAATATTACGGAGGGCTAAGTTCAAATATTTGAGTCACATAATTGCAACTCTTACCTTTCAACCGAAAATAATTTATTGAAACAATTTATAAAATTATAATTATCACTATAAGAAATTAATATGATGTTTATATTAATTAATGTATTAATATTTCATTATTTTAGAGGACCAAAAAATGAACTAGCAAAATATATAATTGTTATATTTTATTTAACTATTTATATAGGCTAAAAACAATAATTTTTAAATAATGTCAGTTGAAAATATTAATATTAGTTAATATTTATTGGGCTGGCTATATTTATAATAGCTAAATGGTTTATTATTTAATTGGATTACTGAACCTAATTATTAAATAAAGTCCATCCTATTGGAAATGTACTAAGGAGATATTTTTTGCATCTGATGCAATAAGTAAATGCATAAAGCCTTAATTTAGATACACATAATTTTATTCTCTCCCTATAGAATAAATTACTTCTTAATGCTGGATTTTGTAATTACACCATTATATTAGAGAATTGTTCTCTTACAGGAGAAACAAATAGCTCAAGGTGTATTCAATTGGCAGAATTATCGTGAAAAAATTTCAAATTATTTTTGACCAAAATCAGTTTTAAACTTGTTATCTAAATAAATAATTGTTATATCCATTTTCCTTCTAATGTAAACGGTGTAGGTAAAAAAGCTATAGCCCTGCCTTAAACTACCCAGTTCAAAAGGTATCTTAATAGTAGAACATGTAATTAAAGAGACAACACAGAAAAAATGGAGAATAGGCAGACCAAAGGTTAAAACCCTGGTGCAATCTAAAGAAGGCATTGATGGAACTATAGGTTTTCTCCAACATACGTTCTGCACCTCATCCCCGTACGATCCCTTCTCAAGTTTCAACTAGAGGTGGCACCTAGTTGCTAATTTGATCAGGTATGTATTCATTGAAGAAAAAGTATCGCCATGCAAAGTTGAAGTGCCATGAATTCGACTCAAAGCCTGCACCACAATCATTGAAAGGCATCTCAAATCATAGAAAAAACTGTGTTGCAATTACTAAAAGGTCACCCTGGTTCATGAAAAAATTGCACTGCAATTACTAAAGGAACCGCATCAAAATCGCCAAGGTCACCTATATTCATGAAGTAACTGTTTTGCAATCACTAAACGGATGACCCACAAGTCTACAAAGAGAAGGTTCAACCCCATCCAGGCCGGGCAAATTTGATCAATCCAAAAGAACGAACCAGCCCTATATTAAGTTAAAACATCCAAAACAATACTGAGAAGGTGTGTAGACAGATAGAGCGTATCTCTCAGGCTGAACTCGAAAGTTGGCCTAAAGCATTTTCGAAATCCAAATCTCCCACCTAAGATGCAATTCTCCTACCTAATCCAAATTGCTAAAATCTTATAGCTACCTCAGCATCTAGGCCCTAGGAAACAAGGTAATTGAAGAATAACACGTGGACAAATCATACGGCCAAGGGAGGAAAGCTGGAAAGGAAAGTCAGTAATCCACATGACATCATAGTACTAAATATAGTATGGGACTATAGCAGCAAAAGGGATTTTTGGAATGAATCCTTTAAAAAATAAATTGATATTTTGGTACTCTTTATTTGACATTAATTGCATTGTATGAGAAAGAATAAAGATAATAAAAGATTTGATCCATGGATGTTGGGTTTTCTATAATTCGAACCACATAAATTTCTATGTCCTTTTCTTTACCGCAGATTCCTTTACTTTTTTGCTCAAATTAGATTCTATTTACCTATTACCTGCTAAGTCTAAACTTGAAATTGAAGTAGGCATTTTAACAAATAGTTAAAGTGTTACTTCATCATTGTGTAAGCGAACAACAACGCAACTACTACCTAGAGGAAAATTTAATATCTCTTAAATTTATTGATTCACAATTATAGAAGCAATAAGTACTGTAATTAATCTATAATCAATTTGGTGCAATAAGAAGAAAACCTTGTTAACATTTTTTATGCTAAAAGGAGGGCCCTTCCTAGCAAACCCCAAATTATGCAAACCTATAACTCCTCTACTCCTCCACTACAAGAACCAGAGCATATAACTGCAAAGCTAAATAACAAACCCTTCACCTCCATATCCAAACCAAATTACCTACCTTAGAAAATAGCCACTAACCCTGTTCTTGACACCCTCAATGCGTTTGTTGCACAAATTAATAAAAGAATGACTGACATTGAAAAGCTGGTGGCTCAGAACCAAAATAGATCCTCAAACTCCCATACTCCATGGCTCACCTCCAATATTCTCTTGTCGCATGGAAAGTGAAAGTAAGAGAAAAACATGATATTCCATCAATGGGAATGGGTAGGCCGGAATTCTCAGATTGGAATAAAGGACAGTGGAAAGGCCCCGACAAACCCAAACACTAAAGGAAAGCCTGCAAATATCAACCTGCTGTTATCAGAGAAAACTAAAAACTAAGCAGCACAAGAATTGAATGAGGCTAGCTCAGCCTGTAAGGGCACTTCATCATGTATGAGCGAGAAGGATGAGGAAATATGAGAATTAAAAGCTTGTATAGAATGTCTAGCTAGGATGTGTGTGCAAGGCAACAAAGGAGAAGGAAAAGATGAGTTCTCATCCCCATTCAGCAAGGCCATAATAGAAGCAGACTTCCTAGATAGCTTTCGCACCCAACCATTAAAAAGTATGATGGGTCGACAAACCCAATTGATCACTTATGTACATTTGAATATTACATTAACATATAGAAAGTCAAAACGCTGGCTCATGCAAGCTACTCCCAATATACCTTGTGGAAGCAGGATCAAGATGGTTCAAAAGATATACCCATCCATTCTTGGGTATAGCTATCTATGAATTTCAAAAGGCAATTTCCCACTGGTCGCAAGGGATCGCCCAATCCATACCCTTTGCATAAGTTAAACAGCGGGAGAATGAAAGCTTATGTAGTTTCATTAAGTGCTTCAAAGAAGATGCAATGAGCGTTGGAGTTACATGTGAAGAAGCTATGTTAATGGTTGCGCATTTGGGGATTAGGAGAAATACCGACATGTGGGACGAAAATAGCAGAAAGCCATGCAAATTCAAATGCATGAAGACTTTCTACGAGAAAGCTAGTGACTATATAAGAATGAAGAAGCAAAAGCCTCGGGAGGGACAATCATCGAAAGGTTAGCTTAAACAAACAGCGAAAGGAAGCAAGAGGAAGAAGTGTGCCACAACCTTCCCGCAAAGCATCCAATGTAATTTAACTTCACAACAAAAAAAACTTGCTCATGGCCACACCAGGTCAAATCTATGAGCTGACCCAAACTGAGTTAGCATATAACATGCCGAACAAAGGAAAGAAGGTCGAGCCTAATAAATGCGGCACATATGTAGATTTCATAGGGTAAATGGACATCATACTGACAACTTCCGACTTGAAGAATGAGAAGGAGAGACTAATCCAGAAAAGATACGTAGGGACTTATGTGAAGAGCAACATAGCCATCCTAAAGCAGAATCAATCCCTTGACCCAATTGAAGGCTTAATAGTAAACCCAACAAACCTTATAGCTATCATTCATGGACAGTACCATTTGGAGGGTCAAATCAAGAAGGCATAAGAGAGGCATGTGAAGGAGGTTTGTATTAAACGTCGACTCTGTTTCACATCAAGCAAAAATATGTACCTGACATCACCTTCACTACAGCGGACTTGGTTGGAGTTACATTCCCGCACCCAAATCCCCTTATAATAACTACGCGATTTCATACTGTATATTGAAGAAGGTATTCATAGATATAATAAGCTCAGTAAATGTCATTTTCAAGGCGGCAAATGATAAAATGGTGTCGCTAGCAGAAATATTGAAGCCAAGCCCAAATCCAAAATAGGGGTTTAATAATACTACAACAGAGCCAGTTGGCATAGCCCAATTACTGGTGACAGCTGGGGCCGCACGACTACACAAGTCCTTTTATTTAAGCTTCTTAATAATAGATTAACAATTACCGTAGAATGCTTTCTTGAGAAGACTGCACTAGTTTACTTGGGAGCCATTATCTCCTAAAAAGACATGCTGATGAAGTTCCACACACCAGCAGGAGTAGGTAGTGTAAAAGGAGAGCAGTTATAAGTTAAAGAACTTTACAATGTAACTTTGAATCCTAGAAATAAAATTGTTCAAAATTATACTGTGATGTCTTTCGAATTGAATGAAAATAAGAACAAAAGCGAAAAGCTAGTTCATAAAACTACACTGAAACCTAGTTCCAAGGCAAGTATTGAAACATGTCATCCTACGACCATAGTACTTGCAAAAAGAAATAAAGAGTTTTATCTCCATGTGATAGCAACAGATGAATATAATTCAGTATAATTACTGCATTTGTTAGATACTCCCTTTTCTCGAGATGACGAATCTTCTTTTGGATTGAATTAGGTTGAAAACAAGGTAGATCCAAGGTTAGGGATGAAGAGTAAAGACCTTGAGCCAGTAGATGATCCGGAGGTTATTCAAATAGACGTGTCAGATCCTCCAAAAATAGTTAAAGTATGATTTTTTTTGAAAAATGAACCGCGTGAAGAGTTAATTAGTTTCCTAAAGAAGTCCAAAGATGCCTTTGCTTGGACTCATTCAGATATAAAGGGGATTGACCCCACAATTATATGCCACTCCTTCAATATAGATTCCAACATGCACCTATTTAGATAAAAGCATCCCATGTTGGATCAAAAAGGTACCTCACACTCGATGAAGAGTTCAAAAAGTTAAAGGAGAGTGGGTTTATCTGTGAAGTATATTACCTAACGTGAATTGCAAATCCGGTCTTAGTAAAGAAGTCAAATGGTAAATAGAGAATTTGCATAGATTTCACAAACCTTAACAATGCCCGCCCTAAGTATAGCTTCCCATTACCAAGAATAGATTAGTTAGTTGATGTGATGAGTGGACATGAGTTACTGACTTTCATGGATGCATACTCGGTATACAATTAAATAGCGATGTTCGAACCTGACTAGGAGCATATAAGCTTCGTAACCGATAAATGGATGTATTGTTAAAAACTAACGTCGTTCGGGCTTAAAAATGCCTGAGAACATATTAAAGGTTGGTGAACATGATTTTTGAAGATCAAATTAGGAAAATGTTGAGGTCTATATAGACAACATGCTAGTAAAATTGATGATAGCTTCAAATCATATAAGGGAACTAGAAGAAACCTTTGCAACCTAAAGCAATACGAGATGAAGTTGAACCTACAGAAGTGCACCTTTGCGGTATAATATAGAAACTTTTAGGAAAATAGTAAGTGTTCATGGAATAGAAGACAATCCGAAGAAGATTGAAGCCATTAGGGTCATGGAAGCGCCAAAAAGCACAAGGATGTAATGAGCCTAAATGAAAAGGTCACAGCATTGGGTAGGTTCGTTTTCAAAGCTACGGGCAAATGCATCCCATTCTTTGACCAGAACAAGATGGGTAGGAATTTTGAATGGACCAAGGAATGCAAAGCAACTTTTGAAGTGCTGAAGGATCACCTTACTAAAACACTTATGATTTCAAAACCGGCCCTAGGTGGGTACCTTTTCATATATTTAGCCATAACCAATCAAGCAATGAGTGCGATGGTTATTTGAGAAGAATAAGGAGTGCAACGACTCATATACTTTACCAAAAAATAAGTAAACAGAGCTGAGCCGAGATACTCAACAACGGAAAAGTTAGTAAACAACCTTATTCTAATGGCTAGGAAGCTTTGACCATATTTCCAAGCATACCCTATGAAAGTGCTGATGGACCGACCTTTGAGGCATGTATTGTAGAAATTGGAAACGTCGGGCCTACTCATGAAGTGGGCCATTAAACTAAGATGATATGACATCTCTTACTGCCCTCGTAATGCTATCAAAGGACATATGCTAGTGGATTTCATTGCAAAATGTACCTCAAAAGAAACACCTCCCTAAACATAAATAGAAGCACTTCCTTAAAATTGTAATTATATATAGACGGTGCATCCAATGAACAATAGGCAGGGATATGATATGTACTAAAGAGACTTCATAGGGCAAGGGTTCAAAGAAACCAACAATGTAGCAGAATATGACATGCTCATCACAGGCTTGAAGAAGGCACAATTGTGAAGGTAACCCATCTTAAAATTCATAGTGATTTGCAGCTTATTGTCAATCAAGTACAGAGAAGCTACCGAGTTAAGGAACCAACTCAGGCCAAATATGTAGAGCTGACCAAAAGGCAACTATCACAATTTAAATAGTTTAATATAGAGCAAATCCCAATGGAAGAAAATTCATCGGTACTCTTTGGCCAAGCTGGCCAGCATTAAGGATGCACAAGAAATAAAAGCTATCCCAGTGGGATGCTTGGCTAAGCCAAGCACTTCAAAAGAAAAATAGGTTCTAGCATTAACAAGGTCAAGGTGGGCTAAAGGTCATAGAGGAGAAGATCAAGAGGACTAGAGGGAGATGCGAAATGAGCATGACTTTAAACAATTGACCAAGAAGAAATAAAACCCTACATGTCCTTATCAAATGATTCCTACAAGAAGGAATTATGTCCGTTGATAGGAACGCATCAAGAAATATTAGATATCAGGCCCAATATTATTCACTTTTCGATGGGTAAAAGAGGTCGTTTCACTCCTTATTTGAGATGTGTAACAAAGGAGGAAGGAACGAGAATCATAAGGGAGGTCCATTAGGGAATTTATGGAGACCATTCTAGGGGAACAAAGTTAGCAAAGAAAATTTTAAGGCAAGGATATTTCTAGCCTATGACATTGCTGACTCATAGGAGTTCATGCAAAGATTTGATAGATGTCAAAGGTTCGCAAACATTCCTAGATTGCCCTCAACCGAGCTCACTCCAATGACCAAGCCTTAGCCGGTGATGTCTAGGGAGTTGATCTAATAGGACCTATCCTAATGTCTAAAAAATGGGCAAGGTACGTGGTAATGGCAGTGGATTACTCTACTAAATGGGCTGAAGCAGATCCTCTTGATACAATAACAACAAAGAAAGTAGTCATTTTTATAGTCAGGAATGTTATAATCAGATTTGGGATTCACTATAAGATGCTGTCCGATAATGGGACGTAGTTTGAAAGTGAGGAGCTAATGTGAGTGGAATGGAATCATCGAAAGTTTCTCATTTGTTGCGCACCCTCAAACCGGTGGAAGGTCAAAGTAGCTAACAAAAACAATAAAGAAACTATTAAAGAAAAGTCTTACAAAGACAAAAGGGAAGTGGGTTGGAGAACTACTCTTAATGTATAGGCCTACAAAACATCCATAAGATCTCGCACAGGGCACACCATGCTCTCTCTAACATACGGGTATGAGGCAATGTTGCCAAACAAAGTAGACACACCCTTGCATCAGCGATTTTTTTATGTGGCTGAAAGAAACACACACTTGAAAAAAGCGATCTTGGATCAAAATCAAGAAAGGAGAGACGAGGATGCAATAAGATATACCATTTACGGACAACGGATGGCAAAGACATACAAAATCTTGCCTTAGAGAAAGGAAATTCCATAAAGGAGATCTGGGCTTGAGGATGATTATGTCCAACACTAAGGTCCTAACAGAGGGGAAACTTGATTTGAATTGGGAAAGACCACTTGTCATTACCGAAACACTCTCAAATAGCGTGTACCATCTCTCAAGACTCGATGCGAGTTTAGACTCAAGGGCATGAAACTCAGGCCATCTTAGGCCATACTATGTGTGATGCATTTTCCTTTTCTTTGTAACTTTTAATATGTACGAAAAGGTTACTAATCTGTTTGAGCAATGAAAACGATAATTGGATGAAGGGATATTAGACAGCCCGAACCAGTATAAAAATCTGTTCATAAAATATTCATTTACATACAAATTCTAAGAGCAATAATTCCCCAGCTCGGCTGTTTAGCCAGACTATACATTGGAAATATGGTTATTAGATCGTCTGAACGAATTACCAAAAGTACGTGCATGAATAAAAAATGGTCATATATATGCTACTTGAATTCACGGTGGGACACAATCAATCTGCACCTTTAATGGAATAGACCACGCTAGACGCATGACAAGCATGAATTCAAAAGAAAAATATAATAATAAAAACCAAACCAATCAATGAATGAAACCTCCCATTGAAGAGACCAGAGGATAAAAAATCAAGTATTGGTTAAGACTCAAAAATAAAGCTTGCCAGGTAAACACAAAAGGCAATAATCTATCTTTATTTACATCTATGCTTGCTTACGAACCTTACTCAAATATAACATGTTAAGGGTGTAAAATGAAGTCCCTAAGGCGTGAATCCTAAAAAATTAAAAATGTACACTTGTCAAATCAGTTACCACTACTATACAAACCATGCTACAAATTTGATTCTGAGTTGGAGGAATCACTAATAATGCCTTCAAGCAACTAGCATATGACCAAAGGCAGAATCTCCTTCAGGGATAAAAGGATAGGGGAGATCCATGACATTGGTAATAACAACCGATGAACTACATTGGGAGCTACTAAAAGTGGCATGAGGATTATTATTAGCTCCAGCCCAATGATTACCAACATCGTGTTCACTAACAGTATAATCAGCTTGATTATAGGGAAATCTTAAATCCAAGCTCAGGACAAAGTGAGTAAACACATCAACGATGCATTTTAATGCAATCTTTTCCATGACGCACCCGACCCTTTCCTATTTAAGTTTCACTGTCAAATTAGATTGCACCGACGGAAGGGAATTGGATGGGAAGAAGATATAGCCAAAGTCTGTGAAGCTGTGTCAGATTGTAATATTTAATTTTTAAGATCATTAATCCGCTCAATCGCAACCCAATGCATATGTCAAAAATCGTCCAAAACTTCAGCTTTTTCCTTTTTTGTCATTTTTGAAAAAGGGCCAAATAATTATAAGCCGAAGAGCGCTTTTCAACTTTCAAACTATTAAGGCTTTACAACTGCTTCTCATAAATGGCCTTCAAATCATCGACCTTCTTTTGGTATAAAATCATTACTTCCTTCTTCCATTAGGAAGCTTCATCTTCATCCATATTTGAAGAAGGAGCTGGAGTCGAATGTGAGGGAAGCTTTCGAAGGAGAACAACAGTGGAAGAAGAGTCGTCTTCCTTAGCTAGTTGGTCGTGACTTGTTAAGACAATTCTTCGACCGTCTTATTGAACCTATTGATTTCGTCATCATGAAGAACTTCATATAAGTATCCCATATCCTTCAACAATCCTTCCGATTTAGTAGTACGATCTCGAGCAGACTTAATTTCTTTTTCCAAACCTTGTATCTTAGATTTCACAAACACTACGAAGCTTGAATTTTCATGTTGTAGTTGCGAATATTAGCATTCTTAGACTCCTCAAATTGGGGCATCTCCTTTGTGTACTGAGATTGTAGTTCTTCTCTGATGTCACAAGCAATCAACTTCTTCTCCTCACACAAACTCACTTTAGCAGATTCAAGCAAGCGAATTCGAAGCTCATAGCCCTCCAGGATGTTCGTTGAAATCTTGTCCCTTTAGAAGGGACTATGTAGGCTACTGGGAGAGCTACCAAGGTTTGGAGAATAAATCGAGAAAGTATTGGTGGGAAGGATGGGAGCAATTGTCCAGAAAAAACTATAAGAAAACCAACTAGCATATAAAAGAAAAGGATCAAAATCAACAAATGCAATGAAATTTGAATTAGGAGACATTTTATTCAACAAATACACATATACACAAAGTCATTTTCACTTATGGCCAATCTTATTTTTAACCCAAGTTAAGTGAGAATGCTCTAGAGAGGGTGCCTCATCCTTTAACATAGATCCCCAACGGCATATAATGAATTTAAAAAGTGTCTCTTTCATGGATTAGTTTAGTAATCATGAATAACAAATATTGAGACTCTTGCCTCAGCCTAGTGATGGAATTTTTAAGCTCAGCTTCCTTCCTCCAAATGAAGACCGACCTCTCTATTAATCTCTCCAAAGCTTGTCTCTCTATATTCTTAATGTGATCCATCAAAAATAAAAACAATCTACTCCCTTGATGAGGCTCTAACAAAAGAGACTTATCAGCATTAACCATCCCTTCCTAAAGAACAAATAAGGTTTAAGCGCAAAATCATGACTGGCAAAGCTAAAATCAAAACACCCTTACATAGATAAAATCGAAGTAGGTACATGTTAAAATTCATGATAAGCATACATCAATGAAATCACAATACGACATCAAAGAAAAATTATTTAACAAGGCAAAATGATATAATTACAATTCTTTCTAAAAATGTTCCATGGGAACTGCTTTTGAATGACAAGACAATAGGTCACGCGTTTACTTTGTTAGTGTAACCCACTATAGGGTCCAGGTCAGTATTGCCCTGGCATAACATGAAAACCTCTTCAATGTCAAAATCATTGGATGCATTTAGAAGGGCGATTGATGAGCATTCCCTACTCTAATCTTCAAATCACAAGCAGCAGCAGCGCTCCTGCGTGGTCTTTTTGATGTTCTTATTGTTTAGAAACCCAAAATCCACTTCGGCCTCGAGATTGTCTAAATGGTCAAGAGAAAACTACCCCTTAGCTTGGGCACAGAAATTGAAGTGAATATTGTAGGCTATGGTCTCAGTTTCTTAATAGTCTTGTCCAATTTTTCTTGTAAAATTTTCTCTCTCTCCCTTCAACTTGGGAGCAGGTCTTCCAAACATCAACTAAGGTTTTCTCCGCTTTGGCCGAAGCCTCTACAACTTTGGCTAGAGTATCCTCAACCTTGGATTCCAACTCGATGTACTTAACTTTGAACTCCTCAAGCTCCTTTTTATAATTTGCAGCCTTATTTCAAGAGCTTGCCAAAGCTGGCTCCAGAGTCTTAACCTGTCGATGTAATTCCACCGCCAAAGCGCATCCGTACATAAAAAACCTAACAATTAAAACTAATAACAAACAATAAAAAATGGAAAATAAAGGTTTATCGGCTGTTACATTAAACAAACACTTATGGAGCTTGTGGAAGATGTCAGCGGAAGAAGTGTTAGGGGCTAGTAGAGGCATTAGAGGAAATGGAGCAGAATTAAAAGAGGGAGCATCATCGCTCATCAACTTCCCCATCTATTCAGCTAAGTCTGAAATAGCGCTTCCCACTAGGAGATGCAATACTCGATGGAAGGTTGAGACCATAGTAAGAGGCTGCATGGTGAGGGCATGAGCAAAATAGGGAGAAGGGGAAGGTGAAAGATTGGAACCACCCACATTTAATTTTCCTTTATCTCCATCCTTGAAATGTGGGGCTTTCTTTTCTAACTTGTCATAGGCTTTTGCTTAAAAGCATCCAAGAATTTTGGCAGTATACCTCAAAATCCAACCCATAATATATTAAAAAGAGGGCCATCATGCAGTAAATAAAACACCAAATAGAAGAATGTAGATGTGCTATAGCATAAGTGCAAATACTCATTCACATAAAATGATATATGTGTGTTAATAAAAGATAAGTAACAAGACGAGGGAACAAGATCAATACCGAGAGGTCGGAATGATGATACAAAATTGTCATGGTTGGAGATTTAAAAGAATTAGTCAGCTTATCTTGGAGTTTTACGAGGAGAGATGGAAAAGATGGATTTAAGGGCCTGAACATAGTAGAACAATTTACATCCATACGCAACATTCTCATGAATTGAATATGGAAAAAATAACTCTCGATGGGAAGGCTTTGTCAAATGTTCAGCATATAAAATAATAGTGGTCATGAGCAGATGATAGGAGATAGAGGATAGTTGAGTTAGCGATAAGTTGATATCTATTAACCATTCCATTATGATAAGGTTAAGATGGAGGTAAAAACCATTGCGGATGTGTTCTGCAACGATAGAAATGAAACCCTATGGAGTATGTGAATATGATCAAGTGGAATGGGAACTCTTCTTATGTTTCCATGCAACCTAAAGTGGTCGAGGATCTCCCATTCTTGGCTTTCTTCATGAATCACCAATGGCAGGTCAAGAAAGGAGGCCAAATGTTGCCTTGAAACGGATGAAAGGTCATCAGCGGCCATAAATAGCTAATAAGAGAAAAGGGAAAAAGATAAAAACAATGGGAAGACATAATACGATGGTTAAAGATAAAAATAATGGGAAGACATAATAAGATGGTAAATTAAGGGTGAAAAAAGAACATTATTTAACATTAGAAGATGATGAAAATGAATAAACTAATCTCCACTGTCACTAATCACTTTGTTAACCCGCCTTTTGACAGGCCATATACATGAGGATTTAACTTAATGGATTGCACGGTTATCGAGGCTAGAATATTATGGTTTTGGTTCGAATGGATGGATGGACAATCAATTATAGATAATAAATATGAATATGAAGTCTAGGTTCAGCACAGTCGATAGATAAATAATACTGGGTATGTGGAGTATGGTTTTCGAGAAAGGTCGAGTTGCTTTGGGTCAGCCAAAAGGTTGCTTTAGGTCACCATGTGGTTTGCTTCGAGTCAGGAAAGTGTTTACTTCAGGTCATAACAGGATGTACATCGGTCAGGTTGGCATTGGTATTACTTCGGGTTCAGCTTAGGGTCGGCATTGGTATTGCTTTGGGTTCTACTTTGGATCGACATAGGCATGACTTCAGGCTTCACCGTGGATCGACATTGAACTAGGGGTCGGCATTTACTTGGGGTCGGCATAGCCCATACTTCAGGTCAGCACACGAACTACCTCAGGCCGGCGTAGATTGATGAGTTGGGCTCGACGGTCACAATGGTGGGCCCATGTAGGTGAGTGGGCCTTGTAGCCGGAATTTCTCCTATAAATACAGCAGGTATGGCTTCAAAAAAAGGGATCTTCATTCTGCTCCTCTTCATCTTCTTCTACAAAACGCTACTCTACCATTCTTGTTTCAGAAACTCCGAATTGTAATTGTAATGAAATTTTAGTATAATAAAAAGGATTTTTCTAGATGGACGTAGGTCGGAGTTAGCCGAACCACTATAAATCTTATTTTTTTTTACTCGCTTTCATTTTAGTTTTGATTATTCTTCATATTATACTCTCTACATATACTATATCTGTGTTCTATGATTGGATATTGGTGCTTTCACTTTCAATTAGGTGTTGTTGATCAATTTTGACGCCAACATTTTGGCGCTTTCACTGAGAAAGCTAGCACTCAGGGATTTGGAAGCTAGGATCTTCGATTTGAAAGGTTGGGGATTTGGATCTAGGAAGTTATGGCTAGGCATTCAATGAGAAGACAAAGGGGCAAGGATAAGATGGAAATGATAATGGATGCTATGCAGGAAAGGATGCTCAAAAGACAGGATATGTTGCAGAATTTATTTCGATAGATTGGACAAGCTAGAGCGCAAGACCAAGGGAATATAGTAGCAGGAATACGTGAAATGTGGATCACGGAGTTGGAGCTGCAGGAACAGAGGAAGTCCAGAATCAAAACCAAGGAAACGAAGCCAACAAGATGCAGGATAGAGCAGAACCACCAGGAGCTGCCTCTGATTGTTCTACACTCGGGAGCATGCCCTCGGATCATATCAGCTCGATTCCAGGCAGGATACCAGGCAGTGCTATACAGTTTGGCGTTGATCGAGATATGGATGCTCACCTAGAAGGGAAAGTTTCAATATACCCTCGCGGACTCAAGGTCAGGATAGGAATGATGTTTAGAGACCATTTATGGATGATGGAATAGCTGGAAGTTGGAATCCAGGACTTTGAGTGAAAATTAGCAGGCTTAGATATGGATTGGATCTGCCGGGGCAAACCCCGACCAAGGAGAATGTATCGGCACAATTCCCCATGGAACCGAGGGCATGGATTTTGATGGCTTTGTTTGGAAATGGATAGCGGTAATGGAACATGAGCATCCATCATCTGCCACAAATTGGAGCTAGCCCGACTTAAGGGCACAGGTCGGCATTGCTTGATGGTATGGAATAAGTAATAAACCCCATAGTAATACGCATAGGTCACTTACACATGTACGAGATCGAGGACGGTCCCTAGACATGCTCTGAGATGACGTTGAACCATGGTGCTCGAGTTTATGAAAAATTGTTTTTTCTATTTACTGCAAACTTTGATTTTTCAGGTCACGATTATGGTCCCGACCGAAGAGACGGGGCAATAACCGCGAGTTATGAGTCCCTTTGCCGGAGTGCGACAGGATGGACTTGAACACGGATTAAGTCCTCGACTGGAAATCGAGGCCGGAGTAGGATACCCTATGGATTAAGTCCTAGATTGGGAATCGAGGCCGGAGCAGGATATCCCACGGATTAAGTCCTCTACCAGGGATCGAGCCCAGAGTAGGATACCCCATCGGTTAAGTCCTCGACTGGAGATCGAGCCGGAGTAGGATACCCCATGGATTAAGTCCTCGACTAGGGACCAAGGCCAGAGTAGGATGCCTTACGGATTAAGTCCTCGAGCAGAGAGTCGAGGCCGGAGAAGGATATTCACGGACTAAGTCCTCGACTAAGGATCGAGGCCGAAGTAGGATACCCCACGGAATAAGTCCTTGATTGGAGAGTCGAGGCCGGAGAAGGAAAACCATGGATAAGCCCTCGACCGGAGAGTCGAGGCCAGAGTAGGATAAAATAACCCAGAGAGCTCAAAAGATTTGGATATGGACCCAAAGAGCTCCCGGCTTTAGATATGGACCCAAAGAAATCTCGGATTGGGATTTGGATCCGAAGAGGTATCGGATTTGGATACGGACCTGGAGAGGTCCAGTATTTGGATAAGGACACAGTGAGGTCCCAGATTTGGATTATAGGACCCGAAGAGGTCCGGGACTTAGATAAAACAATCCGGAGAGATCGTGGATTTGGTTAATGGATTTGGGATGGATTCAGAACTGGGTATCGACTTGAAATAGTCGTGGATTTCGCTGATGATCTGGAGAGATCAAGGAATCAGATTGGCAATGGATTGGACTTTAGGTTGGATTATATGGCGATCAATGGATCATGGACTTCAGATTTTGGACTTATGGCAATTCAAAACACACCTTCCTATTGCAAGACATATTTTGGAAGTGTTAACCCACCTTTTGGCAAGGCCATATACTGGCGGATTTAACTAAATGGATTGCACGGTTATCGAGGCAGGAATGTTATGGTTTTGGTTCAAAAGGATGGATGGACCATCAATTACGGATAATAAATATGAAGTCAGGATTCAGCACAGTAGATGGATAAATGATGCTAGGCATTTTGAGTATGGATTTCGGGAAAGGTCGAGTTGCTTTGGGTCAGCCAAAGGGTTGCTTCAGGTCACCATGTGGTTTGCTTCGGATCAGGAAAGTGTTTGCTTTGGGTAATAACAGGATGTACTTTAGTTAGGCCGGCATTGGTATTACTTTGGGTGCAGCTTCGAGTTGTCATTTGTATTGCTTTGGATTCTACTTCGGGTCGGCACAGGCTTGACTTCAGGCTTCACTTTGGATCGGCATTGAACTATGGGTCGGCCCATGCTTCGGGTCGGCATAGCCCATGCTTCGGGTCGGCATCAGGAAAATTTCAGGCCGGCATAGCTTCGGCTTAGGGTCAGCATTGGACTTGGGGTCGGCATTCATGTTACTTCAGGTCAGAACCAAGATTACTTCGGGTCAGTAATCGGGTCGGCATTGGATTCTGTAATCGACATACTTGGTGGGGTCAGCATACTTTGAGGGCTCGACATCACTTCGAGTCGGCTATAGTTTGGCTTCGGGTTGGTGTTGGAGCTTCAGGTTAGCAAGGATATGGGGTCGGCATATGGGAATGGCTAGGGGTCAGCTATGAGTGCTGCTTTGGGATTCACTTCGGGTCGATGTGGCATATGCTTCGGGTCAGCACTCGTGTCGGCAAAGGAGAGTTCATATGGGGTCGATGTACCCTTTACATGGGGTCGACAATCATTTTACTTTAGGTCATTAGTGAGTTTGCTTTGGGTCAGAACACTACTTACTTCGGGTCAGCATACGAGCTACCTCAGGTCGGTGTAGATTGACGAGTTGGGCTCGACGATCGCTATGGTGGTCCCATGTAGGTGAGTAGGGCCTGTAGCCAGGATTTATCCCATAAATACAATAGGCGTGGCTTCAGAAAAACGGATCTCCATTCTACTCCTCTTCATCTTCTTCTACAAAAAGCTACTCTGTTTTTCTGTTTCAGAAATTTATGATTGTAACTGCAATCAAATTTTAGTATAATAAAAAGGATTTCTATGGAGTGGACGTAGGCCGGAGTTAGCTGAACCACTATAAATCTTGTCTCTTTTACTCGCTTTCGTTTTAATTTTGATTATTCTTTATATTATACTCTCTACATATTCTATATCTGCGTTATGTGATAGGATATTGGTGCTTTCACTTGCAATTGGGTGTTGGTGGTTAATTTTGGCGCCAACACAATCAAATCGATTAAAATAAGGAAGAGAAAAAGAAATTATCAAAGGAGTGAATCAAAGAAATAACACACATACGTGTTTCCACGAACACTAACATAACATAGATGAATTGGACGATGCAAAAGGAAAATAGCAATATAGAGGAGAAACGATGAAGAAAATAATAATCGTAATAAAACACTTAGCATTTTTTCAATTGAGTGTATATATACGAGAGAGTTTGTATGTGTTATATATTTTGGTTTTCAAAACTATATAGTAGTATATATAGTATACGAGTTGGGTGTACACGTGAGCACTATTGATGCAGTTTTCTTATGAGAGACAGATCATCCTTGTTATAGAATAGGAATGAACTAACATGAAAGAAAAACTGCTATCGACTTTATCTTCAGAGTTGAGGATCGGGCAGGATTAGGGCCACTATCCCTGATTGATAGGAGATGTTTGTAGAGTTGGTGCGGATCATTTCTTGGATGCCTAGTTTTTTTGGTAGGTTTTGGTGCTCAATTGCAATTGGTTAGAGCCGACTTTGCTGATCCCTACATAGACCATGAGAGTCTAGGAGGCAGGTCGTTCCTTAGAACATAGTCGGCTATTTGGAGGCAAGTTTGGTTGGTTGTTTGTAGAAGGATCTTCAATGACTTGGGGTGAGATGATGCATGAGGTAGAAGTTAGCCTATGGATGCCTACAAGGGTGGACGATGAACTAGTGGAGTATTTCTATAGCTCTGATTTTCGAGGACTGATTTCCTTAGGACTAGTTCATAGGTCACTTCAAAGAAGATTTGTCTCGACTTTTCTAAAATCGAGGATGCTTGAAGAATTCGATGATTTAAAGTACGGTGATATGTCTGTGTTGGAGTATGTGGTCGGATTAGATATGATATCGAGGTACCATCTATTCCCATTGATATTCCACACAGAAAGGATTGAAGTTTATCATTGGGAAGAGAGATCATCTTGGGGATTGATTTATTCATCACATTGACAAGGGCTTTAAAAGGATGATCGAGACATACCTAGTATTGAAGAGTTATCCTATACAAATGTGTAGGGATAGATCGGGAATCATATGTATAGACTGCCTTTTTGGTTTCATCGATTGCTCCATCGATGAAATAAAAGGGAAAAGGAATCATCGTTTGAGATATGCTTTCCACGTATGGTGGTTCCATACATGTTTTATTTGATGTCGAGATTTCTTATTCCTTTATATCTTGATCCGATGGCTAGATATGAGGATAGAGACTCGAGATAATTAGTGATCTTTGATCATGACAGACCTAGTTAGGGATTCAGCCCATTTATACGTGGTCTGTTGAGACCTTTCCCTTTTGAGTCACGATTGTTTGTTTGTAAGGCATTGATTGTTTGGGGTTTAGTTGGGTTGGTATTATAGTTTAGGAATGGATTGGCTGAAGGAGATGCAAAATAGTGGTGGACTAAGAGAGACCGTTGATAACGATCGGGGTTATGAAGGAGCGGACGGTAGTGATTAGCTGCTAGTAGAGGAGCCTTATACATTCGCTCGATATTCCACATGATAGGATGTCATTTATGCCTGCAGCTGGAAAATGTCCGGACATACTCGAGGAGGTGCCCGGATTACCACCATATGGAGATAGAGTTCCATATCAATCTGGTCAAAGAAGTTGGACTGGTAGATATGCCTTTAAGTCATAGGGTGTCCAAAGAGCTTAGGAGATTAGTGGTGCGAACGGATGACCTATTTAGGTGATGGTTCATCCATGGACGTATATTTGGGTAGGATGCACTAGTTGTGTTTGTCAGTAGGATGGATAGCTCTTTGGAGTTGTTTGTTGGTTGCTGTGACTAGATGAGATGACGAACATGTTCGTACTCCTATTTGTTGATGACTTGTTTTATCAGCTCTATAACATGAGGATATTCTCTTAGTTGGACCCTACAGTGCGGTTGCACAAACTAAGAGTAATTTGGGTGAGTATGCAGATTATAATGTTTCACACAATACCTCAGGTTAGTTATGCTATTCGGGCTGACCAATGTGTCGGTATATGTTATGGATCTCATGGACCGTGATTAGAGTAGTCACTTGAGTAGGTTGTGCTTATGTTCATTGATGATACTTTTGTCTATCTATGGATAGAAGAGGAGCAAAAGACACGATTAGCGATGAGATTTTGATGGTATCACTCTTGAAGGAGGGGAGTAAGATGCTTGGGTCATGTTGTTTCAGAGTAGGATGTCACTGTAGATCCTTTAGTTATAGCAATCCGGATCTGGATAGACCCAAGATAGCAGTATTGTTGACCTATTGTGTGGGATAGGATCAAACTTTTGTTTGAGATGTGAGGTGTAGACATGCGTTAGTGAGTCTAACTAAGAGGTTGATGAGTGCATCGACGTTACTCATTCCGAGCGAGAATGAAGTGACGATAATATGCACTTGCCCATGGTACTTCACTAGGTATGTTAGTGATGTTGAGATGTAATATCCAACTCTTGGTTTGGAGTTGAAGGCCATAGAGTTCGCTTTGGCAATATAGAGGCACTGTTTGTTAGGAATGGAGTTCGAGCCGTTCAATGATTTCACATCATGTAGATCTCTTCTCTAAGAGGATCTCAACCTTTACCTATAGCAATGGTTGGAGTTCCTAGCCTCTTGTAGTTCTGGCATTTCCTAGACGTTTGAAGGGAAATATGGTGGTTGGTATTCGAGTAGGAGACGTGCCAATTTGGGAGATATATTCCAAGAGTCGGAAGTGCTCGAGCTTATAACTAGCTATAACTCCAGGACTCGATGCATTATGGTCGAGTGTGATGTCTAATTTGATTGTTAGACCTACTTTGATTTAGCCGATTGGAACTAGCTTGAGGCGTTAAACTAGACTAGTTGAGATTGTAGCTAAATTAGAAGAAGGAGTAGTGTCTGGAGAGGTGATGTAGTGCGAACCCAACTGAGATTGTTGGTCCTATAGTGGTGAGAGATGGCTTGTTCTCGAGTAGTGGGAACAAATGTTTTGGGACTACATCAAAGGATTGCCGATGACAAAGGATAGAGAGATAACATTTGAGTAATAGTTGATTGGTTGGAAAATGATGTTAGATTTGTATTCCTTAAGTCCAGTAGTAAGACATCCATATTTTTATGTTGTTTAAGAGGTGGTTGGTGTGATTCCATTGTGTGCCAGGTGCATTGTAAGTAGCCGAGACCCATTGTTCGATAGTGGTTTTTGGAAGAACTTACAAGAGATGTTTAGATATTTGGCACTAAATGGATTAGATGATATCGAGACTAGACCATTGACTTGGAGACCTCGTAAGCCTATTTATGTCGGTAGATGCAATACGAATCAGATTAGGAGGAGGTTGGAGGAGTAAGGTTCAGTGGAATGAAAGCGAAGACGATAGGGTATAGTAGACTGTAGGGAGCATGAGGACTATTAGTCCGGAGCTCTTTAGACGACGAGACTTTGTTTGTATCGTCAGCTTTCATTGTGTATATCATACTAGATGTTTATACTAGGTGGTTTAGTATTTCGCATGCTAGGATAAGCATGGATGTTATTTTTGGATGTTAGATCTTATGTATGCATGTTTGATTTGATTGTTAGCATTTGAGATGATAGCTTATGTTGTATGATTGTTAGGCATGCGGGATAGTTATTACTTGGTATTGCATTCTTATTTGATGATTGTTGTAGATGATCTAGTATAGTTAAAGATATTAGTTGCATACATATCTGTTGACGCTAAAAATGGGTGTCAACACCCATGTATCATGGAGATTAAATAAAGAATGGAATTGAAAACAACGTAGAAAAAGTAAACGAACACACAAATTTTTATAGTGGTTTGATAATCTTGGCCTACATCGACTTTACACTTTTATTGATCTTTCACTTGATTATGATTACAAGAATGTTTGGATCAGTTCAAAAGTGAAGAATAATAATGACAGCACCTCAGCAGAGAAAGCATGATCCATTTTCTGACGCCATGCCTGCTGTATTTATAGGGGAAGATGCGTAAGGATCGGACAGAAATTTTGGCTGAAGTTTTAGGAGACTAAGACGAGGCGACCCAAAAATTTGCAAGCCTGTCGAGGCCCACAATAGGGATTGACACCGATCCCTATAAATGCGTCCAAATGGGTTCCATCCCTAAGAGGGATGCCTTATGATGTTAGCTACTTTCTCCCCAAATTTCGTGCAATTTCAACGTACGATTTGTGAGATATCGCATTTTCCATGAAGTAATCTTGCTTGAATTCTGATTTTTGCCGATCCATCTAGAGGGATAGGTACCGATCCCTCCAATTTGCTCCAAATGCCATGCGATCCCTATGGGGTGTTCC
This sequence comes from Allium cepa, assembly GCA_030765085.1. Lineage (NCBI taxonomy): Eukaryota > Viridiplantae > Streptophyta > Magnoliopsida > Asparagales > Amaryllidaceae > Allium > Allium cepa. The sequence goes on along the minus strand of CM060945.1, from coordinate 115,512,734 downwards.
ATACATCCTATTTAACTTACACTCTAAGTTATATGTCGATAGAATTTGTAGATTTTGAGTTATTGACCGATCATTGTTGCAATATGTAGTGAAAACTGTATATGGACTATCCCTTTTATACCGATCCCTTTTATACCGACCCTTTTGATAAGTGAAGTAATTTGCCCATAACTTGAGCATACGAACTCCAAATGACTTAAAACTTGGAATGGAGTTTCATGGGGCCTTCCTTGTCACTTTATATTGATCTTACCAAGTTTGGGACATTAATTGAGGATATATACCGATTCCTAAGAAAAGGGATAGGCACTGAACCTCCGCCTAAGGAGGCATTGTCCCATACTTATAATATTCTGGAGAGTCTATCTGTTAGCCTCGGTTGATCGTCGCTTCATATCATTACATGCGCTTGATCTCTGAGCCTAACAATCATCTCTCCATGTTGCCTTCTTCGATGATCACCCAGTCTAACTCGTCTAGTCTGTCGGAATACAACCGGACCAAGCCAGATAATAATATTTTTGTTGTAGTAGAGTTTTTCAGATTTTTTGTCCAAAGGAGGTTCTTCCGAATTTTTTGGAATCTGATAGATTTTTGAGGGCCGATGGCTCAGCAAGCATTCTATTTGCTTTGTGATTTCGGGGATGAGGTTCTTTTAAGGAGGGGAGAATGTAACGACCCGTATTTCTAATGAAGGGATATTTAAATAGTTTATTTAAATACTTAATCATTAATTATATAAAGGCCCAAATGTGATTTTTTTCATACAGAGGAATCAAGACTCAAGACTACTTTCGTTGAGTTCGGATTAACATTGCGAATTAAAATGATTATAAGGATCACTATATTTGGAGATCGGATGATCCGATGGCTGAAACGAACTTGAAATACGTGAAATTAGCATCCTGGGGCATATTCTCAGATGGCGATGAGATTAGTACCGTTGGATCTGAAAAAATGAGGTGATGTATGTAAATGACCATTTATTTGAATATTTAAATAAATGGAATATAAAAATATTATAATTATCTCAAATCAAAATCTCTCCCTCCATTTTTACAATTCCTATTCATTGTTCGTTGCTGGAGAAATAAATCAATAGTCAAAATTCATAAATCAACTTCAAAATTAGTTTCTGCTCATCTGCTTCACTAAAAATCATGATGTTTGATTAGTTGAGATCATATGGACGAGAGCTACGCGATGACCATGGCGGATTTTGGATAGTTGTTGACTGGAGTCGGTCGCGAATAGTAGCAGTGATCTAGTGTTTGAGATCGTTGAATTTTGGGGCAAAGATAGGTGGATCAGAGATTATTGTCATGTTTCTCTTCCTAAGGCGCATCACTCCACGAAGTTTGGGCACGATCGATCGTTGTATGCAATTTTTGTTCGAAAGCGGGTTGGGTTCTTGAGATCAGGTCACGTCTTCCATTTCTTGACCAAGTTGCATTCATTCTATACCATGGTGAAGAGATCGCGAAGAGAGACGATTAGGAGAAAATAGGAGGGAGTTACGTTGAGTAATTGGAGAGAAATCGTACAGACAAGAAGAGGGAGATTGGGTTCGTGCATGGCTTGATGTTCTTAGACATGTACAGGAAAACCGAGGAAGAGAGGTTAGCGGATAAATAGGTAACAAGTCATATTATTTAATTAGTTAATTATTTTGCCGACGAAGATTCTCATTTTGGGTATATCTTTTGCATATGAGGTCCATTATGGATGCGATTTGCATTGGGATCATATTAGCGAGATCTACATTTTGACATTGGTTTGGACAAATTTGGCTGAAGTAAGTGATATTGTCTCTCACTTTACTATGATTGGTTGTCTGTTGTTATATTGGTGCTCGGAAATAATTTTCGGTGTTAAAACATGATATTATATATATATATAGCATATATATTTTTTATAAAAATATATATAATTATTTTAAAATTATTTATAAAGAATATCACATATTTTCCATCGTTGTGCTATAGTTAGGGAATTATTAGATTATACCTATTATTGATGTTATTTTCCCACATTAATTGATATGGATGGATTGTTTTTGTTGTATATATGTTGTTTTGGATGGATGTATGGTTGTTTGGATGTATGGATGTTTGGATGTATGTTTGATTGTTTGGCTTGTCTGTTATTTGGCTGTTTTGGTTGAAAACGCCGATTAGCGGTGATTTGATTTTAGGTAGCATCTAGTACGTTGGAGTTTTGCACACGTGTAAATCTAACGAACAAGATAAGCTATAGAAGAGGGTTTGTGATACGTGCCGGCCAATCTGGGTTTTAGAGTGGATGCCAGACATTTCCGTTTGGTCGATACTTAACCATTAGGTTAACTGCAAGGCCAAGGTGGATGGTATTGACCATAGTAGTGTGGTCAATGTCCATCACTGTTGTCGGTTGGCGATTTGCCGATATATGGCTTGGATGTCGATGAAATATCATGGTGCGCGACGTGATGGTTTGTCCGTCGAACGATTTAGAGATTTGATGTTAATACCCTACATCGAGTGATATTGATGTTAAGGCAGGGATGTGGTGTTTCAACCTGGTGGTTTTGATGGTGAGGCAGGGATGTGGATCTTCAACCTGGTAGTCTAATACTACGGATAGTGACTCGATGATGTATGGAGTAGGCTCCGGGATGACAGTATCAGGACTGTATGGAACATGTTGGACCTCGAGCTTCGGATGGCATGATAATATGTTTCTTTGATCGTGAGCTCTGGCAGAGAGCAGGTCGAGGATGGAAGCTCGGATTGGAAATAGGCTACAGATAGTGGAATGGGTTAAGTGTTTGGGAACATGCCCAGAAACTTTAGTGGGCCAGTATGGTTCAAATCTGTATCGAGTGAGTAGGGCTCGACAGATATGTTTTTTCCTAGGGATCATTGGTGACTCAGAGTGTTTTCTATCGTGTTTGGAGTAGGGGTAGTATATGCGGGTAATACCCGAGGGATGGTAGTGATGGTCGTGTACCCTGGACCGCCCTAATGGGATCTAGTGTCAAGCAAGTACAGGAGTGTACTGGGCCGTAGCAGCGTACTAGGGTTGAAACAGTCCCGTCTGTACATGAGTACGACAGAGAACCGGGGTTTCCCCTAGTCCTTGACGGTCGCAGAGGGTCATATGAGTCATCATATATCTGGCACATTGGGTGACAGTTAGTATTGTCTAATGGATGCTATGTTTGTTATGGTTTCTCACCAGTCACCTGTCACCCGAGGGATGTCACACTAGGTAGGCATTGTGGTAGAGATACCTAGATACCCTGACTTAGTGTGGAGTAGGTATGGATAAAGATACCTAGATACCTGAAGTTGACCTAGTATGGAATAGGGAATATAGGTGGAAATACCTAGGCACCCTGACAGATACTGAGTATGGTATACCCTTTATATGATGTTATAGAGTAGCCTATTACTTATATTTATGTGTTGACTCTGTTGTTGCAGGGACATGTCAGGTATGGTTTATATACCCTCTGTTCCATATATTATCGAGTTTTATAGTATTTTGATATCACTCACAATAGATTGTTGTTTGACCCGAGGTTTCATGATTTTCTTCTTATTATCTAGGACACTCTTAAACGAGTAGATTGAGATGGTGGATGATTATGGAGTTCTACAAGTGGATCGATAGGAGGTGACAGTTATCTATTCTTATATGTGCATTTGTTATTATATTTCCACTGTGTGACACTATGGAGCCTTGCCAATATTTATTTACTATTATGAGATAGTGTTCCAATTGAGTTTACTTTCCCGTTATATAAACTCTATTATGGTGTTGTATAACTATTTGGATCTTTATTCAGATGATGATCTCATATTCTTGTTATTGCCTCTATTGTTTTTATACCGGTATCGATTATATTTACTCTGATGCGATGTGAGATATGCGACAGGTAATTTGGTTATTTGATGCTTCCTTTTTCCTCTTTTCCATTATTTTTTCTTCTATTTCTTCATCATATTTCTTTTTCTTTCATTTGACCACCGTTCTGCATTGTAGGTGTAGGGCGGTCGTTACAAAGGTCATCTTAGTTCGTGAAGGAACTATGCAGCAATTATTAAAGGAACCGTGTCAAAATCACCGAAGGCCACCTATATTCATGAAGTAACTATGCTGCAATTACTAAAGGGCTAGGCCACAAGTCTACAAAGAGAAGGTTCTCCCCATCCAAGCTGAGTAACTTCGACCAATTCAGAAGAACGAAGCAGCCCTATACTAAGCCAAAACATCCAAAACAACACCAAGAAAGGTGCGTAAGCAGGAAAAGTGCATCTCTTAGGTCGAACTTGAAAGCCGTCCTAAAGCATTTTTGAAATTCAAATCTCCCGCTTGAAATTCAAGTTTGAAATCCTCCTACCAAACCCGAACCACCAAAATCTTGCAGCCACATTAGCAATCTAGGTACCAATTAGTAAGCTAATGGGTGAACGACACTTGGATAAATCATACGTCCAGAAAAGGAAAGATGGAAGGGAAAATTGGAAATCCGTACGACATCATAGTAATACATATAGTTGGGTACTATTGCATAGAAAGGGATATTTGGAATGAATCCTTTAAAAAATAACCTGATATTCTATTGCTTTTTTTTCCACCGTTAATAATATTGTATGAGGAAGAAGAAAGATGATAACAGATTTTACCCATGGACGTAGGATTTTCTAAAATTCAAACCACATAAATTCTATGTCCTTTACTTTACTGCATTTTCGTTTATTTTTTGGCTTAAAGAATATTCTGTTTATCTGTTACCTACTAAATCTGAACTTGAAATTGAATTACACATTTTAACAAACAATTAAAATGTTACTTTTTGATTGTGTAAGCGAACTGCTACATAGTTACTATCTAAAGACAGATTTAATGTCCCTTAAATTTTTTGATTCACAATTATAGAAGCAATAAGCATTGTAAATGCTCTATAATCAATTCGGTGTCACGAGATGAAAAATCTTGTAAACAATAATTTTTCAAAGTTCTGTTAAAATAATGGGATTTTACTATTTAGTACCAATATGCACACTTGTAACATCCCTCTACTTGGAGGCCCAAAACTAACGGCGACGAATGTTGCAGTCATCCATAGTTATTAATCCTCGACGACCAAATATGGCGACATTAGATACATTGATACACAGAAAAACAAGAATATGGAATAAAATTAAACATAAAACAAATTCCACATTCCATTTCAAAATATTTCAAATTGATTACATAATCCTAGTTCACAAACCATGTTCACATAACATATAATTATTACAAAATACGCCAAGAGCGGCATATGAAGATGCCCCCTTGGTTGATCAGTGTGTGTGTGTGTGTATATATAGGCAAGTAAAAAAAATTTCCTTTACAAACAAAACATACAGTGAAAATAAAAGAACTCTAATAACAAGCTTGCTTCCTGAATGTCTTTGGAAGCTTTACTCGTCTAGAAGAACACTTGGAAACCTTAACTCTCAACCTACTCAAAATCAATTGAGTACCCGAGAGTTTAAGGGGAAAACAAACACTTCGAGTCAGACATAAAGCCTGGTATGAATAATAATTTACCATCTCAAACCATTTAGATATCTAGTAAGACCTTGCCATTTAGCAGAAAATGTTTTTCCCTCACTGGTATCCTAAAACATTTACAAAACAATATACTGTGCTCCTGCACCCATAATGGTTAAAACATAATATTTCAAAATATTATGATGATATGCAAAACAAGTAAATCAATTCTAGATTACCCATCCCCATTCATTTTGGCTATCTATCTCAATTATAGTTTCTAGAATGACTATTAACCTGTTAAATGTTTATGGACTATCTATCTAATATCATAGTTTTCATGGGATCACTAAGAACCTATTGAAAACTACAATATCTTATCTCTTATCCTAGTTTTCTTACGCTAACTAGGAACCTATTGACTGACTGTCAACATCTTAATCCGGATATAGTTTTCATGGGCTAACTACAAACCTACTGGCCCCTACCAGTATCAAATCATAGTTTTCATGGTTGACTATGAACCTATTGGCCCCTGCCAATATCAGTAGTTATAAGGTTTTAACATTCTTAATTTATGTTCAGTATTGGGTCAACTGATCATATTATTCCGCCCTTCCCCAACGTACATTTATGGGTTAATAATAATGTGAATAATATTTCCAAAATATTTATTTATGCCATGGTATTTTCTTTTAAAATGAGAATGGGTCATTTGTTTTGAAATCTTAAAACATCACTTTCGAAACCACAGGATAACCTCCTTCGAAAGCATAGAAAACCTCCTTTCAAAACTCCAAGTATATACCTTTCGAAGCTGTATAAATCAATCCTTTCGAAACCAAATCATACATTTCGAATGTATCAAAACCTTGCTTACTAATCTTTAGGAAATAGCTTCTAAACTAATGAAAGTACCCCTTTCAAAAGTATTGCACTTATTTTTTAAAACATCATTTGGGTCAAAAATGGCTATATACTAAAGTATCTCTTTCAAAACCAATTATAAAAAATTTCTTGGAGGAAAAATGGATGGCATTGGAACCATATAGTCGAAAGCATAATCCTTTAAAATAAAAACTTTGAATGATAGATTCGGAACCCCTTTCGACTCCATTACCTTCGAAACCCCCAAGCTCTTTGAAGGCCATCTATAAAGTTCCTTTCAAAAGCATGACTTTCGACTATATTGAAAGCTTTAAGTAAAACAAGGCTGGAATTTAACTTTAGAAAACAAACCAAGGTTTCGATTTTATAGGATATCGACTCAGTCGAAAGCCCTTAAAAACTAGGTAGGCACTTATCTCTTCAAAGTGAACCTTGGTTTCGACCCTGACAAAAGCAATGCTTTCGACACCCTACCTTCTGATACTTACCAATTCACTTCGCACCAATTTTATTGATACCACATGCTTTGGTTTCAACTATGAGGGTTTCGACTGGGATGGTTTCGATTGAGATGAAGCGGAGGTAAAGGAGTCGAAAGGTGTCTCCGAAATAGGTGGAACCACCTTTTTATGAAAAAGCTGATTTATAGATAGACATGGCAACTACTTTATAACTAACCTGCATGTTGTATTCCTTGATTGGTTACTTTGAAACTTTTCAAATACTTTACAATTAAAAACTGCCGCATTAATTAGATCTAAATCAAAGCATTATAATGTTAAATTCTTCCATATAACAGAACCAATGTTTGCAGAAAAGTCCCTCGTTAACAATAATTTATTTTCCCTAATAAATCAACTCGGAAAAATCCCCAGAAATCACAAAAGATCAATTTTATTATGTAATCAAACATATTAAAATTTCAGTCTCAATTTCTTCCTGAAATACATGAAATAAATTTTAAACCCAATTATATCATATTTTCCTTTAATAATTCATAATAAAATTTCCAAAGCATAGAAATTTCCGAAAATTAAAACCCATCTCTAAAATCATGTTTTTTCTTAACATTAAAATTTCCATGGCATTCGAAAATCATAAATTCTTGGTTCTACCTTAAAATTGAGCAAATTCATAGGTATGTGAATTAAAATAATTTTAACATGACATAATTCATGCATATCATCATCCATACCATTATAAAAACGAATTTTATCATTAATCCGAATACACACAATCATAGAATAAATAGAGATAGTATAAAGTATTATTCACCTTAGATATGATAAGGAATTTGAGATTTGTTGTTTATTAATCCTTCCTACCTTTGATCCTTAACTTTAGATTATAACCTTCCTTTTTTCCTCCTTGTTAATGGTCGTCTCTTAGGGTTTTTGCTTTTTTTTATTTAAGGAAAATGAACATGAAAGGACAATTACGAAAGGTCATAGTTGTGTAAAATGAAAGGATATTTTACCAAAATTACCATGTGTAATTTAATTAATTTACTAACGCAATTAAGTCCATTTATTTAACTAATAAGCACGGCCCTATATATATGGTTTGTTCAAATCTCAATCCCATTATCATCATTATTCTATTTAATTTATCTAATTAAACTTTCTAAATAATGTTATCAAAAATTAAGGATGTTACAGGCCCCCCCCAAAGAGTTTTGTCCTTGAAATTCAGTAAAGACTAAATACTAAACATAACAATCATCTGTAACAATTCCTAACAACCATACTAGTCTAACTGACTAGCAACTATATATATAAATTTGATATGAACATACCCTCAAAGAAGATCAGGATAAGTATCTCTAATCCTGACCTCTGTCTCCCAAATACCGTCCTTCTCGTTGTCCCTCCACTGAACCTTTACCAACCCGACTGTCTTATTCCTTAATCTTTTCTCATCTCTAACTACAACCCGAACTGGTTGTCTAACAAAAAACAAATTAGGCTCTACTACTATTCCGCTCCACTACTAAGTCTTCCAACCCTGTTAGGGGAATAGTAGTCTTTGGATGATGCACATACTTGCAAAGATGAGACACATTAAATACATTATTGACACCTGCCAAACTGCTCGACAACTCTATTTTGTATGCAAGCTTTCCAATCCTTTCTATAATTTGGAAGGACCTACATATCTTGGGGTGTAACAACCCAAATTTCTTACCACAGAAAATCGCATCATTTTTAAGAAAGAAAGGGATAGAAAAGAGAATAGAAAGAAGAGAAGAAAGAAACAACACATCAGAATCTAACAGCGGAACGAATAAATTATATTAATCACATAATACATTACATGGTATCATATACATCAGAGATACACAGCTAAAACAACACATACTAGACAGTTATAAACACCTGTCCAGTTATACAACTCGATACAACTCAAAGACAACAACTCAGAGAACACACGGTGGAATACTATATATATATATATATATATATATATATATATATATATATATATATATATATATATATAACGCAGAAGCCTCCTACTCCATTGCTCCTCCACAATTCGTCAAAGCAAACCTGAATCCTAACCTGAATCCCTTGGCTACTCGTAAAAATTTGAGTACCCAAGAGTTTATGAAAAACAAAAATAAACTCCGGGTCAGACATGGGTCTGGTGTGAGTAACAGGTTAAATTTGCTTAACTTTTAAAAATCTTTGAAAGAAAAGGTATCACGTAAGACTTCTCACACATAAACATGGAAAAGTTTTTACCTTACGCTAACCAAAACATTTGATAGGAAATCCAGTGATATTATAATAGGTCTAGGGTTTTCAAGTAAATAAGAAATAGCCAGAATTGTTACATTTATTAAATTCCAGCTACATAGGTATACAATCAAAATCGTTGGCACTTATTGGATTTTGGATTCCATACAATGGCAGGGCTACTGGGGTACCGCCCGTCACATTACGTGGCCTAGATCAACGTACCGAGGAGTACGCCCGCTCCCCTGCAACACAAAGCCGGACCCATTCCTTACTGAACAGTTCCGAACAAGACAACCCTGTGGTTGTAGCTAGCAACCACCCACACAGCCGAATATAAAGGGACTTCTAGATAGGGATAAATCTTGCTCTCCAATGGGTGCGACCCACGAAGCCTTGCTGCACCTCCCCTGTTTTAGCCATTCCCGGTTGATGAGGCTTGAGGCTACGATTACCTTTATAGGACAAATCACTTAGAACGCTCATCGTCCACCTGACGATGTTCTGAAAGCATTCAATCCATACAAGTTCATTTCGGGTTCGAATGAAACCGAAGGCATTATCTCGTTACACTCATTTTAGAATCACCCTCAGAGTCAACGATAATAACCCTTGCACTCTGAACCACCATCTCGAATCTATAAGAACTAATTCCGTCAAACTCATTACGGAATCACCCACAGAGTTATACTCACTTATAGTCCTTACACCTCGAGTCTTCACAAAGCTCCACTTTGATTCACGACCTAACGTTATTTGGAATCGATGTGGTTTTCGGATATCCAAATATGGAAACCCGATCCCGGTCTTATCGAAATCCAAAGCCTGTCTTCTAAGTCCAAGTTGTTTTGAAGTTTTTAAAACAATTCAATTACAGTATCTATATACACACAGATAGATAACTCACAATCACAATTGATAATTAACATTATCAAATAACATGTAATCCACATCATCAATATCAAATGGATATTCCATATATCAACATCACAATAGATAACCTATGTTATCATCACAATACAACCAAGCATCCATACCACACAATATTATTTATCTCATTACTGAGATTACAAAGCATCCAAGACAATCAATGACATCCATTCATACATAAGCAATGATTTACTCACCACAATATAATTAATTTAAAATGAATTAAATTAACTATCTCTATTACTAATTAATTTAAAATGAATTAAATTAATTACCCCATCTTTAATTAATTTAAAATAAATTAAATTAATTACTTCATCAATATAAACCTTGCTTACTCAATCATTAAATTGATTACAATAAATTAATCATTCATTATTAATTACCTTAATTAATCACTTTTGATTAATTATCCTTAATTACATTCATGTAATTATCCTTAATTAATTTCACAAATTAATTATTGTCAACCAAAATCGTAATTAACCTCTAATTGCTTTAATTAATTAATTAATTATAATTAATTAACTTAATTCTTAATTAGTTAATTAATTACCTTTAATTACCTATTATTGATTAATTAATCATAATTAATCAAATTTAATTACATCATTAATTATAATAATTAATGATTCTCTTTTATTAATTACCTTAAGTAATTAACTTATAATTATTAATCATCATCATAGATTAATTACATTTAGTAATTATCTGGCTTAATTACTATATTAAACAGATTAATTATCCTTTAATTAATTACTTAATTAATCCCTTGATTAAGTATTAAATAATTAAACCAATTTACCTCATTTTTAAACATCTCCACTTAATCACAACCTGTAATTATTAATTAATTACTTAACTAAGTAATTTCCAATCCATTAATTACATACAGTAATTATCTTTAAAATCCAAGTGTTTTAAAATTAATTAAACTTAATTAATTAAAATAAACAATCATATTAAATTAAATTAATTACATTAAGTAATTAATTTATTAATTACTTCATTAAGTAATTATACTCAAACCATTTACAATTGATTATTATTTAATTAATTAATCTAATTAATTATAAAAATTAACCATATTAATTAATAGTTAAATAATCCTGGTTAATGACCTTCATTAACCATCCTCTAATTATTTCATTTAGTAATTAAATTATATTAATTACAATTTAAATTATCTTTAATCATTCATTAATTAAAGTTAATTATTAAATTAATTTAACCTTGATTTAAAACTTAATTACATAATTAATAATATTCATCATTAATTACTAATCTAATTAATGATCTTAATTATAAATTGATTAATCATTAATCAATTATCAATTCCAAATTCAATTAATTAATTAAATTAATTGATTAATCTTAATTACCTTATTAATTAATTCTAAAACATAAATCTTAATTTGAATTTCAAAATAAAACACAACTTAATTATGTTTAAAACAATTTAATTGAAACAAAGTACTTTTGAACTACTTTTAAATTTTCATTTTAAAATACAAGTTTAAAAATAGAATAATTTTAAAACTTATCAAAGTTCAAATAATTTAAAATTGCAAATCAAACAAGTGCTATATAAAAATTTTTAAAGTTAAATTCATTTCAAAATTTTAATAACTTAAATTTACCTTTAATTTAAAACTTCAAATTTAAACCTTCTTAAAATTTTTAAACTGAATTTCAAATTTAACTTTTAAATTTCTATATTTAAATAAAACTTCAATTCTTTCTCATATTTTAAAAACCTCATAATTAAAAGGTTTAAACTTCTTACCAAAATAAAATTGTTAATTAAGTCAAATTATTGAAACTTTTATTTTTATTTAAAACTGGGATTTGACTTTAAATCGGAAATTCAAACTTGAATTTGAATTTAACTTAAACTTTACTCTAAACCTAAACTACAGATTTAAAATCCTTAAAATCCAGATTTACAGGTTTTAAAAAACAACAAAAAAAACCAAACCGCAGGTTTCTGAAACCTGCAAAATACAAGACAAAACCCGAGAATTCCCTAATACTACTTCGGGTTTTAAGCTGCTCTACTTCGAGTTTCCTATCTACTTGCTTCGAGCAAATCACAGTCCTACCCTGCAACACCCCCAAACCCAAAATACTTCACCAGAATCTCATCGCCGTGCATATGCACGGCGATCCTCGCCCTCTCTGATCATCAGTGACGATCAAACCTCAACCAGTAACTCATCCATACCCTAAGATCATCACCAGATCGAACATTTAAACAAGAATTCAAAATTTAGCCCCTAATTCAAAACCTGTTAACAGAAACCAGGTTTTACTGTCAAAACCTGTCAACGGTGACAGTTCGCCACTCCGATCATCTGACATGCAACCCCTTCGGCCTCGAGCTCCTTCACCCTTCAACTACACAATCACCAATTATCTCAACACTCGATCCATCCTACACCTCAATTTGACTTAATGCTTAAACCCATTCAAAACTAGGGTTTAAACAAAAATTTACAAACTGCATCCAACCTAACAAATTATATTCTCATTTCTGATTTTTCTAAGGATCTATGATCCTTCCTCTATAACTCAGAAGAATTTTGAGTTTTCTCAAATCACAGATTACAAGTATTTGCTCAAATTCATATTTTTGTTCAAGAACAAACTGTTAATGAAACTATACTCTAAAATTCCTAATATTTGATTTAAAAATCAAGTTCCAGTAAATGTTTTTAGTTTATGAAACTGGATTTCAATATTAATATGATTGGTTTTGATCAAGATCAACATATAATGGTATTACCTGTTTTTATAGAGATAACACCCTGTTTTTAACTCACCTAAAAATTTTAAACCTTAACTTAAGAAAATAAAACACATTACTTTATAAATTTGAATTCTAAGCTATGATAAGCAAATCCTTTTTATTATTTTAAAGCCAGATACAATCTCAAGTTAAATCAATTGTAAAAGATACTTTAAATAGGATGTGAATCTAGGAACACAGCACAGCAAAAAAAATCAACGTGCATATACAATCATAATTACATCAGACTTTTTATAAGCACACAAACATATTTTTATCTCAAACATTTAATCAAGCAACCTAAATATAGTTTAAGATTTAAATGTTACTCACCTTAAATCAATGCAGAGCTCAGTTATACCCTTTTTGAAATTTGCAGACAGAATGCAGGCTTGACCCTTTTTTAAAAAAAAATATGAGTTGCAATCCTGATGAAATCTACATGCTCATGATCCCATACTTTAATTACTTGCATGCAGAAAGTAGATGCAATTGCTAATTTCCCATATGCATGCAGATGCTTTTCATTCCAAGGTTTAAACAGAATGTAGAAAAACATTGCAGGCTTATTTGATTTTTGCAGACTAATGTTTTGAATTTGAGATGAAGGTGGATTTGATTTTGAAGAGGAGTGGAATATGCAGATGTTGGTGAATCAATGCAGATTTGATTTTTGATGAGGGGTTTAAATTTTAAAGAGGAGTTTTAACTTGCAAATTTGTAAACAAATTTTAAACTTGAACGGGAATTTAGTATGCAGGTTTTGATTATGGATATGAAAAATGAATTTTGGTCTTTTCTTTTGATTAAGGAAATGAAAATGCAATATGAATGAAGATGCAAGCTTATACAAATGAAATTTTCAGATTTAATAAAAGAAAAGAAAAATAAAAACTAAAATTTAACACTTGTACAAATTTTACAACACTTGTCAATTTGTTAATGTTAAATTTGAACACTTGTTTAATCAATGCTTATGAATGCAACACTTGTTTTTCTTTTAAAGGTAATTAGTATTTAATTTACAAACTAATGTGTTAGCCTAAATTTCAATTTGTTAGTTTATATTTGAATATGTGTATAAATTTATAAGTGAAATAAAAACAAACCATGTTTATAAATAAACTTATACATATTAAAGATTAAAACAATTAAGATTTTATACTTTTGAATTTAAATTCAAACTAAATTCAAAATCAATTATTCTCAAATCAAGTTATGAATATAAATTCAATTTGAAATAAAAATTACAAATCCTATTCAAAACTTATTTATAAAGACAATACAATATCAATATTGTTTTTATAATTCTCTTATTATTAAATTAAAATCATTTTTCAAGAAATTATATTTTTATTAATAAAATATCCATTTTATTAATCCATGAAACCATTTTGTTGAATTTATTCTAAATTTAAAACTCAATCCAATTTAATTTAAACATTTAAATATTTTTCTTCTCAAATTTTAAAATCATATATTTATTTATGAAATAGTTTAAAAACTCAATGCTAATTAAAATCAAAATTTCCAATTTATAATGTATATATTAGAATTTTAAAACATGATTCATTTATTAAATTTAAACCAAACTCATTTATTTAACTTTGAAAAGCTAATACTAAATGAAACAAATTTTCCAAATTACTACAAATATTAAAACTAGAAAATATGCTTTACTTATTAAAATTAAAACAATACCAATCTATTTTAAAATATAAACCATATATTTATTTATAAATAGAAATCAATTTATTATTTTTAAAAGATAAAATAACCAATTTAAATATTTATTGAAGAAGATTATTAAATTTATTTGAATATTTATTAACAAAATATCAATATCAATTTAATTTTAAATACAGATTATTAATTGATATTGTTAAAAATTCCGGCATATTACAATCCTTCCCCCTTAATAGAATTTCGTCCTCGAAATTTAAAACAAAGGTAATTTAATAATCTTATTAAATTTTTAAAAATTTAAACACAAGCATATATCAAACATATGCTAACAGCTAAAAACAACCAATCAAACAAATCTGATTATCCAGACAAATTCTGGATAAAATTTTATCGAGTTTCCCTAGGTATATATATACCGGAATACTCATTCTAGAAAATCCAAACAAACAATACTATGAAGCTACAAAGCTCCTATACAACTATATCTATAACACTAGACAAGATATCAGACTACAAACGAGTCTGACTCAACAACCAAAACTCCAGAACTGCTGGTTCCACAACCAGAGATAGATCATACACGTACTCCCTCAGAGATACGTGAAACTCATCAAATCCCAGTTATCCAAACTGGCAATTCAATCCTGTAGATCAATCACTTATTCTCCTAAATCACAGAAAAGATCCAAAACACTTCAGAGCTAACTTATCAAACTTACCCAAACTTATAGCTCACTTTTGATCGGAGAAAACTTATCCAAAATTAAATCTCCGACTTCAGAGTCCAAATTCCTTCATCTCAAATCCACCAAACTCTTCAGACGATCCCGGGCCGTCTACAAACTTGCTGATCAACTCAACCTTCGCTGATGCTTCTAGAAACGAACTAGACCAATCAACTCAACAAAATGATCTCCTCAAGATCAACCAAAACCAAGAACTCAAACTTTACTCCTCAACATCAGAAGACAACACAACTCACTTCTCCTGTCCGGGAAAAGAAAAGCAGATACACTTCCAAACTGCTTCCGCTGCTCAACTCTGATCCGAAGTAGAAGAGAATGCTGAAGAAGAACGCAAGCACAATCAGGACAACCCCAGAGATATGATTCAGCAAATCCATAAAAAACTTTCAGAAGTTCCTCCAAAACTCTGAGCTGCTACACCAACTCAATCTCCTTGAAACAATTCTTCTATAAAGCTGAACCACCGGTACCACTCCTGGAATCCTGGTCGATAAAAAAGCTCAATCTCCAGATGCGAACCAAACTCTGGCTTCCTGAAGACATTCAGAAAAACTTAGATAACCCAAGAGAACTCTAACACAATCGCAAGTCACTTTTGCGATCAACCCAAACCAAATCCAAGGAAAAACTATTCTCCCTTAAACAAACAGAACAGCTTACACTTAACTAGCAAACCCATCGAAGAAACGGGTTCACTTAACTGCTTCTGAACTCTACTTCAGAAAAACTGCTAAGCCAAAAGATCTCTTGCCAACAAACAACACTCTGAGCTGCACTGCTGCTACAGATGCCAAAGAATTCCAAAACAAGCTCTTCAAGAAACTCAAATCTCAAAGCAAACAGAAACTCCGGTTGAACACAGCCACAACACCGAAGCAGACTCACCTCCTTAACTCGTTCCAAAGAAAACATTTTCGGGAACATCCATAGTCACTGCATCTCATCACGCAGCTACTACTTCCTGAGGTATCAAAATACCATCATTCACTTCTGCCTAGCCGATAGATCCAAACTCTCCTCATCATCTTCAGAAATGAACTCCGAACCTTCACAGGTTTCCTTCAGAGATCAATGAAGTTCTTCATCACTACAGAACTCACTCGAGACGGTATTAGGTCTACAGTCTCAACAAATAGACTTCCAACCTCAAACATTCAAACTCCAACCAATGGTAGTCGTGTTACACACACTACTACCCCATCTACCTTTATAACTTATATTGGAAAACCTAAACGGGTAACCCAACAGATAGGTAGAAATATATATATATATATATATATATATATATATATATATATTACAAGTACGCTCTCTCAAGAAAGATACCACTACAGAGCCTAGGTATTCACTCAACCTAATGCTCTGATACCAGCTGAAACGACCCGACTTTCTTACCACAAAAAATCACATCATTTTTAAGAAAGAAAGGGATTGAAAAGAGAATAGAAAGAAGAGAAGAAAGAAACAGCACATCAGAATCTAACAGCAGAACGAATAAATTATATTAATCACATAATACATTACATAGTATCATATACATCAGAGATACACAGCTAAAACAACACATACTAGACAGTTATAAACACCTGTCTAGTTATACAACCCGATACAACTCAAAGACAACAACTCAGAGAACACACGGCGGAATACTATATATATATATATATATATATATCTACACGTAGAAGCCTCCTGCTCCATTGCTCCTCCACAATTCGTCAAAGCAAACCTGAATCCCTTGGCTACTCGTAAAAATTTGAGTACCCAAGAGTTTATGAAAAACAAAAATAAACTCCGGGTCAGACATGGGTCTGGTGTGAGTAACAGGTTAAAGTTGCTTAACTTTTAAAAATCTTTAAAAGAAAAGGTATCACGTAAGACTTCCCACACATAAACATGGAAAAGTTTTTACCTTACGCTAACCAAAACATTTGATAGGAAATCCAGCGATATTATAATAGGTCTAGGGTTTTCAAGTAAATAAGAAATAGCCGAAATTGTTACATTTATTAAATTCCAGCTACATAGGTATACAATCAAAACCGATGGCACTTATTGGATTTTGCATTCCATACAATGGCAGGGCTACTGAGGTACCGCTCGTCACAGTACGTGGCCTAGATCAACGTACCGAGGAGTACGCCCGCTCCCCTGCAACACAAAGCTGGACCCATTCCTTACTGAACAGTTTCGAACAAGACGACCCCGTGGTTGTAGCTAGCAACCACCCACACAGCCGAATATAAAGGGACTTCTAGACAGGGATAAATCTTGCTCTCCAGTGGGTGCGACCCACGAAGCCTTGCTGCACCTCCCCTGTTTTAGCCATTCCCGGTTGATGAGGCTTGAGGCTACGATCACCTTTATAGGACATATCACTTAGAATGCTCATCGTCCACCTGACGATGTTCTGAAAGCATTCAATCCATACAAGTTCGTTCTGGGTTCGAACGAACCGAAGACATTATCTCGTTACACTCATTTTAGAATCACCCTCAGAGTCAACGACAATAACCCTTGCACTCTGAACCACCATCTCGAATCTATAAAAACTAATTCCGTCAAACTCATTACGGAATCACCCACAGAGTTATACTGACTTATAGTCCTTACACCTCGAGTCTTCACAAAGCTCCATTTTGATTCATGACCTAACGTTATTTGGAATCGATGTGGTTTTCGGATATCCAAATATGAAAACCCGATCCTGGTCTCATCGAAATCCAAAGCGTGTCTTTTAAGTCCAAGTTGTTTTAAAGTTTTTAAAACAATTCAATTACAGTATCTATATACACACAGATAGATAACTCACAATCACAATTGATAATTAACATTATCAAATAACAGGTAATTCACATCATCAATATCAAATAGATATTCCATTTATCAACGTCACAATAGATAACCTAAGTTATCATCACAATACAACCAAGCATCCATACCACACAATATTATTTATCTCATTACTGAGATTACAAAGCATCCAAGACAATTAATGACATCCATTCATACATAAGCAATGATTTACTCATCACAATATAGTTAATTTAAAATGAATTAAATTAACTATCTCTATTACTAATTAATTTAAAATGAATTAAATTAATTACCCCATCACAGATAGATAACTCACTCTTGATTAATTATCCTTAATTACATTCATGTAATTATCCTTAATTAATTTCACAAATTAATTATTGTCAACCAAAATCGTAATTAACCTCTAATTGCTTTAATTAATTAATTAATTATAATTAATTAACTTAATTCTTAATTAGTTAATTAATTACCTTTAATTACCTATTATTGATTAATTAATCATAATTAATCAAATTTAATTACATCATTAATTATAATAATTAATGATTCTCTTTTATTAATTACCTTAAGTAATTAACTTATAATTATTAATCATCATCATAGATTAATTACATTTAGTAATTATCTGGCTTAATTACTATATTAAACAAATTAATTGTCCTTTAATTAATTACTTAATTAATCCCTTGATTAAGTATTAAATAATTAAACCAATTTACCTCATTTTTAAACATCTCCACTTAATCACAACCTGTAATTATTAATTAATTACTTAACTAAGTAATTTCCAATCCATTAATTACAAACAGTAATTATCTTTAAAATCCAAGTGTTTTAAAATTAATTAAACTTAATTAATTAAAATAAACAATCATATTAAATTAAATTAATTACATTAAGTAATTAATTTATTAATTACTTCATTAAGTAATTATACTCAAACCATTTACAATTGATTATTATTTAATTAATTAATCTAATTAATTATAAAAATTAACCATATTAATTAATAGTTAAATAATCCTGGTTAATGACCTTCATTAACCATCCTCTAATTATTTCATTTAGTAATTAAATTATATTAATTACAATTTAAATTATCTTTAATCATTCATTAATTAAAGTTAATTATTAAATTAATTTAACCTTGATTTAAAACTTAATTACATAATTAATAATATTCATCATTAATTACTAATCTAATTAATGATCTTAATTATAAATTGATTAATCATTAATCAATTATCAATTCCAAATTCAATTAATTAATTAAATTAATTGATTAATCTTAATTACCTTATTAATTAATTCTAAAACATAAATCTTAATTTGAATTTCAAAATAAAACACAACTTAATTATGTTTAAAACAATTTAATTGAAACAAAGTACTTTTGAACTACTTTTAAATTTTCATTTTAAAATACAAGTTTAAAAATAGAATAATTTTAAAACTTATCAAAGTTCAAATAATTTAAAATTGCAAATCAAACAAGTGCTATATAAAAATTTTTAAAGTTAAATTCATTTCAAAATTTTAATAACTTAAATTTACCTTTAATTTAAAACTTCAAATTTAAACCTTCTTAAAATTTTTAAACTGAATTTCAAATTTAACTTTTAAATTTCTATATTTAAATAAAACTTCAATTCTTTCTCATATTTTAAAAACCTCATAATTAAAAGGTTTAAACTTCTTACCAAAATAAAATTGTTAATTAAGTCAAATTATTGAAACTTTTATTTTTATTTAAAACTGGGATTTGACTTTAAATCAGAAATTCAAACTTGAATTTGAATTTAACTTAAACTGTACTCTAAACCTAAACTACAGATTTAAAATCCTTAAAATCCAAATTTACAGGTTTTAAAAAAAACAACAAACAAAACCAAAACCAAACTGCAGGTCTCTGAAACCTGCAAAATACAAGACAAAACCCGAGAATTCCCTAATACTACTTCGGGTTTTAAGCTGCTCTACTTCGAGTTTCCTATCTACTTGCTTCGAGCAAATCACAGTCCTACCCTGCAACACCCCCAAACCCAAAATACTTCACCAGAATCTCATCGCCGTGCATATGCACGGCGATCCTCGCCCTCTCTGATCATCAGTGACGATCAAACCTCAACCAATAACTCATCCATACCCTAACATCATCACCAGATCGAACATTTAAACAAGAATTCAAAATTTAGCCCCTAATTCAAAACCTTTAAACAGAAACTAGGTTTTACTGTCAAAACCTGTCAACGGTGACAGTTCGCCACTCCGATCATCTGACATGCAACCCCTCCGGCCTCGAGCTCCTTCACCCTTCAACTACACAATCACCAATTATCTCGGCACTCGATCCATCCTACACCTCAATTTGACTCAATGCTTAAACCCATTCAAAACTAGGGTTTAAACAAAAAAATTGGAAATATTGTTGCCAAGATCTACCTTTTTCTAAATATCTTTACAAACTGCATCCAACCTAACAAATTATATTCTCATTTCTGATTTTTCTAAGGATCTATGATCCTTCCTCTATAACTCAGAAGAATTTTGAGTTTTCTCAAATCACAGATTACAAGTATTTGCTCAAATTCATATTTTTGTTCAAGAACAAACTGTTAACGAAACTATACTCTAAAATTCCTAATACTTGATTTAAAAATCAAGTTCCAGTAAATGTTTTTAGTTTATGAAACTGGATTTCAATATTAATATGATTGGTTTTGATCAAGATCAACATATAATGGTATTACCTGTTTTTACAGAGATAACACCCTGTTTTTAACTCACCTAAAAATTTTAAACCTTAACTTAAGAAAATAAAACACATTACTTTATAAATTTGAATTCTAACCTATGATAAGCAAACCCTTTTTATTATCTTAAACCCAGATACAATCTCAAGTTAAATCAATTGTAAAAGATACTTTAAATAGGATGTGAATCTGGGAACACATCACAGCAAAAAAAAAATCAACATGCATATACAATCATAATTACATCAGACTTTTTATAAGCACACAAACATATTTTTATCTCAAACATTTAATCAAGCAACCTAAATATAGTTTAAGATTTAAATGTTACTCACCTTAAATCAATGCAAAGCTCAGTTATACCCTTTTTGAAATTTGCAGACAGAATGCAGGCTTGACCCTTTTTTTTAAAAAAAAAATCTGAGTTGCAATCCTGATGAAATCTACATGCTCATGATCCCATACTCTAATTATTTGCATGCAGAAAGCAGATGCAATTGCTAATTTCCCATATGCATGCGGATGCTTTTCATTCCAAGGTTTAAACAGAATGCAGAAAAACAGTGCAGGCTTATTTGATTTTTACAGACTAATGTTTTGAATTTGAGATGAAGGTGGATTTGATTTTGAAGAGGAGTGGAATATGCAGATGTTGGTGAATCAATGCAGATTTTATTTTTTATGAGGGGTTTAAATTTTGAAGAGGAGTTTTAACTTGCAAATTTGTAAACAAATTTTAAACTTGAACATGAATTTAGTATGCAGGTTTTGATTATGGATATGAAAATGAATTTTGGTGTTTTCTTTTGATTAAGGAAATGAAAATGCAATATGAATGAAGTTGCAAGCTTATACAAATGAAATTTTCAAATTTAATAAAATAAAAGAAAAATAAAAACTAAAATTTAACACTTGTACAAATTTTACAACACTTGTCAATTTGTTAATGTTAAATTTGAACACTTGTTTAATCAATGCTTATGAATGCAACACTTGTTTTTCTTTTAAAGGTAATTAGTATTTAATTTACAAACTAATGTGTTAACCTAAATTTCAATTTGTTAGTTTATATTTGAATATGTGTATAGATTTATAAGTGAAATAAAAACAAACCATGTTTATAAATAAACTTATACATATTAAAGATTAAAACAATTAAGATTTTATACTTTTGAATTTAAATTCAAACTAAATTCAAAATCAATTAGTCTCAAATCAAGTTATGAATATAAATTCAATTTGAAATAAAAATTACAAATCCTATTCAAAACTTATTTATAAAGACAATACAATATCAATATTGTTTTTATAATTCTCTTATTATTAAATTAAAATCATTTTTCAAGAAATTATATTTTTATTAATAAAGTATCCATTTTATTAATCCATGAAACCATTTTGTTGAATTTATTCTAAATTTAAAACCAATCCAATTTAATTTAAACATTTAAATATTTTTCTTATCAAATTTTAAAATCATATATATATTTATGAAATAGTTTTAAAAACTCGATGCTAATTAAAATCAAAATTTCCAATTTATAATGTATATATTAGAATTTTAAAAAATGATTCATTTATTAAATTTAAACCAAAATCATTTATTTAACTTTGAAAATCTAATATTAAATAAAACAAAATTTCCAAATTACTACAAATATTAAAACTAGAAAATGTGCGTTACTTATTAAAATTAAAACAATACCAATCTATTTTAAAATATAAACCATATATTTATTTATAAATAGAAATCAATTTATTATTTTTAAAAGTTAAAATAACCAATTTAAATATTTATTGAAGAAGATTATTAAATTTATTTGAATAATTATTAACAAAATATCAATATCAATTTAATTTTAAATACAGATTATTAATTGATATTGTTAAAAATTCCGGGATATTACATAGGGCCAACTTCCCTGACTTTGCAAATCGCACCACACCCTTCGTAGGTGATACCCTAATGCAAAACCTTATCGCCAACTGAGAATTCTAGGTCCTTACACCACTTATCCGCATAACTCTTCTATATTGACTGAGCTTCCTTCACCCTTCCTCGAATTAACTCAATATTCTCTAACGCCACTCTGACCAAATCTATGCCTAAGTCTAGTCTGTCTCTAGTCTCCAACCAACATACTGGTGATTTGCACGGTCTTCCATACAAAGCCTCAAACGGCACCATTCCTATACTTGTCTAATAATTGTTATTATAGGAAAACTCAACCAAATGTAGGTGAACCTCTCAAGATCCGCCAAAAACCAATACACAAGCTCTCGGTAGATCCTCGAGTACTTTGTTGACTCTCTTTATATGCCCATCTATTCGAGGGCGATACGCAGTACTCATATGAAGCTTGGTGCCCATCACTTCCTGTAGACTCTTTCAGAATTCACTAGTGAACAAAGCGTCTCTATCACTCACTATAATACTAGGAACTCCATGCAGTTTAACTATGTTCTTCAGGAACAACTTAGCTAAAAAAGGCGTCATTATGGTTGACTTAACTGGAAGGGCACTCTTGGCCGATCTGTCCACTATAACCCATATACTTTCATTACCTCAACTTAACGTTGACAACCCGTCTATAAAATCCATAGATATCGAATCTTATTTCCAAACTGGAATCTCTAAAGGCTGAAGCAACCCGCTCGGTTTCTGATGTTCAGCTTTTACTTCTTGATAGTTTGCATATTGCTTAACCCACAAGCCAACAACTCTCTTCATTCCTTCCCAATAGATGCTCCTCTTCATATCCTGATACATCTTGGTGCCTCCAGGATGAATCGTAAGATTGGACTGATGACATTCTACAAGAACATCTTTCCTCAAGTTCTCCACATTTGGAACAAACAACTGTCCCTTCTTTCTCAACCATCCTTTCTGGTCAAGGCTAAAATCCTTTAGATCATCAATCTCGATTCCAACCTCAAGCTTTCTAATTTTCTCGGCCAACACTGAATCCTCCTTCTGCTTAGAAGCAATTTTCTCATTCAATACTGGTCGAACTTCTAAACAAGACAACCGGGTGGAACTCTGACTAGAACTAGCAGTCAATTAATTGCCCATCATAACTGGCTAATGCTTCTAAATCTTTCCACTCTGCCAACATAGCTAACACTACATTCTGATGTTTCTGCTAAGAGCTTCAGCCACTTTATTACCTTACCCCGGTGTATACTCTATACCAAAATCATAAGCAGCCAAAAACTCCAGCCATCTCTGCTGCCTCATATTCAACCTTCTGAGAGAATAAATACTGTAAAGACTTATGATCAGTATAAATCTCAAATCTCTCCCCTCGGAGATAATGCGTTTAAATCTTCAATGCATAGATCACAACTGCCAACTCCAAATCATAAGTGGGATATCTATCTTCATGCAGTCTAAGTTGCTTAGAAGCGTAGGCGATGAATTTACCATTCTACATCAACACCGCTCCTAATCCAGTTCCACATGCATCAGTATACACCACCAATCCTTGGTTTCCATCAGAAACAACTAACACGAGTGCATTCGTTAACAAATGTTTTAACTTAAGGAATGCTTCCTCACATTCGTTAGACCAAACAAATCTCACTTCCTTCTTGATAAGCTTAGTTAAGGGTGCTGCAATTCGGGAGAAATCCTTAATGGATCTCTGGTAGTGGCCAGCAAGTCCAAGAAAACTCCTGATCTCAGTAACCGTTTCTGGTCTCTTTCCATTATTCATGGCTTCAATCTTATCTGGATCGACTGACAACCTTTATCTGAAATCATGTGACCAAGAAAGTTTACCTCTTTCTTCTAGAAATGACACTTGGCAAAACTTCGCCTTTAGCTAATTCTGCCTCAGTGTCTCAAGTACTAATCTAAGATGAACTTCATGCTCTCTCATCCTTAGAGTAGACTAGAATGTCATCTATAAACACCAACACAAACCTATCTAAATACTCTCAGAAAAATCGGTTCATCAAATCCATAAAGAAAGCAGGTGCATTCATTAATCCAAATAGCATCACCAACGACTCATATGAACCATACCTAGTTCAAAATGCTATCAAAGGAATACTATCCTCCGCCACTCTTAACTGATGGAAACATGTCGCCAAGTCCAACTAGGAAAATACTCTGGCTCCACTCAATTGATCAAAAAGATCATCTATTCTTGGCAAAGGGTACTTATTCTTAATTGTCCATTCGTTTAACTTACGATAATCGATGCGTATTATTAACAACCCATCAGGTTTCTTTATGAACACCATGGCCGCTCCCTAAGGCGAACTGCTTGGTCTAATAAAGCTCCTTCCTTCTAGATACACTAGCTGCACCTTCAATTCCTTCATCTCAGTTGGTGTCATCCTACTAGGTGGTCTACTCATAGGTTCTTCTCCTAGCACAAGATCCATTCTAAACCCATGAGCTCTTTTCAAGGGTTTCCAGTGACTGGCTCAATGTAACAACCCGTAAATTTTCGATAATTAAAATAGCTAATTTAATAAGATTTCGTGATTTAATGTTAGAAAAATTTGTAAATTCGTTTGGAATAATAATAACTGGAATGAATTGCAACAATAATCATCCAAGTAATTATTTATAGATTGAATGGAGTTCCAATCTAATTGAATTGACTCAAATGTTATAACTTGGTTATAAGGGAATATATGGAAAAACAAATGTAAATAAGTGAATAAGAATTGTGAATTATTTAGGTAGAAACACAAATTTTAATAGATTGGTTTCGAAGATTTGAATAGTAATAAGTATTGAAAAATAAATGCTACTTAGTGAATGCCTTTGCAATCAATAGTTGGATAGGATAATAAATGTTGAATTCATTAAGTATAATAGAGTAATTGATTGATAAGTAAAATCTATTTAAAATCAAATAATTGAATATTGAACAGGTAAATTGTTTAAAGTAAATATTTAAAACTTATTGAATAATTAAATAACTGTAAATTGGAAATAGTGTTCTAAGATGTGAATTGGTTTTAAAAGTTGAATCTTATAAGTTCAATTTCAAATATTTCAAAGGATAATGAATTATTGGATAATAAAAATTGTTTAAATTTAATATTTGGAATTTATTGAATAATTGAATAACAGGTTTAATATGATTAAAAATTATTTGTAAAATTTTATTTTATCATATTAAAGTTAGAATGATGTTGTAGAACTTTTAAAATCGAATTAAAAGTAAATTTGTGAAAATTGAATATTTTAATATTAAATTGACGAGTTAAAATAGCCATTTTTCAAACAGTCTTGGATTTCGACGAAACTAGTTTCATCGGATCCATAATGTCATATTATTGTAAGGTTTAAAATTTCGTGTCAATCGGATTTACCGTTTGTCCGGGGCAAGCCAAAACGCATAGAAATTAGTTGAATCGGTTTAATTTAAATTTGATCGTTTATTCACGTAACTCGCACAGATGATGGAATTAGCTTCCCAAACCTATTCCATTGTGTCCGGAACGCGGGGTAAACCCTAAAAACGTCGGTCACCGCGTGAGATTTGGAGTTCGGAAATATCGAGTGAATAGTGATTTTCGGTAGATTTTCTATAAAAGGACCCATCCACCTTCACATTTGCAAAACCCTAGCCCCTTCTTCTTCAGGCCGCCACTTTATTTTCAATGGCCAGAAATGCACGCCACTTCTTCCACTAATTTCTTCCAATCCATCAACATTCACCAAAAACATCCAACTACAAAGATGAAGATCACAACGAGAGCTTTCAATCCATACGGGGATGATGAAAAATGGAGCGACGTGGAGGGGGGAAATTGGCCACGTTTTTGCTGCTGTCACCCACATTTTCGCAGCCTAGAGATGGCCGAGCTTGATGATATTTGGGCCGAAGATGGAGTGTTTGACGTGCTTTCTTTTGAGGCTAGCCGATCGACTTCTAGTTCATCGATGGTCGAGTATAATTCAATGGAAAAATGGAGGCTAATGGGTTTATTTCTCAGGGATTTGGATACGTGATACTGGAAGAAGGAGATAGTGGAAAGTGCGGCCCAGATTTTAGGGCAAAGAATTGAACGGCTGTGATGAATCTGAGGTTTAAAATTGAAATAGAAATTGTAAATTATATTTATATTAATTCGTTCAACCTTTAAAACTGTATAACTTTTTCGTACGAGGTCGAAAACGCACGAAACGAATTGCGTTGGCTTCGTTTTGTCGAGCACTACGCTATGGAGCTGGATTGAAATCGTTTGGAGCTAGTGAAAATTTCGGATAAAATTAAATGCTCATTTAATTTTATTCGAAATAAAACGCTGGAACTACATTGAAATCAAGGTGAGTGTTTATAACGCTCACAACGTACTGAATATCTTTATGCTAGTTAAGTTTGACATTATGAAGTGTTATGAATTTTATTTGTCGTTGTTTGATAAAATTTAATTGTCATTTGAATTCACCGTTGAAAATTTAATTGACAGTCAAATTGAAATTAAAAATTGAATTGCGATTAAATTACCTGATATTGATAACTATGGAATTGTCGTGAATTGTATTGTCTATTGGATCATGTATTTCGATGGATGCTATTTGTTGATATTTAAATGTTTGGATGTTTATTTGCTTATATATATCCTGTTATGCATACATATGACACTGTGATTTGATTTAAGTGATATATATTCATCCCTGACATTTAATTGAAATAACTGATCACTTGGCCATAGGATAGAAAATTATATACGGACACCGGATTGGCTAAATTAATAATTTTTAAAATCGTCGATTTGAAATTTATTTAAATGTTTTGATTTAAAAGTTATATATAGAAATCAATTTATAGAAATCGAATTTATCGAAAAATTGAGTTTGGAGTGTTGAAATAAATTTTGGTTAAAGGAAATTGTTAAATAATTTGAGTTGAGACTTTGAGATTAAAAATCGGGATATGGTTGAATTTCGAAAATTTATTTGTTTTAAAGATTGAACATTATTTCGAGCTTTGAGTATTACTAAGTAAAAGTGACATAAAAATGATATTTTGAAATTGAGCTTGAAATTGAGTCATATTTGAAATTTGGATTTAAATTTGAATATTGAAGGATAATTTTGTTAAGTGTTATAAATTGCTATTTTGAAAATCAAGCTCCAAATCGATATAAATTGAAATTGAATTAATTGAAGGTGAATGTAAAATTGAATTAAGTTGAAGTCAAA
Source organism: Allium cepa (assembly GCA_030765085.1). Taxonomy (NCBI): domain Eukaryota; kingdom Viridiplantae; phylum Streptophyta; class Magnoliopsida; order Asparagales; family Amaryllidaceae; genus Allium; species Allium cepa. The sequence goes on along the minus strand of CM060945.1, from coordinate 115,484,688 downwards.
GTTGACATTGATTTGAACTGAAATCGAAATCGAATCGGTAGAATAGAAATTGAAATTGATTTGAATTGGGAAGTTATAATTGAAATGGACTGGTTTTGAAGCTGTTTTATTTTGTTTTCCATATTACTCTGTTATATATAAACCATTTTTGAATACTTAAACTATTTTAATCTATTTTAAATCTACTTAACCCAATTTAAATGATTTTAAACTAATTTATCTATTTCAAATCCGTTTTAAGATTTTAAGTATTTTTAACTATTTTAATTATGTAAACTACTTTTAAACTACTTAAAACTATTTTCTAAAATTCTAAGCTGGTCAATAAGGTGAAATGTTTATGTTTAGATCTCGAATGTAAATACGAATTGGGTTAAATGAAGTTGCAACATAAATTGAAATTCGAAATGATTTGGAAATCGAAATGAGATATTGAGGCGAAAAATGTTTTTGAAACGGAACCTTACATTTTGAATAGATACGATGATATTTGAAATGGACTTGATTTTAAGGCGAATATGATATTTTGATATCAACTATGAATCGATTTGAAATGTAAAGGAGCCACCGGTGTAATAATACGTAGTTATTAAAGAGACCGGGATCGGATATGGACATACTCTCCGTCGATACCGAAAACCACTTTAATAACTATTATACGCGTAGTATTGATCCAGAAGGAAGTGGATGGTCTGGTGAACGCGTTGACTGAAGAAAGAGAACGATATTGGATGACCCCTGACATGACTAAAACAGGAGCCGCGCCGGGCCATTGAGGTTCGCCATCTCTAGCGGACACACTTCTTCGATACCATATCTATTACATTTGTGATTCGATTTGGGTGCACCCCTTTATTTAGGAGTGTTGTTTCGCGGTGTTGGGGTAGCTGCTGGCTATGCTCAACATCGGTCCGGATCACGCAACTACTAGCATCCTAGTTGGTATCGCCTCATGTACCTTGTCATACTGATTATCCTATTCGCAACCACTACGTTTTGTTTTGTATTATACCTATGGGGTACCCTCTGATAACCACTAGTTTACGGTGGGGTTTACGGTGCTGTATAGACTATGGCATTATAAAAATGTGTTAAGGGGGATTATGGTAACGCCTTAACGCTATTTTAATACTTTTACTTTACTGTAGACATATTATAATAGCGTATTGTACTACATAGTAGATAGTTTAATGGATCCTTGAGAGATGGAAAATCCCGTAACATCTCTTGAGTTATTGCACACACGTTGACACTGGATAGGAGATGTCAAACTCCGTAAACATCTCTTGCCGTTACACTCATATTTATTTATGATTGATTTAACTTACATGAGGATATTTTAGTCCTGACTCGAGTGTTTTGTCTTTTCATTACGCTCGGGTCATACCTGAGTTTTTCAGCTTATTGAAGATCTATTCTGGAGGACGAAGACGAAGATTTGGTATACTATTACTATTATTATCCTTGCATCATGCTATCTGCTGCATCATTTTATTTGTTCTGTTGTACATGTATAACTCTGATAAATGTTGTATAAATAATGATCAAAGTATTGTAAACAGCTTCATGAACTGTTTATTTGACTATTATATTTTATCTTTCCGCTGCAAGATTCTGTGTTGTTTCATTTCCTTTATTTCCCTTCCCTTTCTTTTCTTAATTACCCCAATAACCATCTGCCCTTTTGAATGGTTTGGAACCGGCATGTGTATTGGATCGTTGGTTTAAACTGTCCAAAAAGGCGGGTCGTTACACTCAAAGACATCTACAAACTCTCTTGCTACCCAAACCCGACTTAACTCATTTCCTACCTCCATAGCATTAAGCATAGCACTAACACTTCGGTCAATATTCTCTACCGAGAATATCACTCGATGATGACTATCAGGGTTAGTGATATTTCCCTATCCTATCAAAATAATCTAGCCTCGTACTCATCTAACCAATCCATACCAAAAATGATTTCGATATCTACGAAATCAATAACATACAATCTGCATGCAAAATTATGACCTAACAAATCAAGTTCTAACAGGTCACATCTTAAACCTAGATTTGCATACCCTCCTATTAGATTCGTAACCCTTAGGGAAGTAATAAGGTTGGTGGGTTCTAAACATAATTTATCAACCAAACACTGAGATATAAATGAATGTGATGCACCATTATCAAAAAGTACTCTAACTGGAATACTCTAAATCAAAAGCGTACCTTCCATCACAACCATTCCTTTATCAACTACGGTAGGCCTAGCTGGCCCTATAGCAAAAACTTTTCTTTTATCCTCCCTAACCGGCTCTGGACATTGATTTTTGTAATGCCCAACTTGATCACGGCTGAAGCACTTCACATTCTTCTTATTTACAGCTTTCTTCCCATTTCCTGACTGGCATTCATTAGCAAAGTGACCCATCTTGTCATACTTATAGCAAACTATGTCAGCCCTTGACTTCTTAGCAGTATCTCCTTTCTGGGCTCTCTTCATTTTAAAGAACTTTCTCTTCTTTCCTTGAGAACCCTGAGTCTCCACTGACTTCTCTTTAGCTAAATCAGTAAGTAACTCCTCCTGGAAAATGACCATCTCCACCACTATATTACAAGGATCACAGACATGTTATAGTCATTCTAGCAAGGTCAAGCCTCAATCCCAAAATGAAACTCTTATTCCTTTTGATGTCAGTATCTATAACAGGATATCCATATCGAGACAGCTCTTCAAACTTAGTAGCATACTCGACTACTGACATCTCCCCCTGAACTAGATCCATGAATGTCCTTATCAGCTAAGACTTAGCAAACTCGGATACAAACTTCTGCTCAAATATCATTTGAAAATCAGCCTAAGTTAACTGCTCTTCCAGAACTCCGGCAGTGACACTATCCACCAATGTAGTGCTGACCCCTACAGCTATCTAGAGGCCAACCTCCTCTTTTGTCCATCATACAGGCCCAAATCAGTAAATATACGCTCACAATGCAACAGCCAATTCTAAACCTCTATGGCACTCTTTGTTCCCAAGAATGGCTTCCCACCCAAACTGGTGCAATCTCTACTCAGCAAAGCATAATTATTCCCAATTGGAGCCATAAGGTTATCTCCTCGTACATTTCTAGCAACACTAGCAGTAGCTCCAGCTTGCATCAAACCAATAAAGAACTAGTACATCGCCCCTATATCTACTGGTGGATTTCCAGCACTCACATTGGCATCAGCTTTTTGATTACTAGCATTAGGCTATTGACCCAGGTTTCTCCTGGTAGTAGGTCGAGCATTTCCATTTGTTGTGGTGCTTCCGCCACGGAGACTTCCTCTTCTGTTTCCTACTTCCATATCTCTCTTCTCGTAAATCTATGTACGAGCCTTCATAAGATACAGAAGAGTGGCCTAAGAGAGCAGGGGACACGTACTTATATATATATAACTATACATAGCAAATACATGTACGTTACTAAAGCATGAACCCAACCCCGATCTGTAGGATCGATTTCACCTTAAAGGAGGTGAATAGGGTGATATTATTGTTTATACAAATTTATTGCGGAAGTATATAAAATTATTTCAGCACAGATAATAGCAAAATAATAAAAATGCAGAAATAGAACAACACAGAATTTACCCAGCTTCGGTAAAACCCTGCCTACGTGCTGCCCCCAAGGTTTCTAATAGAAATTAAGTAGTCAGACGCTTATAAACGTAAACTCGCGACACCTACTATCGACTAGCCTTAACTCTACGCTCAAAACCCTACCACAACTCAGCCACTGAGTTGTGAATTCTTGAACTACACCACCGTAGCTCATCCCCTAGTCACACAACTAGAAATCAAAAGAGTTTAAAAAGAAAAATACAATTTAAAACAATTTAAACAAAACTAGAGACCATAGTTTAAATTAAAAGCTCAAAGTGACAATTACAAAAGCCGGCCCAATAAAAAGAGTCCCCTTTCTTTTATCCTTTTTTTATATTTCTTTGGCCCGTTATCTCTTTTGTTGTGAAAAAATATTACCGCTTCCTTTATTTTCGTTCGTTCCTCTCTGAGCGATTAGGGCTTCTGGATAATTTGAAGTTGCCGATTAAATTGATAGCTGATGCTTCGATTGCTTTCTTCGATTGACTCGTTCACGGCTGCTTCAATTTTGGTCGAGTTCGATTGTCAAAAGGGTATGCAATTTTTCCTTTTTCGATATTGACTCTGCTCGACCTTTTTGATTCGAGTTGAATGATTATGCTTAGTTGCTTGAAATCAAATACCCAACTGCCGATGATGTAATTGTTTATATAGGGTTCGATCCCCTATATTTTCATTCGTATTTTATCATATGAATTCGTCAATTATTTTTTTTGAATTCGTTTCAGCCCTTGATTAATATTGGATGATGGTGATTCTTCTAACTTCTTCAAATTCATATATTTCTGTGTTTACTTGATAATCACGGTGTTGATCGATTTTGTGGCCACCACAACTTGACTTGATTTGACGATGGCTATTTTCATTTGGTTTGTTTTTGACTTCGGCCACTGTCCTGCTCAATTTGAAATTCCTGCATTGACTTGGTTTTTGATATAACATGGTTCTGTTCTTTGTGCTTGTTGCCTTCGGCATGACCACAGTTTTGATTTTAGTTTGAAACTGCTACTTTGAATTGATTTCTACTGTGGCTTTGGCATGTCTGTTATTTTCTTTGTTGGCATCGGCTTTTGATATTTTGGGATGAAACTGTTGATCCATGATTTGTTCGAACTTGCTGTATATCATGCATGTGTGTGTGTGTGTGTATACTCATGTATGTATATAATCAGTTATGTTTCGGTGTGTTGCTTGTATATCATGCACGTGTATTGCTTGTAGTTGTTTCTGGTTTCACTGCACTGCTGTCATATGTCATTGTTTCAGTTTGCTCCTTTATTTCAATGCTTGTATAAGTTCACTGATATAATACATGTTGTATTGCATTTGAGAGTGTACTTCACTTGAACTTGCTACTGTTCGTGGTTGTTTCATGTGATGTTCGTTCATTGTTGTCTCTGGTGCACTTGCTCATTTGAGTTTGCACTGAATGGATGTTGTAGACTGGTCTTTGCTTGAATTGATTTGCTGTTCCATGGTTTCGGCATTGATTGAGTTCATCGTGGTTTGCTATTTGATGTAGAGGCCAGTTGGAGTTTAATATTTTTGCCTTGGTATTGATGTTGTGATCTATTGAGCTCATGTGGTCTTCACTTTTGTATATGATATCTCCTATGGCCTTGGTTATTCATATGTTGTTAAGTCATGTATACTTCTGGTTTGTATATGACACATCAATGTGTGTCAGCTCTGTTCATTCGAGTCATGATACATTGTTTTGTTTGTTGCTTGGTGGACCATTGCAATTCACTGGTCTTGGACTTTATTGTTGTGTGTATTTGTATGTAGCTTGTTTGCACTTGCATTGTTCACTGTTGCATTCATATGTACATTACTTATTTGCCTCCTTTATTGCCTATTCATCCCTTTTTGAGTTGAGTCAGTGGTGGTTATACTTTGGTATTGATGCATTTCCTTGGGTACATGTCTTCATTGTGTAGTCTGTGTTGAATCCGGCTAATAGCTTGGGTTTGACCTTGTGCTTATATTGTGACTTTATATTTATTTCACTTGAGTTGAACCCGGCTTTTCATTTGGGTTTGACATGTGCTCACCTGTTCCTGTAACTTTATCAAGTGTATATCGGTGTGCACGGCCTTGTGGCATGTACAGTGATGCACTGTGCATGTCACAAGCTGTTCGTGTATGATAAATTCAAATTTAAATGATAACGAACAACCCAAATAACCGAGGCAAATAGTATTTTCAAAATACATTTTTGTTTTACATTGCAAAATATTTTCTTTTCAATTTTACTGCATCAATGTGTATTTTTGCAGATTGCTCAGATGCTGGATTCAATCTGGGATGGAGTTGAAGAATAATACGAGTGAATGAGCAATATGTAGTGAGGACAGTTGTATAAATTGAAATGTACTGTAATTTAATTTGTATATATATAGTGAAAGCTTAAATTTGTACTATTCAAAATTGTAATAAATACTTGTTTGAATAAAATATTTGTTTGAATTTAAATTCTGTGTTATTTATTTTATTCAGCAAATATTTATTTAATCTGCGAAAATAAAATAGTACATTAACAAATATATTTAAATGAATATAAATATATATATGTTTATTATCATCAAAAAAATCATATACTCGCATATTCAACAATCTCCCCCTTTTGATGATAACGAACATATATTTAAGATTTTGAATATATTAAATATATTTGATTATTCAATTTGCTCCCCCTATTTGAATGTTGCCTCTCAACACAAAACTTACCCTTTATATATGCATGAAAATAAATATTCAAATGAGCCTAGATGCAATATAGAAAATAGTTGACCTTTATTTGCCGAAATCTTAACCTTTCTCTCCCCCTTTTGTTATCAGCAAAAGAGTAATAGTGTTAGAAAAATAGAGATAAAGTGATTAATACAACACTAAAACTCAATCGAATATAAATATCAAATTTCAATAAAAAATCAAACAAAAATCATAAATACTCTGTTAGGCGAATATTCTACTTTAGAATGATAGGAATAATGTCATCATATAAAACCATATAGTTGTGTCTATTTGTGATATATTTATATCAGTAATATGAATATCTACTAACCATGCATAACTGTTAGGACTTTTAAGAGATTAGTGGTATTTTAATTTTTTTTATAAAAAATGAATTCAAGTATCTTCTAACCACGCATAACCGTGAGGACTTTTAAATGGGATTAGAATCAACTTGTCTATTTAATAAATCAATTTTGATATGCGTTCCATACATGCATAACCGTGAGGACTTTTAAATGAGCATGGAAGCACATAATCAAAAATTCCAAGTAATTCACCCATGCATAACCGTGAGAACTTTTAAATGAAAGTGAATACTTTGGATCCTTTTTTTATAAAAATAATATAAAATGAAAAACGAATGGATTCCTGTTTAAAATACCACATATTGACAAACTATATTGAATTTTAATGAGTGATAGTAATTAGAAATATGATAAAAATAGAGATATTCATGGAATTTTTACCAACAAAAAGTTTTATAACTTTGTTCAAATTTCTAAAGAAATTTACTAAATATACCATCTCAAGTTATAATATATGATTAATATCAACACTCATCACTTTTTCAATCACTATTTGTCTTTTAGATAATCAGCAGGGAGTCAGGTTAGTGGATGTAATTATTTATCCAAAAATAACTATGAAATCAAATTTTCTAAAATGGCTAATCTTAAACAAGGTCGACAAAAAATATTTTTTGGAAGGGGCTTTTATAAGAAAAATGTCTGCTGTTTGAAAATTATTTGAAGTGAAAAAATATGCAGATTTTTTCTTTGAAAAATGATGCAGTTACTGAATGTCTCAACATAAATCACGTTCCACTAGAAATTTTTCTATCAACTAGATTACCAGTGTAATTTGCATCTGAATTTTTCTTTCACTCGAGATTATCATTAGTTGGATGCTATAAACCAGATGGTAATGTTGCAAAAAATTCTTGAAGACCTCTTTAAATGAAATTCTTTACAATTTTAATTGAAGTCGTGCCAATAAACAAAAACCGTGAATATAGAGTCAACCATAAAATAACCAAATGTATTATCATCACCAATAAAACACTCTCATTAATCCAAACTAATATATATGAAGTAGTTCAAAGACTCTAGAGTTTTTATAGTGTTCTTGCCATAAGAATATAATTGGCCAACAATTTTGAATAAGTCAGAATCAAAATCATCATTCATTTCATCATCACATTACTGGCTGATTTAATTCAGATTACGGTGCAGATTATCACATTTAATATATCGTTCAAAATAAATATATCATTACTTGTTTTACCTTTACGATATTTTTCTTTGTTGCCCATGTGATTCTGTCACCTTTATACCAAGCTAAGGAACTTTGATTTATCACCCATTGTGTTCTTGGAACAGCCAGAATCCAAGTAACACTGTTGTTGTTCCTTAGCCTTCCACCACACCTATACAATGAAAGATTTTTGTGACCTATTTGTTTTTATAGGTATACGGTTGTTAGTGGCAACAGATTTTAAATAATTTTATGAAAAACCAAAAGCTATTTTTATATGTTCCTTTCGGCACCTAGATTTGTTTAAGGAATTTTATATTTGTGCCTTTTGGAACCCAAATTGGTATAGTTTTCACGTGTTTGGGTATACAATAATTATTTTGATTGTGTCCAAATTTTCTACAGATTGTGCACTCGGATTTGACTTTATTAATTTTGTTTTTAACAGGTTTAGATTGATTATATCCAAGTCCTTGTCTAACTGTATTAACAGTTTGTTTCCCCAATAGCATATTCAACGATCTTTCACTTTTGGAAAAAATTTCTATAGTCGTTGACAGTTTTTGGACTTGTGTTTTAAGTGATTCATTTTCATTTAATAATTGAGTGCAATTTTTAATAGAATTTTCTCTTTTTGTATTTTCACTCTTTTTCAAAATCAGCACTTCATTTTCAAGTGATTTAATTTTAATTTCTGATTTTTTAATTTCTTCTTCGAGTGATGGACAATTATCACACTTATGGATCCTACTTTGATAGTTTTTAACTTATTGATCAAGCTGTTTATTTAAATCTGTCAAGGTATCTCTTTCTGATTTAATTTTGGTGTATTTCTCCCTAAGTCGTTCAAAACAGCCATTTACTTCATGGAAATATATAAGTAATTCTCAGTGAGTAAGTTTCGATACTTCTCTTAGCTCATCATCATCGCTATCAGTTGTATTACCTCGAAGGCACAGATCAGCTTTCTCACTCTCACTGCTGTGCTTTCATTATCATCGTCACTTTTATTCCATGTGGCTGCAAAATTTCTCCTTTTTGATTTCTTTTTTAGGCCGTGTCGATTCTGAGGACAACTGGACTTGATGTGTCCGGTTTTGTTGCACTTGTGACAGATGATCTCCCATTCTTCTGGGTTGTCTAGTGCTTTGGCTATTCTGCTTTTCAGTTTTTAATTTAGAGCCGAATTTCTATATTTGTGGTTCCACTTTTTGAATCTCTTCATTAGTAACACCAGCTCAGCTGCTCCATCATCATCATCCTCATCACAACTGCCTTTTACCAATCCTGTTAACCACATTTCTTTAACTAAGTCAGTTGTGGAGGATTTCTCATTGCTGTTGACTTTTGCACTATATATTGCATCAAAAGTATTCCAGATTTCCTATGCATTTTAACAATGACAGATAAGTTAAAATTATCTTGATTAATTTGAGAATATATTATATGCATAGCAAGAGCATTAATTGAGATAATTTTCTCGTTTGTTATATCACACCCATTTTCAATAATATCCCAACATTTAACATTAACAGATTTCAAATAAATTTCATTTTCAATTTTCAATTCAAAAAATCTGTTCCAACAAAAATAGGAGGGATAATACTAGACTGTCCCTCAGCAAAAGTAGCCATTTTAAAAATTCAAATTTGTAAAAAATTGGTCTTTGAAAAAACAAAATTTTAAAACAAAAATGGCTTTGGTTCCTAGCTTCGATGCCACTTGTAGGGTCGATTTCACCCTAGAGGGGGTGAATAGGGTGATACTATTATTTATAAAAATTTATTGCGGAAGTATATAAAATTATTTCAGCACAGATAATAGTCAGCAGCACAGATAATAGCAAAATAATAAAAATGCAGAAATAGAACAACACGGAATTTACCCAGCTTTAGAAAAACCCTGCCTACGTGCTGCCCCTAAGGTTTCTACTAGAAATTAAGCAGTCAGACGCTTACACGTGTAAACTCGCGACACCCGCTATCGACTAGCCTTAACTCTACGCTCAAAACTCTGCTACAACTCAGCCATTGAGTTGTGAATTCTCGAACTACACCACTGTAGCTCGTCCCCGAATCACACGACTAAAAATCACAGAAGTTTAAAAAGAAAAATATAATTTAAAACAATTTAAACAAAACTAGAAACCCTGGTTTAAATTAAAAGTTCAAAGTGATAATTATAAAAGCCGACCCAATAAAAAGAGTCCCCTTTCTTTTATCCTTTTTTATATCTCTTCGGCCCATTATCTCTTTTATTGTGAAAAAATATGGCCGCTTCCTTTATGTTGTTCGTTCCTCTTTGAGCGATTAGGGCTTCTGGGTAATTGGAAGTTGCCGATTAAATTGATAGTTGAAGCTTCAATTGCTTTCTTAGATTGACTCGTTCACGGCTGCTTCAATTTTGATCGAGTTTGATTGTCAAAATGTATGCAATTTTTCCTTTTTTGATATTGATTCTGCTCAACCTTTTTGATTCGAGTTGAATGATTCTGCTTAGTTGCTTGAACTCGAATGCCCAACTACCGATGATGTTAATTGTTTATATAGGGTTCGATCCTCTATATTTTTGTTCGTATTTTATCATATGAATTCGTCAATTAGTTTTGCTTGAATTCGTCTCGGCCACTAGATTAATATTGAATGATGGTGATTCTTCTGACTTCTTCAAATTCATATATTTCCGTGCTTACTTAATAATCATGGTGTTGATCGATTTCGTGGCCACCACAACTTGACTTCATTTGATGATGACTTTTTTGATTTGGTTTGTTTTTGACTTCGGCCACTATCTTGCTCGATTTGAGATTCCTGCATTGACTTGGTTTTTGACATAACATGGTTCTGTTCTTTGTGCGTGTTAACTTCGTCATGAACATAGTTTTGATTTTAGTTTGAAATTGCTACTTTGAATTGATTTCTACTGTGACTTTGGCATGTCTGTTATTTTCTCTGTTGGCATCAGCTCTTGATATTTTTGGGATGAAACTGTTGATCCATCATTTGTTCGAACTTGCTGTATATCATGCACATATGTGTACATATATATATATATATATATATATATATATATATATATATATATATATATATATGCTCACGTATGTATATAATCAGTTATGTGTTGCTTGTAGTTGTTTTTGGTTTCACTGCACTACTATCGCATGTCATTGTTTCGGTTTGCTCCTTTGTTTCGGTGCTTATATATGTTCACTGATATAATTCATGTAGTATTACATTTGATAGTGTACTTCACTTGAACTTGCTACTGTTCATGGTTGTTTCATGTGATGTTCATTCATTGTTGTGTCTGGTGCACTTGCTTATTTGAGTTTTCACTAAATGGATGTTGTAGACTGGTCTTTGCTTTAATTGATTTTCTGTTCCATGGTTTCGGCATTGATTGAGTTCATCGTGGTTTGCTATTTGATGTAGAGGCCAGTTGCAGTTTAATATTTTTGCCTTGGTGATTGATGTTGTGATCCATTGAGCTCATGCGGTCTTCACCTTTGTATATGATATCTCCTTTGGCCTTGGTTATTCATATGTTGTTGAGTCATGTATACTTTTGGTTTGTATATGACCCTTCAATGTGTGTCAGCTCTGTTCATTCGAGTCATGATACATTGTTTTGTTTGCTGCTTGGTCGACCATTGCAATTCACTAGTCTTGGACTTTATTTTTGTGTGTATTTGTATGTAGCTTGTCTGCACTTGCATTGTCCACTGTTGCATTCATGTATATATTACTTGTTTGCCTCCTTTATTACATGTTCATCCCTTTTTGAGTTGAGTCAGTGGTGGTTATACTTTGGTGTTGATGCATTTCCTTGTGTACATGTCTTCATTGTGTAGTCTGTGTTGAATCCAGTAATAGCTCGGGCTTGACCTTGTGCTAATATCGTGACTTTATATTTATTGCACTTGAGTTGAACCCGGCTTTTCATTTGGGTTTGACCTGTGCTTACATGTCCTTGTAACTTTATCAAGTGTATATCGGTGTGCACGGCCTTGTGGCATGTACAGTGATGCACCGTGCATGTCACAAGCTGTTCGTGTATGATAAATTCAAATTTAAATGATGAAGAACAACCAAAATAACTGAGGCAAATAATATTTTCAAAATACTTTTTTGTTTTACGCTGCAAAAATATTTTCTTTTCAATTTAACTGCGTCAATATGTATTTTTGCACATTGCTCAGATGCTGGATTCAATCTGGAATGGAGTTGAAGAATAATACGAGTGAATAAGCGATATGTAGTGAGGACAGTTGTATAAATTGAAATGTATTGTAATTTAATTTGTATATATATAGTGAGAGCTCAAATTTGTACTATGCAAAATTGTAATACATGTTTGTTTGAATAAAATATCTATTTGAATTTAAATTCTGTGTTATTTATTTTATTCAGCAAATATTTATTTAATCTGTGAAAATAAAATAGTACATTAACAAATAAATTTAAATGAATATATATATGTTTATTTTCATCAAATAAAAATCATATACTCGCATATTCAACACGATCTTGCTATCTGATTCATTGGATTATGTTTGGAAAATCTTTTAGGTTTCAGTTTCTTTTAAAGTTTCATAAACCTACGCTCTGATACCAACTTGTAACATCCCCCTACTTGGAGGCCCAAAACTAGCAGCTACATATGCTGTAGTCATTCATGGTTATTAATCCTCGACGACCAAATATGGCGACATTAGATACATTGATACACAGAAATACAAGAATATGGAAAAGAATTAAACAGCAAACAAATTCCACATTCCATTCAAAATATTCTAAGTTGATTGCATAATCCCAGTTCGCAGACCACGTTTAGTTAACATATACTTATTACAAAATACGCCAAGAGCGATATATGAAGATGCCCTTTGGTTGATCAGAGTGTGTGTGTGTATATATAGGCAAGAAAACAAACTTTCCTTTACAAAAAAACACACATCATAAATAAAAGAACTTTAATAACAAGCTTGCCTACTACACGTCCTCGGAAGATTTATTCGCCAAAAATAACGCTTGGAAACCTTAACTTTCAATACTTGAAATAAATTAAGTATCCGAGAGTTTAAGGGGAAAACAAAAGCTTCGAGTTAGATATAAAGCCTAGTATGAAAAGCAATTTACCATGTCAGACCATTTAGATATCTAGTGAAATCACGTCACTTAGCGGAACTGGTTTTCCCCACACTAGTATCCTACAAATTTTACAAAACCATGTGCTATGCTCCTACACCCACAATGGTTACAACATTGTATTTCAAAACATTATGATGGTATGTAAAACAAGTAAATCAATTATGGACTACCCATCCCCATTCATTTTGGCTATCTGTCTCAATTATAGTTTCTAGGATTACTATTAACCTGTTAAATGTGTATGGACTATCTGCCCAATATCATAGTTGTCATGGGATCACTAAGAACCTATTGGTAACTCTAATATTTTATCTCTTATCCTAGTTTTCTTGGGCTAACTAAGAACCAATTGATTGACTGTCAACATCTTAATCCGGATATAGTTTTCATACGCTAATTACAAACCCACTGGTCCTTTCCACTATCAAATCATAGTTTTCATGGGCTGACTATGACCCTATTGGGCCCCTGCCAATATCATTAGTTCTAAGATACTAACCTTCCTTAATTTATGTTCACTACTGGGTCAACCTATCTGGTCATTCTTCCCTTTACCAATATACATTTATGGGTTAATAATAATGTGAATAATATTTCCAAAATCTTTATTTATGCCATGATATTTTATTTTAAAACGAAAATGCATCATTTGTTTTGAAATCTTAAAACATCACTTTCGAAACCACAGGATGACCTCCTTCGAAAGCATAGAAAACCTTCGTTCAAAACTCTAAGTATATACCTTTCGAAGCTGTATAAGTCAATCCTTTCGAAACCAAATCATACCTTTTGAATGTATCAAAACCTTGCTCACTAATCTTTAGGAATTAGCTTTGAAACTAATGAAAGTACCCCTTTCGAATGTATTGGGTTTATTCTTTATAACATTAGTTGGTCAAAAATGGTTACATATGAAAGTATCTCTTTTAAAACCAATTATAAAATTGCTCGAAGGAAAAATCAATGGTGTTAGAATCGTCTAGCCGAAGCATAATCCTTCAAAATAAAACTTTAAAGGATAGAGTCAAAACCCCCTTTCGACTCCATTGCCTTTGAAACCCCCATTGCCTTCGAAAGCCATTTATAAAGTTTCTTTCAAAAGCATGGCTTTTGACTATATTGAAAGCTATAAGTAAAATAAAGAAGGAATTTAACTTTAGAAAATAAAGTAAGGTTTCGAATTTATAGTGTATCGACTCGGTGGAAAGCCCTTCAAAAACTATGCAGGCGCTTATCTCTTAAAACTGAACCTTGGTTTCGACCCTAATGAAAGCATTGCTTTTGACATCCTACCTTCCGCTACTTACCAATTCACTTCGTACCAATTTCATTAATAACATGTGCTTTTATTTCGACTATGAGGGTTTCGACTGGGATGGTTCCGACTGAGATGAAGTGGAGGTAAAGGAGTTGAAAGGTGTCTTCGAAACAAGCGGAACCACCTTTTCCTGTAAACACTGATTTTTAGATAAACATGACAATTACTTTATAACTAACCTGCCTGTTGTAATTCCTTGATTGGTTACTTTGAAACTTTTCAAATACTTTACAATTGAAAAATGCCGCATTAATTAGATCCAAATCAAAGAATTATAACATTAAACTCTTCCATATAGCAGAACCAATGTTTGCCGAAAAGTCCCTTTTTAACAATAATTTACAATCCCTAAAAATTAATTGGGAAAAATCCCCAAAAATCACAAAAAAAATCAATTTTATCACGTAATCAAGCATATTAAAATTTCTAACTCAATTTCATCCTGAAATACTTTAAATAAATTTCAAACCCACTTATATCATATTTTCCTTTAATAATTCATAACAAAATTTCCATAGCTTGAAAATTTCTAAAAATTAAAACCTATCTCCAAACATGATTTTTCTTAATATAAAAATTTTCATGGCATTCAAAAATCATAAACCCTTGGTTCTCCCTTAAAATCGAGCAATTTCATATGTATATGAATTAAAATAATTCGAACATAACATAATTCAAACATATCATCATCCATATCAATGTAAAAATGAATTTGTCATAAATCCGAAAACATATAATCATAGAATAAAATAGAGATGGTATAAAGGTATTATTCATCTTAGATATGATAAGGAATTTGAGATTTGTTGCTGATTAATCCTTCCTGGCTTTGATCCTTAACTTTAGATTATAACCTTCCCCTTTTCCTCTTTGTTAATGGCCGGCTCTTAGGGTTTTTGCATTTATTTATTATTTGGGACAAATGGACGTGAATGGACAATTACAAAAGGAATAATTGTGTAAAATGAAAGGTAATTTTACTAATATTCCCACGTGTAATTTAATTAGTTTACTAACCCAATCAAACCCATTTATTTAATTAATAAGCACTGCCCTATACATGGTTTATTTAAATCTCAATCCCCTTATCATCGTTATTCTGTTTAACTTATCCAATTAAACTTCCTGAATTATGTTATCAAAAGTTAGGGATGTTACAACACTCTTTACCATGCACATCACCATTCCAGCCATGAGCTTCTCTAGCTGTCACACCAAGTTCACTAAAGTCAATATTGTTGCCTTAACAAAAAAAAAGATCCACGAGTATCGATGATGGTTCTGATGGCATGGCTCGTCCTAGTAGTGTGTTGATGTTAGCAAAGTAGGGTTTGGGCATAAGGCATCGCATTCAGCGAGACAAGCATAGATGAACTTGCCTTAGTAAGGGGAAGGCAATGGTGGTGGAGGCGACACTGTTGTTTGCGCCAAAATTGGTCACAAACACCCAATATCACGAAAGCACCCGTTTACGTACTCAACTTGCTAATAATCAACACAGAACTCAGCAACAATCAATATAAAATTCAGCTCTACGTAACAAATCGCAGTTATTCACAAACAACAATCACAAACACAGGATTTATAGTGGTTCGGCGTTCGTGCCTACGTCCACTTTGAAGGATTTCTCTTTATTGCTTTGCTCGATTCAATCGATTACAATGGATTACAGCAGATGATAGCTTTGAAATCTGAATACAACAGTGATTATGGTAGATAGACTTGAATCCGGCAGAGTCTTGGCGTTCAATGGCAGAAGTTGTTTCCAGATCCCCCTTTCTGAAGGCTTCAGGGTGCTATTTATAGGCGTTGGAGGCCCAGATCTTGCTGAAACTTCGTGAGACTCCTTCTGGCACGTGAGTGGGCCCACGCGACCGACCCCACCAAGTTTCGTCTCGATCTGACATCGGTTCGAAGTGATTTCGAACCCATCAAGAAATGGTCCAATCGAGCTGAAACTTGGCAGGAACAATCTTTACCTCATATGGAAGCTACTGTGAAAATTTGGTTGCATTTGGATGTGTGGTTAAGGAGATATGCTCGGTTCGAAATTAGCATTTTCGGTTGGCTGTGTCGTTCGAACCCATGAGTTCGAACCCATGATTTCGAATCCATCAGTGCACGTGGGCTTGCAGTGACGTGGCACGCATTTTTCGAATCGATCCTAACTTATCTCCGAATGGACTGCTTCGACTCCGTGAACTACGGCGAACACGTCATCCAAACCAATTGACTCGGTGGATTCGAAATAGGAAGTATTCCTGGTTTCGAACGTGACTGATTCGAATCCAGGAATCCTTATGGGTTCGAACTTGATCGGTTCGAACTGGGTCACTCGATGGGTTCGAAGTGAGGATGCGAGGCCGAGTGAAGTCATGGATTCGAAGGTAGGCCACTGTGGTGGATCCGAAGGTGAGGAGTCGAAGGCGATGGAGTCGAGGCAGGTACTAGCTGATGGGTTCGAACGTGGCTTGGGTTTGAACTTCATGGCTTCGAAGGCAAGGACGTGGATGGGTTCGAACTAGGTGGGTTCGAAGGAGAGGGCGTGGATGGGTTCGAACAGTATGGGTTCGAACAGGATGGGTTCGAACTTCATGGTTTCGAACCAGACAATTGACTATTTCTCTTCACACTGAATCCACCATATCTTGAGCATACGAACTCGGATTGACTTGAAACTTGAAATGATGGCTCCTACAACCTTTCTTGTCGTGTCCTATCAATTGTGGCCTGATCAGGACTCGGGCAAAATTCATCGATATCCATAGCTAAGTGAAGTATAACCGATCTCTGAGATGAACTGTTTCCCGTTTTCGACCAATCTTTTGGTATCACGGCTTTGCCAAAAAGCGGGATAACATTTTGCCCCCCAAAACATGCCTTGCAGTAGGAAGGTATGTTTTGTAATGCCTCGAGTTGGATGTTCGTATCCGATCATCAATCCTGCAAAGAACTTGATAGTTTTCATATGGCCTCAAATGACGATCGTTCGGGATCAAGCCATTTGGGACGAAGCGCGGCCGTTCATGGTCGAGCGCTTAACTTCAAATGACGATCGTTCGTGATCGAGTCATTCGAGGTGAAGTGCGATCGTGCGCGGTCGAGCGTATAAATCCATGCATCGATCGTTCGGGATCATATGCTGTTTGAGGTGAATTGGGACCGTTCGCGGTCCGTGCCATTCGCGGCATAGGATGGAATAGGACCGTTCGCGGTCGATGCCGTTCGCGGCAAATGATGAGAATAGGACCTTTCGCGGTCGATGCTATTTATGACAAAGGATTGAATGGGACCGTTCGCGGTCGATGCCGTTCGCGGCAATTGATAATCGTTCGCGACCAAGTGCCGTTCAAGGTGAAGGGTGACCGTTCGAGGTCGGATTTTATGATTAGTGAATCATGACCGTTCGCGGTCGGTGCCGTTCAAGGCAGAGAGCGATCGTTTGCGATCGTGTGCCGTTCGAGGCGGTTTTGTGACCGTTCGCGGTCGGGTGTTGGACCTCAAGTGGCGACCGTTCGCGATCAAGCCGTTTGAGGCATGGTGAGTTGTGACTGTTCGAAGTCGAGTGGTGATCGTTCGCGATCGGGTGCCGTTCGAGGCGAGTTGTGTGCCCGGGAGGGCTTGATGTTATCGATGTCAGGGTCACGTTCGGGTGAGATCCTGGATCGTTTGTCAGGGCGGTTCATCGCCATCTCAGAGCATGCCTAAGGATCGTTCGCGACCTCGTACATGTGTAAGTAGCTTAGCCATTCCAGAGTTATCAGAATCAAATATCTATTACACGGATGAGTTTCAAAAACAAAGTCCAAACAAACAGCAAACAAACAGGGTCTAAATGTTCAAATCAAAATGATATGAAAGCAAAGCATGGATGTCAAAGTGTAAGTTCCCACTACAAAACGGTCAATGATCACTCAGAGCATGCCTGGAGATCGTTCGCGATCTCGCACATGTGTGAATGATTTAATTGCGGTAGTGGAAGCTTACAACTTGTTCATCACTATTTCACTCAATTGATAATCAAACGGTGCCTTGATTCGGGGTCGCCTCTAGCTGATGTGGACGGTGGCCGTTCTGGTTCCGCCACAGGGGCTCGCCTCCTTACATATTGAAGGGGCATACCGTTCCTGATATGCCCTTCCACCTCGTCCTTCAGGTGCCTACAATCATTAGTATTATGACCATTTAATTCATGGAATACACAGAACTTATCTGATTTCCTTTCGTCAGAAGTAGGATCCCTTCGCATTGGCCTACGATACGAAATCTGTTCTTTGGTATCCTGATAAATTCGTTCCAGGCTCTCGTTCAACTCAGCGTAGGTGGTGAATCGCGGCTCCCTCCGTTGCCGCTTTGATCTGTCTCTGTCATTCTCAATCTTTCTTTTACCTTTATCCGAATCTTTTTTAAGAGGCTTTTCGTCTCTAAATGCAAAAACTTCTATCCCATCTCCTTCTTCTCTCTCGGCATTCGCATCTTCTAATCGTAAAAACTTTTCTGCTTCATGATAGAATTCCTCTAGATCAATGGGTGGATCTTTAGTCAACGAATTCTTGAACTCTGTGTCGTCAGCTATTCCGGACACAGCTGCCATTACCACCATGGACGGATCCGCTCTATCCACTGAAGCTGCTGCTGCATTAAATCGTGCTAAATAACTTCTCAAGGTCTCTCCGGCTTTTTGCTTTAGGGTTGCCAGAGTCATCACGTTCTTGGGTCTTGTAATATGGACCCTGAATTGCCTCATAAATCTCTCCACTAAACCATTCCATGTTCCGATGGATCCGTTCTCCAGCTGTCTAAACCATAGTGCAGCGATATCTGTCAAGTACAATAGAAAACACCGGGCCATAACCTCCTCCGATGCCCCCAGTACTTCCATATGCCTCATATATTTTGTCAGATGGACCGTGGGGTCCGTTCTCCCGTCATACATATCCAATGATGGTAGTTTGAAATCAGGCGGGTTCCTAGCTTGCCTGATTGCTGAAGTAAAAGGACTTCTATTGACATCTTCCAAATCTTTGTTCACCATACCGCCTCTCAAAGCTCTTCTAACTATCTCTGCTAATCGGTCATTGTCTCCGAGATGTAATCCTTGTTCACTACTTCCAACCTGCCCCCCGAGTTCACGAGGTAACTCCGGGATCTGCCCCCTTGACTGAGCGTTCATTCCTCTACTACTCCTAGGTTGCGCAGACCCTTCTCTTTCTCTTTCCAAGATTGGGTCAACATTCTCCATATGTGTGCCCCTAGCTTTGGTGCTACGCCGGACGGTCCCGCTCCGTTCTGGACTCCATTGGCTTCCCTATTTTGTGCTCCAAGCTGCCCTATCTGTTGGAATAAACTCTGGATCATTTCCTCTTGCCTTTTCATCATAGTTTCCATCTCGTCCCTAGTGATGTATATCGATGGTTGATTTGCTCCTGAGGAAGCCTCTTGGCTTCCTTGTGGTTCGCTTCTCTCAGGCCTTGGCCTCCTACTCGATTGTCTTGCCATAATTCCTAGATTTGAACTCTTGGATTTTTAAATTCAACTTCTTCCTGAATTACTCTCTCAGTGAAAGCACCAAAATGTTTGCGCCAAAATTGGTCACAAACACCCAATATCACGAAAGCACCCGTTTACGTACTCAACTTGCTAATAATCAACACAGAACTCAGCAACAATCAATATAAAATTCAGCTCTACGTAACAAATCGCAGTTATTCACAAACAACAATCACAAACACAGGATTTATAGTGGTTCGGCGTTCGTGCCTACGTCCACTTTGAAGGATTTCTCTTTATTGCTTTGCTCGATTCAATCGATTACAATGGATTACAGCAGATGATAGCTTTGAAATCTGAATACAACAGTGATTATGGTAGATAGACTTGAATCCGGCAGAGTCTTGGCGTTCAATGGCAGAAGTTGTTTCCAGATCCCCCTTTCTGAAGGCTTCAGGGTGCTATTTATAGGCGTTGGAGGCCCAGATCTTGCTGAAACTTCGTGAGACTCCTTCTGGCACGTGAGTGGGCCCACGCGACCGACCCCACCAAGTTTCGTCTCGATCTGACATCGGTTCGAAGTGATTTCGAACCCATCAAGAAATGGTCCAATCGAGCTGAAACTTGGCAGGAACAATCTTTACCTCATATGGAAGCTACTGTGAAAATTTGGTTGCATTTGGATGTGTGGTTAAGGAGATATGCTCGGTTCGAAATTAGCATTTTCGGTTGGCTGTGTCGTTCGAACCCATGAGTTCGAACCCATGATTTCGAATCCATCAGTGCACGTGGGCTTGCAGTGACGTGGCGTGCATTTTTCGAATCGATCCTAACTTATCTCCGAATGGACCGCTTCGACTCCGTGAACTACGGCGAACACGTCATCCAAACCAATTGACTCGGTGGATTCGAAATAGGAAGTATTCCTGGTTTCGAACGTGACTGATTCGAATCCAGGAATCCTTATGGGTTCGAACTTGATCGGTTCGAACTGGGTCACTCGATGGGTTCGAAGTGAGGATGCGAGGCCGAGTGAAGTCATGGATTCGAAGGTAGGCCACTGTGGTGGATCCGAAGGTGATGGAGTCGAAGGCGATGGAGTCGAGGCAGGTACTAGCTGATGGGTTCGAACGTGGCTTGGGTTCGAACTTCATGGCTTCGAAGGCAAGGACGTGGATGGGTTCGAACTAGGTGGGTTCGAAGGAGAGGGCGTGGATGGGTTCGAACAGTATGGGTTCGAACAGGATGGGTTCGAACTTCATGGTTTCGAACCAGACAATTGACTATTTCTCTTCACACTGAATCCACCATATCTTGAGCATACGAACTCGGATTGACTTGAAACTTGAAATGATGGCTCCTACAACCTTTCTTGTCGTGTCCTATCAATTGTGGCCTGATCAGGACTCGGGCAAAATTCATCGATATCCATAGCTAAGTGAAGTATAACCGATCTCTGAGATGAACTGTTTCCCGTTTTCGACCAATCTTTTGGTATCACGGCTTTGCCAAAAAGCGGGATAACAACTGTTAGTTGTGTCTAATGGCACAAAAAATTTGAAAAAACATACAAAGAAGGTGTCTAAGATTTGGATCATAAAAGAAATTTAAAACTTATTTTAAGTCCCTTCTAAATTAAAATTATATTTGGAACCCTGGATTTTTAAATATGACTAAATCTCACATACAATTTTCATTTTATTCATGATTTGCGTCATTAGGATCGTATTCCAATTGTAAACACATTGACATTACTAAGCATATATAGTACGCATGTATATGACATCAAAAATAGGACAAATGCACATCATATTATCAGTCAACTAATAGAGTGTTAATATCATAGAAATAAATTTATGTTCACATAGATATTGATATTCTTTGTCTTATTTGAATATTTGATGTTTAAATTATGACAAATTATAATCGTTTAACTTATATCAATTTACGAGACATTAAGTTTGAATAAGTGCGATCAACTATTTGGAAAGAAATCATTTCTAAAAACTATTATAATGGTAGTAATAATTTACACCAAATTACACCTAATGTTACCAATAAATTGTCTAATTTTTAGAAATCAATTTTAAAATGTTATGAGATTTTTAATCTTGGTATGAATACGGTTGTTCGTTCAGGTAATAATACGTCCTTTTGGCATGATCATTGGATATCTATCATTCCTCTTAGTGTAGAATTTAAAGAGCTTTATGAAATTTGTAGCTTTAAGAATGCTTTAATTTGAGATGTCTTTTCTACGGATAATGACCCTCCTTGATTTTAGTTTTAATAGAATTTTAGAAGGTACAACTCTTAGACAATTTGCTTTACTATTTGCTAGATTAAATTTATATAACATTAATAATGAAAATGATACTATTAACTTGGAATGGAATAAGAGTAAGAAATTCACTTCAAATTCTTTTTATAAATTTCTTAGTTTCTCAGGCATAACTAATAACTCTTTTAAATTTATTTGGAAAACAAACGCTCCTCCTAAATCTAAAATTCATATGCGGTTAATCATGCATGGGAAATTAAATACTATTGAATTTTTAAAAGGAAAGAATATGCAAATTGATAATAAATGATCATTTTGTAATTTGTATTTTAAAGATATTAAACATTTATATTATGATTGCATAGATACTTACAACATTCTTAATAATACTCTCAAAATGTTTAACTTTAGTCTTACAACTAAATTTGCGGATTGTGATTTTTATTGGAATAATTTAAGATTTAAGTTTAAAAAGGAAAATAGATTTTTACTTAATACTTTATTCATTATAATTTGTTGGTATATTTGGTTTGAGAGAAACCAGAGACTTTCTAATAATAATAGTTATATTATAAATTGACTTTTATAATATCATCATTTTTTAATTGAATCTGAAGTTCTAAATATAGGTTAGCTAAATAATAATCATTTTAAAGAATATCTTAATAAGGTCAGTAATGCATTAAGATATTTAAGCATAAAAACAATATTTTTAACATTAATAATTATAGCATTAACATTTTCTCAAAGTTGAATGATGATTTTACTAATTATCATAATGTTCTAATGATTAAAGGAGCATGCAGATAATTTTTTAAGAGATTTTTATAGGTTTTAACTTCATAATTTGTTGTTTTTTCTTTTTGATTTAGATATCTCCTTTTCACATCTTTAGAGTTGGTTAAGATGTTTCATAACAGGCTTGGATTCGGTTTTAGTTTGTTTATTATTTTAGTTGCTTTTTACCTTATAATTTTAGCTTTAGTTTTATTACTTTTACTTCATTAATACATATATATGTATTATAAACTTCATTTATGTACATATATGTGTGTTATTCTTATATTTTTCTTTAGTTCCTTTTACAGATACCGTTTAGGTCGGAAATGATGCCAGATTACTATTTGCATGTTTTCAGGATTATTATTGATAGGATTGCAGTGAGACGTTCATTCTGGATCTTCCACGTTCATGGTGGGGAATTCTTCTAGTTCTTTCGCATTTGCGGTGTGGCATTCTTCATTCTATATCATCTACATTTACAGTGAGGAGTTCTTTCCAGTTCTTTCACGTTTGCAGTGTGGCTTGCTTCATTCTGGATCATCCGCATTTGCAGTGGGGCATTCTTTCCAGTTCTTCTGCGTCTGTAGTGTGTCTTTTTGCATTCTGGATCATCCACATTGGTAGTGAGGCGTTCATTCTGGATTCTCAAAATTGCAATGAGGTGTTCTTTCTTAGTTGGAGCTGTTTACTAATCTTATCTGCACTGGGTTACATCATGGTTTAATTGGGTGCTTTTAACACCTCATTACCAGGCGGTGACCTTGCCGGAGCTCGATATTGAGGCGTAATGGACGGTGGGACTGCCGGGTCTCATTCTAGCTGTACCTAAGTCCTTTGTTATTGTTTTTGTATTATGATTAGTTGTCTTCCGGGCATGTTGGCAACACCTTGTATTCAGTGACACAAACACACATGTTAATGCCAAAATCAAAATTATATACATATCGTTACACATGAAAAATAGCTTATTATTAGCATACAATTGAATAAATGATCTATATATGGACAATAAATTATCTTATTAAATATTTAAATAATAATATTGTGAATCATATCAAAAATTATAATATAATCATAATATGGTTAAAATTAAAATTCAAATCAGATTCATCCGATGTAACATTAAATATGATTTAATATTAACAACATTATTGATGATAACACAATAAAAGATCAAGCACATAATGAATTAAAATGATTTTTTAATTCCCATTTTGTCTCGTTGCTCGATGCACCTAATCTAATAATAATATCGAAGCAAAGTTTTGTTTTGGCCAACGTTTAGGGGTTCTCACAGTTTGATCTATAGCGAATCATTACATCTTTCCCTTACACATCCTAAGAAGGGTTGTGCGAGTAAAATGGCCATATATGAAACCTGCTCGTGAGGGATCTTACTTTGCTACACCAAATGAGTTAGGCCAGAGCAATGGTGGTATTAGTGTTTTATGAATAATATATAAAAATTAAATTTTGAATTTCTTTAATTTAAATTTACTTTATAAAGGTTATGAATAAATTTAAAATTATTTTAAATTTATATTCATTAAAGTTATAAGTAAATTAATTTAAAATTGTTTTATATTAATCAATGACTACTAGCTCAAGTGGTAAAATCTTTAGACTATGGCTCTAGAGGTTTTGGGTGGATCACTTAGTATACTCAAAATGAGTGCTTTGCTTAAATTAAACACCCTCTTGCCATCAAAAAAATTATTTTACATTAAAATTGAAATTTGTAAAGGTTGTGAATATAATTTAAAATTATTTAAATTTGTATTTGCAGAGGTTATAGAAAAATAAATTTAAAATATTAAAACAATATTTAAATTTATAAAAATTATAAATAAATGAATTTGAAATTGTTTTTAATTTGAAATTATAAAATTTATAAATAAATAAACTCTAAATAATTTCAAATTATAATATAAACTATAAATTTTATAATTTATAGAAGTTTATAATATAGTTGTCCTATTAATTAATTGTTAATTAATAATCATATATATATATATATAAGATTCAATATTATACTAAAAATGTTAAAAATTAAATAAGAGAATCTTATATAATGCATATAAATAAAACAAAAGAATACAATTTTAAAGGTTAAAATAAAAGTAAAATCCATTATGGTAATAAGGAATAAATACATATGTATACAATTACGTGTGTGTGTGTATAATGACAAATGAGATGTCATTAACTATTGTGAATACTCATGATTCCTTATAGATGATAATACACAATACTATTACTTTTAAATTATGAATCTAAAATAAAGTTTCTATATACCATCTATAATATAATCAGAGTACTGTACATACTTATGGTTGTTGAGCAACCTTAGGCCACAAAATATTTGTAGTGATGTTTATTATCCCTAGATTGATAAGAACAATTTGTTACTTTATCGAACCCCTCAAGGGTTACAAAATTTTACTTAGGCAATCACAAAATGATAGTTGTATTAGACAAAATTTATGATTTGTTGACCATCCTTAAGGTCATAAAGATGATTAGGAGCAAAGAATTTATAGTTAGGAGTTGTATTCAATATAACTCATAACGTGTTATTTACCATTTATGTGGACTACAATTTGTTGAGCACCCTTATGGTTGTATTAACATTATAAATAGATCATAACACCCACTCAATGAATTTATGAAATTCCTACATCTCTTTTGGCATTCTTAAGATATGTAAAATCAAGGAGGATGCTTATCAGAAAAATATAGTAAACCATTTTATAATACAAGAGCATATATAATATTATAATAATCTACCTTAGTAAATTTGCATAGATAAATAATTAAATAAATTGTTTATCAAATAAAATATAATAAACAAACCGAGTTAAAGATTGACAATGGAATATAAAATTTACTCACCAATAAATTAATCTTTTGGCATGTTGTTGCTCTAATATTTATGTAAGGGTCGAAAAATACATCTGTTAGAACTTTCAAATCTTGATACTTAAATGTGAATCCAAGGTTGTGTATTGTCTTGTATGAGTTTTAAACTCCAAAACAATACACGAATATAGATATTTGATCGCATGCAAAAGTTGTATAATGATAGCCACATTTCATAATGTACACAATTCAATGAAATTGTTTCATTCAAAATGAGTAACTAAACTATAATGCAATATCATATGTGTGATATATTGAATACAATAAGGATATTATTGTGTTGGCAATAATAGTAGGTTGAGGACTACAAACAAACCTAAGAATTCGACCACCTAAATGTCAGTTTGATCTGTTTATTTAAATTCAACTTATTTAATCATCTTAACATGTTAAGGATGATTCATGCCTTTTCTGTAAAGAATTCTATTGCAATATTTAGTAAAGAGCTACTTTTTTAAATGCTTTAAACATCTAAAAGAGAAAGCAAGAATTTGAGAGTGGACGTAACATAGGCAAGGTTGGAATGAAGAGATAGTGAATGTTCTCTTCTGCTTCATGAAGAGACATAGGAAAAAGAAATATATGAAATATTTTTCGATGCTTAATAAGGATGAGAAATATGATTTCTATTCCAATTGTGCTTTTTTTATAGATAATCATTCTCTATAAGTACTATTTCTTTTAGTTCGAGATATTTGGTCTAAGACTTTCAACTGTAAATTAGTTACCATAGGAGAAATAAATAGCAGATAATAAGTGATCGAATGATATATTTTATATATTGCTATTTTAACAGCATAAATAGTGGGAGCATACCATATGACACTTGTTGGTGGACACGTCGAGTTTTGAAAAATTACATTCATGTATACAAAATACTATTTATGAAATAATAACCACTTTCAATTTGGATCGAAAATAGATGCAACTTTGTTTTAATATGAATATTCATTATTAAAAAAAATCTGTTTTTAGTATTTCAGTTATGGTATTTGTTTTCATAACATAGGGATGTGTTCTCTATAGAAAATACAACAACATCTATAATATTAATAATTGTTTTTGGGAATAGAGGCTCAGTCATGTCTTCGGTAAATATTCATTAATAATATGATTGTGATTCATATGGTACTTGTGAATTATATCAACTATTATCAAGGTACTTGGAGATATGTACCGATTGTTAACACCACATATATTGATTTTAATGACAACGACCATATAAATATAGGTATTGATGATTTACCAAGTTGTATAGAATATTTTATAGGTTATCATTGAAGTTTATACGGATAATCAAGTTTGAAGATTGATCGGTAAAAAGAGTTAGATCAAGAATCAGAGATGATTAAGATATTTGAAGACTATGAGTTTAGAGGCAAAGAAACGAAGAGTTCAAGATTATAATTTATAGTTAATAGATAATAGATTAATTTATTAAAGTCCTTTAATAGCAACTTTCTTTTCTTTCAATACCCTCTTATCAAATTATTTATTTATTATCTAAATATTTATTTTATTTTCAAAATATATTTCTAAAATTATTTTATAATAGTTTTATATATTAAAGTATTTAGAAACTATGTATAAATGATTTTATAAGAGTTTAGAATTTTAAAACACCTTAAAAATGTTTGTTTTGTCCAAACATACACAAGTATGTCAGCACAGGCTACATAGGTGTATCAACATATGTACCGTTGAAGAGGTGTCTTTTGAATTTTGAATTGTTGTGATTTTTGAGAATAGACAAGTCCCTCCAAATACTATATAAAGGGGACTAGAATACAAATTTTAATAATTATTTTCTCTATATTCTTCTTACTCCAAATTCTCATTATATATTTCAAAAAACCATATTCTATACTCTTCAAATTCAATGTCTACTTTACTACATTCAATCTCTACAATCTACTTAATGATTTGAAAGTATTCTTTCATTAATTCAAAGATCAAAGTGCTATCAAAGGGATATAGGATATTCTGTATCGAAAGTAAGACTGTTTGTATTTGGAATCAACAACTCTCTTCTATTATTTGTGTTGATATGCTTATTGTTCGTTCAAATCAAGTGGATGTGCTTGTTACTCGTTCAAATCAAGGGGTGTGCTTGCTGCTCGTTTAAATTAAGTGGGTGATCTTGTTGCTCGATTAAATCAAAAGAGTCTACCCGGAGCTTGGAAAGTCATGAGGGTGTATCTTGTTGCCTTAAAATCAAGATTGTATTCCGGTTTGCTTGCTACCTGATTAAAGTAGGCATTGGGAAGGAAATCTGTACATACACTATACATGACTAGACTCAGGATTGGTTAATCTGAACCAGTAAAAAACTCCTGGTGCCATCTCTTTAACTTTTACTTTACTTTTACTACATATATGTGTGTGTGTGTGTATATCTTTGGCTACCTGTTAATATAATATGTATTGCTTATCTATGTCTGAATTTGAACCTTAAAATAATTTAGAAAAGTTACATATAAGTCATAGAACACTATTCACTACCCCCCCTCTAGTGTTAAAGTAGCCTTAAGATCCATTTACATTAGTATAATTTATAATATAACGTTTCCCACATTCGGTATTAGAGAATTAGGTTTTCAGAAACTCGTTATATGATTTTGAAAAGTATAAATGACCAATACACTGGTAGTACATTTTTTAAAACATTTTTGAAGAAAAAAAGTTGAAAATCCTTACATACCCTCATTAGGAACTAATAATGTTGAAAAGTCACTTGATTATTTGGAAGTATATAAAATAAATTTGCATGAACAAGCATATTATATGGAAAACATTAAAGAGACACTTGATAACCATACATCACAAATCAAGAAGGGCAAATGGATACTAGACAGTGAATGTTCAAAACACATGACTGAGAATCCGAAGATTTTTAAGAACATCTTTACAAAAATGGAGGAACAATTAACTTTGAAGATAACTCAAAAGGATACATGATCGGCATCGGCAACATCGGTAATTTAAAAATCCTGTTGTTTTTAATGTTTTGCTAGTTAAAACATAATGTGCTTTGTATTAGTTAATAATGTGATAATGGTCACAAATTTAGGTTTGAAAAAGACATTTGCTACATCGAGGATAATGAGTCTAGAATTAATTTTAAAGGAGTTAGGAAATGTAACATTTACATTATGGGTATGAAAGTGCCTAATGATAATCTCTGTCTTTTGGCCGAATCAAGTAACCAATGGATATGGCATAAATGATTTTGCCCTTTAAATTTTAAACATTTGTCCAAAATAGTCAAAATATGAACTTGTTAGACTTTTAAAAATGATTTTTAGTGTTAATAACCTATGTAATGCTTATCAACTCGGAAAACATCACAAAAGTTTATTTGAATCAAAAGACAAGATTTTGACTACACATCCCCTAGAACTTTTGTAACATCTAGTTTCTGGAGGCTAAAAGGAAAGTACTATGGATGCTGCAGTCATCCACAGTATTAACTTCTGGTGACGGAATACGATAATGCTAATGGTATCCATAATATCAGAAGCACTTGAATATGAATAAAATCCCATATTTCCAAAAAACAATAATTTTCAGTGATTACATTTCAAACAATATCATATCCAAGTTGCAAAAATCCCCAAACGTATTCCCAGACATTGATCAAATATAATTTGCAATGATACACCAAGAGTGACATGTAAAGATGCCCCATTGGATGACCAGTGCAATATAGACATAGTTGTCTTAATACACAGAGGAAACAATTTTAAAACAGAATTCCTAAATTAACTATCCGTCAGCAACCTGCTTGTCTTCGGATGCTTTATTCGCCAAAATCAGCTAAAACCTGAAAACCTAAACCTTCAGCCTACTCAAATCAAATTTTGAGCGCCCGAGAGTTTATGGGAAAAGAAAAACTTCGAGTTAGACTTGAAGCCTGGTATGAATAATTTATATTACGTCTCAGTTTACTGATAAATAGTGAGACCATGCCGCTTAGTGGAACGGGTTTCCCCCGACTATCATCTCTTTTCAAAACATATATTTGCAAGTCCTTCCCTACAACCAAACTCTTTAATCAACTGATTATTATAATAATAATAATATAGCAATATCCATTATGCTAGAAAAGGAAATGGAAGAGACTATCTGTCTAAAATCTTAAGTATCTATTCTAAACACTAAGCCATCTGCTCTTTTCTAGACTATCTGTCCTAAAATTAATTGTAGCAATATCTTTTATGCTAGATAGTGGGCAATCTGCCCAAAGCAGGAAAAAAGGGTGGACTAACTGTCCTTAAAATTTTAGCAAGGTCCGCTATGCTAATAAATGAACCATCTGTTCATATCAGAGCTGACTGCTCTTTCTAGACTAACTTTCCTCTTGCTAACTGCCCTCAAAATGGACTGGCTGTCCGAATTAAAATGAGCCGACTGCCTAAATTTTCTTTTGGGTTAACTACCTTTCAAATATCTGAGCTAACTCCTCTTTAAATTTTCCTTGAAACCTTTTCAGAATGATTTGATCCATCAAATCATATATATACAAGGAAAATATATCTTTAGCTTTACTCTAAGCTATTTTTACCATGTTATATATACTTTACTCAAAATAATGTTGATGACTTTCAATAAGGATTGTCTATCCTTTATAATAAGTTAATGTCCTTTATAACTTAAAACATTTAGGCTATCTTCCTAGTTCTTATATTCAAAACCTTTGTTTAAAACCTTTAAACAACCTTTCGAAAACATATAAAGTAACTCCTTCAAAACCCTTCGAAAGTATTGAAGGTAAATCCTTCATATCCTTTAATAAACCTTTCGAAATCATTGAAGATAACTCCTTTTAAACCTTTTAAAAGCTTTCCTTTTGCAAGATTTAAAACAGATGACATCCGCCCCTTAAATCCTTTAAACCTTAACCTTTCGAAATCATTGCAAAACCATACCTTTCGACCTTGTCAAAAGGACCTACCTTTTGACCTTGTCGGAAGGCTTTTTTCCACCTATTCGAAAGCCTGAGGTACCTTCCCTATATAATAAGCCTTTCGAAAGCAATGCAACTCAAAACCTTTCGAAGACAATGGGTTCAAAATAAAACAGGTGGAAAACCTTTCGAAACCATTCAAAGTTAAAACTTTGAAACCTTTAAAACATTTCGACTTAAAACTTTTGGATTATGCAAAAGGATCGAAAACAATTGGAGTCAAAAGCAACTGCTTTGAAACCTTTATAAAACCTTTCGAAACCATTCGAAGACAATGAAGTGTTGGTGTTGGAACCAACCCTTCGAAATCAATGGAGAGAGGCAACGAGTTTTAGAAAACAAAAGATAACCTTTGACTCCATTTGTGTCGAACGGTTAGGAAGCAGCAAGAATGCTTTCGGCCTAGTCGAAAGCCATACCTTTCAACCTTCTCGGAAGGTTTCATTTAAAACAAGAAAGCAAACTAATCGAAACTTTTTCTTTTAAACCCTTTTGATAATTTCGAAAGCTCTTTGTCGAAAGTTAGTATGCCTATTTTCTTTAAACTAAAACAAAACTTCATCTCTTTCGAAAGTTATAACCTTTCGACTCTATCCAATCCACTACGTACCAGTTGCCTAATACCTTGTGAATTGGTATTTGATCTAGTTGAAAGGTTTGATACCTTTCGAATTTGTCGGAAGGTCCGGGATAAAGGCGGAAGCTCTGCCGAAAGGGTTGAAATAGAAGAAAGACTGTTTATTTGTACTTTAAAACAGTTCTTTTGTATCCCACCTGCCTTGTTTGTCTAAATTTGATTGCTTGCTAGAATTTTATATTCAAAATTGTTGCCGACCGTCCTTATTTGGAATTTGAATAATTTGGAAAACACACATTTCTCCTTTATAATTATATAAAACATTTAAGTCCATATCATAAATAATTTTATATAACTATTAAAACACATAAGGTAAATTCTGTAAAAATTCTAGAAAATCAAATAATATGTTCTATTCTATATATAAAATTTTCAAATACAAACTATAATTATTTTTCCCGTAAATAATTGTATAATCCAAGTTAACCTTTTCTTCCTTAGAAAATTCATAACAATTCCACAAAAATTTTGAAAATTCTGAAAATCAAAACCTATCTCTAAAATAACATTTTAGATCATCATAAAAATTCATAAGGCTAACGGATGTCATTTAATAAGGTATTATCTCAAAACATGTCATAAAATCTATATGAACATATATAAATCATGAACATGTATATATAATCTTTTTATCATTCAAACACATGGCAAATCTTTGCAAAATCATTCGGGATTAACCTTAAAACCGAAACCCAAATTATTTAGAGATATAAAC
Source organism: Allium cepa (assembly GCA_030765085.1). Taxonomy (NCBI): domain Eukaryota; kingdom Viridiplantae; phylum Streptophyta; class Magnoliopsida; order Asparagales; family Amaryllidaceae; genus Allium; species Allium cepa. Next base: position 115,452,525 of record CM060945.1, on the reverse strand, counting down.
ATTATTCACCTTTGCTTTAATGATTGAGAAGCTTGAGATTCGAATGAGCTTGATTTTAATTTGCTTTACTTAAGCTTCTTTTTTGCTTCCTCTTCTTCCTTCGTTAATGGTGGCCGGCCAAGCTATTAATTTTTTGAAAATGAGAATGAAAGTGTGCATTGAAATACATGGCCTAAGGAAGACAATATAGGAATGGCGTCTTTTCCATAATACCCCTCCTCTAATTCATCTTAAACCTTTCTTTTAATTTATTAGTCAAAAGGCACGACTAACTTAATTAAATCAAATCACAATCCCCTTATCAACACATTATTTTATTTAGTTTATCTAACTAAATCTCTTAAATAGTGTTATCTAAAATCTAGGGTTTTACAGAATTCCCTCCTTAAAGACTTCGTCCTCGAAATTATAATAAGGCTCAAAACAATAAGAAGGTAAAATATACCATCAAAACAAGTCAGGATATGTATCTCTAATCCTGCCATCAACCTCCCTAGTACAGTCTCTCTCATTGTCATTCCACTAGATTTTGACTAATCTAACCCTCTTTGTTCTAAGCCTCTTCTCATCTCTCGCAACAATGCAAATTGGCTTCCTTACTATGGTCAAGTCCGATTCTACCACTAAATCATCTAGCACTATCGGTGCAATAGCAGTCTCCGGGTATCTGACATACTATCTAAGATGAGAAATATGAAAAACATCATGGACATATGCCAAAGTACTCGGTAACTCAAGTCTATACGCAAGCTTCCTGATCCTCTCATGAATAGGAAAATGTCCAATGAACCTAGGAGATAACGTCCCCTTCCCAAATCTAAGCACATCCTTCATTAGTGATACTTCGACGAAAACATGGTTCCCAACCGAGAACTCCAAATATTTCCATCTTTTATCTGCATAACTTTTCTGCCTAGACCGAGCCTTCTTTATCCTATCTCAAATGATCTCAATCTTTTCTACAGCTTCTCTAACCAAATCTGGATCAAGAATCAACCTATCCCTGATCTCCAACCAACAAACATGAGATTTGCATGGCCTTCCATACAAAGCTCCAAATGTTGCCACCCCAATACTAGCCTGATAACCGTTCATATACGTAAACTCGACTAGATGCGGATGGTCCTCCCATGATCCCCCAAAGTCCAGAACACAAGCTCTCAACGGATCTTCTAAGATCTTGTTAACTTTTTCCATTTGCCCATCTGTTTATGGATAGTAGGTGGTGCTCATCATAATCTTGGTTCCCAAAACTTCCCACAGACTTTTCCAAAACTCTTTAGTGAACAAGGAATCTCTATCACTGACTATGATGCTAGGAACTCCATGCATCCTAACCACATTCTTCATTAACAACCTTGCTCAAATAGGTGCCATCCTGGTTGACTTAACCGGAATGAAATTGGCACTCTTGGTCAATTTGTCCACTATAACCCATATACTTCATTTCCCTTGTTCGACCTTGGCAACCCATTTATGAAGTCCATAGAAATAGAATCTCACTTCCACACTAGAATATCTAACGGCTGAAGAAACCCACTCGGTTTTTGGTGCTCGGCCTGTTCCTGTTGGCAATCCAAGTACTTCCTTACACACAAACCAATATCCTGCTTCATACCTTCCCAAAAGAAGCTCCTCTTCATATCCTAATACATCTTGGCACCTCCGGGATATAGTGAGCTTCGAACGATGACATTCATCTAAGACTTTCTTTCTTATGTTTCCTAAACTTGGAACACACAAACTTTCTTTCTTTCTCAACCACCAATTTTGGTTAAGATTGAAATCTTTCAAGTCATCACTCTTGGTTCCTTCCTTTAGCTTACTGATCCATTCAGCTTGCACTGGACCCTCTATCTGCTTAGAAGTAATCTGTTCGATCAAAAATGGTCGAACATCTAAACAAGACAATACAATTGTATCACCACTAGACCCTGCCTCAGATCACCACTGCACTCTACAATCTGCTAATGCTTCCAAATCTTCTACTCAGCCATCATTGCTAACACTACATTCTGATGTTTCCTACTAAGTGCATCTGCAACCCGATTGCCTTTCCTTGGTGTGTACTCAATCCTAAAATCATAAGTGGCTATGAATTCTAACCATCTCTGCTATCTCATGTTCAGCTCCTTCTTAGAGAAAAATACTTCAGTGGCTTATGATCTGTAAATAGTTAAACCTTTCTCCCAAAAGGTTATGTCTCGACACCTTTAAAGAAAAAATCACAGCAGCTAACTATAAATCATGAGTTGGATATCCGACCTCATGTTGTCTAAGCTCTCTAGAAGCATAGGCAATCACTGTACCTCTCTACATCAGCACAACTCCTAATCTTGTTCCACACACGTCGGTATAAACCACCAAGTCCCGATTCCCCTCTAGAACTACCAACGCAGGTGCAAGGGTCAATAAGTGTTTCAAACTATAGAATTCTTCCTCACACTTATCGATCCACACAAACTTTACATCCTTCCCCGTCACCCTGGTCATCGGTGCTACCATCCACGAGAAATCCTTAATGAATCTTCGATAATAACCAGCCAACCCAAGAAAACTCTTGATCTCGGTTACCGTCTCGAGTCTCTTCCAACTATTCACTGCCTCAATCATAGTTAGATCTACTGATAACCCTTCCTCTGAGACGACATGACTAAGAAACTTCACCTCCTTCTTCCAAAAGTGACAGTTCGGAAACTTCGCTTTCAATTGATGCTGCCTCAGCGTCTCAAGCACTGCTCAAAGGTGAACTTCATGCTCTCTTTCATCCTTAGAGTAAATCAAGATATCATCTATAAAAACCAGGACAAACCTATCCAAGTGCTCTTGGAAAATCCGGTTCATCAAATCCATAAATAAAGCTGAAGCATTCGTCAGTCTGAATGGTATAACTAACCAATCGTATGATCCATATCTGGTCCTAAATGCTGTCAAAAGTATACTATCCTCTGCTACTCTGAGCTGATGGAAACCCGTTGCCAAGTCCAACTGAGAAAATACCTTTGCTCCACTTAGCTGGTCGAACAAATCGTCAATCCTGGGCAATGGATATCGATTCTTTATCATCCTCTCATTCAACTTACGATAATCGATACATAGCCTCAATAATCCATCTGGCTTCTTAGCAAACACTGCCGCCACACCCCATGGAAAACTACCGGCTTGACAAAAATCTTGCCCTCAAAGTCCACCAACTGCACTTTCAACTCCCTCATCTCTGAAAGGGTCATCCCGCATGGCGGTCTACTCACTGGTTCTACTCCTGGAAGCAAATCTATCCGAAACTCAATAGCTCATTTTGGCGACAATCCAACTACAGGCTCAAACACATTTACGAATTCTTAACCATGAAAACTCGACTCAACTCATCATCTGAATCCAATGCACCCAGCAAAGCAAACACTGCACCGTTAGAACCTCCTATGGTGAAAAAAATCCAGCCGCTATAATTTGGGTGACAAAGAGATATCTTCCTACCCTAGCAAAATATCTTAGCACCGTACTCACTTAACCAATCCATACCTAGGATGATCCCAAACCCCAGAAAATGAAACGCATGAAAACTGCACTCAAAAGTATGACGTAACTGGTCAAACTCATACTGATCACATCTCAACCCTAGAGTTGCATGCCCTCCTATTGGATTCGCAACTCTTAAGGTAGTAAATAAATATGTGGGTTCATGGTTAAGCTTATCTATCAAACATCTAGATATAAAAGAATGTGATGCGCTAGTATCGATTAAAACACTAACAGACATATCATGAATCTGAAGCGTTCCCAAGAACTGATTTTCCCTTCTCCTGGGATGTTGGCTCGGAAGCGGCAGGCTCCAATGCATACACCTTGCCCTTACCATCTCTAATGGGCTCCTGGCATTGGTTCTTATAATGGCCTATCTGGTCACAGTTAAAACACCTGATATTCTTCCCCTTAGCCACATCCTTCGCTTTTCTTGAGTGACATTCATTAGCAAAGTGCCATTTCTTGTCGCATTTATAGCAGACAACTTCAGATTTTGCTTTCTTGGCTGCTCCACCCTTCTGAATACCTTTTTTGGGAAAGAACTTCCTCTTCTGGCTTTGCCAAACCTGAACCACTTTTCCTTTCTCTTCTCTAAAGACTCAAGGTCTTCTTCCTTCCTCAAAGTCATCTCTGTAGCAATATCAGAAGGATCTCTAAGATGAGACAAATTAGCAGTAGCCAATTCTAGCTTCAATTCTCTGATAAACTTCTCATTTCGTTTCAACACGATATCCACCGAAGCATACCCATACTGAGCCAATTCTTCGAACTTCCTGGCATACTCAGCAATAGACCTCTCTCCCTGCATCAGCTCAGCAAACTGCCTAATCAAAGATGACTATGCCATTACTGACATAAACCTCTCTTGAAATCTCCTCTTGAAATCCTCCTATATTACTGTCTCCTCGTCAACTATCGCTGTTACACTGTTCCACCAGAATAATGCGGTCCCCTGAAGCTACCTGGATGCCAACCTCCTCTTCTGCTCGTCATTGAGCTCTAAATCCGCAAAAATCCTTTCATAGTGCAACAACCAATTATCCACTTCAATGGCATCCTCCATTCCCATTAACGGCTTCCTCCTAGCTTCATATAATCACCGCTCATCATAGCGAAATAATTAACTACCGGAATATCTAGAACCCCTGCTCCTACGACATTTCCTCCTACCACCGGTAGCAACTCCTGCATGCATCACATTCCTGAAAAACTGATACATGGCTTCCATTCCGATCTACGGGACTTCTGCACCAGCATTCTCTGCCTGACCTTGACCTCTTTCTGCATTAGATCCGGCATTTCTTTTGATGCTTCCCCTTCCTTGGTTAGCTTCGCTTCTTTTACCATCCATCACTGTATTCAAACCTCATGAGATATAGAAAGATAACCTAATCAAAGATAGATGAATGAAGATAAAGTGCATACTTATATATAACAAATACAAGTACATTACTATAGAGTTAACCCAACCCCAAACCTATGCTCTGATTTCAAGTTGTAATATCCCGTATCTAGAGGCCAAAAGCTAAGCGCTATGGAAGCTACGGTCATTCACAGTATTAACTTCTGATGATGAAATAGGGTAATGCTAATGGTATCCATAATAACAGAAGCATTTGAATATGAAAAAAATCACATATTTCCAAAAAAACAAATTTTTTCGATGATTACATTTCAAAAAATATCATATCCAAGTTACAAAAATCGCCAAATGTAATCCCAGGCATTGATCAAATATAATTTTCAATAATACGCCAAGGTCGACATGTGAAGATGCCCCCTTGGATGATCAAAGCAATATAGACATAATTGTCTTAATACATAGCGGAAACAATTTTAAAATACAATTCCTAAATTAGCCATCCGTCAACCACCTGCTCGTCTTTGGATGCTTTATTCGCCAAAATCTGCTAAAACCTGAAAACCTAAACCCTCTGCCTTCTCGAATCAAATTTTGAGAACCCGAGAGTTTAAGGGGAAACATAAACCTCGATTCAGACTTAAAGCCTGGTATGAATAATTTATGTTACATCTTAGTTTACTGATAAATAGTGAGACTACGTAGCTTAGCAGAATGAATTGTCCCTCTCTAATACTTCTTTTCAACACATATATTTTGCAAATCATTTCCTACAACCAAACTGGTTAATCAACTGATTATAATAATAATATAGCAATATCCATTACCTAAAATAGGAAATGAAAGAGACTATCTATCTAAAATCTGAACTACCTATTCTAAACTCTGAGCTATCTGTCCTAAAGTTGATTATAGCAATATCTTTTATGCTAGATAATGGGCTATCTACTCAAAAAAGGTAAAAATGGTAGACTAACTTCCCTTAAAAATTTACCAAGGTCCGTTATGCTAATAAATGAACTATCTATTCATATCAGAGCTAAATGCTCTTTCTGGACTAATTGTCCTCTTTGCTAACTGCCCTCAAAATGGACCGACTGTCCAAATTTAAAATGAGCCGACTGCACGAATTTTCTTTTGGGTTAACTACCCTTCAAATATCTGAGCTAACTACTCTTTAAATTTTCCTTGAAACCTTTTCAGAATGATTTAATACATCAAATCATATATATACAAGTAAAATATATCTTTAGCTTTATTTTAGGCTATTTTTGCCATGTTATATATACTTTACTCAAAATAATGTTGATGATGTTCAATAAGGATTGTCTATCCTTTATAATAAGTTAATGTCCTTTATAACTTAAACACTTAGGCTATCTGCCTAGTTCTTATATTCAAAACCTTTTTTTAAAACCCTTAAACAACCTTTCGAAAACATAGAAGGTAACTCCTTCAAAACTGTTTACAAAACCCTTCGAAAGTATTAAAGGTAACTCCTTTATATCCTTTAATAAACCTTTCGAAATCTTGAAGGTAACTCCTTCCAAAACCTTTTAAAAGCTTTAAAACTTATATAATCATCCTCTTAAATCCTTTAAACCTTAACCTTTCGAAATCATTGCAAAACTATACCTTTCGACCTTGTCGGAAGGTCCTACCTTTCGACCTTGCCAGAAGGCTTCTTTTTGACCTAATCGAAAATTTTCACCTTTCGACTTTGTCAAAAGATCGAGGTACATCCCTTATATAATAAACCTTTTGAAAGCAATATAAGTCAAAACCTTTCGAAGACATTGGGTTCAATATAAAATAAGCGGATAACCTTTCGAAACCAATCAAAGTTAACTGCTTCGAAACCTTTAAAACATTTTGACTTAAAACATTTGGATTATGCAAAAGGATCAGAAAAACATTGGAGTCGAAAGCAACTGCTTCAAAACCTTTATAAAACCTTTCAAAACGACTCGAAGAAAATAAAGTGTTGGTTTTGGAGGCAACCCTTTGAAATCAATGGAGAGGGGCAAAAAGTTTTAGAAAACGAAAGATAAACTTTGACTCCATCTGTGTCAAAAGGTTAGAAAGCGACAACAATGCTTTTGGCCTAGTCGAAAGCTATCCTTTCGACCTTGTCAGAAGGTTTCATTTAAAACAAAAATGCAAACTAATCAAAACCTTTTTCTTTTAAACCTTTTTGAAAATTTCGAAAGCTCTTTGTCGAAAGTTATCACGTGTATTTTCTTTAAACCAAAATAAAACTTCATCTCTTTTTAAAATTATAACCTTTTGTCCCTTAAACTTTCAACTCCATCCAATGCACTACATACTAGTTGCATTATACCTTGTGCATTGGTATTTGACTTAACCGAAAGGTTTCATACCTTTCAACTTTGTCGGAAGGTTTGAAATGAAGGCGGAAGCTCTGCCGAAAGGGTTGAAATAGAAGAAAGACTATTTATTTGTACTTTAAAATAGTTCTTTTGTACCCCACCTGCCTTGTTTTTCTAAATTTGATTGGTTGCTAGAAGTTATATTCAAAAGTGCTGCCAACTGTCCTTATTTGGCATTTTGAATAATTTTGAAAAAGCCTCTTTCTTCTTTATAATTATATAAAACATTTAAGTCCCATATCATAAATAATTTTATATAACTATTAAAACACCTTGAAAAATTCCAGAAAATCTAATAATATATTCTCTTCAATATATAAAAAATTTGAATCCAAATATAATTATTTTTCTCGTAAATAATTGTATAATCCAAATTAGCCTTTACTTCCTTAGAAAATTCATAATAATTCCACAAAAATTCAAAAAAATTTAAAAATCAAAACCCATGTCTAAAAAACATTTTAGATCATCATAAAAATTCGCAAGGCAATGTCATTTAATAGGGTTTTATCTCAAAACATATCATAAAATCTATATGAACATATATAAATCATCAACATTTATATATAATCATTTTATTATTCAAACACATGGCAAATCTTTGCAAAATCATTCGGGATTAACCTTAAAATCAAAACCCAATTTATTTAGAGTTGTAAACCTTATTTACCTTTTGCTTTAATGATTAAGGAGCTTGAGATTTGAATGAGCTTGATTTGAATTTACTTTACTTAAGCTTCTCTTTTTTTTCCTCTTCTTCTTCCTTCGTTAATGGTGATCGGCCAAGCTTTTAAATTTTTGAAAATGAGAATGAACGTGTGCATTGAAATACACGGACTAAGGAAGACAATATAGGAATAGCTTCTTTCCCATAGTACCCCTCCTCTAATTCATTTTAAACCTTTCTTTTAATTAATTAGTTAAAAGGCACGGCTACCTTAATTAAATCAAATCTTAATCCCCTTATCAACACATTATTTTATTGAGTTTATCTAACTAAACCTGCTAAATAATGTTATAAAAATTCTAGGGTGTTACAACTTCTTCACTTAGATCTTTTTGGACCATCACAAGTTCAATCAATAAATCGTAATATATATGTTTTTATAATAGTAGATGATTTTTTAAGATATACTTAGACAGTATTTCTTAAGTGTAAAAGTGATGCATCTGAAATGTTTAAAATTCTCACTATGAAAATTCAAAATCAAAAGTCAATTAAAACTAAAACAATATATAGAGGAGAATTCAAGAACGAAATTTTTTGAAAACTTTTGTAATAAGAAAGGAAGTGCACATAACTTTTATTTTCCTAGAGCTTCTCAACAAAATGAAGTTATAGAATGTAAAACTTGAACTATATAAGAATACGCTAGGACCATGCTAAATGATAGTGATTTATCTAAAAAAATTAGGTTGAAGTAGTTGCTACTGCAAATATTTTGAATAGAATTTTAGTAAGACCATTAACCAAGAAAACATTTTATGAATTTTTTTTTGAAAAAAAGTCTAAAGTATCTTATTTTAAAGTTTTTGGTAGTAAATATTTTATATTAAATACAAAATATAATCTAGATAAATTTGACCCTAAATCAGATGAAGGCATATTTATTGGTTATTCAAATAAAAGTAAGGCCTATATGTTTTTAATTCTACAACGGACACTATTAAAGAAATTTTACATTTTTCATTTGATGAAAATTTTAAAGTAACCAATACTAGTAATGATGAGGAAGAAAATTTTAATCCGATTGAGAATAACGAAACTACAAATAATGAAACTACTAACAATGAAAATAATAATACTAATAATTGAAACCAAAGTCAAAATCAAAGAATATTTTTTTTGAAAGATAATACTAAGGAAAATATTCTAGGAAGTATAGAATCAGTTGTAAGAATAAGATGAGTAATATAGCATTTATTTCAACTAACGTACCCAAAAATCCAAAAGAAACATCATGGGATAATTCATGGATTCTTGCCTTGCAAGAAGAGCCGAATTAGTTCACTCGCAATGATGTTTGAGACTTAGTTCCTCGACCGAAAAATCAATCTATAATTGGAACTACGTGGTTTATAGAAATACATTAAATGAATAAGGAGAAGTCATAAGAAATAAATTATGGTTCGTTGCACAAGTATACAGCTTAAAAGAAGGAATATAGTTTGTGGAAACCTTTACCTTTATAGCTAGATTAACAACCATAAGAATAATACTCGCTTTTGCAAACCATAATAATTTTAAATTATTTCACATGGATGTCAAAAGTGCATTTCTAAATGGTTTTACTAGAGAAGATGTATATGTTGAACAACCCCCCTATTTGAAGATGAAAAATTCTCTAATCATGTTTACAAATTAAAAAAGATGTTATATGGTTTAAAATAAGAACCTAGATATTGGTTTGAAAGACTTAAATCATACTTAACACAATCGAATTTAGAAATAGATAAAGTAGATGCTGCATTATTTATAAAAAGAGTTTACTATGATATTCAACTTACACAAATATACGTAGAAGACATTATTTTTGGGTCAACAAAATGAAAAACTAAATAGAGAATTTGCTAATATAATTAATGACTAAATAATTTGAAATGAGTCATATAGGAGAATTAACATTCTTTCTGCATTTACAAATTAGACAATTAAACGATGGAACATTTATATGTCAAGAAAAATACGCTAAAGAATTAGTAAAGAAATTTGGAATGTTAAACACAAGCGGTAAACCACATGAAAACTAGTGAGAAACTTAACAAAGAAGATTCATTTGACTTAATATCATATGGTGATGCTGATTATGATGGATACAAATCTGACCGAAAATGTACAAGTAGAACATGTTACTTTCTAGGATACTCACTTGTATCTCAGTTTAGTAAAAAGAAAAATTCTATAACTCTATCCACAATAGAGGCAGAATATATTTCAGCAGTATTAGCATGTTCACATGTTATCTATATGCAACAAGCTCTAAGAGATTTAAATTTAAATTTAAAAAAAATCACCAATATATAGTGATAAAACTAATGCAGTAAATATATTTGAAATTCCAACATATCATGCTAGAACAAAACATATAGATATAAGACATCATTTTCTAAGAAATAATGTAAATAAATAAATTATTGCACTAGAATTTATAAATACAGAAAATCAAATAGCTGATATTTTAATTAACCCATTAGTACAAACTACTTTCATCAAATTAAGAAGAGAACTTAGAATATATTCATTTATAGAGATCTAAATAATAATAACTTTTACTTATAAATTTAAAAGGGAAATGAAAGATAGAATTACTCTGTATTTGTCGACATGCCTGTGTAGTATATATCGACATACCTGGCCTTTTGAACAAAACTGCTTTTCCCTCCTTTTAAAATTTAAAAACCGATTATTTAATATCTGTATTTCAATTACAGACTCATTTTCTCATCCTCTTCCTTCTAAACACTCAAAATTAATTAACCAAAAATGGATCCATTCAACTCCAAATGTTCAAGGGAAGAATCAAGTCCATTTCATGACTTCACGTTCTTTAGACTGGAAAATATTGAAAAAAGAATTAAAGCATGTAATCGTCATGCTTACTAAAATTGAAGTTATGCAAATTCGGTTTAAGAGAAGCAAGGGAGAATGCTAAGGAACCTTGAAAAAGCATCTATTGGATAATCATGCAAATCCAATAATCATTAAAGAGGGAGATACTCAAATCAATCGTACATTCATAACACCATGAATTAAGATGATGAAGAGGAAGATGAAGAAGAAGAAGTGGATGATGATGTTAATGATGATGAAGATGAAGACGCAGTGCGTAGGAGAGGTTAATTACGATATCTATGGCAATTTAGTGGATAAAAGAAAACTTTTATCTTCACTATCCAAATTGCTTCATTCATATATCTCCTATAATTAAAACAAAACATTGAATTTGTATTGGGCTTGTATATATATTAGTTTGGATTGTTTGTTTAGTTTGAACTTATAGGGTTGTTAAACTTATGTATGTCGTGTATTTAAACTTGTATGTTTACCTTGTTTGATAACATAGTTTGATTGTTTGATATGAATAATATGTCTTAAAAGTATGGTTAAAACATATGTAGTTATAATAGTGTAAATATATAGTTAATTATAATAGTGTTTCTCGAAAATGTTGTTCTGCGATTAGTATTTATTTTGGTACTATCTACAATATTATCACATTTAATTGTATTTAAGATATGTCACATTTAGGGAGAGTTTATTTTTCTTTACCCATTTTTGTTGATGATAAAAGGGGAGAAAAATATGTAATATAATATATGTTTATACCAAGGGGGAGTTATTCAAAATAAAGGGAGTTAACCAATTTAGGAAGTTAAAATACATTTTATAATAAATATATTTACATGGTTGTCATCATAAAAAAGAGAGAGATCGTTATTACCATATATATTGAGTTGATGACAACAACCATATAAATATAGGTACCCATGATTTCCCAAGTTGCACAGAATATTTTGCAGGATATTATACAGGTTTATATGAGTACAAGATAATTAACTTTGAAGAATGATCAGTAAAAAGACTAGAGACCAATATTAAAGGATGTTCAAGATATTTAAAGACTCATGAATTTAGAGACAAAGTCACGAAGAGTTCAAGACTATAATTTATAGTTAATAGGCAATAGATTAAGTTGTTATCCCTGAATAGCAACTTTCTTTGAATACTCTGAAAGTCCCTGTAGATCAAGCAATATGAATTATTCTACTAAATTAAAACTTGTATAATAATAGCTTAAATAAAAATGCCCTAAAGTGAAGTGCACCATAGATTTTTATACTGGTTCAGATTTCTCGTCCTACGTCCAGTCACAGACTCCTTTTGGAATTAACCAAGAAACCCTCACTTAGGCATTGAGGAATGTGATTACAATGACTCCATCTAAACAATTTACGAATAGGACTTCAATACATTTTCCTGACCTTAACTGGACTTTCACTTTAGAGAAAAAAGATTCACTGACTTCTAATGAGCTCTATGAAACTATGATGTAGTTACAACCTTCATATAATCTCCACTTAAGTACTATATGTGAATGTGCAACAAATTTTAGGAAGTAGGTCACCAAATAAATATGAAATGAATGTTTCTAGTTATTAGAGAAAGCATAAAGAGAGTTTGACTACTTTTGAAAAGAGTTTAGAAAAATAGGATTTTGAAATCAAGTGTTGTACTAAAACTCTATTGAAAACATGTATTTATAGAGTTTGAAATGTTCTGAAATAAGAGTTGCAACCATTTAAGAAAACCAGTCGAAGCAAGAGATGAAACTACCGAGGAAGAGGGGACCTGACCTTCTAGAAATTCAAATGAAAAACTCGGCTACATGCATCCAGGCGTCTGGATACAAGATCCAAACATTTGAATTTTAGTAAAAATCATTTAGAGCCTAGGAAGATATTCTGCCTGAGATTAGACATCTGACCATATAAGTCAGATTTTTGGTTGTTTGTTAGCAAAAGTAAACATAACGTAGTTAGCAGGTTAAGAAGATTCTTACTTGGTGACCTAGGTTCGAATCCCATGTGTTGCACAATATTTTTATCGAGTGTAGCTTATGTTCCACAAGACCTAGGTTTGAATTCCACGATTTGAAAAACTACATTTTGTAAAAAGAGTTTCAAACATGTTCGTGTGTGTATATCACTCATAAGAGATTATACATGTATACCTATGACACTGATACATGACACATGGCACTTACGTTAGTTTGTCTTCATTTTGAGCTCCTTGTAGATATCTTCATTTTAGCTCATTAAGACTTTAAATTATTTGTTGTCCTTATATCTTCTTGTATCTCTATGTATATATTTTTATCGTCTTTTGTACTGTGTATCTTCATATTGAATACTTGTGTCTTCAATTTGTTTATTCATTTGTCTCTTTTTGATACTTATGTATCTGTAGGTTAGCTTAGAGGTTCTTTGGCATAATTATATAGTTGTTATTAAAATATAACAAGAGAGTTCTAACATTCCCTCTTGTCAAGTTATTTCTTTTATTATCTAAGAATTTATTTTATTTTCAAAACATATTTCTGTAAAAAAATTGTAAGAGTTTTATATATTAAAGCATTCAGAAACTATGTTTAAATGATTTTACAAGAGTTCAAAATTTTGAAACACCTTATAAGTGTTTCTGTTTTTTCCAAACATGCACGAGTATGTCAACATAGGCTATTTAAGTATGTCGACATATGTACCGTTGAAGAGGTGTCTTTTGAATTTTTAATAGTTGTGATTTTTTGTTATATCTCTTAGCGAATAGACACGTCTCTTCACACACTATATAAAAGGGTCTGGAAAAACGAATTTTAATAACTACTTTTTCCATATTCTTCTTACTCTAAATTCTCATTATATATTTCACAAAATCCACTTTCTACACTCTTCAAATTCATATAATCAACCTCTACTTTACTACATGCAACCTCTACAATATAGTTTTCGATTTAAAAGTACTAACTTATCAATTCAAAGATCACAGTGCTATCAAATGGCTATAGGGTATTTTGAATCGAAAGTACAACTATTTGTATTTGGAATCAATAACTTTCTACTACTATTTGTATGGGTGTGCTTGTTGCTCATTAAAATCAAGTGGGTGTGCTTGTTGTCCGTTCAAATCAAGTGGGTGTGCTTGTTGTTCGTTCAAATCAAGTGGGTTTGCTTGTTGCCTGTTCAAATCAAGTGGGTGATCTTGTTGCCCGATTAAATCAAGAGAGCGTACCCTAACCTTGGAAAGTCAAGAGGGTATATCTTGTTGCCTTGAAATCAAGATTGTATTCTGGTTTGCTTGCTGGCTGATTAAAAGGAAATTTATACATACACTATACAGGACAGGACGTAGGATTGGTTAATATAAACTAGTACAAAACTCTCGGTGTCATCTCTCTTACTTTTATTATACTTTTACTGCATAAATATATATATGACTTACTATCAATATACATCTATATTTATTATTTGTGTTTGAATTTGAATTGTGAAATAATTTAGAGAAGTTCTATATAAGTTATAAAACACTATTCACATTCCCTTTAGTGTTAAAGTAGCCTTATGATTCATTTACATTAATATAATTTATACTACATCATTTTCTGATGTGCACGTAAATGTGCATATTTTTACCATCATATTTAATCTATTTAAATTAAGTAAATGATCATATCGGATATGTTAACTTGTTTAAACCAAAATTCAAATTATTTTCAAATTGTCACATATTCTCCTTTATATACGGGAAAAATGGTCATTTTTGTGCTTATATTAATTTGAGAAAATTTAATTGAAAATTTCTATATTATTTTGTAGGAATTTGACTTCACATACAAGTGGTTCCATGAAGATACATGCATGTACAAGAGTGAAGATAAAGGAATGAAGATGGAAATAATTCAAAGGCATGATAATGGAGGATCTCGCCTACCTACATACTTTCATGTACAAATTAGAGGCTAATACACATGCTAATAGAGTTTAAAGCTTCATGCACATCTAAATGATGATTATTTGAAGCTAATGATAACTTGGCCACCACACTTCCTACAAGGACATTTTGGGCATTCCCCAAAAATATGCATTGGAGTTTCTAACTTGTATAAGTACCCCTTATGTTTTATGTAACCCTCTTCTTTCTTAGTCTTTTTTAGTTAGTTTTTGCTTAAAAAATAAATCAAAGATCTCTTTCCCATGGCTACTTAGGCATTTTTATTTTCATGAACCTTTCATTTTTTTCAATGTTAATTAGTGCTCTCTTTCTTTTACATGCTTCTTTTGTTTATTTACTTTAAAGTTAGTAGTGTAGATTTATCTTTCATGCAGCTAGAATAGTTTTTTTCTTTACTTTGCTCTCTTTTTCCTTTTCTTTTCCTTTCATGTTGCAAGCTATATTTGTTGATTTAATAACAAATATGAGAGGCTAAACCTCTTCAATTTAGGGGTAATAAAGCTCTCTAATTATATTGTTTCAACATTTTGATAATTATTGCTCTTTTTTTGTGCTTAATGGAAAAATGAATGTTGATGTGATTTATTGTTTTATGTTGAATTTGATAGTCTATGTTGTTCATAACAAATAAGCTATGCTTAAACAATTAAAAAAAATTACCATAATCATTTACATACGATTATGGTAATGAAGTGATTTTAAAATTAAAATTTGATGGTCTATATTTCTAAACAATAGTTAATATAGGTCATGCTTAAAATAGATTTCATTTTCACTTGTTGTCATTTTTCATGAGAGTAAATAGTGATTTAAGGGATGTGTTATAGTTTGATGGATTATGTTGAGCTAATTAATAGCACAAATAGGTCATATTTATGATAAGCACATCAATTAAACTAACTAATGACCAAAAAAGAGAGATCATAATTTCATGTTGTGTTGAACTAAGTGATCTAGAAAGTGAATTTATCTCTAAATTGCCTCTACACTCTCATATTTTTATCAATTTTCTTTTGCTCATTTTTCTACATTTTTAGCTGATCACACTTTCAACTTTGGTTAATTTGATTGAATAGAGATTTAAAATCTAACAATTCCCGACGGATCGATCCGTACTCGCATACGTGCTACAATCGTACGCCGTGCGCTTGCGGTAAAATTTAATTCAAAATTTATCGACGGTTTTCTAACTCGGTAGAAAATTTGCCGTTAAACAAATTTTTGGCGCCGTTGTCGTGGAGTTGCTTGGATTTTAGTTTTTATTCTTCGAATTATTTTCATTCGATTTTTGTGTGTTTTTGATTTGTGTGTTTGTTTGCAATTAAAAAAAGATTTTGTTGTGTGTGTTGTTTGATTTTGTTGTTTGCATTTTGGTTGTTGTTGTTTTCTAGTGTGTTGTTCATTTGCATTTGCATATATTTTTTTAAAAAAATGTTACACAATTGCGTTTGAAAAAGAAAAAAAAAATTCCATTTCATTCACATTTGCAGCTTTTACAGTTGCAAGTTTCTTTCTCTTTTCTTCATTTTTTTTTTCTTTTCTTTTATTACATTTCACTTTGACTCTCACTCACTCTCTGTGTCTTCACTCACTGTTCCCCCCAAAGTTCCCCTACAGCAGTTGCTTCGACCATTTCACTGCCCTTGCATATCACTACAACAATCCCCCATTACCATCAGGCTACATACAAGTTCACATCCTCCTGTTCAATAGCCGCCTGCTACTGACATGACCAAGACAACTTTGTCACACTACATTGCTCCACCACAACACCACTCTCACCGCCATATACCGTTGCACTTCTTCCTATACAACAGCCTCCCTTCATTGCCTCATATTCAAAACTGTCAGAATAAAACAGTTTATTACATTCAAAACTGTCACCATTACAACAGCACCATCTTACTGCTGCCTCGATTCTGCCTCACACTGTCACATACTATCTCCTCACCGCTCTGGCCATTCTACCATCTTATCAACACTCCAATCCATAACCATCTACTGCTACAACAGTACAAACACTGTCACACTGCCAACCGCCTACAAGATACATCAACTTCTGCCATCTACTTCAATTCTTCTTGCATTCATCTCTTACTGTCAACTACTACATCACTACTGCCATAAAATTACTTCACTGCCTCGTTTCCATACTGAACCATCTACAACAAACATACCATCAATGACTGCCTTTCACATTTCCTCCACATATCCTTCACGCTCTACAACTGGTATAACTGCTTCAAATATTCCAGTATCAAAACTGCAATTCCTCCAACCATCAACTGAACTCCTCCATTCAACCATCATACACATCCTCTAAATTGATCACCGTCTGCACTTCACTGCTCTGAACCACCATATTGCCAACATCCACTGCAGCTCATCCATCCTCTGCTGTGCACCATCATCCAGTGACAAAGCATTGCTACAACCTCTACAAACCAATACAACAGAGCATACAACAAAGCTTCCATTATCAAACTATACACACCACACAGCAGTCAAATCAAATCGCCTGCTTCAAGATTCACCGAACTACAACAGCTGTTCACAACTCCGTCACCTTCATATCACCCACTTCAACGCAATCGGCAAGTCCATACTCGGTCAACTGCCTTTGGGCATCACCATCCCCAATACGAACCATCAACCACCACCAAACCCCCTGTCACCAACTGCTGTCCATAATACAAGATTTCTGCACTGCAAAACTTCCCTTCATCCAAAAATCTGCTCCTAAACCAAACCCGAAATCAAAATCGCATCTCCTGCAAACCGAATTCGAACATCTAAACCAAATCGCCAAACACAATTCGAATCAACATTCAAACCACCACAATCCCCTCGCAAGCACAACCTACCTTCCAATCTTACGCCAACAACTTCATCTCCATCTCACTCGCGACCATCAGACTGTCCACCCGCGAACAGCCCAAAGACGAATCCATCCCCAACCGACCTCAAATTTGAACTCTTCATCAATCACGAACTGCTCCACTTCCAAACAAATCCTGCAAACCGCGAACTTCCTCCCAAAAATCGCGAGCAACAGCCGAAAGATTTTTTTTTTAAATTTGGGAAATTGTATTCCAATTTTTGTTTTGAAATTGAAAATTTAGGAGTGCGTGAGGGACGTACAAAATTGACGAAATGTGAAATACGTTTTTTAAGGAGAAAACAGACACAAACACAAAATTTTAAAAAAAAATTAGCTCCAAGGAAAAGAAGTTTCATTTTTAAGCTCAAATATAAATATAACTAGCATTGTCCTTTAGTCTAATTTTCTTTCAAAGTTTGTCATTCGGCTCAAAATTAAAACTTGATGTCCTTCAACCTAAAATATTTTTTTCAATGTTTATCCTTGTGTCTAATTTCCTTTTTTTTTATAGGGGGAATCTTGTTTTTGTGTGTAAAGACAAGAGTTTGATTGTGGATTTTGTTTGGAATTAGTTAAGTGGATCGGGCTCTAGCTACAAAAAAACAAGTGTTTTTGTTTTGTTCTCTTTATAATAAAAAAAACAAATGAGTTAAGTGATGTTGTATAGAAATCTTTTGTTAGGGGTTAGTGTTTTGTTTTAGAAATCTTTGTTTTGATTTTTCGTCAGTTAATTCTCTCTTCAAATAATAATAATAATAACAATAATAAAAGTTGTTTTCAATTGTTTTAGTCCATTTTGTTTTCCATTGTTTTAGTTTCATTTGAGTTGATTTTCATATGTTTTAGTTTTTTCTAGTCATAATTTTTTTTTGTATATATCATGTTTTTAATTTCAGGTTGTCAAAGCAGAAAATCATAAAGGAAAAGAATTGCTTGCCCAAAAAAATTGCTCCCTTATTAAAAAATTAATCCTTATTTGCTTCGCATTGTTGATTACTTGCATTTGCTTTTAAAAAAAAATCAAAAACAAAAACAAATTTCATTGTAGTTGCATTGTTAATACACGTTTAATTTTTGCTTTGCATTTCATCTTAGATTTTGATTAATAATAACGGTTAGACATCAATAACGCTTAATTGGATATTGACAATTTGTCTTCTTTATACAATTTAATTTTTTGGTGTATAGGCTACGGCAGAGCAATAATCAGTTATAAATATTACGGCGATTCATAAAATATTATACTGAATTGTTTTTTTGAAGGTACTTAAAACTTCGGCTGCATTGCTACGGTGATTCGTGGTGCACCGATAAATCCTGCTCGTTATATGGCTGAGAACTATCTTGTTGAATTAAGATAAAGTGTAATTATATAATTTTGGGTTAATTTAGGATAAATCATTTGTAATTAAAACCCTGCATTCATTTAGTTGCATTAGTTCAAGCATATTTAAAAAAAAAAAATCAATTTCCCATGTGAAATTTTTTATTTGTAAATATTTTTCCTTTATAAAAAAAACAAAAACATTCTTGAAAATGTCCGAATTTCCATATTCACTTGAATTTTACAATAGTTGTGAAAATCAATATAATCCATACGATTTCGCTCCAAATTCATATATTTTAACAACAACTATTGTGTAAATAATTCGAATTTTGAACCACAAAATTTTCAAAGTGATGAAAAACCTCGACTTTCGAAAATAGTATGGAAATGATTTCATCTTTACTCGAGCTTTCTACACAACAAAATCAAATGATAAATGATTTGTGTAATTCTTATTTGTGCAATAACGCAAGTCAAAATTTTCAGATTAATCAAAATTTGAATTCACTTCAAAATTCAAATGATTTCGAGTATAACTCATGCCAATTTAATTTTAAACTCCAAAATGAATTTCAAAATCAAAACGAAAATATGATACACTTTTCAAATAATTTTGGCAATGGAAATAATCTCGACTAAGATGCGATTGAAATTTTTTATTCTCAACAAATCCAAATCGAAAATTCTCAAGTTAGTAGATACAAATTGGATTTTGTTGAACAAATGGACGAAATATACAACGATCACATGGATTCGTTGTTTGAAATATATATGAAACAACGTGAAAAACAAAATCAAATTCCAACATGTGACAAGTCAATTAATAATCCATCTTTTATCAAAATTGATGATTTTCAAATAACAACTTTTGAAATTGAAAACGAGAATCTTAATAAAGTTGTTGATAATTCGTAATTAAGTTGGATTTCAATTCTTTTGAGGGTGTGGAACAAAATTTAAAATTCGACCTTCCTTTTTTCGATTTCAAAAATTTAAATACAACAACTTTGGATTTCGAACTTAAGATACGCAGTGAAGTTGTTGATAATCCAATAAAGGAAGAACAATTCAATGAACATGAATTCTTTGGAATTTTCGAAAATGAGTTGTTAAATAATGAAAGGGAAGATTTACATCACCATTTTGATTTTGAAATCGATAATTTTGAAGAAGTTTTCAATGATAAGTTTGAACTTCAACTTGGTGAAAATAAACTTGAGTTTCAATTAATTGTTTTATCAACCCCAAAAATTATCGAAAACAAAACAACCATTCAATTTTCAATAAAACGACATTCGTTTTTCCAAATTAACATTCAACTTCGAAATCTTTTACAGTTTGGTTTTTCGAGCTTAAGCTGTGCCTTGCATACTTGACGAGACAAATGAATCGATCATTGGAAGACCGTTTCATTTACTTTTTAACGATATACTTTCTGATGGCGTGTAAATACATTTCATTTTCACGTAAATAATAATAAACGTTCCTTTCACTTGGGTTGACTGTGGGGACACAGTCAAAATCAAGTGTGGGGGGAGTCTTATCATCTTTTTGATTTTTCATAGTTTATTTTACATTTTCTTTTCAAAACCCAAAAAAAATTCTCAAAAAAAAACAGAAAACAAAATTTTATTTTTTAAGCATTTTAATTTATTTTTAAAGAAACACTATAGGAAAATATATGGTTTTGGTTTATTAAATTGAAATTTTTAAAAATTTATTTGTCTTAACAACAATAAAAATGAACTTTGATTACAAATAACAATGGTTTAACTAGTATATAGGAAGGTTCATATGTGATAATTATGAAATATATCCTAATTGAAAATCTTTATTTTAAAAAGTGGTTGATTTAAAGTAAAGGATATAACATTTTTTTTCTTCTAAGTTAAGTGGTGCTAAGATGATTTTGCAAAACTCTCTCTTTCCAAAAAAAATAAAAAAAATAAAAAAATTTGAAAAAAAACATATAAAACAAAAAAACATTTGTATACATGTAAATATTTTCTATTAACACATACGGTCGAAAGGTGTACACACTTGTGTACACTCGCCATGCTATGTACCTTTCTCACGTAAGCCCGAAAGACAGTGCATGATTGGTATATCTGGCCTCAGTTTATCTGAGCTAGGTGTATGTATATAAAAAAATTCTTTTTAATAACACCTATAGTCGATAAGTGTTAGTGTGTTCACTCGCCACGTTCTGTATTCCCCTTACATAAGTCCGCAAGGCAGTGCATGGGTAAAATATCTGGCCTCAGTTTTCTGATTTAGACGTATGTAAATATTGTAAATATAAATAAAATTTTCAAAAAAAAAAATAGAGAGAGTAAGCAAATTAAATTCAAGCACTATTATAACTTATTTGATTTGTCATTGAAAAGAAATGAAAATACCAGTTTGGTAAACTTTGATAATCAATTAAGGATCTATTTCATAATTCCACTTTGTTATCAACCGAAATAACGAGTTAAACTATAGTCTATTTGTTATGATAACTTGATTTTTGATGGAAATTTTGACGAATAAATGACTTAAATTTTCAAGATAATGACCAAAACTTATACTTAACTTATTTGTGTCTATTTAAAAGCAAATCTTTCATTTGTAAATATTTTCAAAAACTCACATTCATCTCTTTGTAAATAAATTTTGCATTTTGTAAATATTTTCATCCTGCATTTGGATTTTATGGCAGTATCCACTGAAAACCCTCATGAGATAACACTTATCCTACTGGGACATCCAGAGGTTTAACGGCTTGTTGCATACACTCAATGCAGTCGTGCTCCCTACTAAATTGGATTTATCTTAGTTTTCTTTATTCGAGGACGAATAAAAAGATAAATGTAGGGGTATTTGAGTGCACGTAAATGTGCACATTTTTACCATCATATTTAATGTATTTAAATTAAATAAATTATCATATCGGGTATTTTAACTTGTTTAAACCAAAATTCAACTTATTTTCTAATTGTCACATGTTCATCTTCATATAGGGGGAAAATGTCTATTTTTGTGCATATATTAATTTGAGAAAATTTAATTGAAAACTTCTATATTATTTTGTAGGAATTTGGCTTCATATACAAGTGGTTTCATGAAGATACATGCATGCATAAAAGTGAAGATAAAGGAATGAAGATGGAAATAATTCAAAGACATGACAATGGAGAACCCCCCCTACCCACATAATTTCATGTACAAATTAGAGGCTAATGCACATGCTAATAGAGTTTAAAGCTTCATGCGCATCTAAATGATGATTATTTGAAGCTAATGATAACTTGGCCACCACACTTCCTACAAGGACATTTTGGGCATTCCCCAAAAATATGCATTGGAATTTCTAACTTGTATAAGTACCTATTATGTTTTATGTAACCCTCTTCTTCCTTAGTCTCTCTTAATAAATTTTAGCTTAGAAAATAAATAAAATCTCTCTTTCTCTTTTCCATGGCGACTTAGCCATTTTAATTTTTTTGTAACTTTCATTTTTTTATGCAATGTTAATTAGTGCTCTCTTTCTTTTACATGCTTCTTTTGTGGATTTACTTTCAAGTCAGTAGTGTAGATTTATTTTTCATGCAACTAGAATAGCTTTTTTTTTCTTTACTTTTCTCTCCTTTTCTTTTTCTTTTTCTTTCATGTTGCAAGCTATATTTATAGATTTAATAACAAATATGGAGGCTAAACCCCTTCAATTTAGGAGTAATGAAGCTCTCTAATTATATAGATTCAACATTTTGATAATTATTGCTCTCTTTTTGTGCTTAATGGAAGAATGAATGTTAATGTGATTTATTGTTTTATGTTGAATTTGATAGTCTATGTTGTTCATAACAAATAGGCTATGCTTAAACAATCATAAATAAAAATTACCTCTTCTCTTACATATGATTATGGTAATGAAGTGATTTTGAAATTAAATTTTGATGGCCTATATTTTTAAACAATAGTTAATAGGCCATGCTTAAAATAGATTTCATTTTCAACTTTTTGTCATTTTTCATGAGAGTAAATTGTGGTTTAAGTGGTATGTTATAGTTTGATAGCTTATGTTGGGCTAATTAATAGCATAAACAGGCCATACTTATGATAAATACATCAATTAAACTAACTAATGACATAAAAAGAGAGATCATAATTTCATGTTGTGTTGAACTATGTGATCTAGAGTGTGGATTTATCTCTAAATTGCCTCTAAGCTCTTATATTTTTATCGATTTTCTTTTGCTCATTTTTCTACATTTTTAGCTAATCACACTTTCAACTTTGGTTAATTTGATTGAATAGAGATTTAAAATCTAACAATTCCCTGTGGATCGAACCGTATTTACATACGTGCTACAATCATACACCATGCGTTTGCAGTAAAATTTAATTCAAAATTTATCGGCGGTTTTCCAACTCGATAGAAAATTTACCGTTAAACATTTCCTATATCAATAAACTCCTCTAATCCATGATCGGGTCGATGGAGTATAATCTAACTGTGGTCAATCACATGATTCACTCCCATGTATCTCACCTTTGATGTATGCCCGTAGATAGGCAGAGTTTGAACTTGGTTCCTGGATTTAGGCACCAACGAACTTCTTTGATCCAAGGTCGGGGTACTGGAGTATAATCGCACTAGAGTTGATCGAGTGATTCGCCCTATACATTTTATAACGCCCAGAGATAGGCATAGTCTAAGGCCGATGCTTGGAGATAAGCATCCAAAACACCATGTCTCGGAGATAGGAACCAGTATGTGACTGAACCTTTTGCAGACGCGACCATACTTACATCCCAACGAGACACACTCGCTAATGGTAAGTGATGTTGGCGCACGAACACTTTAGCTCCATTCTTGAAGATAAATGCATGTTTAATTTATTTGAATACTCAATGATTCAAATATAATAAATAACAAGAAAATCAGTTGTTAATAAAATGACTTGATTTTTAATGACATATTTCTAAATGGACTTATAGGATCTTTCCATAATTTTTTAATTTGGAAAATATTTAAATTATCGTTTGACGTATTTTACAGCATTGATATTTTTGAAACTTCATAGAATAAGATAAATAGTATATTTTATTATTGTTTCTGATCGGGCCGCATTATTGTGCACGATTATATTTTTATTTCTGACGTTCGGGGTTCGTACGCAAATGTGGTATTGTGTAGCGAAGTTCCAGTAATCATAACTTAAACGACCCCACACACATAAGACTATTCTTTCATTTCATTTTCCACCTTTTACTTTTTATTCTTCCTTATTCTAGTAAATGAAATCAAGCCTCCTTCTTTAAAAATAAAAGTCATGAGCTTCAGGGCACTAAAATTAACAATGTTGGATCTGTTGAATTCAGTTGAGTGGGAACTTTAAATCCATATACAACAACAAAAAGTGTCTTTTATAGCGGTATATAGCCGCTATTAATCACAACCATGGCGGTTTGATAAGCGCTGTATATCGACATGTTATAAAAAATTGTTGAATATTTATAACACAAAATATGCCGCTATGGTTGAGCTTAGTTTTATAACGCAAATTCGCCGCTATGGTACGTTAATTCAATAGCTCATTATAGCCGCTATAATACAGCTAAATCTCAACGGAAATTAAATTCTTTATAACACCATTTTGTCGCTATAAAATATTTATTCAATAGCTCATTGTAGCCGCTATAATATAGCTAAATCTCAATGGAATTAGAAATCTTTATAATACCATTTTGCCGCTATAAAATATTTATTCAATAGCGGTCATTTCACGCTATTAAATCAACATGTTATAGTATTGATAAATTCTTTTATAGCTCGTATATGCCGCTATAAAAATTGTAGATACACTTTTCAAGAGCTATGCCTATATATTACATTTTAATAATAGCAATCAAACTAAATCTTCATAAACGAATAAAGATTATAATCAACAAATATAACATAAGAGCATGATCAGAAAGAAATGTGATATATTTTTCATTACAGTGTACAAACATTAAAGCAAGTGCATAACCATTGAATAAACATAAGCCTGCAGCCAAGTTGACACAGAGAAACAGAAAATAATGTCAATTTAATAAGTGTACAAACATTACAGAGTACAAACATTAAAGCAATCCTTCCAAATATTACAAAGTACAAACATTACAGAGTTCCAACATGCAAGATCTGATCTAGTTGCGTACTAAGGACCTTGCTTCCTTCCAAATAAGCATGCGAAGTTAACACAAAGAAACATAAAATGTTAAAACAAGTGCATACTCAGATAGAAATGTGATATATATTTTTCATTACAGTGTACAAACATTAAAGCAAGTGCATGAACTGCATGAACTAGAAACTACAATTGATTATTTCTACTGATCTATTTTCCCAATATGGAAAATAGATTAAAGCAATGTTAACCTCACTTTTCTCAGTAGCAGCAACCATTTGTTGAAGCATTTCTAACACTCCAACATTTCGTCATACATTTCTAACTGCTATTTCTTCAATGCACCCATGAAAATACAACATATCCTTCCACCGCGTGCTCCATACATACCAACATTTTCTGTTATCTATTTTCTGCTACAGGCAGTGTTTGTGTAACTTATATTCAGTATTTATTTTGAATTTTTATCAATTTATCATTTGTTCACCTATAAATGGATATGTTACTAATCATAACGATTCAATATATATTTTACTCAAATTTGTTTCATGTAAAAGATCTTTTAATTAGGGTAACCATTACACCAAGAAGAGATTAATATGGTTTTGCTTCATCATGCTGTATCACTACATACATTCAACTGTATCATCTCTACCTCATCCCTGAACTCCAAACAGTCAACTACAAACAAACCACTACAACGGGTACTCCACCAACCCGAATTTAAAGCTAATAACTAAATATGACAATAAACAAAAAAATGAACGGTAAAGACTTACTCAAAATTCATTCCATTACGACGTGCGTAGCAGGCCAAGCTATAATAGAAGAGAGGGCATCTTCCATGTACTGTAATTCGGATGTTTGCCTCCATAGCTCTACCGCTGGCTCTTTTACGGTCATTATCCAAACTTTAACTGCATTGTGTCCTAGTGGTTTGAATTGCACCCTTTCATTTGGATCGGTTGACTCCACCCATCCTAAAGCAACTACTTTCCCATTTCTCGATAAATCCATTAACTTGCATTTATTGTTTGTTCTTGAATTTGCAGTCTGTAAGTTGAAAAAAGAAAAAAAATAATGAAGTTGCTAATCATTAAAAAATAGAAACACACAATAAAATTCAAGTACCATAAATGTTTTCACCACATTCATAGGCGTAATAGGAGCTGTAGTGTCAACCATCTCAACAACTACTTGCGATTCATGCCATGCAACCTTCTTACCAACAGCATTCGCAATTCGGATCAAACCAGGGACTGGCCTCCACAAAAAAGCTTCTGGATTTAGTGAATCATCTATCCAAACAATCGTAGCTGATGGCCCAAGAGAACATCATTAACAATTTCCTCTGAGATGCTCGAATGTAATCGTCCTAAAGCCACTAATTGCTTGCTCCCTCCCCAATCAAAAATCTTGCATTTGCATTCTAAGCTGCTATTTCTACTCTATTAGAGGTAAAAATATTTATTTAGTAAATAATGTATATAATAAAATTGCATGTTCATTGTGAAGAATTTTTTTTACCTTATCCTCTTCTTCTTCAATGTGATCGGTTGAATTTAAAACAACTCTATTCTTCGGCCACGCCACAATATTATCCTTTGATTCCCCAATAAGTGTGAAAGAAGGTGTAGGCCTCCATAGAAAAGCATCAAGCTTGATTGGACAGTCAACTAAAACTATCATCGCATTCGGCCCTAAAGGAACATCATTGACAATCTCGTTTGGATCGTTTGACACGAATCTTCCTTCAGCAACGATCTCTTCATTCCCTCGCCAATCCAATAAATCACACTTTTTCATATTTTTATCAAAGTTGCACTACATTTAAACATAGGAAAATTATGTTACTAATTGAATAAAAAGTTAAAATACAGAGATGTGAAACCAATAAAAAAAAATTTACTTGAGGTTTGTTTACTTCTGTCCCACTGTGTCTACTTCTGTCCCACTTCTGTCAAAATAAAAAAACATGCCATTTTGTAAGTCTGGTAATGTAAACTGTTAGCGTGTTCAAGTATGCAAGTATTCAAGTGTATAATGGTTGAAGTGTGCAACTGTTCAAGTGACTGTATGCAAGTGTTCAAGTGTGTATGCAAGTGTTCGAGTGTGCAAGCAAGTAGTGATCAAAATGTAATGATAATTCTTACCTGATTTTTCTCTAGTTATAGAAATCTGTTCTCTAAGTTCAACAATTTATTTTCAAGTTGCAGTGTATGCTTATCCTTAACTTCCGATAAAGCTGCTCCACTAAGACTCATTCCTCTTCCCATCGCTCTAAGTCGACCCGGTCTTTCTTGCCCTAGCACTTGTGCAAGTGCATCTGCTCTATAATTAATTGGCAAGCTCGATTGTGAAACACTTTCAATTTGTTTAATCTTTCCCTACAAAACATGATTAATTTCATATTATTGCAGTTTAAATTAAAACGTAGTATTTAAATTAAAATAGGAAACACACTAAGAAGCTTGCAAATTTATTTTAGCTTGGATTAAATTTGGTGATTGATTTATTTTTTGGGTTAGATGCAGAATGTTCTAACAGATGCATAATTTTACACTTGATTTGGCAACATGCCAAAACCAACAGAAATATATGAGATGCAACATTCCAAAACCAACAGAAATATATGAGATGCATTCAGATGATTAGTCGACTGAGTTTAAGCTAAATTAGCATGAGAATTTAGTCAAAATATGACATGCTCAAAACATTTTTGCAAACAAGGGAGCCAATTCTGTGTATATCACAAATCAACAATATTTTATATTATTTGTACAGTATGAAGTAGATTATTTTCAGGCTACACACATACTGTTTTGCTTAAATCTGATATTTGGGAGGGAAGTTAATACCTGAAAAATAATTTTCTCGAAGTTTATAGATCTCTCGAATCTCTCACATATTCAGGAGCTAAAATTTTGCAGACCGAAGGAGCAATATATGAATACATTATACTAAGTTTGCAGACTTAAGGGTATTCAAACTAAAATACAATAATCCTACAACACGGTATCTCTTTGCTCCATTTTCTTTAAGAAATTAATTAATATTAGCAGCCTCTTGCTATGAAAATTATTAGGCAGTACAAGGATTTGCCACAATATGAGACTCAAGACCATGTACTATAGAATAAATTTCATCGCATAATTCAATAAAACACAGTGCAGTGTGTTACTTTTATGTCATAGATAATTAGAAATATACACCAGTTGCACAGATTCTTCTCCACACCAAAAGCTGTATCTTACAATATGCTGACAATATTTGTATACAAAAATATATTTAGCGCCACCGTAACAACTTATTGGAACATTATATAGCATTTTAGAGGTTCCTCTAGCGTAATAGCTACTAATGCATTTTCATACATACTAAAAACATTCTTCGTCACTATCATAAATAACCTCTATGACAGCCAACTGCAAATCATTTACAGAAATACTAGAAATTATCATAAATATAAACCATACACAGAGTTCCAACATTTTACAAATTCAAGTGCATGATTGCTAATAAACTTAAATGCTGAAATACAGTCAAAACATTAGGAAACTGATGAGGTTTTTTTTATTTGGAACAAGCTAAGATCAAATTAATTCAAGCAATTAGGTGATGCCTAAGTCAGGCGATGCATATATATTAAGTTGGTGAATGCTAAACAAGTAAACATGTATCACACAAGTATTTATATATGTACCATAAGTATTTGAAAAGTATGAACTTACTATAGCATCTGCAGCAATCAAATTCACCGGTTCATCATTTTTCTTAGTGCGAGATTTGATCCAAACTTCACTTCTAGGGACAGAAGAGCGATCACCACTTTCGCTTTTCTACATTCAAAAGAACACCAAACAACAAATTTCATTAACTTAAAAGTTTTCATTAATACTGCAGTAAATAAAACTACTATTTTCTTACCAAATCTTCAGCCAGTCGAGCCATTCCTCTACGACTGCATGTGTGTGGCAACTGCCTCTGTCTAATAGCTTTGTTCTTCTCGCTCAAACCCTAAAATAAGAATCATTTCAATAAATGTAAGAAAGAAAGAAATTTGTTAGTGAACTCGGATTTTGTAAATGAAGTTTCGTATGTAATGATTTCATAGGGCAAAAGATTTCGAAGGACAAAAGGTTTTGAAAGCATATAGGTCTGCCAAGTTTTAATATTATCAAGTTTCACATACATTGAGCTTCAAACAGGGTATTATTAGTCTCCAAAATATATCTTCCCCTAAAGTATGTAACTATAAGCGTGAATTCCTAAAATATAAATTTTATATGTTTAAGGCCTTAGAGACGGTTTTTTATACAAATTTCTGCTTTTTTTTCAGGTATGAGTATCATATGAAGGAAATTTTGGAGTAATCATTGAACTCATAACAAAGTTCATATTTTTAGAGCTTTGAATATAAACGAGTATTTTGTACACAGTGGTTATAAATATATCAAATTTTAAATACAAAATTTAGTATGCATATTAATTTTGTGTCAGAATTCCTTAATTTTGGTTTTGAAGGTTTCGAATATATGGGTATGAAAGATTTACTATATGTCTAAACGTCATATCGCCTGATTTCAGATTTACTATACACTAGTTTTAACAATGTCTAGTATATGTAATTTGATATGTATAAATGCCAGTCATCTACTTTTGATTTTGAAAACCGTAAATATGCCATGACTTCAAATGCATACAGAATATTGTATTTTCATTTGATATGTACACTAGTTTTAATATTTTTATCTGCATCATTCTTTAACATGTATTTGAAGACTGAAGTTTCTCATACCTTGAATTCTGAACTTGTTTTCAACTTGATAAACTTCTTCCACTCAATCATACATTTAATGTTAGATGGTTTCAAGTGAAGTCTTTCTTCCATAGACTTTGCTTGTACCAACTGTCGAACTAATCTACATTTTGATGCCCGCCAAATACCACTCATTTGTTGAAAAACTACTATTTTGTGCCAATTTAAATCCAATTTAAACCTTTCCCACGACAGTCAAAATTCGACGTAAAGTGTTTGAGGTAAGCAATTAATATAAGATTTAATCTTAAAGCAAAAGAGAGTGTCACCTGAATGCTTTTCCATAAAACATCTTTCAATTTTGTACTAAGTTGCTTCCTATTACTTAGTATAACCGGAACAATTTCTCGTACAAGTGTTCCTAAGTAAGAAGATAATTTGACCGACCCTGGTCCAATTGGTTCGCCTGCGGTATTAAATTGAACTTCTATTTGCTCCAAAGAATTGAATGGAAGTCTTCTAACTTGGTTGGCCCTCTAGGTTTTCTTCTCGGATTTCCTTCCGACTGAACTATGCTGTCTTCAAGTGTTTGTGGGTTGTCTTGTATTTCAGCATTGTTTTCTGGATCGATTTGTACTTGATTCTTTTCTAATGCATGTGGGTTGTCTTCAATAGAAACCTCGTCTTCTACTTGATTGTCTTCAAACAGCTCCTCTCTTGTACGTTTCTTCATATGTTCGTCGATTTCTTTTTGCATGCGACCTCTCTTTTTCACAGCCTTACTCTTCTTCCCTATTTTCTGTTTATTAAAAAAATAATTTACAAATTAGATCATAAAAGCCCATAAAATTCTCACTTTCAAAAATATACAGTTTAAATTTTGCTCGAGTTTCATATATGCTCCCATTAAACTTGGTTTTAAATTTTGCTCGAGTTTCAGAACTTAAGTAGAAAATGGAACCTGTGTAACTACAAATCCTTGACCTTAGCCAGAAGATTTTATGCTTCCAAAAGCCAGTTTACAGAAGTATATACCTATTCCGAGTACTTAAACTGTATATTTTTGAAAGTGAGAAGTTTCAGATTACACATATGACAAGATTTCAAATGAATATCAAAGTTTGAAAGGATTTTGAAGATAGAACAAGAGATATTGAAAAGCATCCACCTTAGGGGTAGGAAACAAAAGCATAAGCATAACTACAGATAAACCCTAGACCGAAATTTCTCAAAATGATTTCAGCAACTAGGTTCAGATTGTACTTGATTTATTATTTAGTAGCCGAACAGGAAAATCGCCAAGTAAATTGAAATAAATCTATTATTTAGTAATGAAGCAAGATTTATTATGAGAAAAGTTTGTACTTGATTTTTTTCTAATGCTTGTGGATTGTCTTCGTTATGAATCTCATCGTCTACTTGATTGTCTTCAAGCTGCTTATTTATTGCACCTTTCTTTTTTTGTTCGTCGATATTTTTTGCATGTGAGCTATCGTTATCACATTCCTAATCTTGCTCATTTTGAATTCCAGTGAGCAGATCCTGAGCAAAAATGAACAGTGCATGAGTTATTTTGTTATAAAAGAAAATTTAAATGCAAATGACATATTTTAATGCAAATGACGCTGACATGATCAAAAATAAAATATATCAACCTTATGTAATCACAATGAACAAGTTATTTATGATGAATATCTTATCAATAGCAAACAGATAAAATGATCAAAGTATTTTCATTTTTGCACGGTACAATAAAATATGAAGCAAAAAAATTATATGAAGCAAAAAAAATTATTACAACTACGAGTGTGGTCAGTAGAGGTAAGTTTGCTTTTGAAGTTTAACGAATTATGTAAAATAAAAATGAAAACATGAATTTGGTTTAACTTGGTTTAACTTGGATTGTTGGATGTTTCAAATGTCGTAAAGGAACCAGATCTATCAAAATAATTGATTTAACTATCAAAAAGAAAACACGTACTTGCATACATGATCACTGTTACAAGTGTGTACATATCTTGTTTAAGGCTTTGTCAGATTAAAATGTGCGTGTGTGTGTGGATGTTGCTACATGTATGTATATACCTTGGGCTAGTTAGTGTTATTTTTTTCAAAAGAACACAAATTGTTTAAGTTGTAACCAAAATATGATTCTTCAAAGTTGAGAAATTGTTTAAGACCTGACATATGAGAAAAGGAAAATAAGTTAGCACACGAGACACAAGTATATGCAGAGAGCAAGAACCATCACCAATAAAATTAGGCTGAAATAAGAATAGGCAGAGACAAGTTGTTGAAGGGACTGCTTTTTTGATATGGAAAAGAATTTTAGAGGGACTCGAAACAAAATACAACCGTTAAGGGGATAATTCATATCGTATATCTATCACTAGCAAATAAGTAGGAATTACAAACCTCATAAGCAAATAAAACTGGAAATCTACTCAAATATGCCTTCACAATCTTCTCTAACATAGCTAACATTCTCCACGGAATCAATATCCATGTCGGTTTCTTCACAATCTTCCCTAACAAAGCTACCTTCCATAACAGGATCATCTGTCTCTAATTCATGATAACCTCTTGGTGGTGCTTTCATTACAACATACCAATTAGAGTGATCATTCTCTCTTGAATAAAAAATTTGTTTTGCTTGAGATGCAATGGTGTATGGATCTTTTACAAATGAAGATTGATTTTGTTGTAAATTGACAAGAGTGAATCCGTGTTCGACCTTCACTCCATTTCTTATATTTTCCCAGTGACACTTAAATACGGGAATATAAAAAAACATGATAGTCTAGCAAGATTATGTCCATCACTACCCCATAATAAGTGACCACATCAACTCTTTGAGAAATATCTTTTGCACTTGCCCTACACATGGTAGTTGCATCATAAGTAACTCCGTAGTTTTGGGTTTCTCTTTCAACGTCTTTCGTATGAAAACGATGTCCGTTAATTATATATCCTTTGTAGGACAATGCATTACTACTTGGGCCAAAGGCAATCCATTTTAATATTTCATCACTTGTGGATTGAATAGGTATCTGCAAACAAATCATTTTACATAAATTTTGAAGTAAAAAGAAATCTTTTTTGTCAATGGAAGGATAAATTAAAATTAAACTAACCTTCTTTTTAATCCAATCTGAGAAATTATCTGTATCTTTTTTCCACAGCAATGTCGCATTTTTTTCCATACGCTTATCAAAATTTTGTAACTCCTCCAAATGCATACTGGTGTTTAAATAATTTTACCCAAGTTATATTGAACATCAAAATTTTATTATAAAGGTATAAACAAAATATAATATGTACTTGCTCTAAATATGGTTCCACCATAGCCATATTCATTAGCATGGCCAAATGAGCAATATCTTTTTCATTCGATGACAATGTAATTGTCTTCGGTTTTAAAATTGGACGTCCTTCGAGTATCACACTATTTTCATAATCTTCATTTCGGACTTCTTTCTGCTCCATTTGTACTTTCCTTTGTAGAAATTCACTAAAAAATCTCATTGATTCTTCCGCAAGATAAGATTCTGCAATACACCCTTCAGGTCATGCATAATTCCTTATATAATCTTTAAGTGTTTTCTTATGCCTTTCAAAAGGGTACATCCAACGAAAATGAACCGGACCACACAATTGTGCTTCTTTTCCAAGATGAATTGTCAAATGTATCATTATATCAAAAAAGGAAGGTGGAAAATATCTTTCGAATCCACACAAAATTTCAATAATCTCATCATTAAGTTGTTGCAACATCTCTCTTTCAAGAACACGTTGACATATTTTATTGAAAAACGAACATAAATGAATTATTAGTGTTCTAGCTTTCTTTGGTAATAAACCTCTAACTGCAACAAATAACAATTGTTTTTTTAATTGTTGCATTAGGACATGATAATCATGCGACTTCAACCCACTGACTTTGCAATCTTCTAATGATACAAATCTTTTGAAATTTGAGCAATAACCATCAGGACCTTTAAAATCATGTAACCTCTTACAAAATATTTTTTTTTCGGACAATGAAAACGTATATGGAGCCGGTGGTAGATATGTTCTATTCCCACGAGGTTGTGCATAAAGACTTTGTCGAATCCCCCAATCCTCCAAATCTTTCCTAGAATTAATTCCATCTTTCGATTTATTATCATGCAACATCGTGCTTAGTAGGCTTTCAGCGACGTTTTTCCCAACATGCATCACATCTAAATTATGTCGCAAGGAAAGTTCCTACAAATATCAACAATACAACAATTTATTAACTTTTATATCGTTAGGTAAATGAAAGAAAATAAAATTTTAATACTAACCTCCCAATATGGCAAATCAAAGAAGATTGATCTTTTTTTCCACCTTATTAGCTCTTTTTTTTCCATCATCTTCTTTAGTGTGAGTACTCTTCCTCTTTTTACTTTTTATCTTCTTACTCAACTCCGTCTTTAGCTTCTTCTTACTCATCTTCCTTATTTTTTCTTCATTCTTATCATTTCGAAAAACATTTGGAAAACCATTCAAAATAGCAGAAATATTTCTTCTCGTTAGAATTTTAGGTCTATTACCGTCCTCTACAGTGTTATCAAACCAAGTTTTTTGTTTCCTCCATGGATGTGAAGGATCTAGAAACCTTCTATGTCCCATGTAAACACTTTCCAGCAATGATTCAACCACCGATGATGAGTATTAACACCGCATAATGGACAAGCTTTTTCGCCTTTTACACAACATCCTGCAAGATTTCCATAGGCTAGAAAGTCATTTATTGTCCATAGTAAAATTGCTCTTAAATTAAAAACCGATTTACTGAATGCATCATATATATCAATTCCATTATTCCATAAATAATTTAAGTCTTCTACCAAAGGCGCCAAGTATACATCAATATCATTTCCAGGTTGCTTTGGACCAGGAATTATTAATGTTAGCATAATATTTTCTTTTTTCATACATAACATAGGCGAGAGATTATATGTCACAAGCATTACTGGCCAACAACTATGTTTGGAGCTCATCGAGGCAAATGGATTGACACCATCTGTAGCAAGACCAAGTCTGAGATTGCGTGGATCAGATGAAAATGCTTTCCACCTCTCGTCCACTGCATTCCATGTTACAGAATCTACAGGATGTCGCATTTTTCCATCACTGCTTTTATTGTTAAAATGCCACCTTAGATCTTCTGCCATCTTTTGAGATCTATACATTATCCTAAATCTAGGAATGATTGGAAAATACCTCAACACTTTAGCTGGAACACCACGTATAATCTCCTTAGTGCCCTCATTTATCTTCCATCTCGAAGAGTTACATTTCAGACAACTTTCTAAATCTTGAAACTCTTTTCTAAAAAGACAACAATCATTCTTACAAGCATGAATCTTTTCAAACCCCATGTCAAATATTTTGAGAATTTTTTTTACATCATGCAAATTATTAGGAAGTACATTATTCACCGGCAACAATAATTGTAGTACGTTCAAAAGCTTATCAAAACCAGTATCAGATAATCCAATCTCACATTTAAGATTATACAAAGCAGTGGTGGCGGATAGTTTAGTTTGACCTACACAATCAGGATATAAGGGGGTTTCTGCATCCTCTAAATTCTTAAGTAAATCATCCTCACGTTTTTGAACATCCTCATCTTCTTTAACATCAGTAAAAAAAGTATGATTCAAAAAATCTTCATCTTCAAAATGAATAGCTTTAAGTAGATCAAATGTATTGTCCAACTTCATGTCTACGCTCATATTTAATTGTTCGCCATGATGATACCACTTAGTACTACTCTTGTACTTAGGATCCATCCCCCTTATAATTAAATGTTCAATGATAATATCATCATGTTGTCGACTAAGATTTCGGCAATCTAAACAAGGACATAAAAGCTTCTCTACATTTCTTATATTTCTCTTTGCAGCTTCTACGAAACATCTTGCCCCTTGCGAGTACTCCTTGGAAGTTCTATAATGGAAAATTTTAACATAATAGTTGAGTTTAACATCAAATATTTTTATTTTATGAAATTAAACATGGTTGAGAATATTGAATTATCTACTTACCTGTGTAAATGAACCTAATCTTTTTCCATTAGCATATAATTAAGGATACACTTATTCACTTGAAAAACCAAACTATCATCTTGTTCATTAAACAAACAGAGTAGACACAAAAGTTGCATCAACATGACAAACATTTAATCCTATATATACGAATAATTGAAAGTATTATTCTATCCGAGGGTTTGACATAGATGTAAGATATTCATTTATGTCATTTTCATTATTGGTTCAGGAGTATAATAATGACTTATGATCTTTTTTTGCATATAACCACCATGGGAGAAACTGCCTGAAGCAGCGGCTACAACTACAAAGGACTTCCAGTTTTTGGTGTTCTTAGAAAGGATTTCACTTGAGGGGAAAAATTCGACAAGAGTCGCTATATTGTCCTTAACACACCAAACATGAGGGGGAGGCTTTTGAAAGGGAACATACCATGTCATAGCTGATAGGAGGTACAATTACAGAATGAGGTAACACAATAATTCAAGTGACCAACCTATTCATTTGGAAAAAAGACAAAGGTGATAATGATAATCTATAAGTTAAATTTTCCTACTATGTGACCATCTCCATTCTAGTTAACTATGAAAATTTTAGATAGCTAACCAATTTAATGCTACTGCTATATAGAGGACCTACAAATAATCATTGTAATGTTTACAAAAACAATCAATAGTATTATACCAGATGTTGCAAAATTCATTAGTTGGTAAATCTTACTATGTACTGTTGATTTCTTATTTAACATTATGCTTCTGCAAAATATTTTTTATGTTCAAGAACAATTATAAAAATGTTTTGAAATCAGTTCTGTTCATTTGACCTAAGAAATAGAACTAAAGTAGTGTTGGTACAGAAATACTTCAAATATTTTCTTTTGTAACCTTACTCAGATACTACAATGTACTAAATCTCCAAAGTAAACCTAAGACATAATAAGCAAAATTTTATTCCAAACTCATTATCTTATGCTAAAAATCATGTGCATAAATTTCGTAACTAAATTGTATAAATAAAGCTGAAAGTTGTGTGTTGTTCTAATTATGAAACTTTTTTCTTGAGGATAAATTAAAAATAAAGCACTGGATCGGTCTTAATTACATGTAATAAGAAAGAAAAATCAATTTGTTTGTGTAAAAAAATTAATTTAGTTGCCAGTATGGATTATGATGACAAAGTTGCATATTTATTATCTATGATTTGCTAATATAAAAATAATCTGAAGATTAATTGTATCAACAAAGCTGAAAATTGTCCACTGTTCTAATCATAGAACTTTTATCTTGAGGATAAACTTAAACAAAGAACTGGATCTATCTTACTTACAAGTAATAAGCACAGAAAATCAATTTGTTCGTGTAAAAAAACCAATTTAACTCCTAATATCGAATATGATAAGCTCCAAAGATTGTATCTATAAAACTTCTCTAATTCAGTATTTGAACAAAATATCATAACCATAAAAAAATGAAGCAATCTGAAGATTAAAAGCTCATAAAATGAAGAAATCAAGAAAGAGTGCGAGGAGAAAAATTAAAGAGGCCTGCTGCATTGTTGGCAAAAACGCTGCTGCAAACCAAAATCAAAATCGAAGATTATATCGCTTACCAGAATCAAAATCGAAGATTATATCCAAAACGCGAAGCCCTAACTTCGACAGATCGGAGCTACACGCAAAGCCTTAGCTTCGAAATCGAAGGAGTTTGCTTTCTTCGACCAAACTTGAGAGGGTTTCTGCTTTCTTCGAATCGCTAACATAATTTTGAGGAGGGAGCTGCGTGCGTTTTGGAGTCTTCGAATCGCTAATGTAATTTTGAGGAGGGAGATGCGTGCGTTTTGGAGGGAGGCGGAATGGTTTTGGAGGGAGAGGGAAAATAATTTGGGAAGTTGGAGGGAGATGTTTTGGGGCAGCGTGTGAAGGGGAAGGGAGTTGCGTGTGTTACACATGTAGGGAGAACAAAAATCAATCGGTAACTAGATAATTAAGGGTCAATAACAACGCTTCAAATAACTCGTTATTAAATAGCGTTATTAATATCATATTTGTTGTAGTGATATGCATTTCATTGGGTGTGGTTGTGCCTAGTCGTGAACGATCGTAGAGCCCAAACTAGGGTTTGAGGTTGGCGAGACTAGGGCGAATTGCATCACTTCACTATAGCACGTGTAAGCTAAACGTCATGATCCATTTGGTGGGACCGAGTTCGAAATGGTTAGGTTAGAGAGGAAGCTTTCGTGGAGTGGAGTTCGTCGGAGGCGATGTTATGTGATTTTGTTGAGTATTGGATGAGATACGGAGGAGAGAAGGGGTCAATTTTGGGTTCGAGTGTGTATGTGTGCATGGTTTGTGCACAAGTTTGGGAAAGGAGAAGGATTAGAGAGGGTTTAATTTACATAAGGTAATTAGTTATTAATTAATAAATTTAACTATTTAATTAAATCAAAATCTTATAAACTTAATAATTTTGCATACGAGGTCCAAATCGAATGTGGTCTTTCGCATTGCGCTTATAGGAGTGTTATCTACGCATTGGAATTGATTTCATCAAGTTTGGAACATGTGGAATTTTATGCTAAAATCGAACGCCTTTCAATTTCAGATTAAACAGGAATGCGCAAGTGTCAGCTGGAATTTTGATGAGTTAACTCACCTTTGGTTTAACGCTATATGATATAAATGTTAAGATAAATTGTTGTTTTTATGCTTGGATGTTTGTTGTTTGGTTGTTGGGTTTAGTCAATTTCCTGCTTATATAAAATGTCATATGAAATGATTTGCAGGGAGCTTACTTACAGGGGATTTTAGAGGGATCCGGATTCCTCACCCATGTTGATTTAAATTCATTTATATACATTGTATAAATTGTTGAATGTCAAAGCTTAGTAGTTTGGCTATAATGGATATGACTTTGATATGTTGAAAAGTTGAACTCCTTTAGTTGTAGATCTATGAAATTATTTGTTAAGTCCTATTGTAGCCCTAGGCCTCACTATAGTATTTTGAAATACTATTATTTGTTGTTTGATTTAAAAATGGTTTTTATTAGGAGAATGATTATACATATGACTTTTGGAATTTTTCTATGGTATTTTGTTTAGAAATGGTTTTTGAACTGCTCTATTTTAATCCAACCTTTTTGTTAGCCTCTTCTAATTTATATGGAAATGTTTCAAAAAGTACTTTAGAAAATGTTTATTTTAAAAAAAGGTTAATAAGATAATAGACGTTTACTTTAAAGAAAAAGAAATTTATCTTTTATAATAAACTGATTCTGTTTTAAAAGAAGATAGAAATATTTTAGAATAAATATTTGTGAAATGCTTTATATAAAATGTTGATTAGAAGGTTAGATTTGCAAATGGAATTTATAAATAAAAGAACAAATTTATAAGTGATATTTTATAAAAAGGAAAATGAGATCATTTTGATAAATTGGAATAATAGATCATAATGGTGAATTTATAGTGATATATGGAATAATCGTTTTATGGAGAGTATTTAATTCTATCTTGAAACCGAAGCTTTGTAAATATAAATGAGATTCATAAAAGGAGTTTATAAATAGAAATGAGATTTATAATAAAAAAGAGTTTTGTAAATATAAAAGGGATTTATAAATAGGAGTTTTATGAGATTTGATTTCCATAACGATCATTATAACTTATAGCGTTGTGGAAAGGATTCTTTTCATATTTAACACCAAATTCCGAATTGTGAAAACTTATCTCTATCTGTGAGAATTAAGAATGTATGTCAACGCATGTATACTATGCTAACTTGTCCATCTACATTGTTAATCGAGGGACAGTACAAGTTTGAAATCAGAAAGTGGGGCAAGAATTCTTAGTCTAATTTCCCTACGATACATTTACTAACACCAAAAGTGCTTTGGTTTATTATTATCTTAATGAAATTTGTTTTAACCCAAATAATCATGGTTTTGAAAATGAAATCTTTTTTAACATTTTGTGAATATACCTATACTATTGAGATAAGTATATGGTTACATTTTCTAAGTATTGAAAGTGTAGTGTTTTGTGAATATACTTATACAATTGAGATAAGTATATAAATTATTTTCTAAGTTTTGATAGTGAAATGGTTTGTGAATATACTTATACCATTGAGATAAGTATATAAATACTTTTCTAAGTACTGAAAAGAGTAAAGAGGGTTTGTAAATATATCTTTTGTGAAATGTATTTTAATATGAATATTTGAAAGGAGATTTTAATAAATGAAAGGATTAATTAGGAGGCTTAGTAGTTGCTTGTGTGCTTAATCATGCTTGGTGAAATCTATGATCGGATAGTTTTCTTATTTGATAGTTAAATAACCGACTATCAAATCTTGGTCGGTTTTGAAACTATCGATTGTTGGTTCAAAGAGACCAAGACTGAATAGGCATGAATAATCTGAAAACTACTTTGAACGAGCATAAGCGTTCGAATTGAAAACATCTTGAAGATGATGGAAATCAAAGATGGAGTTCTTTGAAGTGCAAGGGCTACTTGCTACTAATTCTGTGGATGTAGTAAAAGTAGTGCCTTCAGTTTATTCATATCCTGACAAATTGAATGGATGAATGCTGGCATTTCATTATTGCATAGGTGTAGTTTTGGCGTTCAAAGTGGGATTTGCTAAAAAGGTAAAACATAACCTTAAGCCTCACACCTGACAATGACTAAAACAAAGGATATGCTTCAGGGATATGTGGTTTGCTACCATTAGGATATAGTCATCACTCGATCTAGATCGGTATTTGTGGATTTATGTATGCTTCGGACCCAGTACGGTTATGGATTCAACCGAAGTGATGACATATTCGATACTATCTAGAAAGGGGTAAACCGGTCTTGATTTGTAGGGAGTCAGCTAAGGCTCTCGATACATTTTTCTAGAGGTGGACTATGGCAGACATTACCTTAGTATCCTTATCATTAATGGAATCCATTCTTCAAAACATGCCTTATGGACTTAGTTGTACATCCATTCTCCAACATTTTTAACCCTAGACATTATTGTAATATCATAAGATTTTTTTATAAAATGGTTTGGTTATCGTAAGGTAAAAATCTGTCCATCTTTATGTGCAGTATGATCTAACGAGATACCTTTGTTTTTAAAAAGGATTTAATAAATATAAAAAATCATATGATTTCTGTTTCTCATGCTGGTTTACTAGACTGATTTGAATGTTATTTTCTTGTAATGCTCGGGTCAGCCCGTGCATATTTCCAGACTAAGCTATGGATGCTTTAAAGCTTCAAGAGACGAGTTGGATGCCTCTAAGACATATTTATGTATCTTATATTTTCACTACATTTCTTGTTTTGTATTTATTAGCATTTATGAGAACATGCTGTTATAACAGTCCAGGTTGATTATAGGTTAGTTTATTATGATTGATATTTGTATACTACAGTTTTTTTGTAAAGATCATGTTTATATTATATATTACTCATCACGATGTAAGATTCTATTTTATCTTTTTTTCTTTCACCCTAACAAACGGTCTTTTCGACACTTGGGTGCTCGGTATGTGAATACCGTCGATGTATTAGTGTCGACTTTTGAAGGTCGAAAAGGCCAGTCTTTTAAGGAAATATGACTAAGTTATAGAGAAGCGAGGTTAGTCAAAGACACACAGAAGTCTGCCTAGCTAATCTGGCTAGTAGCAGTGTGACTTTAGGACTGATGTGAGACATCGCCTATAATATGTACCCATGGTGGACGTGAGGTTTGTCCCAATTTTATAGGGTAAGTCTGCCTAGCTAATCTAACTACTAGGACCTACAAATAGACGAACTAATATGAGATGTCACAATTTGGGTTACGGTCATATAACGTAGGGCTAGCTTCATGGTTAGAGGTATTAGGTGGCCATTGTAGGGTCTGCCTTCTTTCTACTTAAGAAGTATTAAATGGTTGAGGTTATCATTTAGGCGTGGTAGTGTCTCGGGAGGGTTCCACTTCGGGGTCGAGGTATTAAGTGGCTATTGTACGGTCCACCTCTTCTCAATAAGTATTAAGTGGTATAATGAGATTCTATGCAATGTCAGTTAGGGAATACTAGAGAGGGATCCGCCTTGGGTTAGGTGTTAAATGATGGAGACTTGCCTAGGATATAGGTATTAAATGATCAGAGTCTGCCTAATTTCCATTAAAGATGTATTAAGTGGCTTAGGTACTTTCTCTCACGTTGTTAGGATATGATTGACGGTAGTTGCATGGAACTGGGAAGGACCTTTGGCCTACAATTGAAGGTATATTATGGAGTTGGACTTGAAAAGCCTTCGGGCTTATAGTTGGAGATATAATTGGTAAGATATAGCATGGAATGCATAAGACATATTTCTTATCTGAACGATAGTGCCCAAATACTATTATGGTAAGACTTGAAATTTTCATTCCTTATACATTATTGTTTCGACTCCCTCCTCATTACAACACACATGTTAGGGGGAACGATACTAATTTAGGAGATGAAGGCAGAGGCGAAGCTTTGTAGCGGTTTATTTATCTATTTATGTTTTTGATATATTTTGATTTACATTGTTCGGACATTGATGTTATTTTTAAGACATTGTATTTTGGATATTTGGATTGATATGTTGTACTTTTGAGATTTGAATTTTTGTGAAATGGGTATTTATTTTTGATATTATATTTTATCCTTTCAGTTGGAATGGGCCTAAGGTTCGGTGGGTTTTTATTAGGTCAAAAATTGTTTCTGTTTCAAGGTGGGTTGTTACACTACAATCGTGAGGGATTTCTTGGTCGGCTCTAACTCTTTATCGTATTTAGCGATGATCCAATCATTATCCTTTTTCTCTATCTTTTTTCTCCTGAAGGAACAATTGATTAGCTTTGTTTACATCAGGTAAGGCTTGAGCGAACCTCATCCATGTATAATATTGATCGTATGCATCATTCACACAAGCCGTGACGTCCTTGGTCACATTGACAGGAATGTTCTTTAAAGATTATGCAAATTTAATCCTATCAAAGCAGAACGTGAGGAACAATTGTTATAAAGCAACAAGCTATGGATTTGAATCGGATTCTGTAATGGCTGTAGGAACATGAATAGATGTTCTGTCATTACTAGACTTTTTCTTAGTATGCTCAAAAATTGTAGAGCCAAATGGCCGAATAGCTTGCTTGGATTTATGGGAGGATACCAAGGTTGTGTAGAGGGCACAACTGAAGTGGGAACAGTTGGAGCTTTGGAAGATGGAATAGGATCAGGCATTCAAGAGCATTGATCCAGACTTTTTCAATGTGGGGAATAAGCATGATTTGGAGGGAGATATCCTGCCTGACCTAAAGTAGTCACAGGACTCCTGCTCACGATCATAATGGAAAATGCATTCCTCTTCATTTTTCCTCTACTAATCTTTCCTCCGATGCCTCACTGAGTCAAATTCATAGGAAAGTTCATGATGTCCGTGCGAAGGGTTATGCTTGCAATAACCAGTACTTTAGCTATGGTGATCATCGAAGAGATTAGAGCTTCCTATTGTACCTGAAGAGCGAACACGATTAAGTTAAGATTTGTAAGTCAAGGTACAACATGTGTAGTGTAAACATGTGGTGACTTTGGATATGGTGACTATGGATGTCGTATGGAGTGTTAGTGTGCCCGAGTTACCCCATGAACCATGCTAATGAAGTCGATTAAGTGGAGTGATC
The DNA here is from genome assembly GCA_030765085.1 of Allium cepa. Classification (NCBI taxonomy): domain Eukaryota; kingdom Viridiplantae; phylum Streptophyta; class Magnoliopsida; order Asparagales; family Amaryllidaceae; genus Allium; species Allium cepa. The sequence continues at coordinate 115,408,839 of CM060945.1, read as the reverse complement.
TCCTCCGTAGCAATTGAAGCTACATCCACAGTTGTCGAAAATGAGAATCAATATTGGGGAGACTGAAGTTGTCAATGTCATAAATGGGAATATTATCTAGAATGCTCCCAAAAGAACCATAGATATCACCAGTTGGAGGAGTTGGAGTTGACTCCCCGACTAGAGTTTGATGTGGCCGTAGGACAAGACATGGTGAAATGTCCTTAACATTGGATGACCCTGAATAGGCGATACTTGACCATCACCACCCATCTCTCCTGTAGACTTGTGATCAAGATCCATGTTTTCAATGTCTCCCCCTATCCTCGTTATCTTCATCATCATCATCTCCACCTTCATCGCTATCTTCGTTGTCATTACCCCTTTCATCTTCCCTCTAATCAATGGAAAGATCTTAAACTAAGGGGTAACTTCTTGATTCTCAATAGTTGGGGGCTCAACCTCAGCCTTTCGAGAAGGCTGGACACCTTTGCGAGCAACATGAAAGATACCAAGACCACGATCATTGTGTAAAAGTTGAAATTACCACATCTTAGGATCCGTCTAAAGGAATTTCATCTCCCTTTTCAGTAGGGGTATTTTGTAGAGCTTGGAGAGTTAGTGCCAGAGCTGCACTACTGGGTCTCCTTGAAATATATGTATATTTATGAGATGAAGCTACACCAAGATAAAGAGTGATAATAGAACTTACGTCCCAATAGCCACTTCTTAGTGTAGCCAAATGGATAACACATAAAGAAACACCCATCTTTAAATGATTGAGCTTGTTCCATCGACCAATAATCACACGGCAACCCTTGGATGATTCTAGACAGGTCATAAACGGACTATCTTATGATTTATTGAAACTAAATAAATAGCTTATTTCTCCAACGCAGGCATCCTGCCCAAATGGTGAAGGCAAACCATGTAAATACTATTTTGAGACCGTAGTCATTCAGTTGAAGCTAAGCAAGGGTAAGCTTCATGAATTGGAGGACAAGTTGAATAAATGATTAAACCAAGGGACTCCCCCGAAAGGCACATGTAACCATTATAGGCTATTTATCCTTTGGGTGGATCGTGGGCCCGTTGAAAATGCTTTGGAACTAGAATGTCCTCAAAAGGAACACGGTGTCTATCATAAATTCTTCTAACACCTACTTCATCCAATGTGGATGCAGGAGAATCTAAAGGATTATTAAGAATTACAGCACCCTCAAGATTGATATCGGAACAACCCTTGCATTGACTTCGCCTTCCAACACAATGGGAACTATTTATAGATAATGTTTAGCTTGACGACTAGATGGTCGAAGCTGAGGGGAAGAGGAACTAGATGATGAAGTAGATGATAAAGCAGATGTTGAAGCAGAGCCCGAAGCTATTACAGGCGAGACAAACTATGATGTGGATGGACCTACACCCATGGTAAGAGACGCGAGGAATGTCTATGATTCGTAACTATTGGAAAACTCGATAGATGAGAAAGACCAAGTAAGATTTAACTATGATCTTCATAATGAAATTAAACCCTATGTAGTCAATGTATAAAACCCAAGGGATGTCAATGTGTATTGACCAACCGGATCTCATACATGATGAGGGCAGTGATACAATTTAGACTACGTAATGTATGTCTAATGTCCAAAGCACGATGAACGCGAACACGTAGATAGCTTGCTCATGCTGGCAAATGAGCTTCATCGCACTATAGAATTATGTGTCGTATCTTACCTATTATCGTAGGATTTAAGATAATAGAACCGTCGTTTGAAGTGATAAGGAACTTCTTTATGTAGGTAAACTGGAGTGAAGTGTTTGACTAACGAATGAAACCATTGAACTTTGGAGCATGTTCGATGTGACCATTATATGAAACGTCCCACTTGAACACAACCATCAATCCATACTCGACCAAAGATTAAGTGATATTGAAATTTCGTGGTCATGCAAAGACTTAGGTCCAAACTAGGGAAGAATCGAGTCTGATTTCAAGCACGCAAAAGAAAAGGAAAAACTAAAGCATGCTTAGGAAAATTAGGCTAAAAGATTGGGTTAGACACGAGTAGTCCAGAGGTGCTTTAGTTTAAGTATTTGTAAGCCATGATCGAATGTGTGAAAGAAGATTAATCACATGAACATGGTCAACTATTGTCAACGACCATCATCGAAGGCCAGCAAATCCAGACCAGCAGCCACTTACCTAAGCTCAAAATCAGCGTTAAGCCAAGAGAATTGAGTCGAAACTCAAATTTATTTAGGGGCGAATTCAAATAAGTTGGGGCTAAGTTACTGAAGATGGTGTTGGCAACGACTATGATCCTTGAATCGAAAGTCAATAAGACTGGAAAATAAATTCACAAGTAAAGGCAACAAGTAAAAGTAAAAGTGAAGTAAAGAAATAACTTAAGTGTTATTTAAATTTGAAGTTTGTAGTAAAAATCAATTTCGAATTATATCTCATAACTCAGTACCGAGTTAAATAAAATGAGAGAGAGAAAGGAAAGAAAACGGAAGGCCGGTGAGGGAAATGAAAATAAATGATAAATAGAAAAGGAAGGTGAAATCATACCTGGCCGAATGAAAGAAGGGGAAATTATCAGAATTTCCAAATCCAATTGATGAGCCTGAGTGGGATACCGCAACTCTTATACCATCCAAATGATATGAATCCACAACTGTGTAAAGCAACATGATGATCCACAGAAGATGCAATACTTCACAAAAATAGTTCATAGGATGTGGGAACATCTTGTCAGATCAGATTTTGAAGTTAATAGCTTGTATTGATTCAAAGCATGCTTTGTTAACACAAGGAACACTTTAGGAGACAAGTGTTATCATGCTTTTGAACTAGGTAATATCTCGATGAAACAAGAAGTCTAGAAGTGCAAGTCTGGAAACCAAAATTTAGGTGGAGTCCTAAGAATCGACGCTGAATCTTGTTTGAAGATACTTATCCATTCTTTAAATAAGTCAAATAATAAGAAGTCAGAAATAAAGATAAACAACTCAAGTTCATAACTTGATACCAAGTCAAGCAATTCGATGATGGGTCAACAAGCATTTAGTCAAGGGATCGAAGATAAAACAAGAAACATGAAGACTTGAAATTTCATAACTTGGCACCAAGTTGTGAAGCATAACTCGTACGGAGTTGACAACCAAGTGTTGAGTTGGCCACGATCTTCACTTGGAGCCGCATGCTAGACATGGAGAACGCGGGGAGAAAGTTTCGTAGCCTATTTCAATAATCTTCGTCTATAAGTAGGAAGAATGCACATAAACAATGCCTTTTCTCTTACTTTCTGAATTAATAGATTTTGCCGTGATACTCTGTTAGATTCCTATCTGAATTCTAAGCAACTGAGTTGTAAAATCAATCTTGCAAAAGAAAGCAAGAATCACTAACAAAGTTGACAGTATGTAGGCTATTGATTTTGGCCGAATCACTATGAATTCTATGTGTTCCGCCTCATTTTAATTTTTTTACTTCTATAACTATTTCCTACTAATTGATTAGGTGTTTGTTCTTTTTTTATGAAAACAATTATACAATCATTTTATAAATAAATAGAGTCAAAACATTACATGAAACAACATAACGCATTGCATAAAATAAACAGTTAACTGTATTACATTAAATAGTACGTATCATTAACAATAAATGAACAAAACATAACATAGCCATTAAACAAAACATTGCACCAGACATTAGGCAACGCAAAACATTAGACTAAATGATAAAACATAGTTGACAATAGAATTATTATTTGTTTTACATCTTCTTTTGAATTTTTTCAGCAACACTATACTCCTTGTTAAATTTGTAGTAAGCGATCGACGACGAAATATGAGAGAAATAGTAATCAACTGAAACGGGTTCAACCTTATTCTAGCTTGATCATATTACAAACTTCGATTGCATTATTTTAATTTTGAAAAGGATTTTAGCTTTGAATTTGTTTTTGAATTTTATTTTCAACTTGAATGAGGTTGTTTTGGTTTTAAATTCGGTTCATTTTTGAGAATAGAGTGAAAATGGATAGAGTCAAGTCAAAGTGAAAAGGATGGAGTAACAAAAGTGCAATTTTAATGGAGGAGACTTTATCGAGGTTTAAAACGCGGGTAAGTCCCCATATACATACTCGTTGCTAGAAACAATGAGATTTAGTATGATTATGTTATTAAATTTTGAAACTTTCTACCCTATTTGTTATAATGCATTTATAAAACCAATTTAGAAGATAATTCTACTAATTACCTAGTATTTCTAATACATCCCAGCGGATATGATAAAATTTTTGTTACAATTGTAACCTTTGTATGTTTAAGTCTATATCTTTTAATTTATTACTTTTAAACAAAAATAATTAGCAATTTCTTGGTTATAAAGATGAAGATGATAATGATCATTATTGTTGTCATGTAACTTAATTGGCGTCATTTTCCTTATATCTTACCATGGATAGAATAAAAAAGTAATTTTACAATTAACAAAGGCCAAAAGAGATAACATAGGATTTTGTTGAAATCTTAATACTCTATGCACTAGTAATTGGATTAAAAAATTAACGTGTTATGCACTGGAATTTGATTAATGTATTTAATGCATTTTTTATTTTTAACAAGCAGCGAGATGACAAATGAAATTGCAATAGTGCTTACTTTAAATAATTTGGTGTACGTTCACGACGGCACTCATTTTGAATGCACATAGGTTGAAGGCAAAACCAAATTTTTATTAATAGTTGAAAGTGAAACACAATTTTTTTGTCCGACCGTGAAACACAAAACTACCCTTATATTTATGTTAATAGTTGAAATAGAAACACAATTTTTTGATCCGACCGTGAATAGAAATTAACATCTATCTTAATGAAAATTTTAAAACATAAACAAGGCTACAAATTCAAACTCTATTCCAATAAAAAATTACGTTTTGTTTCTTTATAATTTTCAATTTATTTTTATCAAACTATGTAAAAAAATTAAATTTTATAATTTTATAAGAGGCTTATACATACACGTATCGTGTTAATAAATACAGCATTTCAAATTATTCCTCAATTTCAATATTTAATTATTTATTTAATTATTATTATTATTACGAGTACTTTGGCACGTGCGATGCACGTACATAGGAGGAATTAATATTAAAAAATGCTATTTGTATGGTTTTTTTGATTTTACAAAATGACTTTGACGTATACGTAATGTTGCATTTTTTATGCATGTACAAACACAAATCAATCATCTATCAAAATGCAAATGAAACTAAGTTAGCTTAGGAAATTATCAAATAGGTAATTACTACATAAATATCTAAACAAATGTAACAAATATTTAAATTAGTGCTTTCAGTAATTTGGAATTTAGAAAACTTGCATCATTTCTCATTTAAAAGTATTAAACCACTATATTAATATATAGAGAATTTTCTCTGTAAACCATAAATATTGGACTTTACATGAATATCACTTCCTCATAAACCTTCAGGAGTATAAAACTTCTTGGTGCTAGTGTATATATTTTGAATTTCCTTTACATTATACCGTAATAAAAAAAAATTAGACTCAAATTGATATAATAATTTTTTTGAATATTTTTCAAAGTTAATGTCACCGACAATAGCTTGTGGGTAATCTATAAGAACTAAAAGAGAGTTGTAGCAATGTGTAAGAACTAATACACATGAATCTTTGTCACGGATTTGAGACGACAGCATAAATAATAGACGACGGAGTCAAAACTTTGTATAAGGGATTTGTTAAAAAAGTGGAACTTATGTATTTATATATAAGTTTGACCGATGAACTTTGAAATTCGTTTTTTCCGCAAGCAGAAAACACATAAAAAAAACATAATGTAATGAAACATTAATTATAAAGTACTATATTGAACAATCACCCCTAAACAAAGGCCTCCATGACTCATAGCCATTGTTAATAGCATTGGAAATAACGGAAACCACCCCGATTATATTGAATAGCAGTAGCGTTGCAGGCGGTATAGTGGTCCATTTGAACGTGTACAGATCAAAGAAATCTTCGTCTTCTCCTGTTTTTGAAGTAACTGTAAAATTGGTGTCTACTCCAGCAAGTACTTTCAAAAGTCCTTGAAAATTTGCAAATAAGTGGGCAGAAACTCCTGTAACCCAAAATTGCTCATTTCTCCACCAATCGTCAATGCCCGCTCCACTCCATCTCATTTCCAGGATACCAGTCATGAAAATGCATACGAAGAGCGACATAAACCATAAACTTGCCACATAGCTCAACTAAATTTCACGAAAAAAATTGTTAAATGTTCTTGCTACATATACATAGATTTTGTTTTATTCTATACAGCTATATCATTTGCATTATTAGTTAAAATGTGTTATGAATGGTAGTTACCTCAACAGTAATGAACTTTCTTGTAAGCAGACAAACAGTGGCAAAGTGCAGTAAGCAAGAAGAGGAATAGATGTCAAAGGATAAACGACTGAATTGATAATATGACAACCTTTCCGGCCATTTCAATCCACAACAATAACCATACCAAAGAGGGCAATGTCGTGACAACAATATTTCTACAAAATCCAAAGCCCATCGAAGAACTTTATGTAGACGATTTGAAAGATTAAGTGGAGCAAATCCTTTAAAAGCGCGCCTTGAAGGAATACAATATATCGATCTCCATCCATGGAAATGCATTTTGAATCCGGTTAAGATATCTTCAGTAACTGACCATAGATCCATCCAACCTTAGGATTCGTGAAAAATATGGTTAGATGATTATTTTATGTATTTATGCAGTATATTCATATTCAAGCAAAATAAAAAATAAAAATACTAAATAAGTAAATTGACCTCTTTACCCCAGTCGGTATTTTCTTCATAATTACAGCCAATTACATGAATAGCTTCTTTTAGTAAAGATGTTGTTAAAGCACTCTTCAATATTCCACCATCTTCTAGAAGGGTAGATGCAACAAAAACAGGAGACTAACTAAATTTCTTTTCCAGCCTTTTGTCCATCTTAAATGGCATCTTGCTCTCTACACTGTGGTGTGAATTTTTTAGGTCAGTTAAATAAAATAAAGATTACAAAAAAAATGTCGTGTCTTTATCGATTTCTTACCTTTAATTCCCTCTAAAGATATGCAGGTGTTTCATCATTGCCTCTACCAAAAAAATTCCTTTTCTTTCCTTACTTGTTCTTGTGTTCTTTCTCTTTGTTTTTGAACAACAACAATCACAATATACCCACTGTGGCAAATAATTGCGAAAATGACCATGACTATTTGTTACCTCTATGCAGCCATGGCAATAGCATCCACCACATTAGTGTCTATCTCCTTATTTATGTCCGGGTTTATGTTGATCACAAACGAAAAATTGAATTAAGTTACTTTACTTGTGCAGCTTGGTTGCTATTTTGACTTATTAACCATTTCCCACCGTAGTTTTGGACTTGAGTCAGAATCTGTATCTACTCCATAGTAGACGAATGCAGAGTTTTCATTATCATATGAGCTTTCAAAAGCATTTGCAGCCCTTACTGTAGGTCAATAGGCCAAAATATGTTTGGAAATAATTAGTTGAATTTTGCTACACTTCAAATGTCATCTTAAGTTGTCATTGCAACTTTAGTTGCGATGGCAAGTTGCATTTAAATTGACGATTTGTGGTAGAATTGATTCCAAAAACAATGACAAACTGAGGTGGGAACATTATCAACCCATATACATATACATATACATATACATACATACATACATACATACATACATACATACATATATATTCATTATATATCATTATTAGTATGTTCATCATTCTTTCTTTCTTTTTTGGTTCCTTCATATATGAGGCCTAACTACATTTACAAAGATATTTGCGACTTCTTTAAAGAAATATTTTTTTAAGAACATATTTGTGTATAATTTATCCAATTATAGGATAACAATGTTTTGTTGTGCTAACCGTAGGAAAATAAGATGACATCCAAGTGATAGTGAAATATAAGTTAAGAGTGGCAAGGTGACTAAAAGGTTTTTGGAAATGACAATACCTCACACATCTTAATATACATATTAAGAGTTATTTAATTTCACATAGTAAAAGCAAATCATAGTAATCATTTTATTTTAGTTGTACACCACTGCTTAAAATAGATACAATAGTTTTCAATTGCAATATACACACAAACAGACATTAGTACTTGTTTATTGTAGTATTTAAAAAATGATTTAAGTGGCTTTTGTATAAGCATATACAAATACATGCTCATGTTACAGTAAATACACGAATAAAAGTCCAAGGAAAAAGTTGGGATAATATTATACTATGAATGATGTCTATATGAACTTTGTTTTTCTTTACAGTATATTTCTACTAAAATATAAAAATGTATTAAACAGAGAAATGTTATTGCGTTGGTAAAGCAAGCATGAATTTTGATATAATTGAGCTCTGTCTTTCCTATCCACTGTAAAAAAGCAACAAACATGCATGAACTAATATCATTATTAACTTATAGTATGGAATATAGTTTATTATCAATAAAGAAATAATAATTCAACATAACATAGTTAGATCAAATCGCAAAAATAAATTACCAACTTTGTTTGCTTAAGTTGTTTGCATACCCAAATATAGCAGTTTGCAAAGAAAAAGTATAATATATTCAACATAAATTCACACATCACTTATCTACAATCTACATCATCTAATAAAAATGACCAATCTAGCTAACATCAAGAGAGATCGAATCTCTAATCACAAAAGTAGTAATAATATTACTCTTTAGGAAGTAAGATAAAGTAAAAGCAGAATTTTGAAATATTATCTACTTCGGATCATCGATTTCATAACAGTACCTATAAACATTTACAGCAATAAAACTCTCAGATAAAAAAATTAACAAAATAAAAAACAAAAGTAAATTATACCATTTAGGCGTAAACCAAGACGGCTTGTCATTAGCGCTAGCCTCCACATCGTCATTCACAGTAATCGCCATTGATTTTGAATCCGAAATTGATTTTGAACCAAAGCTGTAACAACTTCCCTGCTTCTTTTGGTTGCGTATTGGAATCTTCACCTATAAACCTAGAAACCCATAATAATTGAATCTTTCGAATGGATTCAAAAAACATTCTAATAGAATACGAACTAAGTTGACGAGAAAGCATACCTTGGTTTCTCCTGCTCCTTTGCAATCACGTTTGTTTAGTGGTAGAATATTAAATTATTATTTTAATTTCATCAAAAGCCAATTGAGCCGTCCTCTAGAATAAAAAAAATTCATCTCAATTTCAAAAACTAATAGTACAAACCAAATCTGTTCATAACTTAATCATAAACATAAATCAAAAATTCAATTTTCTCAAAAATAATCAAACCAATAAAATATATGATAAATGTCAAAAGAATGTAGTAAGAAAAATTTCATATTTTAATGAATTTTCCTGAAAATAGGAAGTCTTTAGTCCCATCTTTCATCTTCCTTTATCAGATACTGTTCATATTCTCTATTTTTAGTAATCGACTTTCTGTAAATTTATGAAGAAGGAGATGTAATAGTCATTGATGCGAAATAGATAATTGTTGAGGAATGTGGAAGAAAATGTGAACATGGAATCTGTACGTGATATATGGGTGGGGAAAACGGATTTAGGGCTTTCTGTAGTCTGTTTTTCTGATTTTGAGAAGGGTGGTAGGCGAAATGCAAAAGGGTATTTTGGGTAGTTAAAAAAGACACGCCTGATTTTCTAAGATTATTATTATTATTATTGGAACACGGTTAATTTTAAAAATTTTGTAAAAATACGATACAAAACCTTCGTTCATTGAAGATTTGTTATCACTAAAAAGCGCTGGTATTACAATTGTCACAGGTACCCAAATCGCAAAATCTTAGCTAAATCTCCATTTAAATCCTACGATAATTCAACAAGAGCTATTCAACCTAAGTTGGATTTCTTCCTTGACATTGGATTTTCCAACAGTCAGATCGCGAAGTACGTTTCCAAAAATTCTTGTTTATTGACCGTATATGATTAGAAAACGTAAGATTCATCATCAGTGTTTTTGATGTTAATAATGACCATTCAGTCTAGCTAATGTAATAAATATGATCCTAAGAGACATGTAATGTGTAATCATTGTGTTTGGTTAAGTAATGAAGGTATAACATAGATTTTATAGGCTAATAGGAATAGGAGGTTTGATGCTCAATTGTTTATCTGCTAGTTTATCTTTATTTTATAGCTCTATCAAGTTTGATCCTATCAACTTAGTATCTGATCATGGATCTAGTCAATTTTCTATGTTCGGTTTTGAAAACCAACTAGAAACTGTGTCTTGAAGCGAAAAATTATGGCTAATTTGGATGTGAAATGCGGGCAACTCAACACCTTTCTTCAAGATTGTCTTAATCAAGCTTTTGATAACAATGATAAGAACTTGGTTTAAGATTTGCATTAAAGAAGCACATCCTTCATCATATTGAAAATAATCAACAATGGCCATTGCAGATGATGACATCATGAATGAGTTTGTTCGAAAAGATCCAATCAACAAAAATTACTCTGTTTAAGAAAAGCTAGCGAAGTAAAAACAATTGACTTTTCATTGGAAATGTTCAGCTTATAATCTGTAATCACACGTTAGCTGAAGATACAAAAACTCAGCAAGGATTCATGTCGTGGAAAGGGGAAACTATTGATGTATAATTTACTTATCATAGGAGAAACTATTTGATAGTAAGTGTGTTAATTTATTTAAGTAGAACACTCATTTTGATGCCTAGGGGTTCGAACACATGACTTACATGATCTCAGCCTAAAGCGTCATGCCACTTATTACTTGAGCTGGTGATCTTGGCTGAATAATTTTATTCATTATGAAAGCGGCTAATTATGTTTACTTTGGACTCAAAAATTGTTTGACTACTTGTGCAACTATTGGGTACAGTGAAACTGAAATCAATATTAATGGATGGCCACATATTTCTTCTTGTTCGATATTTCCATTTTAGCGGACAAAAATTACAACAAGCTTATTCTTGATTCCAGATTTGAGAACAAAGTTGATATTCAGGAGGGTGGAATGGTAGAATTCACTTCATTGCCTTTAGTTTTTCCAATGTATTAGTGTTATATGTTAGTGATGATGATTGTATTAAGCGGGAAGGACTTTTTTGTTGACAGAAGTCATGGTTGTTGGCTAAATAGCCAATGCTTATGACTTTTAGTTTGGAGAAGAGGATGCTGAGGTGTCTTGCTATTGATTTTTTTAGTGAAGAAGGAATTGGTTAAGAAGAATTCAGTAGAGCTATATTTGATAGGCAGCAGGTTTTTTGGAGAAGTATAAACTTGCTTTTGTGTCTTGAACATGAATATATGTTTTTTTATACGATCATGCATACGATGTTCTCGGTAGTTTGGTAATTCTGCCTTTTAAACTTTTCTGAAGAAAGATTGCACCTTTGCAACCATTAACCATTTGAAATTTCACAAAGTCTTTATCCTGGTTATTGTCGATCGGTGTAGTTTCATTATCTTCAAGTATTCTTAGGAAAATTGATTATTATTTACTGGTAGTACTCTTATGCTAATGGTTACCGTCACCATACTAATTATATTGGTAAATCAAAAATGAAAACCATTACCATTACAGTGTTGTTAGTAACCAATGAGTGGTAATACTAATGAATTGGTAAAACGATGATTACTAATGGTTAATTTACTGATAGATAAGACCTTATTTTATATGTTTATAGTATATTTAGTTCTTTGATAAATAGAAATATCAAATTTATCATTACCAATGTGAAATCTACGAATGCATATTTTGGTGTTTGGCTTTTAATTTAGCTGCTATGAAAATCTAACTTAATTTCATAATAAATTGTTTACAAGTATATTGGAAAAGAACTTGGTTTGTCACAAAATATTAAAACCATTGTTAACGGTAGATTTGATGCTCATTTATTTATTTAACCATCCTGGCCATTAGCTATATAATAGAACATATCTTATCGCTACATTTATTGTTTACATCGTCAAATTCACCCTTACTATAGCAATAGCATTGTTATACAGGACAGACCGACAGACCCTAGGGTAAGACAAGAAAGACAATTGCCAAGGATAACATGTGGAAAGCAACCTCCGGTTCAAAATTCAATGTATGCAATAAGTTCCCAATAGTTTAGTAACACAAGTAGATGTTTACTAATTATAATTTTACATTTTAATAGAATTTAAAACCTAGTTAGGGTCATTTTATATATCGTTACCTATATTAGTTCAAGTGTAATTATTATTTTCTTCAACTAGAGGCAACATGATTTCAATTCATCCAGGGCTACCCAAATGATAAGGCTTGCATTGGTTATACCAATCAAGTTCATAATTTGCAACTGATAGCTTGGCAGTGACATGGTCACTACAAAATTTACCGAATTATAGCAACTTTTGTATGGTCATTTGGGCTAAAATATAAGTCAAATCTTTTTGCACGATGATGTATAATTTTATAAATCTTGCTAAAAAAAATTTAGTAGAAGATAGCGAATCTTTGTATGATGATGTATGATTATGCAGATCTTGCTAATTCTTTGCATAATGATATAACTTGTGGACTCTACAACCAAGTTATAATGACTCCATGAACGCCACTACATAGTGAAGAAGCTCCACTTTTTTGGATAGTGGATAGCCTAAAAGCTAATCTTTTATATTTAATATAAAAGTTGCTTAGTTTATTTATAAGTGTTCTGAATAAAGGATATGCATCATTTGAAAATATCTTAGAGAATATTTTGTTGTTATTGTTAGAACCCTGCTTGCAGTGCACAATGTTAATGTTGCATTAAGTATCAAAGTTAACCTTTCACTGTGAAATATATGTACAAAACTTGCTTATGGATAGGTATTTGATACCGAAACACCCAGTTTAAGAATTAAAGAAGCAATTGTCGGCGCAATGATTATGTTTCATTTTTAGATGAATCCAGTTAGAAGAATATTTTCAGTATTTTGATGGTTTAATTTGCCATCTACTTACTGCATTTTGCTATAAGTACTGTATAGATGACACGGATTAACTCCTTTCCCATTCAGCGATTTCAATCAAATTCAGTGACTAATGATATGTGACCTACCAGCACATACAGCCTTGTTTGCTAAGTATTATTATTTAGTGTGCATTACTTATCCAAGACACTTCTATTTGTTTTGCCTATGTCGCTATATATTCTGCACAATGTATCATTATTCTAACTTTGTTTTTTCAAGGGATACTTATTACAGCTAGCTAACTTAAACATAATGTTACCTTTAATGAATGAGGAAATCACTTTATCCTATACGTTGGAAGCATTGGCAGAAAAGAATTAGCACTGAAAACAATATGATATGGAGGAATGTACAAATTGCTTAAACTGAAGAGGTTGTTAACAAGCAGTAATCAATCAACTCAAATAAAGCAAATTGTTCTTCTGTCTTTATTCATTCAGTCCCAATCTAACCAAAGAATTTTTTTTTATCACTCATGGTCTAATTTTCCAAGCCATCCCTTCTTACCCACCCTATGGTCCACATCCGCCGTCCAAACTCAAAATCCACGGACATAAATCAACAAAGCAGAGCGCTTCTGTGTATTGCGTCACAATATACCCATCAAAAAATGTATATATTTATAAATAGAGTTCTTCTATCTTTTGAACAAATTGCCAGCCTGCTCTAAGGTATTGCTTGCTTTGTGTATTTCACAGAAGATACAAATAGTTTACCTGGATTTTGAATTATTTACATGTATGTGTCAGTGTGTATTTGTGTATAGGTGTATGCATATATGTATTTATGTGTGTGTGCTTGTGTCTATCTATGCATGCATGTGACTTGTAAGTGTTATGCATTTAACTCAGTGCCATAAAATGTGAAATTTAATTCCTCTCATGAAAACATTGCAAGCACAACTATACAATTGCATCAGACAAAAAGATAAATATTACCTTGTTTGTTTATGAATAACTTTTCTTCCTTTTTGCAGAAGTGTGAGGCATCTGGTGATGGTCTAGAGAACAATTGCAGCCTTACAGGTTTGGCCTTTCTCTTTTCCTTTTAGCTTGTCTGATAAATTTATTGTGTTATGGCATGTTCTATATCTTGTTCACACATGTCTCATTCTTTTTCAAATTTATTATTAAGTACCATCCGTTATAGTTTATGTTAAAACATTTTCTCTCTTGTAATCAAAATGTTAACAAAATTAAAAAAGCTGACATATGAACAGACGTATTTAAAGGCCAAGTGTAAAGCAACATTGACTTCATTTGATCAGTGATGCAGAGATTTTCACTTATCTGCCTATTTTTTTTATATAAAAAAGAAAGATGATAGTCATATGATTAGGTATGCATATATGTTGAGACCACATTGTACAATGTTTTGACAAAGAGGTTCCTACTTTCCTTGCTTGTGCAATGTCAAAATTGTGGCTCCCATCAATTTTGGAAGTTATACATAAATTCAATACTTCATTAGGAATTGAAAAATGGACTGAAGATTATTGAAATTTGTCTGTTTGTCATAGCCGTGCCTACTTCAAGCAAGGTACATTAGAAGCAATTACTATGTGAGAAAGAATCAAATATTTGTTAATGGTCATCGTTATTAATGGTGGTAAATCAAGGACAATGCATCATCCTAAGTACTTGTTAACAAAATAAAAGATGCTTAAGAATTATCATGTATGCTTGGAATGTAAAAAATTAATGGCGTCAAATGCTAGCTTTAATATATCTCTTTGTTTCTGTCAATGACAGAGTTGTTGGTCCTGCTATATTGATTGCATGATAGTTCAAAATAATGTCACAGTAGTGATATAATACCAAACATCTATTATAATCAGAAGTTGCACATGTAGCTCTTGATTTTATAAATCTCACAGGTTATTAAAATATTTCTTGCAAATGTTGTAATGTTGACTATACTTACGCATCAATAGTAAATAGTTGTAAAATCTATTTTATGTTTGTATATTTAACTTTGCTATACAATTGATGAATTTTGAAAATAAATGGACCCCGATATACTATTATCGTTGCGTTTAATCTCTTATTCAAGTAGATGAACAAAATTATTGTCTTTTTTAAACATAAAAACTAATAATTTGCTACATATTAAAGTCTTTGTTCTATATTCAATGCTTTCATTTGAAGATTGCATTCTTAACTTTGGCAAATGCCCATTCTTATTTAAAATGCTTTTAATCCTATTACCCCTACAGCACACAGGCAACCACCATCTAATATATTCTTCAATCCAGCTAGATTTCTTTTGCTTTTTGAATGTTTCTTTCTTTTTCTTTACCTAACTAGTCACTTTAAGCTTTACCTTGTTAACCTTTATGTGTTATAACAAAGAACAAAACGCATATAAGTAATTCTCTGTGTTATAGCACAGTTTAATCATTTGTAACACACATAGTGCGCATAAAAGTTATTGCTTTATAAGACTATCTTCACTTTTTTTTTCTAGACAATATCTTTATTTATATAATTCCCTAATATAGCTAGCTATCATTTGATATATGATTAGTTTGTGTGCTTTTACTTTGTAAATTTTCAGCTGTCAGTCAAATTTCTTTTCAATTTTTGGTGGCATCTTTTTTGGCATAGAAATTTACATATATCATTGTTTTCACAACATATTTAGTTTTTCATAGAGCCATGAAGCAAGAAACTCAGAAAAAGGATCAACAAATCTCCACTCCAAATCATTCTCCATTGCCAAGAGTTTCAAGAACTTTGAAAGATAGCTCAAGTCTAGACCAAACTAATGGAAATTTTTCAAGAATTTCAAGAATCCGAAGGCCAATATTTCCAATAAACAAATCAAAAGAAAAGGACCAGGTCGAAGAACCTAAGATTGTTATCGATGATCAAGCAAGAGCAGCGCGCACAGTCGAGCAGTATGCACGTGTTAGAAGGCACACAGATTCTAAAGATGATTTGGAGAAAAGACTCAGTGCCAGTGAGAATTTGGTCAAAGAGCTGAAATCAGAAGTTTTGAATCTGAAAGCTCAGCTGGAAAACCTGCAAAATTGTAATGTGGTTTTGGAAAGGCAGAACAAACAGCTTGGGTTATCTCTTTCTTCCGCCGAAGCTAAGATTCAACAACTCCAGGTAATAGTTTTCGTATATACGTATTCCCTTCATTTGAGCCTGTCAGAAATAAGAGATGAACATTTTACTCATTTATATTACTTAATTCAGAAACATACTTAATATTTGAACCAATTTGAAAATTATTTGCAATTGACAATTCATTTTCTATCTAAAAACTTTTGATTAATAAATGAATAAATAAATAAGAGATTTTTTGGCACACAT
The DNA here is from genome assembly GCA_030765085.1 of Allium cepa. Lineage (NCBI taxonomy): Eukaryota > Viridiplantae > Streptophyta > Magnoliopsida > Asparagales > Amaryllidaceae > Allium > Allium cepa. The sequence continues at coordinate 115,392,465 of CM060945.1, read as the reverse complement.
GTGCATATAAAACCCCTTATTAAATTATTAAATTTGAAATTTCTTTGTAGTTTAATAAATATAAAGAAAAAAATGTAATTTTTTTGTTGGAATATGATTTGAATTTGTATACTTGTTTATGTTTTGAAATTTCCACTTGAAGATGGATAATAATTTTTGGTCACTGTGGGAGTCGAACTCTTGACCTTTTGTTTGCATATAAGGATATTTTTGTAATTTTATGGTCGGACGATAAAATTGTGTTTCCATTCCAACTATTAATAAAGATAAACAGGCTTGCATTAAGCCATAGTATGAAACAACACTTGTTGCAATATGGACAAGGAATTGATTAATTTTGTGGATAGTTATGAAAGTAGCTTAAATGTGTTATTCTTAGTTTTCATATATATTTTTCCTTCATTTTGAGCCTGTCAAAAATAAGAGATGAACTTTTGGCTCATATATAACTTTCAGAAACACACACGTGTGTGTTTGTATAATTATACTTGGGCCAAGTGGTAGTATGAAATGTCACTTGTTGCAATATGGGCAAGAAATTGCATATATTTGTAGGTAGGTACAAAAGCAGCTTTAATATGTTATTTGTTTTAAAAAGTGACTTGAATAAGTAAAAAAAAAAAAGGATTGCAATAAATTATCGAGATGTCAAAAAATTACTGCAGGCAGAAAAGACATGCAAAGAAGTGCAAATATCTGATTTTAAGGACGTAAGAAAAGTCATCGCTGATAAGTTAGACCTTCATCCAGTGAAAAATGGAGGTAATAGTAAAGCAGAAACATTTTCGAAACTTCGGACTCTAGAGCATAAATATGTAGAAAACCAACACAAAGCTCAGTTTACTGTGCCACTACAGACTCCTCTTCAAAGAGGACCACCACCACCTCCTCCACCGCCTCCTTCAAAAATAAAAGCAACGCAGAAGGAAACTTCGATAGTAGAGTTATATCACTCTATAAATAAACGAGTAAGCAAGAAGGTGCATTTGGGAAATGAGAGTTGTTCTAGTCCGATTGCTAACAGTAAGGCTCACAACAGCATTGTTGATGAACTTCAGAACAGATCTTCTCATTTGTTGGCGGTAAAGAAAAATACAGTTAAAGTTGATATATTTTCTCTCATTCATTTCCTCTCACAAAAAAAATGTTCCGGTTATGTTAGATAAAAGCGGACATAGAGAAGAAAGGCGACTTCATCAATCGACTGATACATACGATACAGTCCACGACTTTTGCTAGCATTGATGATGCACTTTGTTTTGTTGAATGGCTCGATGCTCAACTCGCTACACTGGTATTCTTCTTACAGTTTTGTTATGGACTTTTTACTCATTTAGAAAACTTTCAAAATCATATTTTACATTTGAACAAATTTGATTTTTTTTTTTTCTCTTCAAAAAAGCAATAAAGTGAAGTCTGCTAAGGTTTTCAAAATGGTTTGTAAATCGTAGAACGTAATTTTAAAATTTTAAATTGAAAGTGGATTAAAATCGTGAATCATAAATTTTAGCGACTTGTATTTTGATGAAATTATATATAAATGCTTGTTTACTAGATATTTTGCTCCACATAGGTTAATTATCAAATTATATTCAAGTATGTAAAACCGTTGATTCTTCTGTCTCTGCTGATAATATAAGTATTGATGCATCTAAAGATTCTAACCATAGAAATTAGTTCTCTATGTTTTAAGTTTTCAAGTATATTTGTGTAATAAATAATGGATTTGAATTGTAGATTCCAGTATCTTAATATTTTTTATTGTGACATAACTTAAAATGATTTTTCTCAGTTGCATTTGTTTTTGAGCTTTTAATTGTAATTTGAGAATCAAATTTTTTTATTTGAAATGGGTTTTCAAATCATAAGATGATTTATGAAAACAGTGCTTTCTTCCTACATGACAAAAAATGACATGATAGATTAAAATAGTGCCATATTTTTTGATTACATACATAAATATAGTAACATTTTGTTTTAGAAAACAAAATGTACTTGCTTTGTTTGAAAACTGCCATCAGTATGATATATCATTATTTTGCCACGTAAACCGAAAGCGACCTGTGTTTCTAATTATTTTTTGAGTTAGTTTTAGATTCTCAATTTGTATTAAAAAGTGGGCTTAAATGGGTAAAATTTCATTTTAATTTTTGTATGCAGATTTTATATTTACATATTTGTAACATAATGTAACATAATATATAGGCTGATGAAAGAGCCGTCCTGAAACATTTCAACTGGCCTGAAAGAAAAGCAGATGCTTTGAGAGAAGCTTCTTTCGAATACCGCGACCTGAAAAAGCTACTGTATGATGTTTGTTCTTTCAAAGACAATTCACATATTTCGTGCGAACAAACATTGAAGAAGATCACAACTTTACTTGACAAGTGAGTGCAACAACATTCAAATTTTAAACTTATAATCTACATTTCACTTATAATCAGTGGATTACTGCAGGTCAGAGCAAAGCGTTCAGCGGTTAACCAGACTAAGAGACACAAACATGGCGTTATATAAAGAGTGCAAAATTCCTATTGAGTGGATGCTTGATTCAGGAATGGTCTCCAAGGTGCTAGATTTGAAAATATTTCCTTATAGATTTCGATTAGATAAACTCCTTTCAAAATATATTTTTTAAGTAAAACATGTCACTTTTAACCCCCATGACAAAAGGTTATAATTTATATTGAAGCTGTGATACACTCTGTTAAAAATCTGTACCGCCGCTGTTCAAAACAAGAGTGCTTTTAGAAAACATCTCTACAAATTTGTAAAATAGGAAAAATCTCTGATTAAATAAAACCTTACGAATTATACCCATTTTTAAAAAATTGCGTAAATCATGGAAAACGTTGAAAGTCAAGCTGTAATCCTACTAGTTTCTTCAATTTAATTTTCTCTGTGTATATACTATATATTTTATCTACACGTAAAAAATGAACTAAAAAACAATCAAATCATTGTAAAAAAAAATAGTCAATCCAGAGCATTGTGAATATCGCAGAAATTCTATGAATATTTGTGGTTTAAACTGTAAATATTTGCAAAATTTACAGTTACTTACACAAATGTTTGTCCAAAAAAGTGCAGAATATTTGCAAAACAGTATCTGCAATTTTCCTGCAAGTAATTTGCATTAAAACTGCAAGTTTTCAATTTTTTCATTTTTCTTTTTTGCTTTGATATCATCGTGAAATGTCACATGTTTCTGTAAATAGTTTTCAAGCTGATTCAGATATGAAACACATTTTGAAAAGTGGTCTAAACGATATGTTTTCTGCAGATAAAAATGGCTTCAGGAAAGCTAGCAAGAGCGTACATAAAGAGAGTATCAGCAGAACTCGAAACAACAGGAAACTCAGGGGAGAGCGAGATAAAGCAAGAAGCACTCGTGCTTCAAGGTGTGCGTTTTGCTTACCGAGCATACCAGGTACTTAAAAAGTTGAAAGCACTTCTATCATATGATTATTTAATAGTTGATAATGTATACAGATAGCATGGTTTACGTTGTTGAATGCTTTTGCAGTTTAGTGGAGGACTGGACTGTGAAACGATGAGAGAATTTGAGGAGCTGAGGAATAGAGTTCAGTTACATGTTTAAATGTGACTATTTGCTGATGCTTGTTACATACTTTTGAAGCGCTTAAGAAAACGCAATAGATTTACTGCTGTAATTGATATGACATATGCCCCATGAATAAGAAAACTTTTGATAATTTGCAAAAAATAATGCAACTTCCGTCTTAACAGGTTATATGGCTACATATCCCTAAGGTAACCGTTACCCAACCTGGTGTTCATTTTATTAGAGAATTTTTTTTTTTTTTTTTTAAAGGTAAAAGGCCTGCCCCAGGCCCAAGTTTACAAACAAATCATTCGGGTAAATATTGAAACCCGAAATCACCAACACACTCAAAAAACCCTAGCGCCTCCACATTCTCGCTCAAACACTCGAAGCTCCAAGAGAAAAAGAAAACCACAAAAATGGCTGTTGATCTTCTATGCCACTTCGTTGTCGGTCTTCACCCCACTACTTTCCCCACGCTCCCAATACGAAAGAGCTTCGTTAAAGCTATTTCTCAAGCCTCTATCTCTTTTAAACCTGCTAGAAGAATCATGATTGTTGTTGAGATGCAAATAATTGTTAGATCTAGAGTCATTATGACATAGATCCGACGAAAACTTCTGAGCTTTGTTAATACCATCCAGATTCTCACGGTTTCTTTGATATTGCTTGCTGGTTTCCACCAAATTGTTAGATCTAACGTCAACATGACTTAGATCTGACGATGCTATCCTCAAGCTGATGTTATTACCCAAATTATCTTCGATATTAGAGGGATTGATGGCAGTGGCTTGGTGAGGATTAGCGTTGTAACTCGTAATCTCGAGGAAGCTAAATTCTTCAGCAATTCCAGCAGCCTCTTGTTGGTTGACACTATGGATGCTGGTCTGCAGACATTTCGAGTGCAAAAGATATCCTTCTAAATGTTTGCTACCAGCTTCAGATCTCTAGTCTTCAGCAAGGGAAGCAAATTTGGTTTGGTTTTTCAGTACTTACTTAGATTTTTGTAGAATAATCTTGCTATCCGTGTTAATAGTTAACCAAACTTGCTCTTTACTTCTGCTGCCCTTGTTGTGCGCACGCAAATTTCTTTCTTTCCACAAGTTGAACACAGCCGTAGTAAGAAGAATGTGAGCATAATCTGTTTCTTTAGCTTTGTCTCTGAAGTTGCTGTTGATAATTTTGATAATATTCATAAGATCCATATGCCTGTTGTCATCTATGTTTAAGGAAACTCTGATTTGATTCCATATAAAATATGAGTAGCTGCATTCAAAAAATATATGATTGGCACTTTCATTACATAAGTTGCAAAAGGAACAGAGTGAATTCATATTGTTTCCCCATTTATTTAATCTATCCCAAATTGGCAATCTGTTTTTGATTGCAAAATAAGTACAAAAAGCCATCTTGGGACAATTCACTTTATTCCAAATGCAACTATACCACTCTTCAGTTGGGAATTTGATTCTAGTGAAATTCCAAGTTTCTTTAGAGGAAAACTTCCCTCTGTGGTTAGCTTTTCATTCCCAGTAGTCATTCTCTGCATCATTATCAAATTGAATTTTGCAAATATCATTTTTATGGGGGTTAGTAATATGATGAATTTGTGGTTGCCATTGATTATTAATTATAATATCAGATACTTTATTATTTGATCCACCACATATAACAAGGCTATTCCACCCAACCCTATTTATAAATGACTCATTTTTGAACCAAGGATCAAACCATAAACTTGTATCTTTACCATTTTTAAATTTTCTTTCAATCAATGATTTACCAATTTCTCTACAATTTAATATTTGTTTTCAAGTATTTGATTGGTTACTCCTATGAACTGTAGACCATAAATTATCATTTTTCAAGTACTTGGATCTTGTCCATCTAGCCCACAATGATTCAGAACTAATGAATCTCCAAAGTAATTTTAAATGGCATGTAGTACCCAGATCCTTAATATTTCTAATGCCAAGACCCCCCTCATTCTTAGGTCTGTAAACATTCTCCTAACTAATTTTGTGATATTTACCTTTCCATAAAAAATCAGCACATCTACTTTCCAATTTTTTAATTGTTGTAGCTGGAATTTGAAAAGTTTGCAGCCAGTATAATATGTTAGCATAAATCACTGTCTTAATAAGTTCAAGTCTTCCAGCAATGGAAAGTAATTTACACGACCAAGTCTCCATTCTATCCTGAATTTTTTCAATAAGAATAGAACAATCTGAATCCTTAATCATATTTGTAGAAAGAGGCAGACCTAAATATTTGATTGGAAGAAACCCCTCTTCTATTTGTAATACATTTAAGAATTCTCTTTTGAACTTACATGCCTTACTGAAATAAGCTTTACACTTATTTACATTAAGTTGAAGCCTAACATGAGTTTTTAATTTATCAAAAATGGATTTTATAGAGTCTGCATTTTCTTTATTGGCTTTTAAAAACACCATAAGATCATCAGCATATATCAGATGATTAACACATGGCTGGATTCTATCAATAGGGTGAACTTTACCCTTAATACTCTCTATTTCAATAAGGATAGAAAAATATTCCATTACAATAGCAAAAAGATAAGGTGAAAGGGGGTCCCCCTGCCTTAGTCCCCTATTAGACTTAATAAACCCTTCAGCCTTACCTTGAATTAGAATAGAGAAAGTAGGAGCATTAATACACTCAAACACTAAGTCACAAAACTTTATTGGAAACCCCATACATTTCATAATATGATGAATAAAATGTCTGTTTACCTTATCATATGCTTTTTAAAGATCAATTTTAATACATACATTATCTCCCTGTTTAGTGTTAAATTTTCTGACCATCTCATGTGCTAAGAGAGAATTTTCATATATAAGCCTACCAGGAACAAAAGCACTCTGATTTTCTGAGATAAGAAAAGGAAAAAAAAACTTTTATTCTATTGCTAAGAACATCAGCAATAATTTTGTAAATAAAGTTGCAGCAAGATATAGGTCTATAATCACCAATATCAGTAGGGTTTTTATTCTTTGGGATAAGGGTAATGAATGTATTTGATTTATACTTTTCAGAATTTTACCATTATCCATAAACTCATTGACAACATCTAGAATCTGCTGTTTAATACAGTCCCAGTTATTTTTGAAATTTTTTGCATTGAAACCATCAGGACCTGGACTTTTGTTGTCCCCAGCATTAAAAACAATATATTTAATATCATCCATTCCCACAGGAGCCAGTAAGATTTCTGAAGCATTGCTATTTAAAATATTCTTACATATAATATCAGGAAACTCATGATTATTAATTGTAGAAATATATAGCTCATTGTAAAAATTAATAGCTTCAGTAGACACTTTATCATATGAATTAGCTAAATTTCCCTCTTTATCAATTATGCTACCTATATTATTTATGTGTTTTCTATTACTCATTTTAGCATAAAAAAATTTGGTGCAGTCATCACCCAAAGTAAGCCAGTCAGTCTTTTCTTTCTGTCTAGCATCAACTGATTCCTTATACATTTCATTGGACAATTCCTTTTGATTTTGGAAGAATTTGTTAATTTCACTGATATCATCAGGCTTATTATCAACACTCATTTGTAAAATTTTACCTTCATTTCTCAAACTAATAATCTTATTTTTATTAACATAATTTGCTTTTATTCCAATTTTTAAGATTATTCTTTGTGAGTTTCAAAAACATACAGAACTGAAACTGCTTAGAACCATCACAAGAAAAATTATGGCAGTTTTCCATTAAAGTTTTGTAATCATCCTCCAAAACCCAACTAATTTTAAACCTAAAGGGATGAGCTTTACTGTTACCAACTTTATTTACAACCAAATTGACCATTAAAGGGGTGTGATCACTTAAATTTTGTTCCAAAGTAGAACAGATACTATCAGGAAAACTATTTGCAAATTCTTTGTTATACAAAATTCTATCTAATTTGCAGTGAATATTTTTAGCTAAACCAGATTTCCATGTATACTTATTACCACTGATGATTGGTTCAATAAGACCAGATTCTAATAGAAATTTATTGACTCTATCCAATTTATTATGAGGGATTTTAACTCCTCCAAATTTCTCATTAACATGAAAGACAGTATTAAAATCTCCTAACACAATCCAGGGGAAATCATATATATAACTTAGAGCTTTAAGTTTTTGCCACATCACATTTCTTTCTATTTCAAAATTGCTACCATAAACAGCAGTAACTTGCAAATAAAAGCCACCAATGTTTTTAAAATTACAGTCAATAAATTGGCCATCTTTATTAATATTTGTGCTAGTCCAGACATTAGAATCCCATATAACAATAATTCTTCCTTTACAACCACAGTCATTATTATGTGTAGCTTTCTAGTTACTGGACATTTTAAGACAAAATCTTTGAAAGTTCTCATCATTCATTTTATTCTCAACTAAAGCAATAATAGAAGGTTTGTAAATATTGATCATATAAAGGATACCAGATTGTTTTGCAGGGGTATTCATCCCCTTTACATTCCAAGCAAATATTGACATATAAATAATAATAAAATATGGATTTTAGATAGTACCTAACACCATAGTGCTTTTACCTCTCCTTTTTTTCTCATCCCTTTTAGCTTTCAAACTAGTAGACATTTGATCCCATTCTGGATTGATTGAGATATATTTTTGCTTGAAGGCCTTTTTCCTCTTTGTTTCCCTTTATCTTACCAGCTGATTTTGTTTTAGCAATATGTAAACCTGATAAGTCAAATTCCTCTTTGATATCTCCCTTCTCTGATTCATCTTCCTCCATTTGTGCAGATTCTGTGATCTTGATTAAGGAAATATCAAAAGAAGTTGTGCAAGGCATATCTGGCTCATTGCAGTCAGTCACTGCAGCCTGCTCTGGAAGTGGATCACCCTTGCGAGGCAATGCTGAGCTACTATTCTTTCTCTCAGCATCTGCAGCAAGCTTAGAGGAAGGTCCCTTCTCGATTATTGTTTGCTGATTCGGATTTGATAGTTGTTGAATATTTTTGACTATTTTTGTAATTGTCTGATCTGTATTTAAACATGGCTCTGAAATATTGGGGGTTTTAGAGTTAAAGAACTGTATTTTTTTACCCTCTTTTATACTTGGCGAAGTCAGAACATTTGAGATTTCTACACTTTCTTCTAACCGATGAACTTCCATTGCCATGATCTGATCATTTTGGTCAGTGAGCTCTCTACTATTGTTTTCTTGATCGAAAATGATATCTTCTTGATAGATTCGATCTTTTCCCTCTTGGGATCTTGATTGGATTTTTATGCCTTCATTGTTTCTTGTTTCTTGAACAATTTCATAAATATTTTCTTGAATCACTGTTGTATCTTTATCATTCTTTTTGGGGATCCACATCTGTTTCGGGTTGCACTGATCTTTATTGTGACTAAAACATTTACAGATGCTACACTTTGGTGGAACCCATTCGTATTCAACTTTTTGTGTAATGATTTCACCATTATAAAGATTTAGACTAATTTCATTTGGGAGTTCATCAGTTGCAGAAACTTCTACAAGAAGTTGAGCATAATTCAATCTCGACTTCATGGTAGTTGATGCATCCATCTTTATGGGTTTTTCGATTATACTCGTCATGATGCTAAATGCCTCTTTATCCCATAGTTTGAGGTTTACACTGGGTAACCGAACCCATATCGGCATAGTTGACAGAAGATCTCTGTCCAACTTCAAAGACTCAGTCCACCTTCTCATGATGATGAGTTTGCCGTTGTAGAAGTAAGGACCATTCTGAATGATAGAATTGCAGTCTTGTGAATCATTAAACTTGATTAGAAAGAACCCATTCTCTCTCGAAAAGATTTCAAAATCTCCATTTGGTTTCCAAACTCTTTTAATATATTCCTTAAAAAACAAAAAATAAGGTTTACTGCTAACCACATAAACCAAAATGGAGTTATTCCAGCACTCTGTGGCTCTTTTACATACAGCCTCCTTAACAACACCATATTTCTTGTTATTGATTCGAATGGGAGCAATGGTTTCAAGACTGCATTCTTCATCCCTTGGTTCCTTTGATTACTCAGAGACAATATCGGCCCAAGTTTTCTGCCCTGGTTCTTTATTCAAAGAGAACTTTGTTGGTGGTTTACTGATTTGTATCAGTTTGGTCCTGTCTTGGAAGGAGTTGGTCTTTGGATCATCTTTCTTTCTCTGTACATCATTAGACCGAGACCGAATCTGATAATCTCTTGGCTGATATCTTCTCTACGATCTTTGCTGAACCAATTGGAAGCCCTCATTATCTAAGATGATTTTATTCGGCTTTCTGAAATGAGATTCAAGTGGCCTATCTTGAGGAGAAGGGCGAGAAAGAGGAGGATTGGATTTAGATTTGAGAGAGAGATTGTTTTCTCCCATGGCAGAAGAAAACCCTTGATACAAGCTTTATTATAAAAGAATAAATCTTAAAAAAATATAATACTAACATAATATTTCAAACAATACAACAATTAAAAAATTGGAAAGTAGATGTGCTGATTTTTTATGGAAAGGTAAATATCACAAAATTAGTTGGGAGAATGTTTGCAGACCTAAGAATGAAGGGGGTCTTGGCATTAGAAATATTAAGGATCTGGGTACTACATGCCATTTAAAATTACTTTGGAGATTCATCAGTTCTGAATCATTGTGGGCTAGATGGACGAGATCCAAGTACTTGAAAAATGATAATTTATGGTCTACAGTTCATAGGAGTAACCAATCAAATATTTGGAAACAAATATTAAATAGTAGAGAAATTGGTAAATCAGTGATTGAAAGAAAATTTAAAAATGGTAAAGACACAAGTTTATGGTTTGATCCTTGGTTCAAAAATGAGTCATTTATAAATAGGGTTGGGTGGGATAGCCTTGTTATATGTGGTGGATCAAATAATAAAGTATCTGATATTATAATTAATAATCAATGGCAACCACAAATTCATCCTATTACTAACCCCCATAAAAATGATATTTGCAAAATTCAATTTGATAATGATGCAGAGAATGACTACTGGGAATGGAAAGCTAACCACAGAGGGAAGTTTTCCTTTAAAGAAACTTGGAATTTTACTAGAATCAAATTCCCAACTGAAGAGTGGTATAGTTGCATTTGGAATAGAGTGAATTGTCCCAAGATGGCTTTTTGTACTTATTTTGCAATCAAAAACAGATTGCCAATTTGGGATAGATTAAATAAATGGGGAAACAATATGAATTCACTCTGTTCCTTTTGCAACTTATGTAATGAAAGTGCTAATCATATATTTTTTGAATGCAGCTACTCATATTTTATATGGAATCAAATCAGAGTTTCCCTAAACATAGATGACAACAGGCATATGGATCTTATGAATATTATCAAAATTATCAACAGCAACTTCAGAGACAAATATAAAGAAACAGATTATGCTCACATTCTACTTACTACGGCTGTGTTCAACTTGTGGAAAGAAAGAAATTTGCGTGCGCACAACAAGGGCAGCAGAAGTAAAGAGCAAGTTTGGTTAACTATTAACATGGATAGCAAGATTATTCTGCAAAAATCTAAGAAAGTACCGAAAAACCAAACCAAGTTTGCTTCCATTGCTGAAGACTGGAGATCTGAAGCTGGTAGCAAACATTTAGAAGGATATCTTTTGCACTCGAAATGTCTGCAGACCAGCATCCATAGTGTCAACCATCAAGAGGCTGCTGGAATTGCTGAAGAATTTAGCTTCCTCGAGTCTACGAGTTACATCGCTAATCCTCACCAAGCCACTGCCATCAATCCCTCTAATATCGAAGATAATTTGGGTAATAACATCAGCTTGAGGATAGCATCGTCAGATCTAAGTCATGTTGACGTTAGATCTAACAATTTTGTGGAAACCAACGAGCAATATCAAAGAAACCGTGAGAATCTGTGTGGTATTAACAAAGCTCAGAAGTTTTCGTCAGATCTAGATCATAATGACTCTAGATCTAACAATTATTTGCATCTCAACAACAATCGTGATTCTTCTAGGAGGTTTAAAAGAGATAGAGGCTTGAGACATAGCTTTAACGAAGCTCTTTCGTATTGGGAGCGTGGGAAAAGTAGTGGGGTGAAGACCGACAACGAAGTGGCATAGAAGATCAGCAGCCATTTTTGTGGTTTTCTTTTTCTTTTGGAGCTTCGAGTGTTTGAGTGGGAATGTGGAGGCGCTAGGGTTTTTTGAGTGTGTTGGTGATTTCGGGTTTCAATATTTACCCGAATGATTTGTTTGTAAACTTGGGCCTGGGGCATGCCTTTTACCTTTATTCAAAAAATATATAGATCAATATCTTATTATTAACCGGTCGTTAAATAATATTAAGCAGTGGGATGTAAAGAATATTGTTTTTAGCCTAAACGTACAATACAATGTATACTTTTTCCTAATAAACAAATTATTTTTCATGCATCTATAGTATACATTGTAAAATTAAAGAATTCCTGGTACGACTGCTTATCTTAGTTTAGAAAAGTATACATTTATTGCTAAACTCTTTTTCCCTTTAGATATTTTCCTTCATTTAATGTGCACCATAAAATAAAAGTATTAAAGTTTTGAACTATAGACAAAAGGCCAAGGAAACGCATCATAAATTAAAGTAAAAGACAATACCATATCAAATAACCATGGCTTAGCTCCACCTCTTGCTTGCTTTTTTAGTTTAACAATATTCCTCTTTTCTCTCTTGCTGATTGAGATTTAAGCCAGTAATGAGAAAGACCCGGTGTTGGATATTTTTAGCATAGATATTTTCACCTGCTTGTGATAAATTTTATGAGCTTAGGAAGGTTTTTAAAATTTAAAGCTTGAGTTAATAAAAATTTACAGATGTCTTTACCATGTAATTACTACCATTTAATACTAAGATCAGAAATTGCATTGTAAAATTAAATAATTCCTAGTACGACTACTTATCTTAGTTTAGAAAAGTATACATTTACTGCTAAACTCGTTTTCCCTTTAGATATTTTCCTTCATTTAATGTGCACCATGAAATAAAATTACTAAGTTTTGAACTATAAACAAAAGGCCAAGGAAACACATCATAAATTAAAATAAATGACAATATCATATCAAATATCCATGGCTTAGCGCCACCTCTTGCTTGCTTTTTTAGTTTAACAATATTCCTCTTTTCTCTCTTGCTGATTGAGATTTAAGCCAGTAATGAGAAAGGCCAGGTGTAGGATATTTTTAGCATAGATATTTTCACCTGCTTGTGATAAATTTTATGAGGTTAGGAATATTTTTAAAATTTAAAGCTTGAGTTAATAAAAATTTACGGGTGTCTTTACCATGTAATTACTATCATTTAATACTAAGATCGGAAATTGCATTGGAGCATTTAATAGTACAATTGGAATTGACATTGGAGCATTTAATATAAAAATTGAAAACAATGCACTAGGCCATCAACAAATGCTTTCGGATGCGGATAGTGTCATATCCGCATCCGCATCCGAAATCATTTTTGGATATCAGTTATCCGCATCCACGGATATGGACGGATATTGGATAATTATTCTATACACTAACGACTGGTAAATCAAGAATTGAAAAAAGAAAATTTTAGTTTAACATAAATATTTTTCAATCTCATTGATTATAAAAGTGTTAAAAATTAACAAATAGATGGTAATAAATAGTTTCCAGCAGTTAATAAGCTTTAAGAGCATATAATATAAACTACTAACTTAGTAAAATAATAAATAAATGTGATTTAATGCATTAAAATACATATAATTTGAACTATAATCTTGACATAAATCGGACGGATTTTTTTTGGAAGCGGATGTCTTCATATCCGCATCCGCATTTGCATCCGTTTTTCAAATATCGGATATTTATCTGCTTTACGAATGCGGATGCGGAAGGATTTCAGAGTTTTCAAGCATCCATTGATAGCTCTATAACGCACATTTCCTATGAACTGTCTTTACCTTGTGGATTGGCTTCTTTGATTTACCTATGTACCCAAGCCAAACAATATTTACCAATTTTCTTAAAAGCATATGGCAATCTATGGTCATTAGGAAAGATAGATCAATATTCCAAAGTACACAACCCTAATATCTTCAGAACATTAAAATAAATCCACAAATTACACAATAGCCCATGGGAAAAGTTTCGGTTTGGAAATTGGTATGATTACAAACAATCAAATCACATCAAGTGCCGCAGACCCCACCGCCTCCTAGAAAGAGACTTTGAAAAGGAGAATCAAGCAAGTATTTATACTACCACATTGCTAAAAACACTTAGCGTGGTATGATGATTATAAGTAACAATAGAAAGAACATAATTGACTGTTTGCACAACCCAATTTTAAAACCATCTCAGTACAAAATTTGTTATTGATAGATTTCCAAAGGATATAAATAAACTGTAGTGGGAAAAGTTTCTTGGTATTGAGTATACCGATGAAAAGATGGAGCAATGTAAAAGAAATGCCAATAACAAAGCAAAATGTCTGATCACTCATACTCTAGGAAAAAAATCTTACCAAAGAGTGCACGATGAAATGGTATTGGAAATTTCTTTTCTAAATAGTCGTTGATAATAAATGTTGTGATAATTATGTGTTCACTTTGATCTTTCTTATAGGCCTTAGCAAACCCAAAAAATATATTTCAAGAGTGATGGTTTGGAAGGTGGACATAAAAGAAAATCCAAAGAAGTACTACCATGCGCCGTAGAAGCATATGTAAGTGGTTTGTTTACAACATTAAAATCTATTTTTATTTTTAAAATTAGCTATTCATCGGTTTGATGCTTATGCAAAAGTTTTATTGAGGCCACGATCCTCAATTTTTCCGAGTGGCCTCAGTTTTACCGAGGCCACGGCCAGCTAAGGCCAATGGCCTCAGAACTGAGGCCACTGGTCTTAGTTTTACTGAGGCCGCGGTCTATAAACTGAGGCCACTGGCCCCGATTTTACTGAGCCCAGGCCAGTCAGTTAAAAACTGATGCCGCTTTCCTCAGTATAAATGAGGCCAGTGCGGCCACAGTTTATCGTGGCACAATTGCTTGTTTATTGTCTTTTTATTGTCAATAAGTGCTTTTTTTATTTAATGTCCTTTTATTGTTAAATCACGTGTCATCACCTTGATTCTATTTGTCATTGTTTTTAGTATAAATAACATTTTGATATGATACTGAATGCGTGTATGAACTTATATAAGAAGCAAAAGAAAAGAGAAAATTGGATAGTAGTTCTAGTGGGATTAGTGAAGTACAAGATCTTGAAAATGATCGAATTGCGGAAGTTTCTGGTTCCAATATAAAGAATTATCGTCGAGTAATTAGTTCTACTTCTTCTATGAAATAAGTAAAAATGACTCAAGCGGCGAAAGATATAGATGAAGAAAAGCAAGCCGTGGATTTGTCAATTTGAAAATTGGAGATAGAAAGACAGGTAGCTAATCAAGTTAATGATGCCACCAAATCAGTTACTTCAACTTTTTTGAATTTTATACCTAATTTGCAAGAAAAGCATGTTGCAAGCCCTGTGGTGACTCCACATACGGAAGGTGCTTCTAGTTTATGAGATTCTCATATGAACAGTAATCTAATTGCCACTCCAACTGTCTCACGTAATGATATTCATTCATCGACAAGCCAAATGTTATACTGGAACAAAAACAACTTGTCATTTTTGGAAGGTGATGGCGAATGTAGAGGAAGTTATTTGGGTGGTTGAAGTTCTTAAACCGGATGCACTTGTTTATAATGGTCCTCAAAATGGAATGTACAAGCTATGTGAATTTTCAGATGGAGGCTTCGTTATAGGGCTAGAGTTTCGTATTCGGTATTTGTAGACTTTAACTATGAACTATGTCTTATCTTTTGTTATTGCAATTTAATATTAGTATGGAGTTGGCAAACTGTGTATTCGTAACTTAATTATGTATTGAATTTCTCTTTTGTTTTATTGATGCTCTATTTTATTACCATGATTATGAATACCGTTTATTGATATTGATTAGGTATAATTTACTAAATTAAGATAATATTTCGTATTAAATATAATCTACTTTGTATCTTTCAACATTCACATTAGCGATAAGTGTTTATTTATTTGCAATGGTTATAAACGTTGGTGAAAAATATGTTCCTACGCTTATAAGCGTTGGGGAAAAATGTAATCCAACACTTATCAGCATTGGGTGATATTTTTTTCGCAATGCCTATATGTGTTGGGTGATATTTTTTCGCAACACTTATAAGTGTTGGATAGTATTATTTTTTCCAACGCTTATCAGCCAACGCTTGCAAACAAATGCCCACGCCCCTATAGCAACTAGTATAAGTGTCACTAAATTTTTTCGCAACGCTTATACTCGTTGGGAATCGTCTGTTTTAGTGTAGCGTGGGTCATTTTCTTAGGGTTAACTACCCTCCAAAATAAGTTAAAACCCTTTCTAACTTGAAAGACTTAGGTTATATTTCCAAGGTAGATCATTTGAAAGCTATGTTTAAAATATTTAAACAATCCATTCGAAACCATTGAAAGTACCCCTTTCAATATAGTTAATCTACTTTACTTTATAACCATAGACCAAAAGGCCAAGACATACCCTTTGAAACCATTTACAAAAGCCCTTTCGAAAACATTGAATTCTTCTCTTTCAAAAGCCTTAAAACCTTTCGAAACCATTGGGGAAACTCCCCTTCGAAATCATAATTTATATCTTTCGAAAGCATTAAACTATACTATTTAAAACAACTCTTTCAAAAGTATTGGGTTTAAGTAAAAGCTTGTGGAACATAATTTTGAGATCGTCAAAACCATTTTAGTCGAAACCTATTGGTTTATCTTTCAACAGAACTATGGGTTATAAAACAACCAATTCAAAAGCTCTCTTTCGAAAACATTTTTCCTAAGAAAGTAGATGGTTTCGATGCCTTCCCTTTCAAAAGCATTGGAGAAGCAGCTAAGTTTTAAAAAACAAGACAACCTTTTTGAAACCAATCTGAGTCGAAAGGTAAAAAGGTGGCAATTAGGGGTTTCGGCCCTTTCAAAAGCATTTGCTTAGAACAAAAGGCCTAACCTCTTTCGAAACCATTCCTTTAAATAGTTTGATCCACTCGGAAGCCAACCAAGTTGAAAGCATTATTATCGAAAGAAAAGCAGACGCATTTTCATTTAAAAGCAAAACATGCTTTGATTCCCTCGGAACCTTTGGTGTCAACCCACATTACAACAAAAATACTCTATTACAACGATTTTTTTACAACGGGCATAATTGCCCGTTGTAATAGCATTCTATTACAACGGTCCTTTTAGGCCCATTGTAATAGATGCCCTATACAACACCCTTTATACATTGGGCAATGTTTTCCCGTTGTAATAGAATGCTATTACAACGGTCATTTTAGATCCATTGTAATAGATGCCTTAAAACGCCCTTTATACAATGGTCAATGTTTGCCCGTTGTAAATTTTCGAGCCGCCATATCAAAATATTTCACTGCGTCCCTTTTCTTTTAGTCCAAAATTTTCCTCTCCGCTTTTATCCCTTGCTCCAAATCCTAAATCAATTTCTTCCGGTCCATTCCAAACTTGTTCCATCACCAAAAAAATTGGCAGAAGAGGTTGAAATCGCGAATCGCCATCGTCGATCGAGGCTCAGTAGCACGGCGACTGGCGATTGCACCAAGTAGGAGAGGCGACGATGACTCCATCTCCATATCAATTGATAATGAATCCATCTCCAAAGACTCCAATCGACGGGAAAGGCAAAACTCCAGGCTCAAAACAACTAGGGCAGAGCACAACTATAAGTTGTTGTTGGAAAGCTACTACTTAATTTTGGACTTTCCACTTTTGTCTGTTTTGATTTCTAGTTACTTTTAATTCTTGTAATTTATAAACAACGTTATGTAATGTAACTATGTTCTATTGCCAATTCAAATTTGATCCCTATGTTCTAATTTTTGATTAGCTAATTGTATATTAAGGATTGATATGTAGAATAATTAATAAGGACTAAATCAAAATTGGTATATTTATATTATTGTTTGATTTGCAAAGTTGGATATGGTAAAGAGTCTTTCAAGCTTGAATATAAGTTGGGTTACTGTTTATTTTATTAATCTTATGACTAACATCTGCTTTTGAACTGTTATGATTTATTTTGATGGACACTTTGCCTTTTATTTATATGAAAAGAAAGCTGAATCAACTAGGATTGGGGAGTGATTTGCGATAGAATTCCTACAAGTTAGCAAATGTCAATCATGTGATTCATGTTGTATTTATTTTTATTTTATGTTTTATTTTTTAACTATAGTTATTACTACAGTTATTATCAACAAAGGTTAAATATTTTCTTGCTCAAACTGTTTGACTTTGATTTGAGACAACTCCATGAAAAAATAATAATAATTCAACAACCGTTAAAAATCATTGATGTGATTAAAACAACAGTTGAATTGTGTCTTTTTAATATCTGTATGGCTATATTTTTTGATTTTTGCTTAACTTTTTCTGACCTTGCCACTGAAAACATGTTCTTTGTAGTACCCCTTTTCCTGACCTTTCAACTATATTTGCCTGATACTATATAATGACTTGCTTTATAAAATAAAGTTGTTCTGGTTTCTTCTAGTTTCATGGTCAGACAAAGAGACAAAATATGGAACAAAATATGATGTTACCTACGAGCATTTGTGCTATCGTAAGCGTAAGAAAAGAAGATGATGTGGCCCATATTCAATTACTACTACAAATTCTAGTTTAAGTACAACTTGTGTATATGTATATTTATAGTAATTTCAATGATATTAATAAAGTTATATTAAAGTGGCCATTGGTGTATATATAAAGCCTATAATAAAAATCTAATGTGCTGTTATATGTGTATAAAAGCCTAGGGTGTCTACATACATAGACTAATCAACTCATCCTTCCTTTGAAAAAAGATTCCTAAACTAATCTATATCCAAAAAAATTGGATTTTTGAATGCACTGATGACAGCAATTAAAGAGACTGAAAGAGAGGTGGAGTTGATGAACATTTTAAACTCCTCTGTTAATCTGGAAAAGTATTCTATTGATTTGGCCAAATGGGTTGTTGAAGCATTACCAGAAGAAGTCCTTGCTCTTCCTAATTCAGAACAAAAAGAAATTCATCTTCACAATGAAATGGCATGTAGTCAAACGCCAAGCAAATATGACCGAAAGTCGAAGAGAAAGAATAGGGGGGATAAGGTACAAAAGAGAAGGTATATTTACATAGATTATTTGTATATACATAACAGTTCATTTGTTCTAATTTTGATGTTTTTGTTTTTCTATATAAGACATGGCGAGCTAAATACTTATGTATGTTATAATATGATAAATTAACAGAAAACTTGGGAGTTCAAAGGCCATAATTACACCGGCGCCACATAATGATGGTCAACAATGGAGAAAATATGGTCAGAAGGATATTTCTAATTCTGAACATCCAAGGTAATATTATTAGCTTTATTTCCTTGCTTCAGTTTTATGAAATTTGTCGATATTTGTAGATATATAATGCATCAAATAATGTGTACTTATAACAAATACATCTTTCCTTTTACCAGTGATACTAATAAAGATAATGATCAGTCTAACTTCTTTTTATTTGATACTACATAGGTGAGGCGATCGATTTTACTATGAGCCGTCCATTACTCCTTATTTATGATATTGGATCTGATCGCTATCATGGCATATAATGTAATTTGGTGGAACTTGCCTATGATGTTGAACTGTTGTACTATGCAGGAGGTTGCAAGACAGTTTGTGATAGTGGGGGAAAAAAGGCAGTATGAGGAAATGTTTAAAAGAGTTGTCGATAAATATGTGAAATCAAGTTTGGTTTGATAGTGGTAGGGAAGTTCAGTGACGTGTTGTTTGTTGATGATGGTTAGTGGGTTGTTTGAAATGTATTGGGCGATGATCACAATGTATATGTGAAATGAACATAGCATGGAAGTTGGTATTGTTGCAATGTGAAGCCTTGAGACAACAATGTAAGGATAGTGCAAACAGAGCAACAATGTTTGTGGTATGGTCAATAGAAATTTGGAGATATGGCAGTGCACAGTTTGTATGAAGGGGATTATGGTAGGACGGCAATAAGTATTGTGTGCACAATTGTGCACAGCAGTGAGAGGCAAATGTATGGCAATGGAATGATTTGTATGATATGATGGAGTGATGGTCAGTTGAATTGTAGTGTTGTTTGCGAGTTGATGGCAGTGGGAGATGGAAATGGATAGTCTACGTGGTTGTGTAGTTGTTAAAGTATGGTGGTGTTTCTGGTATTGACTGGTAGTGGAGCTTGCAGTTGCCAGTATTGTAACAAAGCAGAGGTTAGGCAGTGTTGCGGCAATTATGTAATGACAGGGAAGTATGGGGTCTCGTGGATGGTTTAGTACTTCGTAATGATCTGTGGTTTATTGGTAGAAGCTATAAATGCAGAAGGTGACTGATGTGGTGATGTGCACTTTGTTGGATAGCGGTGAAAAGTTGTGCACATAAGTTTCTGAAATGAGGGAAGGAGTTGTGACAGTGGTGGTAAGTGGTTGGTTTGTAACTAAGTGAAGAAGTTAGTCTGAAGGGGGGAAAGGAGTTGCTTGAATGAGATAGTATGACGGGGGAAGCAAGCATTGATGAGAAGTAGGTGACAGAGGAGTATTTACAGATCAATTTTATTACTCGAGGAGGAGTTGCTCGATGTGGAAGCGATTGCTGAGACTGATGGGAGGCGTGTCGGGTTGATGCAGGGTGGTTAGCGGTAGGAGATGAAGACGTGATGGGTGCTGTATGGAAGATGATGCTGCTGGTGAGTAAAAGTTCCTTTTTTTGTTCAATGTGGCAGGTCAATGAGTGAATTTTGGTGGGGGAAGTCGATATGAAGGAGATGATATGTAGATGACTGCTAGTGGCAGAACTGTTGTAGCAATAGATGGGGAATTAGTGTCAGATGGTAGAAGATATATGAAGCGTGGGTGGTTTTGGAAAATGGAAGTGAAGGCAGAACAGGTTCGATTGGGTTGTTGTTAGTTGTTGAAGTCGCGGCGAGGTGGAGGGGGTTTCTGAGAGTGTTGAAGTGTTATTGGTTGTGGCGGTGGGTTATCGATGGTTCGTGATGTGAATTTGGTGCAGTACACTTTATGTTAGTAAGAAATTGGTTGTTTTTGGGCGAAGTTTTGCGACAGTCTTGTATTGTGAAGTGGTCGGTTTTGGCAGGGAAGTGGTGAGCAGGAACAGTGGACAGGGGTAGTAGATCACTAATGGCAATTTGAAGCAGAGCGGGTTGGCAAGGAGGTGGATGATGTGGTAAGATGAAATCTTTGTTTACCGGTGGCAGTTGTGTAGTAGTAGGATAATGTGGCCAAGGAATGAAATGCAGGGTGAACTCGCTGCAGTTGTTGGTTGTCGAGGCTGAAATGAACGACAGTAGAGATGATGTGGGTTGTACTGTTGGTGAAGGAGAACGTTCGGTGAATGCAAGTAAAGGTTGGATGGATAGTTTGTAGCACAGGGTGAATATGCAGGGACAGTGAATGGAGGAGGAGACTATATGACTGTGTTATGGGTAGAGAGAAGCATTGTTGGTCAGGGAGTTGATGTAGGCTGTGCAGTTGTATGCACTGTTCGTAGGAAGAGTTGCATTATTGAAGGAGGAGAGACAAGCACTGTGTATGATGGATGTGGGTGATGGTTGTTTGCTAAGGGGGTGATTGTGATGATGGTTATAGAAGTAGTCAGTTGTAGTGATTGTTTGATGAAGTTGTTGTTTGGTTTGATGAAAAGGAGGAGTGGTGATCAGGTAGTTGGATGGCTTTGATGGTGATTGTGAATGTTATAATATTAGATGGGAAAGTGAAGAGTTGTAGGCAGAGATGAAACTGCTGATGTTTGAAGGCACAAGCACAGTGCCTATCTAAGTAGCGAAATGGTTTGGGTAGTGCAATGTTTAAAGCGTGCAGAAGGGAAATGCACAGTTGTATAAGGGAGAAGTTAGTTAAATATGGAGAAGTGAATGACTGTGGTGGGTGGTTTGTTTGTAAATGTGAAATGGTGCAGAGAATAGAGACAACAAGGGAAATGGTGTAGAGAACTGGGTAGAGAACTAGGTAAATGAAAAACAGTGTATATTAGAACTATGTCAATGTAAACTTATCTATCTTTTTGGAATGTGTTGGAATTTTATGACTCTAGCTTTTAGTCTTTTCGTATGTGATTTTGGTTGTTTTATGATAATATTTATTACTTGTTAAATTATTCATTATTGGTATGGATGTATGCTGCTGTATTTTTTTTTAAATTTGCATTTATTTTGCAACGGTCAGAAACCGTTGCAATATCATGTATTACAACGGGCATTGCCAGTTGTAAAAAGGTGTATTACAACGGACATTGCCCGTTTTAAAAAGGTGTATTACAACAGGCATTGCCCGTTGTAAAATATGATCGACCTATTACAACGATGCATAATACAACGGGCTCATGCCCGTTGCAAAATCCATATTACAACTGGCATTGCCCGTTGTAAAATGGCTATTTTATTGTAGTGCCAGTACCTTCCGCCTATATCCTATTCACTACATACCAGGTATCTGATACCATGTGTATTGATTTTGATGGAGTCGGAGGCAGATGCAGAGGTAAGGAGTTGGAAGCCTGGTGTCGAAAGCATTGAAACAGGAAAAAACATGTATAAACTGATTTGACTTTTCAAATTAATTATTTTTACCTAACCTGCCTTGTTTGTCAAATTATGATTGATTGCCAATTTTCTTTTCTAAAAGTACTGCCAATTTTCAGAAACAACAATTTGAATTATTTACAAAATACCGCTTCTCCTTTTTATAAATATATAAAGCATTTAAGTCCCAAGCCTTAAATAATTTTATATATCCATTAAAACACTTAGGAAAATTCTACAAAAGTTCTTGTAAATCATTTTCAATATGTTTTTCAACAATATAAATTTCAGACCCTAAGCCAATATAATTTGGCCGTAACTAAATTTAACCCAAAATAGCATTTTCTTCACCAGAAAATTTATATAAATCCACATTAATTAAAAAATTATGAAAATCGAAAACCATTTCTAAATTATCAATTATGATCTAAATCTAAGTTTGCAAGGCAATTAGATTTCATATAAAATGTTTTCACATCAAAACATATCACAAAATCTATGTGAATTAGAAAAAATCATCAACACATATAGATATACATTTTATCATTCAAAACGTGGCAAAACATTTGCAAATAGCTCAGATTTCATACTAAAACCGAAAACCATTGAAAACTTGAGATGTAGTCATTATTCACCTTAGCTTTTTGATTAAGGAGTTGAGATTTGAGAATGGATTTGATTGCTTAATATTCCTTTCTTTAATCTCTTTATCTTTTTCTCGTTTTTTCTTTAATGGTGGCTGGCCTCAATGAATTTAATTTGTAGAAAATGAACGTGTGAAGTCAAGGAGTGTAAGGGTTTAGGGTATCAGGATGTGTCCTTTCCTATTTTGCCTAACATGTTTCCCTCTCTTATTTTAAGTTCCAATCCCCCTTTAGTTCATTTGTTAACATGAAATAGCCACCCTTTCTAATAACAAATCTGAATTCCCTAATCGTTGCATTATTTTATTT
The DNA here is from genome assembly GCA_030765085.1 of Allium cepa. Taxonomy (NCBI): domain Eukaryota; kingdom Viridiplantae; phylum Streptophyta; class Magnoliopsida; order Asparagales; family Amaryllidaceae; genus Allium; species Allium cepa. The sequence continues at coordinate 115,369,220 of CM060945.1, read as the reverse complement.
AACTTAACTAATTAAACATCTAAAAAAATGTTACCAAAAATTAGTCGAAGACTGTACTTGGGAGACTGACAACATGATTAGAGACGCTTATCCTGATTTGTTAGATGGTATGTTTTACCTTTTTGATTGATTGTTGTGTACCTTATCGTAATTTCGATGACGAAATTCTTCAAGAAGGGGAGTCTGTAACACCATATATTTTTAGATTATTTACGACATTTAATTAGCTAAATAAAATAAAATAATGTGATGATTAGGGGATCGAGATTTGATTTTAATACGGGCAGCCATGTCATGTAACCAATGAACTAAAGAAGAATTAAAATGAAATATAGGAGGGGTAAAATATGAAAGAGATCATTTTAATACCCTAAACCCTTAACCGTGTATGTTCTACACGTTCATTTCCAAAATTAAAAATAAAAAGAAGACAGCCACCATTAGCAAGAGCAAGAGAACGAAAAAGCTAAAGGAAGGAGATTAATCAACTTAAATCCATACGAATCTCAAACTTCTTAATCTCAAAGCTAAGGTGAATAATAACTACATCTCATATTTCTTAAATGTTTTTGGTTTTAAGGATAATCCAAATTTGGTGTATTGTTGAAAGTAGAAAGTTGTGTAATGTTTTCATCTAAAGTTGTAATGTGAACGACCTGTTCATCAATTTGACTAAGTCTTTTGGTTTCGTTTTCCTACACCATGTTAGACAATCCATAATTTGTTTACAAGGTTCCCATAAGGTCGGAGGTTTGGACCCTCCTTTTAGTGCCAAAAATGTTAACAATAAAACTTGTCAACATCCCTAAAGCTATGTGGAAAACAAAAAATATTGTTTACGCTTAAAAAATGAGACCTTCTGAAATTATCATTCCCTTCGAAACCCCATTTTGGATTGGTTGACTTGCATAAATTGCTTTTGGAGTATGGACTTATGAAAACATTGATGGTAATTGATAGTTCTAATCAACCTTATGGAAATGAAGGTTAATGAGAAAGCACCTCCTTCGAAACCTCATTTCCGAGTGAGTCGAAAGAGGTAACTTACATTAGACATTCATTCCTTTCGACTGTGTCAAAAGCGCCATTTTGCCTTTGAGGTCAAGTGTTTTCTTTCGATACATTGTTTACATTCTTTTAGGTAGAACTCCATAGAAAGGGTTATATGTATTGTCGAATGCGTGCACCTTTTCAGGGAATTCATCTACGTAGGACTGCTATCATTTGTACATCAAATCCTTTTCGAAACGCCTCTTTTGACCAGGTCAAACGGGATTTTTATTCTTTCGAAGTAGATCTAATTTACAATATGAAAGCTTTATGTTATATATGCATTGGAATATCATCTTGGGTAACATAAGCTCTATGAACTCACTTGAATCGGAACAACATTATCATCTTTGTTATTTTAATTATCATTAAACATGATGATAATGTGATTCGTATGAATATTATCCGAAATGATTCCATGGCATCGCATAATATAAAAAGGAATTAAGAAGATAAGCTATCATCATATGCAATTGATCATTTGATAAGCTAATAACTGAAATGATCTCCCACGAAATCCAAATTTTTATTGAATCCATGTGCTTCCTCTTTTAACATAAGCCAAATTGAGTTACAAGTATGAGTGCATTTCCACAAATTGATTTGGGTTACAAAGATTTGATCTTTCTAAATAAGAAATGGGAGAATGAGTTTAGGATTCCAAAATCCGGTCCCCCAAAATCGGACCCCTAGGGTTTTATTTATAGATGCAGGCCAGCCTCCCTTTCGCGCCCATCCTTTCGATTCAGTTAGAAGGTCTTCCTCCAATATTTCGCATGCGTTGTTTCAACGCGATCGAAAGGCCTTCTTTTAGTTTTCTACGCGCCTGTTTTCTACGCCATCGAATTGCTTTCCTTTCAAGCTTTTTTATCCATTCTTTCACCTCTTATCTTCTTATTCTAGATCTTTCGACCCAGTCGAAAGGATCTCTTTGACAACCTTTCGCTGCCGTAAAGGTCCGAGTGCCTCTTTTTCTTTGCTTTTTACTGGACTGCTTTCGACTTCATCGAAAGTGTGATAGAAGCGTTCTTCACTTTATGTTGCTATACTATTACAAGTGAAAAATGGGTTGAGATTTCGCGTTGCTTCGAAAGGGATAGAGAGTGAGTCTTAATGAAAGGACTCTTGGCCTTCATGTAGGATTTTAATCATGCTTTCGAAAGGTTCCATCCATTTCGAAAGGCTTGTCCATGCTTTCAAAAAGTGTATTGGTATCAATTATTCAAGCGGTAAATTGACAACGATGAAACTTTCTATTTTGAGGGAATTAGTTCATGTGTGCAAGCATTTCATTCAATACCTTCGAAAGGTGTCTCAAACCTATTCCTGCCTTTCTTATATATGTGAATCCATCTGCATCGAAAGGTCTTAGTGAGGCAGAACGGTAACCTTTCCTTCTTTTTGCACCTTTTCGAAATCTTTTTTCCCGTTTATCATTTGTAATGGCACCTAGTGCTCGCGATTCCTTCAAAAGCCATCTCAATGCCTTCGAAACACTCTTCTTTGAACTTTGGCGAAACCCATGTCTTCAATTTTAGTAAAGTCTACCACTTTTATAAGCCTTCTTTCATACCTTTGTTCTTAGAGGGATTTTATGGTAACAGTAATAAAAAATCCCACAATCTCCACCTTGATACAATATTTCCAAAAATGTCTTCCGAAACTCTAAACAATATATCCAAGGAAACAAATGTCTCCACCATAATGCTAAACCATCCTCCAAACTATGCATACCCGCCAATCGAATATGCACATCATCAACAGATCATAATTGCTTGTAATACCACGAAGACCTCCAAGTTGGCATTGTGGTTTTCCGTTATTGGCTCCACCTTGATTTAGACAGACTTGTCTCTCCAACCCAACTTCACTCGTATAATATTTTGCAATCTTTATGGTTTTTCCAAGCAATGAATAAATATTATTGCTTTTCCTCTCTGTGCGTAGCACCTCTTCGCTACCCTTTCAAACTCTTCTTACTCCACCTTGAGTCGAGAAGGTACAACCTTTCCCTTCCAGCCGACCAATAGAAATAAGATTTCTATTAATTTCTGGGATATGCCTACCCCTGTAAGCGTCCCCAAACTTCCACCATCCATCTTCAACCTGACAGAACATGTGCCTTGAACATGTAGATCTCCACCATTAGTAGACTTCACCTTGCATGCTTTATCTTTATAATCAGTGAATGCTTCCTTTTGATTGCAAATGTGGAAACATGCACCAGAATCTAGCACCCACTCTCCTCCCCTACTCATATCAACACAAAGAACATCATTGCTAATGCCAAAGTTTACCTCCTCATCACGGCCTACCTCCAACTTATTTTTGCTTCCTTCTTGAGTTTTCACTCTCACTTTATCTTCTCTTAATTTATTGCAAAATTTCAGCCGATGGCCTAGTTTTTCGCAGTAATAAAAAATGAAGTCTCGATTCGTATTTGGTTTGAAAGAGCGTCTTTCTCTCCTTGCAAGATGGACCTCTTCCAATGGATTTGTAATTTTCTTTTCTTCAGTGACCTTTCCTTCCGATGAATTTATCCTCCGCATCTCCTCATTAAGAAGGCCGCTAACCATAGTTCTATGGAAAAAACACCACTAGAATTTGAATTGTTCAACGTGACTACAAGTGTTTCCCAACTTTTAGGCAATAAGCTCATTAATATCAAAGCTTGAGTTTCATCATTAACTTTGAAGCTTACCGCCGCCAATTGGCTCACAATCGCTTCAAAGTTGTTGAGATGTTCACAATCGATTCATTTTCCTTTACTTTTAGATTGACTAACCTTCTCATCAGAAATGCCTTATTTGTCATAGATTTTTTTGCATAAATCCCTTTTAATTTCTTCCATATTCCAAAAGCAAATGTTTCACAAGCAACGATATGAAACACAAAATTCTCCATAAACACCGAATTACCGTCGCTGCCTTCCTATCCAAAATTTCCTACTTTGCCTTAGCTATGTCGTTTGGCTTTTCCCCTTTCTTTTTCAAGGGTTGGTGAAGATCATTAAGATAGAGATAATCTTCCATCTTTTCCTTCGATAACCCCCAGTTACTTCCATCGAACTTTTCAACACTTACTCTATAGTTAAACACTCTTCCAAAAATTTGTGCAGTTGGTACCAACCATTAAGAATTTTATGGGATCACAATACAATTAGATTTAGAAGTAAAAGTAGTGAGAAAGCAAACACAAATAATTCCCTAAAAAAGAAATTATCGAGTCAACCAAGAAAATACAAAAGAGACTTAAAATTGAAAAGAAATCTCAATCCGGAACACCCAACAAAATGCTTTTTCCACACATCTAATTAATGAACCATATTCATATCTATTTATATTAGTTTTGATTAAATGCAATCTTTAACCAACCATTTTTATTTCCATCTTCCAAAATAAATCATTCCCATATAGATAATTTTTTCCTTTTTTAGTGCAATAAAAGAGGCAATTAATTATCTTCAAAATCAACATATCCATAAAAAAGGAAACGTATTTTAGCCATAAATCCACCTTGACTAAAATATTTCCAAAATTTATTTTGATTTTGAAATATTATACTACAAAATCCAACACCAACTGTAAGGAAACTAGGCTCTGTTATGCAAAGACATTAGTCAAAATTAAAGCAGATGCAGACTTACCATATGAGGCATACATTTCGATGCATGATGGGGAAAACTTGGTGCAAAAAATAGAGTATGAATGGATTCCTCCAAGGTGTGAAAGGTGTGCTTGTTTCGAACACCAAAGTGAAAATTGTGTTACAAAAAAAGTTTGGAAGAAAAAAGAAAATCGGATGAAAACCTAATGCAAGAAAACGAGGAAGATAACAATGGTAATATGCAGGTTGATAAAAACATGAATACTGAAAAGATGCATCTGATAACTTGGTGAATGTAGACACTACATCAAAGAATTAAGCAAACCTAGGCAATGGTAATGGAACAAATTCAGCAAATTTGAGAGGCAAAACTTCACAAAAAGAGGATGTAAACAATCACATACAGGAGGAAAGTGCAAATTCTGATCAGAACTCGCAAGATCCCAATCCGAAGGCCATGAATAGAGGAATAATAGATGATCTAGAAAAGATCAATGCTTACCCCATGGTGATCTCAGAATCAATAGAAAACCAAAAGTAAAAAGGGGATTATAAACAAATCATTGAGACACCTCCTCCTAAGGATGTCTCAAGCATAAATATAGACATTGAAACAATGAATCTTGGTAACGACTTTGACACTAATATTCAATTAAATATAGAACTTTTTTCTGAGATGTCGAAAATCCCTGATCTCACACAGATAGCTAGTCACTTAACTCCATAATCCAGGAAGACAATGTCACAACAAGCCATTCAGAATGCTGTAAGTCAGCCTATTTCTACCTCTCCACCTACAAGCAAAGAAAAAAAAGGAAGAGTAGGCCGAAAAAGTTCAAGGATATAACAAGTCTTGATAATTCAGATGATGTAGAGAATAGTGACTTCAAAAGAAAATACATTATCAAAATACTAAATGGGATGAACTGATTATACGAAACAAGAAGCCCTTCAAGAAAAGCAGTAGGAAGTTGAATGTGAGAGATAAGGAAGACAGTAGCGGTGTTTCTCTATATCTGTAAGACGTATTCTTTGGTGTATCCTTTATATTTTCATCGTTTTATATATAGACCATGAGATTATTGCTTGAAATGTAAGGGTGCTTAATTCCCTTAAAAGAAAACTAGAATTATCCAACCTATTACACACTTATAAACCTAGTGTTATAGGTCCATCGAAGCATAAGTTAGATAATTTTAAAATAAAGGATTATTAGGTCAAAAGTCTAACTAATTGGAATATTGTAAATAACAATCATTAAAGGGGTAATGGTAGGATCATGATTCTTTGGGACTCTAATATTGGGATGTAAGTCATCAAATATATAATTTTCGATTTATTCACCGCACTTATATAATTAAAGGAGGCTTTCAACTTGAAACCACCTTTGTACATGCATCAAATAGTGAGAGTGAAAGAGAAATTCTATGGAATCAACTAGAACAATTAAAAAAAAGAATAGATAAACCTTGGATGATTATTGGAGATTTTAATACCATTATGCATGCTTTTGAAAAAAGGGTTAATGTAATTCCTTTCAAAAAATTGAAAAGGATAGACAATTTCATGCTTAAGACTGGTTTGGTAGAACCAATTACTACAGGAAATAAATACACCTGGAAATCAGAGGAGTTCAGAAATATACACTATAAGCTAAATAAAGTTATAGTTAATCAAAATTTTACAAACGCCTTTTCAGATTTCGAGTGTATTACTTTACACTAAGCCTCTAGTAATCACACACCTATTCACATTTCACTTTCAAATAATATTTTAACAAAGAAAAATACCCCATTTAAATTTGTTAATGGATGGGTATATGAAGAAGATTATAGAAATGTGACCAAAAGTAGTATAACCGTTAATTTACAGGGCACCGCCCAGTATAAATTTAACAGAATGCTCCAAATAACCAAGGGCAACTTGAAAATATGGAATAAAAATAGAAACAAAAATGAATTAATATATATTTGATAGGAGTGTGAAATGTTGCAAAATGAAATATATAGATTGCTCAGACTTTACTGAAGTCAACAATTTTTTTGAGCTCAAAACGATCTTATTAAGTCATTGCATGTGCAATCTATCAATATGAGGCAAAAGGCAAAGGTAGGCTGGCTTACTAATAAGGATGAAGCAAGTAAATTTTTTTATGCAAAAATGTCTAGTAAAAAACATAAAAATGATATTGGAAAACTCATAGACATAAAGGGTAAGTCATTAATGAAATATCTTAAAGGGAGGCTATAAAATATTTTGAAAATTTATATAACTCCAGTTCGTATAATTTTTTTTCCCAAAAGTAGAAACAAAATATTTACTAAATAATAACTACCAAGACATTTTACTTGCTCCATTACGTATGATAAAGACTAAAAATATTATTTTCGATGCAAATGTTGATAAAAGTCCTGGCCCTGATGGGTTTGGACTAAATTCTATAAAGTTCATTGGAGGGAAATTAATACTAACATATTTGATGCAATCATTGAGTTCTTTAGGTTTGGAAAAATTCTAAAAAATTTAAGCATACTTTTTTACCTCTAGTGCCAAAGGTAAAAAGTTTCCAATAGACTAGAGGATTATAGACCCATAGCATGTTGCAACTTTGTATATAAAATAATTTCAAATATTTTGTGTAATGGAATGCAAATATTTTTGAGATACTTAATTTCAGAAAATCGGAGTGCTTTTATACATAGTAGGCTTATTTCAGAAAACACTTTACTAGAACATGAGTTGGTAAGAAATTTTGATACTAAAAATAGTAACCTTATGTGTATAAAGATAGACCTTCACAAAGATTTTGACAAAATTAATAGGCATTTTATAATATATAATGCTGCAAATGGGATAAATGATAAATTTTATGCTTTGGATAATGAATGCATAAATAATGTAACATACTCGATGATTGTTAATGGATCTCCCAAGGGCTTTATACATAACAATAGGGGAATTAGATAGATAGACCCACTTTTCCTATTTATTTACCATTGTTATGGAGTTTTCTCAATATTACTTGAAATTTAGAAAATAAATGGAAATATCAAGCCAATAAATAGAACTAAACCTTCTATTTTGCATTTATTATATGCTGATGATCTACTGCTATTTTTAAATGCGGATTTACAAAGTGCCAGGACTATTATCAAAATATTTGAAAAACTAGGAGACTGTGCAGGTTTAAAAGTAAATGATTGCATAAGTAAAGTATACTTTAGTAAAGACTGTACAAGAAAGGAGGAAATTCCAAGTATTTTAAAATTCAAGGAAGGTTGTCTACCAGGCAAATATTTGGAATAAGGGAATCTCCAAAATGTCTCATTGTGCATGCTTTTCTTTATTAAACAGACTTCCAACCAGACATAAATTCAAGTGGAAAAAAGATAGGGAAATCAAATGCCTACTTTGTAAAAACGAAGATGAAAACATAAAACGCTTATTCTTTGACTGTGAGTATTCAAGGCACATTTGGTTCATTGCCGAAAAAGTTAAACTTCAATCTACAACAAGCAGTGCAAAGCATTAGGGAAAGCATTCATTACATACAAAAGAACTACAAAGCAAAATCAGAAGACTATTAAAAAAGCTTCCATATTGCCAACCACAGTAATATACCGCATATGAAGAGAAAGTAACAGAAGATCACAAACATAAAGAAACAGAAAGTATCCAACTATGGAAAACAATCAACTTTGAAAGCCAAATCCTTCTCGGAAAGGAAAAAAAGCAAGCAGAACTAGAAGTAACATATATCAGAGCATGCGGGAGTTTGGCAACTATGAAGAAAGAGTTGAAACATCCTTATATTGTGGGAAATGTACCACTGATATTCTCTGAGGCAGATTCTCACATCATCTACTAAACACAACTGGACTACCAAGCGGCCGATGTCTCCCCCAAGCCAAAAGCTTCTCCAACAAAAAAAACCCGTTAGTTGACTATGAAAGAGAGACATATTACAAAAATGATATAAACAGGCTACCTGATTTGGAGGAGGACTACCGCATTAATCATCGAAAGCTGGATCAAATAGGGAAAGAAGCTACAGTTAACAAATAAGCTTTCAATTTATGGATCAGAAATAGAGACTTGTGAAATGTTAAAAGGGCTGGACACGATTGATCTATTGCTAAAATCAAAGAAAATATCTACAAGGGAAGTCAACAAGCAAATTATTATTCTAACCATTAAGCTATTTTAAGAAAAAATGATAATAATTTAAATTTTGGCTTACCTAATTTGAACATAGGTAGCAGCTTGTCCAACGGCAAGCTTAAAGAGGATAGCTTCCTATAGCAAAACATTTTTTTACAATTTGAAGTCAATAATCAACGTATGGGAGAGGAATAATTCATAAGCAACTTAAATGGTCGGGTTTGTCGCTTATATATTTGAAGCAGAGGGAAGAGTATTAAGCTTCAAGCATATGAGAAATAAGCAACGGGCGAACTCAAAAGCTCGAGCTACAGCAGTGGAGCTAAAGAAATCACTACAGAATAAAGAAATAGAGGAGCAAATGTAATAAAGAGAGGACGTATGAGCCTTGTTTGCACAAAAAATGGGCAAACACCTCCAAGTCGTATTATTTAATTGATTTTATGTGGTTTTCAATGATTTGGACGACTTATGCAAATATGTAAAAAGCAGGGACTGAACTGTAAAAGACACACAGATTTATAGTGGTTCGGCCAGAACGTGCCTACGTCCACTTTATATGTTATTATCCTTTTTCTTTCAGATTACAAGTACAAAGCTTTGTATACAAGTATATGAAAGTTGTTTGAAAGTTCTTTCCGTGCTTGAGCTCTCAAACTTGTCTGCCATTGTTGTACCCCTGCCCTTCTATTTATAGAGTGAGGTTGGGGGCAGGGGTCTTGGATGTATATAGCTGCTGATGGGCCTGGGCTGAAGCAATCTGGTCTGGCATATCTGGTTCGGCGAAGCTTGGTTCGGCCGTGCTTGGAGTGGTTGATCCGGAGGTTTATTCGGTAGAGGGTGGAAAGATGGTTGGCTTGGCAGGGAAGTGGAAAGATGTTGGTTCGGCATTGGCTTCTGGATCGGTGGTGGTGATGGGAGCTGGTTCGGTGGGGGGTGTCTGGGAGCTGGTTCGGTGATGGAGTATTGTGGACCGGTAGTGGATGGGCCGATAGTAGGAGTATGGTGGACCGGTGATGGAGTGGACCGGTGGTAGGTGGTTTGGAGGTTCATTCGGTAGTGGGTTTAGAGGTGTTGGTTCGGCATGAAGGCGGTGTTGGTTCGGCATGGAGCTTGGACCGGTGATGGGTGGTTCGGTGGGGGAGTGTATATATGTTGGTCCGGTGAGGCCTGCGACCGGATGGAGCATGACCGGATGGCCTTTGGTTCGGCAAGGAGGTGTTGTTTTGCTCGATGGGCTTGGTTCGACGAAGGATGGAAAATCATGGGTGGAAACACGCCCACCCAAAGTGGGGCACGTGCTTGCATATGTCGCGCTTTGCTTTAAGTTGGATACCTGGTATAGCTTTATTCGGTTTGAGGTGCCGAACCTGTTGGTCCGGTGTGCCGAACCGGTTGGTCCGGTGCTTCTGCGCTCGTCTATATATAGGGGCTACACCCCCTTAGTTATTCCTTACCGATTCAGAGAGAAACCGAATTGATTGAGTGCCGAATCGACCTTGTGCCGAATCAGGTACACTTTTTGCCGCCGAATGAGCTTAAGTCTCTAGCGCCGAATGAACTTTGGGTTGAGAATGCCGAATGAAATTTTAAACCTTTAATACCGGATGGACTTTATGCCGAATGGGCTACGCCGATTGAGCTTTCATATTTGAATCTTGAGTGGAACACTAGACCTATATTCACCTGCTCGCTTTATGCACTTGCTTGCTTATATTTCCATACTTCTTGTTTAACGTGCTTTTGCTTTTGTGTTTGTAGATAAATGTCTCACAAAGTGGAAACTCGATCAGATAGAAAGAAGTCCAAGGATAGAGAAGAGTCTTCTTCCGTGCCCCCAGCCCAACCAGGACCGGCGCAACATGGACCTGCCCCGAGGTCGTTAGTGGATGGGTATGGTCCCAAGGAACTTCTGGTCTCCCCTCCCGATTGCTTTCCTAGCTCCCTAAAGGAGGAGCAACTTGATGTTATATCTCGTTCTTTCGGGATAGATAGAGCGCTTATGCGGTTGCCGGGGGACGGAGTGATGCCGTACAATCCCCCTGAAGGATATTTTGCGTATAGTAGGTACCACTGCATGTGTGGGGCCATTCCTCCCATTAATACCTGGATAGTCAGCTTCATTACTTATCTGAAGGTGGCTCCTTTCCAGCTTCAGCCCAATTCCTACGCCATCTTGGTGTGCTTATACATTATTTTCCAAAGAAGGTACGGGCGCCCCCCTTCCAACCGGGAGATCCGGTATCTGTATAACTTGAGAAGTTACAAGAAGGGATCTCCGTACGTTAGCTTGGAAGCGGCTGTTTCTTTCAAACCAGTCCTGGACCTATATTCGAAGCTTAGTATGTTTAAGAAAGAATGGTTTTTCATCAGGGATGACTCCGTTTCCTTCCGCCTTTTCACTTCTGGCTGTGAGTTGAACTTCATTTATAGTTTCCTTGTTTCGGTTGCAACGCTTCTTCTTATATGCTTTCATTTCTTGCTAGCGACAGGTGGCTTTGCGGTCGTGGAGAATGATTCCTTAGTTCAGATGGCTGCGGAAATAAGAGCCATTCCGGGACGGGATCGGTCGGCTTCTTACTTGATCAGGAACGCTACTCTCCTGGAGCACAACTTGGTCCTCCCACGCCAGTCCGTGGTTAAGCAGAGAGATACAACCGAGGAGAAGGCTGCCAAAGCCAAGGAAGGGGCCACGGTGAAGAGTGGCAAGAGGGAACCTTTTACAAAGCCTCCCGTTGTCGGAGGTAAGAAGCTTAAGAAGTCTGATGGTCCCTCTCCTAGCACTTGCCCAATTGTCCCGGGAGAGGAAGATGTGGAGGAAGATAGAGGTGAGGGTGAAGGAGGAGATGGACAGAGTGGTGGCGGCGTCAATGCCTTAACCTCTGGGCAAGCGGGAGAGATTCATGAGTGGACGGATGATGCTTTCCGTCAGGCTTTTGGGGAGTCGGAGGAAGGATCGGCTTTGGTTGAGAAGGCAAAGGAGGTTGACAAGGTTGGGGCTGGCGCCGATTCATTCTCTAAGAGTTCTTCAGCTACGGCGACTCCAGTGATTCAAGGTGAACTTTTGACTTCTGCAGACTCCATTTACGATAGGGACTTAGGAATATTTTATGGTTCGCTTCCATCCTGGAATGAGATTCAGGACTTATTGCAGTATCCTACTCCTCCGCAGGGTTTGTATAATAGATGTGTCTTCTCACTCTTTTAACTTGACATATTTCTCGAATTATAGACCATTGTATGTTCGTAACACTTGGCTTTTATTCCAGGAGCAGGTAAGGCGACCAAGTCATCAGATATTCGGCACCACCTCGAACAGTATAAGCTACTCAAAGCTTCTGCCAATCCAAAGCCGCCAACTAGCCGTTCTGGGGATGTAGTTAGATATCGCCCTCTTCTTGGAGTCATTGAGGAAGATATGTAAAAGAGGAAGAGGGGCCGATCTTCGTTTGAACCTTCTCCTGGCCCCCAGCCTCCAGTCCAGCCCATCCATGACATTACTGAAGAGGATACTGAGTTTATGCCTTCCCCCCAACCGTCCGAAAATCCAACCGTCACTCCGATAGGCCATCCTGGTTTGGATCGCAACCCCTTTGCCGGCCACCCGGATCTGGACCCGAGTTTTCAGGATATCTCTTTTGACAAGGTCACGGGTGAGCATCTTCTTCCCCGCAATCCCATGGTACGGGTGCTTGATGAGGCTAAGTCATTAGACCTCGATTTGCTTACCACTCGGATTGTGACCATGGGGAATGAGGCCAAGGCAAGTATCGATCGGGTGGCTGAGGAAACCAAGAGGTTAATGGAGCATCATGCTCGACTGGCCAGGGCTGGGGAGGAAATCGGAAGTGCTAACATCCGATTGCGGCTACAGGTTTCTAATCAGGCCAAGCAGCTTGCCGATCAGGCTATCCAGATATCCCAGCATGAGGCGGCCACCCGACGACTAAAGAAAATCATGGAGGAGGCTAGCAAGGCTGAGTTGCGAAAGGTGGAGGCCGCCTGCAAGGAGCGGATTGACATAGCCATTGCTATGGTGGACGAGGTTCGGAGGGCGGATCTCGAGCAAGTAGAGGAGTTATCTGGGAGGCTTGAGGCCGCAGAGCTTGCTCAGGCCAGGCTAAAGGAAGAGATGGAGGAAGTGAGGAGGTCTCTTCAGGCTGACCGCTTGAGATATCGATCGGAGAGGGATGTTACCGTCGCCAAGTTGTTGTCCTCCGAGGCCTGGGTGAGGGAGTTTGAGGAGAATGAGGGGATGATGGATGAGATGTTGCAGGATATGTACTTTCGTACCTGGAAGCAGGGTAATCTATCCTGGATGGATGACTATCTCCGGGTCATGGCTAGGATATATCTCCGGGCTTTGGAGGAGGCCAAGGACGATGCAGATAAGGAAAGTGGAGCGGCATTCAGGATGGACATGGTAACCGCCCAGTTCTCGAAGGAGGAGAAGGTAGCGGTGAAGGAGGGGATGCGGCTACTTGCTGCGGAGGAAGCCGGTGTGCAGTTGGGGGATGAGGACCAAGAAGCGGGTGCTGGTGAGTTCTCCCTATTTTAGTTTTTCATGACTTGATCGTCCGTTGTTGGTTTAATGGATTCCTCTTCTGAATTGGACAGGTGGGACTTCTGATAAGCATGCTGGGAGCTCCGACCCTGCGGCTAAGTAGGCTTGGAAAGTTGGTAGGATGAGGGTGAGGTGCGGACGCAGCTGGTTCCTTGTCCGGATTCGGTCACCTTTTGATTTCCTTTTATCGCTGTTTATGTTAGTCCAAAACATTGATGTGACTGTAATAATATTGTTTATGATGAATGACTTTATGTAATTTCATAACATAAGCTGATTCCTTTATGTTGGAATTTTATCGCTATTTTGTTGTGCTGTGTAAGTGATGTAACTATGCATGTTACTAGTGGCTTGACTGTGCCTGATGCCAAGTTTTTTGCTTAAAGTATAATTTTCTCATTTTGCAACGTAAATGTGATGTGTGAATATGAACTACAGCTATGCATTAATGTATAAAAGTAGAAGGTACCGCCCTTCATGTTTCGGCTGTGGACGGCAACTTCGTGCGCCCTGTAAGACTAAGCACGGAATGCTGTTGAGTGTCTCGTCATCCGATTGTATGTTTCTGTTCCCATTAGCGAGCGTTCCCTATTTCATGTCCTGTACTTTCAAGTACCGTTACGGAGAATAGGAGAAAAGTTTTAAATGAAATGGAAATATAGGAAAAGTAAAACTTCCAGTCACGGAAGGCCGTCGATGTGCATAAGTTCGTGGCAAAAGGGTTTTGTAGTCACTTTCCCTAGCTGTGGGTCTTGGAGACATTTGTCACCCATCTTACGCCTCTGCGGTGAGTTTTCTTTTTTACCACAGCCGCACTTAAGACACATCAGAGCCGATCGCGCACAGTAACTACCCGGGCCATTATGGACCATAATCGCGGGTATTATTCGATTTATTGTGGACGGCTAGCGTGGGGGCCGATCGTCAACTGTGAACTGCCCCTGGCTGACCACACCTTATGTTGGGGCTTATGGTCGGTTCACAGTTTCCGGCGAGCCGAATCGCTGTAATGAGCTGCCATGGCATAATCGGCCTTCTCGGTGGCTTATACTCGGCTCATTACAGTCGGCTTTAAGGGCCGAGGCAAACAATGAGTTAACTCGCGGTAGAGGGATACCGGAGCAAAGTGTCACATTGGCGAGGGCATAGGATCGTAGCGTACCTGTTAGATTTTGTCTAGGTGGAGTTGTGCTGTGAAGCTCTAAATGAAAATGTCGTTTGCAAAGGATTTTGCTCAAAAGAAAAAGATAAAGCTTAACAAGTAGCCAAGATACAAAGGAACAAGTTAACAAGAGCCAAGTTTTTTAAAGTGGTTCGGCACGAAAATGACTATGTCCACCGATTCTCTTTGTTAATTCACTTCATATGGGCAGTACAAGTTAAGAAAAGTATCGACGGAGGTGTCGGATGTTCCATGCCCTCTGGAACACCTCTCCGTCCACTGTTGACAAAATATAAGCTCCGTTGTGGAGATCTTTATGAATTACATATGGTCCGTCCCAGATGGGGTCCAGTGCCCCGGGGCGCGGAAAGATTCGCTTGAGGACAAGATCTCCTTCTTGTAAGCTGCGATGCTTGACTTTGGAGTTGTATAGTGCTGCCACTTTTTGTTTGTGAGCTGCTACTTTGAGTGCTGCATCATTTCTTCTCTCCTCAATCAGATCCAAAGACATGAGGAGGAGTTCTTCATTTTCTTCTGGGTTGTAGTGGATCCTACGGTGGGAAGGCACTATAGTCTCAACTGGGAGCATTGCCTCCGATCCGTATGCCAAAGAGAAAGGAGTATGCCCTGTTGATGTTCTGAAAGATGTGCGGTAGGCCCAAAGTGCCGTAGGAAGTTGATCCACCCAAGCGCCCTTTGACTTTTCAAGTTTCTTCTTGATCAGTGTTTTGAGAATTTTGTTGACAGCTTCGACTTGGCCGTTTGCCTGGGGATATGCCACGGATGAGAAGCTTTTGTGAATCCTGTGCTCTTGGCACCAGTTGGTGAATTCCTTGCTGTCAAACTGAAGTCCATTGTCTGATATGATTTTGAGTGGTAGTCCGTACCTGCAAATAACATTTTTGATCAAGAAGTTAATGATTTTTGTCGAAGATATTTTATTCAGAGGTTCTGCTTCCACCCATTTGGTGAAATAGTCGACTGCTACTATAGCATATTTAGCTCCACCTCGGCCCATTGGCAGTTCACCAATCAAGTCAATTCCCCATACTGCAAAGGGCCAAGGGCTAGTCATTTGAGTGATCTCATTTGTTGGTAGTCGAGGAATTTTGGCAAATTTCTGACATCTGTCGCATTTCTTGACGAAGTTCAAGGCATCTTTGTTTAAAGTGGGCCAATACTATCCATATCGGAGTATCTTCTTTGCCAGAGTCTGCCCTCCAGTGTGATCTCCGCAGCTTCCTTGATGGATGTTGGATAAGGCTTCCCTGGCTTCCCTTCCAGCGATACACCTTAATAAGGGATTAGAGAAGCCGCGCCGATAGAGGATGCCTTCTTGTAATGTATAGCGGGAAGCTTTCCTTAAGATTTTCTTGATTTCGTTACGCCTGTCGGGCAGTGTGCCATCTTGTAAATATTTCCGGATAGGAGTCATCCAGGTTTCTTTGTCGATCGCAGCTATCAGATTCACTTGCTCGAAACTTGGTGCCAGCTGTTTTGAGATGGTTAATGCTCCGAAAATAGTGATGTTCTTCATGCTAGCTTGTTTGCCTAGTTCGTCGGCCTCTTGATTCTCTTCTCGGGGAATGTGTTTGATTAAATAGTGATCTAATTGATTAAGCAGTAGCCTGGTCTTCTTTAGATACGCTGTGAGTCGTTCTCCTCGAGTCTGGAACTCTCCCAGTATTTGATTTACAATAAGTTGAGAATCACTATGGAGACATAAAGAACTAACTCCAATTTCCAGTGCAAGTTCTAATCCTGCTATCACTGCTTCGTATTCTGCGTCATTGTTGGTGGCAGCGAATTCCAATCTTAGGGCGTAGTGCAGCTTCTTTCCCCTGGGGGTGATTATCACAACACCTGCCCCCGAGCCTTGTTCGTTCGATGCTCCATCTACGAAGAGATTCCACTTGATATCTTCTGCTATTTCAGATTGGTCCTTACCTTCGCTAGTAGTGAATTCAGCAATGAAATCAGCTATGGCTTGCCCCTTGATAGCGGTGCAAGGATGGTAAGTGATATCATATTGACTTAGTTCGATGCACCACTTAAGTAATCGCCCAGAAGTGTCGGGGCGATGGAGCACTTGCCTTAGCGGTTGATCGGTTAAAACTCTGATGGAATGAGACTAGAAATAGTGTCGCAGTTTTCGCGACGTGATAATCAAACAGTATGCTAGCTTTTCAAGTTTAGGGTATCTGACTTCTGCCCTTGTGAATTTCTTGCTTATGAAGTACACTGGCCGTTGTGTGTGGTTTTCTTCTCTTACCAAAGCGGCGCTTAGAGCATGGGATGACACAGCAAGATATAGGTATAGTTCTTCGCCTTCATTCGGAGTCGAGAGTATTGGTGGCCGTTGGAGGTGCTCGATTAGGTTAAGGAAAGCTGCTGAACATTCGTCGGTCCACTCGAATTTTCCCTTGTCTCTCTTCAGGGTTTCAAAAAAGGGAACGCATTTGTCGGTTGCTTTAGAGATGAATCGGCTTAGGGCGGCCACCTTCCCGTTTAGGCTTTGCATTTCTTTCCGAGTGGATGGTGTCTTGATATCTTGTAAAGCTCGTACTTGTTCGTGGTTTGCTTCAATACCCCTGGCATGAACGATGAATCCCAAGAACTTTCCCGATGATACTCCGAAGGAGCACTTTAGAGGGTTCAGCTTCATTCCATATTGGCGAAGTACTTGAAACATCTCGTCCAGGTGGTTTATATGGTCGTTGGCTTTCCTCGATTTTACCAGCATGTCATCCACATAAAATTCCATAGTTCGTCCTATCAGTTCTGCAAACATCTTGTTGACGAGGCGCTGATAAGTAGCTCCGGCGTTTTTAAGTCCAAATGGCATTACCTTGTAGCAGTACAATTCTCGGTCAGTGATGAAGCTAGTGTGGTCTTGATCGGGGGCGTGCATAGGGATCTGGTTATATCCTGAGTATGCGTCCATAAAGGATAAAAGTTCGTGTCCGGTAGTGTTGTCCATGAGTTGGTCGATTCGGGGGAGTGGGAAGCAGTCTTTCGGGCAAGCGTCATTTAAGTTGGAGAAATCGATGCATGTTCGCCACTTCCCATTAGCTTTCTTTACCAGTACTGGGTTGGCGATCCATTCCGGGTAGATGGCTTCACGTATGAAATCATTGGCAAGTAAGTTCTTTACTTCTTCCTCTAGGGCTGCTGATCGTTCTGCCCCCATGCTTCTCTTTTTCTGCTTTACTGGCACCTTCGTGGGATCGATGTTCAGTACGTGGCATGCTACATCTGGGGAGATTCCTGTCATATCGGCGTGCGTCCATGCAAATACATCCATGTTGTGGCGAAGAAAATCAATGAGTTGATCCTTTAACTCTCCTTTTAGTTGAGATCCGATCTTCAATAGTCTACTCGAGTCATGTTTGTCTACAGCTACGAATTCCATAGCCTCTGCAGGCTCGGCGGTGGCCTCCTCCTCTTTGTCCCTGGGGTCTAATTCGTTGAAAGGATCACTGGTATATCGAAGAGGAGGGGCTTTCTTTAGTTGCTATGCTTCCAAGCTTTTCATGCAGAGAGTAATCTCTGCATTTTTCCCTTTATCTTTTCTGCGATTATTGCGAAGTTCGGTCATATAGCAGTCTCGAGCAGCATCTTGATCTCCTTCCACTTCTCCTATTCCGTTATTTGTGGGAAATTTCATCTTCAGGCACCATGGGGCTAGGACAATTTGGAAGTCGGACAAGGCTGGTCTTCCCAAGAAGGCGTTGTAGGACGAATGGTTCTTTATTAGTACGAACGTTTGTTTTCGCACAGCGGAGCGGGGATGGCTGCCTATTTCGACAAAGAGGTCCAGTTGCCCGAGGGGTAACTTTGCATCTCCAGTGAAACCATGTAGTGGTTTGTTGCAGGGAGATACATCCTTCATTGACAGCTACATTTTGTCGAAAGCATGCTTGAATAGGATATTTACTGAACTTCCAGTGTCTATTAAAATTCGAAAAACTTTGGCTGGACCGAACCAGGCAGAGATGACCATAGGGTCCATGTGTGGGTACTGTCTTCCCTCTAGATCACGCTTACTGAATGTGATGTCGTCACTCTCTTTCCGTTTTGGGTGGCGTTCTTCTGTAAAAGAGTTAACGTAGCCTTCATTGTTTCTAAGTGACTTGCCGTATCTTTCCATCTCTGCCCAGCTTCTGTCGGCGATGTGTGGTCCTCCCGAGATGGTATGGACCACTATCTTCTCTTGACTAGAGCCGCTGGTGTCGCGATTTCCTCCACTTACTTCTGGGAGGGGTAGCCTAAGATTCTCACTGGCAGGAGTCGAAATCCTGTTCTGGCTCTTCACATAGCGTTCCAGCCTCTTCCTTCTGATGTGTTCTTCAATTAAATCCCGGAGATGGTGGCATTCATTGGTGTCATGTCCATGGGATTCGTGGAAGCGGCAGAACTTTCCTGACTTGAGTGCGTTATCTGACTCCTTCTTGTGCGGGGGGTGCTTGTATCTAACTTCGTCTTGAGTGGCCAGGAAGATGTTTTCGATCGTTTCATTCAAAGGAGTGTAAGAGTCAAATCTTGGTCCTGGTCGATATAAGCGCTTTTCTCCCTTTTTGCCCCCAGCATTGTCTCTAGAGTCATTTCTTCAAACATCTTTTGCTGCAGCGAGGAACCTGTCTGGAGCCGTCTTGGCCTGTTGCCCTGATTGCCTCTCAGTGGCGGCGTCTTCAAGTCTCATATACTTTCCAGCTTCATGAACGAAATCCGGTAACGTAGCTGGTTTTTCTTTGGTTAGTCTTCTAGCAAATTTAGTATCTGGATGTACACCACCGCAGAGGGCCATTAGGATGAGTTTCTCGTCGGTGTCTTGGACTGCGGCTGCCGCGGCGTTGAATCGGCTTAGATATTGTTGCAGTGTCTCTCCGGATTTCTGTTTGACAGTAGATAGAGAATAAGCATCCTTGGGTTGCTCCACATGAATGCGGAACTGGCTAATGAACTTTTCTTTCAACATCTCCCATGAGCTGATAGATCCTTGGGGTAGATGGCAGAACCAGGAGGTAGTTAGGTCTGCTAGGAATAGCGGAAAGCATTTGCACAACACTCCTTCCGTTGCTCCGCTCATGAGCATATGCTGTGTGTATCTCTGCAAGTGTACAACGGGGTCGGAAGTTCCCTTGTACGGTTCCATCGTCGGCATTTTCCATTCTCGAGGGGTGATGGCGGTTTCGATGTCGCGGGTGAAAGGGCTGGTTACCCTAGCGCCTATCCCTCGATCCCTTTGCTCCCGTCGGACGCATTCCCTGAATAATCGTGCCATTCTTTCATCAGAATTTGGAGCGGACAAAAATGAGCTTGGTTCTTCCCTGCGGGATCGATCTCGTCCAGATGACCTGTAGGGATGGTATAGTCTATCACTTCTGACGTTATCCAGTGGCTGTCTTTGGCTGTTTGGATGCATGCTAGGACCAGCTACAGTTGGCCCCTGCCTTGATCTTCCCCTGTGGGGTTCTGTTTCGAGCATTTCCATGGGGTCAACTTCGGGATGGGTTCTAGCTCGGCTCCGTTCAGCAGGGTTTCTATGATTAGGAGGCATGACTGGCTCAGCTACATCCGACCCTCGCCTGGTGCCTCCCCCATTGGGTTCGGTTCCAAGCGCTTCCTCGAGTCGGAGTTCGGGCTGAGTCCGGGCGCGGCCCCTATCATTGTTGTTCCTGTTGATAGCTTCTTCGAAGAGGGAAGACCTTTGTTGTCTCCGAGATCCTCCAGATTGAGACTCACCCCATGATTCAGTGTTGCGGTTGGATTCTTCGGCATCCCTCAAGCGTGACATGAGTTGGTTCACCAATGCTTCTTGTTGGGATGCGAAGTGGTTAGTCACTTCAACCATAACTCTGTCTAGGTCTGCCCTAGTGATTGCTGCCGGTTGTTCCGCGGCAGGGGCTGTCGGAATTGCCTGATCTACATTTGGCACTACTGTCGTAGTGGGATGGTTCTCTTGATCTGGATCCACTGGATCTGGAGCGCTGCTGGTTGCAACGTTCTTTCCCTTGTTGGCGTCTTTTCTCGGCCTGGAAGTCATGTTTCCTAGGCAATGAAGGGTGCTATTGGGAAAGAAGGTTGAATGAGGGAAGCTGAAGCTTCGAGTTCCAAGTTCTCAGTGAAAGCACCAAAAATGTTTGCACAAAAAATGGGCAAACACCTCCAAGTCGTATTATTTAGTTGATTTTATGTGGTTTTCAATGATTTGGGTGACTTATGCAAATATGTAAAAAGCAGGGACTGAACTGTAAAAGACACACAGATTTATAGTGGTTCGGCCAGAACGTGCCTACGTCCACTTTATATGTTATTATCCTTTTTCTTTCAGATTACAAGTACAAAGCTTTGTATACAAGTATATGAAAGTTGTTTGAAAGTTCCTTCCGTGCTTGAGCTCTCAAACTTGTCTGTCATTGTTGTACGCCTGCCCCTCTATTTATAGAGTGAGGTTGGGGGCAGGGGTCTTGGATGTATATAGCTGCTGATGGGCCTGGGCTGAAGCAATCTGGTCTGGCATATCTGGTTCGGCGAAGCTTGGTTCGGCCGTGCTTGGAGTGGTTGATCCGGAGGTTTATTCGGTAGAGGGTGGAAAGATGGTTGGCTCGGCAGGGAAGTGGAAAGATTGGTTCGACATTGGCTTCTAGATCGGTGGTGGTGATGGAAGTTGGTTCGGTGGGGGGTGTCAGGGAGCTGGTTTGGTGATGGAGTATTGTGGACCGGTAGTAGGAGTATGGTGGACCGGTGATGGAGTGGACCGATGGTAGGTGGTTTGGAGGTTCATTCGGTAGTGGGTTTAGAGGTGTTGGTTCGGCATGAAGGCGGTGTTGGTTCGGCATGGAGCTTGGACCGGTGATGGGTGGTTCGGTGGGGGAGTGTATATGTGTTGGTCCGGTGAGGCCTGCGACCGGATGGAGCATGACCGGATGGCCTTTGGTTCGGCAAGGAGGTGTTGTTTTGCTCGATGGGCTTGGTTCGACGAAGGATGGAAACTCATGGGTGGAAACACGCCCAACAAGCCTACTTGAAGAAGGAAGAAGTATAAAAGTGATAGAGCCCAAAAACTGGATTTGCATATATTAGAGAAGAGGGAAGAAAGAGGAGGCATTTCAACAAACATTTCTGTTCAGGAAGGGTCTGACTTCACCACCAACAGCACGGGGCACCAGATGATCATTAATCAGCATGAATTGGAAGAGCTACGAGTGGCACGCATTCCAATAACAACAGGCGACTCTAGTGTTGGTTAGAAATGTGTACACGTGCACAGGCTGTACACGTGCACAAGAGAAAAAATAATGAATAGGCCTTGTATTTCTTATGGGCCAATATCTTGAGTTATGCAGAGGCAAAATTGTTATGTTAATGTGTATAAATAGCAGCAAAGTCATATTGTAATTTGGCAGATTGAGCATTAATGAAACAGTTCTTCCTTTATTTCTTTTTTTTCCTGCTATGCTATCTTCTCTTATTTCTTTCTTCAATTACTACTGCAATATACTACCCCCTCTGTTCTTCCTGTTCTACTATTAAGCAACCTTTCTTCTTCATACTAATTTCCCATCTTCCCTCTGTAACTACAAGTTTCTTCCATTCGCCTGAACATTCATGAGAACTAGATCTATGTTGGAGGGTCAAGAGCATAACAAATTGGTATCAGAGCAGTCCGACACCTGAGGCCAACTCAACCTTTCTGATGAAGAAAACATTGATCACACTGAAATCACCCCAGATCATTCACCTGGAGAGGCAAGACATACCAAATCAATCTGAAAACTGCCGTAGCCATCAGGGAACTCCAAGAATCCAAGCTAACCTTACAAGATACAACCCAAGAACTACAAAAAAGTAACCAAGAACTTAATGTCAAGATGGACAACATTAGTGAGATTCTCAATAGCATGGCTAAGGAGTTAAGAGAAATCAAGAATCAACGAGATAGCAAGAATGGGGAAGCCAGTAACCAATCATTCAATTCACACCCAAGAACTGTTCCTCCTTATGTACCTCCTTCATAGAGAATACAATCAAGAATCCAACAAGAACTTCTCCAACAGGAGTTGCCCTATACTACTGTTCCTCCTCCTAGGAATACAGCAGGAATATTAGCAAGCCCTCCAAATCATAGCCAGAATCCTATCCAATCCCCAAAATTGTTACAAAACACCATCATCAAATTAGAATTTCCTACTTATAATGGGAACAACAATGTGATGGAATGGATTAACCAAGTAGAACATCTTTTCCAGTATCATAGCACACCGAAAATAGAGTGGGTACCCACCTGTTCTTTCCATCTGAAGGGAGAAGCACACTTGTGGTATGGATGGCTTACAAAGAAGGTAAAGAATTATGAACACTGGGCAATTTTTAAGGAAGAATTGATTGTTCGATTTGCTTCAGAAGAATTATAGAAACCCTATGGGGCAATTTCCAACATCAAACAGACCACTACTGTAAGATCTTATCTCACTAAATTTGAGGAATTGCAAGGGTTGTGTCAAGCCTTACCCGACCAATTTCTGCTTGAGAAATTCATTGATGGTCTCAAGGAAGAAATTAGGTTTGATGTTATGGCATTACGCCCAGTTGATTTCAAGGAGGCAGTAAGTTTAGCTAAAGTATTTGAATGGAAAAATGCGAGCAAAAAGAAGAATAAGCTTAGCAATCCCACAAGAAGCATATTCCAAAACAAAGAAAAGTTTACAGAAAAAAATAACAAGGAAGATCATGCTAAGGTTAAGGGATTAACTCCTCAAGAAATCATAGAGAGGAGAAGAAAGAACCTATACTATGGGTGTAATGAAAAGTGGCACCCTGGTCATGTATGCAAGAACAAGCAAGTATACATTGTTGAAGGCATTATTCCACTTCATGAAGAAAATACAGAAGCTCCAGATGATGAGTCCATGGAAGACGAGCAAGGGTTCAATAAACTACCCACCACTCCTGTAGGAACAAAAGAAGAAACTTATTCTATCACCCTCAATGCAATGTGCAGTATCCCTACACTTTATGCCATCAGAGTACAAGGGGTAATCAATGAGAAGCCCATCACTGTCCTTGTCGATTCAGGATCCACCCATAGTTTCATAAACACTGACTTATCCAAAAAACTGCAGTTGGATGTCCAAGAATCACTGGGTTACTCAGTACAGATAGCTAATGGAGAAAAAATTCATGGCAAGGGAATTTGCCAAGGGGTCATATTCAAATGTCAAGGATGTGTTATGCCTATTGACTTGCTAGTGATACCTCTGGAAGGTTGTCAAGTTGTTCTAGGTGCACAGTGGATGAAAGAACTAGGGGATGTATCCTTTAACTTTTCAAAATTGCAAATTAAATTTCAATTTCAGGGGCAGATATATATTTGGCAGGGAATCAAAGACAACCACAAACTGATGAAAGATAAAGACATTCCAAAGGAAAGTACAAAGGGACAACTCACCTTGCTGATGTACTCCAAAGAAATGCAAGTCCCTACTAACAGCTGCCCCTAACAGACAATACACCCTGACTTTCAAGCCATATTGCAACAATACCCCTCTGTAACAAATTCAACTCCACCTCTACCACCCACAAGAAATTGTGACCATAAAATACCCCTACTGCCAAATGCTAAACCTGTATGCCTTAGACTATATAGACACTCTTTTCATATCAAAAATGAATTAGAAAAACTTATCAAAGAAATGTTAGAATCTGGAGTGATACGCCCCAGTACAAGTGAGTATTCATCGCCAGTGGTCATGGTCAGGAAAAAAGATGGAACCTGGAGGATATGCATCGATTATAGGACACTCAACAGTCAGACTGTAAAGGATAAGTTTCCTATCCCACTAGTTGATGACTTGTTGGATGAGTTATATGGTTCAGCTTATTTTTCAAAGCTTGATTTGAAGTCTAGGTACCATCAAGTTCGAATGCACCCCTCTGATATCTATAAGACTGCATTTAAAACTCATGAGGGACATTACGAATTTATTGTGATGCCCTTTGGGCTCTCAAATGCTCCATCAACATTTCAAGCTTTGATGAATAACGTATTTAAATCATATCTAAGAAAATTTATACTTGTATTTTTTGATGATATACTTATTTACAGCAAGACTTGGTCTGAGCATTTGTCGCACATTAGAATTGCATTGCAGGAATTGGAGAATAATCAGCTGGTCGTAAAGCTTTCAAAATGTTCCTTTGCAGTGACTCAAGTAGCTTACTTGGGGCATATTATATCCAGGAATGGTATTGCAGTGGACCCTGATAAGGTCCATGCTATCAAACAGTGGCCTCAACCAAGAGACATAAAGGGTTTGAGAGGTTTTTTGGGCCTTACTGGTTATTATAGGAGATTTATAAAAAATTATGGGAGCATTGCCAAACCCATGACTGAGCTCTTAAAAAAAGATGCATTTGCATGGAATGAGGAGGCTACCACAACATTTAAGAAACTGAAACAATGTCTGATGGAACCACCTGTTCTCAGTATGCCAAATTTCAACAAGGATTTCGTGATTGAATGTGACACTAGTGGAGTGGGTATAGGTGCAGTTTTGACACAAGATGGGAAACCCATAGCCTACCTCAGCCAAGAACTTAAAGGAAAAAACCAACTGCTATCTACTTATGAAAAGGAACTGCTTGCACTGATATTGGCAACAAAAAAATGGTCACAATATTTAATTGGTCGAAAATTCATCATAAAGACCGATCACCAAAGTTTAAGGCATCTTTTGTCACAGAGACTGTCAACTGGAATTCAGGGGAAATGGTTGGCCAAGCTACATGGTTTTGATTATAAAGTTGAGTATAAAAAGGGAAAAGAAAACACTGTAGCAGATGCATTGTCAAGATTACCAGATGAACAAAACTCTTCTATGACAACTATGCTCTGTTGTGCTATTTCATCTGTTGAAAGTAGTTGGATACAAGAGTTAAAAAATAGTATGCAACAATCTGCAGACTATCAAAACATGCTACAGAGGCTCGGTGAAGGCAAGCTCAATCAAGACAAATATAAGTTAGTGGATGGACTTCTTTTTTACAAGGGAAGAATTTATTAGACTGCAACAGCAAAGGAATTATTTCTACTATACTTTATGAATATCATTCCACTCCACTAGGGGGCCATGCCGGCATAAAGAAGACTAAACATAGACTTAAACAACTATTTTACTGGAAGGGAATGAAATTTGATGTCGAGCAGTATGTGAAGGAATGCGATACTTGTCAAAGAAACAAGCATGAAAACATACCAGTTCCTGGACTTCTACAGCCTCTGCCCATCCCTGATAAGATATGGAGTGAGATTTCAATGGATTTCATCTTTGGCCTTCCAAAAAGCAACAAATACACTGCTATATATGTAGTAGTTGACAGACTCACTAAATATTCACATTTCTTCCCTTTAAGACACCCTTACACATCAAAGGATATAGCCAAAATATTTTATGATGGGGTGTTCAAGCTCCATGGTATGCCACAAAGTATAATTAGTGATAGGGATGCAATCTTCACCAGCACATTTTGGCAGGAGCTGTTCAAGCTACAGGGAAGCACACTGAAACTCAGTTCATCGTACCACCCTCAATCAGATGGGCAAACCGAAGCAATTAATAAAATATTAGAGGGTTATCTACGATGTTTTGTTTGCCATAAGCCACAAGAGTGGTCACACTGGTTGCCAGCAACAGAGTGCTGGTATAATACCAGTTGGCATAGTTCCACCAACGTCACACCATTCTCTGCAGTATATAGGAATACCACCACCCTCCATGCTATCTTATGTACCTCATACTGCTAAAATGCCACATGTGGAACAAGAATTATTTTACAGAGATATAGTGTTGCAATTATTAAAGGATAGTTTGGCTTTGACTCAGGAAAGAATGAAAAAATTCGCGGACAGTAAGAGATCAGAGAGGCAATTCAAAGTAGGAGATTGGGTGTACCTCAAATTGCAACCATACAGGCAAATCACTGTTAGTAATATGAGGACAACAAAACGTTCACCCAAATTTTATGGACCATATCAAGTTATTCAACGAATCGGCAAAGTAGCTTACAAATTGGAACTGCAACCTGAAGCTAAAATACATCCTGTATTTCATGTATCTCAACTCAAAAGAAAGCATGGAAGAGGAATAATCATACAGCACCATGCCCCGACTTATGTGGAAGAAATAATTGAGGAACCGGAGGCCATTCTTGACAGAAGAATTTTTCCAAGAAATAATAGAGCTGTGACTCAAGTGTTGGTTAAGTGGAAGCAGCGAAGCGAGCAAGAATCAACATGGGAAGATTATTGGGAATTAATTAAGAAATTTCCAGCTTTTGACCTTGAGACAAGGTCAAATTTTGAAGGGGAGGGGAGTGTTAGAGCCCAAAAACTGGATTTGCATATACTAGAGAAGAGGGAAGAATGAGGAGGCATTTCAACAAACATTTCTGTTCAGGAAGGGTCTGACTTCACCACCAACAGCACGGGGCATCAGACGATCATTAATCAGCATGAATTGGAAGAGCTACGAGTGGCACGCATTCCAATAACAACAGGCGACTCTAATGTTGGTTAGAAATGTGTACACGTGCACAGGCTGTACACGTGCACAAGAGCAAAAATAGTGAATAGGCCTTGTATTTCTTATGGGCCAATATCTTGAGTTATGCAGAGGCAAAATTGTTATGTTAATGTGTATAAATAGCAGTAAAGTCATATTGTAATTTGGCAGATTGAGCATTAATGAAACAGTTCTTCCTTTATTTCTTTTTTTTCCTGCTACGCTATCTTCTCTCATTTCTTTCTTCAATTACTGCTGCAATATACTACCCCCTCTGTTCTTCCTGTTCTACTATTAAGCAACCTTTCTTCTTCATACTAATTTCCCATCTTCCCTCTGTAACTACAAGTTTCTTCCATTCGCCTGAACATTCATGAGAACTAGATCTATGTTGAAGGGTCAAGAGCATAACAAAAAGCTAGGAAGTCGACGGATCACCTCAAATCTGTGTAACCCTACTTTTCTCTAGGGTTTTGAAGTATTGAAGAAAGAATGAAATGCGGCTAGGGTTAAGAAATGAAAGTATGAACGAGTATCTATGGGTTGTATTAATGTAATAACGGGTATCATACCCGACTGGGCTTTGGGCCTATGTTATTTTTATTCTTTAAAAAAAACTCCACTGATAGTGAAAACGACCCAAGTTTCATGTAAAGTCTCAAACTCAAATATAACTATTCTTTTTAATACATTTGAATGGTTGATCTCTGTATTTATTATTGGAAAATATGGACAGTTTTCCCAGATATGCTACTTGGATATTACACAAATGCTATACTTAAGGAGTAAAAAATCCTTGGCTTCTTTTATGCTCGCCTTCCACTTTTTTCCTCTCTCTTACTCTTTGATATATGTAGCTCGATCATCTATAATATTAATGTGTTATATTTAGTATGTCATTTATAGTAACAAAAGTTCATCAGAAGTGATAGTTACAATATTATCACTTATAATGATATATATTGTTATCCGCTAATGATATACATCCAGATCAGTAAACTTCATCCTTAACTCATTTTAAGGACCCGCTATAATTCAGATAAATCAAATCCATAATTTCAACTTTAAATTAAACCGTTATTTTCAAGAGCCGAGCTCATTAGAGTGTCTAGAACTTCACATTGTCCCCTACATATAATAAAATCAGCAATATGCGATAAAACATCGTTATATATTTTTTTCAAATATAATACTGTACACCATCATAGTGTCCTACTACAAAAAAAAGTATGTTATTTATATTTCTCAATATAATATTGTACATCAATATGCCCTATCAATCCAATATTCATGTATCAATTTTTTTTGGACCTCTTGATTTATATTGTTGTATTTAATAATAAAAATGTAGGCTTTGGTAGAAGAAGCGGATGTAAGGCAAAGATTACGAGCTAGTCTCAGTAGTGACGATCTAATTCTTGGTGGTTTTGTAATTCGGCCTGATTACCTTGTGCTATTTGTAAGCTTCTTGACTTATTTCTAGGTCATGATATTTTGAAGTTATTTGATATTTAGTTGTTTGTTATATATGTTGAATTATGATATTTTGATCTTGTGTATCTAGAATTGTGAAGTTGTTATATAAGTTGAAGTTGTGATATTTGATGTTTTTGGAATTTAATATGATATACGTGTGCATTTGATATTGTTTGCTCTAAAATTTATCATTTATTTGCAGCTGTAAAAAAGGAACTTTATAAAAAAATTGATTATGTGTGGGGAACAAGTTTGTTGTATGAAATTGCTTTATGAAATAGAATTACTAATGGTTATGATTTTAGGTGATTCTGAAATTTACATGTACAAGGCATAGTTTATGATAGCAGTGACAGTCGGTAAATTTTATTTGCCAACAAAACTGTTAGAATTAGGCATGTGTCGCAGAGCCACAACCACTCTAGCAACATTAATAACTGATTCTATAAAAAATTAGCAATGGTCATTACTGTCACAAAACCAAATTTTGCGAGAGTAATAACCGTTACATTTTTTTAACTCGCAACGGTTATTTCCATTGTTAATTTCATGGAAAAAATTAGTCATGCACTCTATAGTCACAAGTATGTTTGTTACAAATACTCAGTTCTGATTTTGTATTTTGTACACTCGATAGGCTTTATGAGCAGTTAGTCATGACATTTGGACCGATCAATGCATTAGCTATTTCGTCTCTCTCATGAGTCATGTCTTTAGAGGGTTGTTAAATAAGTTTATGGTGGCATTTGTTGATGACATACTTGTCTCTTTGAAAAGCGAGGGAGATCACGTGTTTCATTTACAATAAGTGCTAAGTACTCTCCTAAGTATAAACTAAAGGTGTATTTTTCTAAATGTTACTTTTGGTGCAAGGTGGTTAGCTTTATAGGACATGTTGTTTCTGAGAATGGACTAGCGATCGATACTAGTAAAGTTGTTGCAGGGATTGGGATGTACCAAAGAATGCTATGGAGGTGAGAAGATTTTTGGCTTTGGTGGGCTAATGTAGGAAGTTCATTAAAGACTTCACTAAAATTTCTACACGGTTAACCCGCCTTACCAAAAAAATTTAGTTTTCTCATGGAGCTCAGAATACATAGATGCTTTTATTAAGCTGAAGTAGTTGTTGACTAGTGCGCATGTTTTAGTACTCCCTAATGGTACGAAAGCATTCGAAGTATATACCAATGCTTGTGGTACAAGACGGGGCATAGTGTTCATGCAGGATAGTAGAGTTGTTTGTTATGCTAGTCGACAATTGAAGGTTCATGAGAAGAACTACCTGACCCGTAATCTTGAGTTGTCAGTTATTGTCTTTGCCTTCAAATCATAGGGGCGTTATCTTTTAAGGGAGTGATTTGAGATATTTATAGATCATAAGTCTTTGAAGTATCTGTTTTCTCAAAAGGATTAAATTTGAGGCTGTCGAGGTGGGTGAAGTTCTTTTCATCGTATGATTTCAGCATCTCATATACTCCAAGCAAGGACATGTTGTAGCTGATGCCATGATTAGAAAGCATGCGATGTTGAGTCTTATGTTTTTGGAATGGAAGTACTTGGAGTTTATTTCTACATTTTATTTTCGATCTTCAACAAACATTACTCTAGGATTTTTGGCTGCTTTAGATGTTCAACCTTCACTTATGGACCGTACTAGTTCAAGTCAAAGGAAGGACAAGGAGTTATAGGATATCTTTGAGAAGCTGAATAGAGGGAAGAATTTGAGTCCTTTAGATTGCTATTCCATTAATTCAAAAGGATGGTTGCGAAGAGAAGGTAGGTTATGCATCAATCTTGTTAAGGAGTTGGTAGATACGATACTAGCAGATTCCATCATTCTATGATGATTATTCATCATGGTGGTAACAAAGTGTATCACGATATGAAGAGAGTCTTTTACTGGCCAAGTATGAAGAGGCATGTAGCAGAGTATGTTTCCAAGATGTGACTTGTCAGAGGTTAAAAGGGAAACAGAATAAGTCTTGTGGATTGTTTGAACCGTTTGATATTCTCACAATAGAAGTGGGAATGTATCTACATGGATTTTGTTTTGGGTTACCTAGGATTAGAAGAGGAAATGAAAGTATTTGGGTAATAGTCGACCGACTAATCTAAATGCACTCATTTTATTCCAACTAGGAGCACGAGGATATGTGCATCTTTGACGACTTTATACATGAGATACATAGTTTGATTCCGTGGAGTTCCTTCTAAAATTGTAAATGATTGAGATACTATTTTCACTAGTGAGTTTTGGAGGAGTCTTTGGGAGTACCTGGGCACAAAATCAAATTTGAGTACCGCATATCACCCACAGAAAGATGGGTGGATAGAGAGGGTTAATAGAGTGTTGGAGGGCTTGCTTCATATACATATCTTGGATTATTGAGGTACTTAAAAGAATCACTTCCATTAATAGGGTTTACATATGATAGTAGTTATCATGAAAGTATTAGGATGGCACTGTCTGAGGCGTTGTTCGGAAGGCCATGTCGGTCACCATCTTATTGGTGGGACACTATAGACAAAATCATTTTTGAATTAGATATGATAAGGTAGATATCTGGGAAAGTAGACGTGATCCATAGAAGGATGCAAACTGCCCAAGAAAGGTAGAAATTGATGCTGACTGGAGACGCACAGAGTTAGAGATCGCAGTCGGCGACATGGTCTTTGTGAAGATCTCGCCACTTAGACACATTATGAGGTCTGATAATTCAGGAAAGTTGGCATCAAGGTTTTGGGTCCTTTTTTGATCATAGAGAGAGTATGGAAGTTAACTTATAGAGTGGAGCTTCTTGAAAAGTTAGTGGGAGTTCACAATGTCTTTCGTGTTTCACACTTGGGAGCCTAAGGAGAAGATTCGAGCTATCCATCCAAAGCTCTTTTCTAGTACATTACCATTTATATTAGTGCAAACAACGCATATAGTATTCCACCTAGAATATTCCATAAATAGGAATGTTTTGATGCTAGGCATAGTTATGAATGTGTCATTAGGACATATTTTGGATGATGGTTGCTAATGGATAAATTTTATTAGTTAATATTGCACACATAAGCTGACACACTCCTGATTGGCCTATGAAACACATTACATTTTCAATTTTATCTTAACACTTATATGCATAATAGTTGTTGTATTTTTTTCATATGTACTGAATGGTTTCTCATCCATATAGAATTATGAGTTGAGGCCCAGAAAATTTAATACTAAATTAAATAATAACAAGGGTAGAAATATAATTTTATACCAAAATACAAACATATAAATTTTCATAAACGTTGGAATTAGGCTACGAGACCTATTTCATTGGGTCTAGAATATTGTTTACAATTAAGAAATACATATAATTTGTTACATTTGATAAAATAGGTCGAAAATAGCAGAAATATGACCAATGACATTTTCGTAAATATGGATTTTAGGCCCAAGTAAGTAAACCCTAGTTTTTAGCTACAATTAGACCATAGCCTCTCATATTTCTTATTTCAAACCCTAGCTATTACTAGTATATACATTTCTTCTTTCTCTCTCTTAAAAATTCCTCAATCTAATCAAACTCTTCTATCTCTTCAAAAATTTCTAAATCAAAAGAAAAAGTTGAACAAAGAAGAGAATAAAATGAAAGAAAGAGAGAAGTCACAAATCTAGAAATGAATCAACAAGGGACTAATTCTAGTCAAATCGGAAGGGAAACTTCTTCGAGGTGAGTGAGTTGATTACAACGTTTATGTTGATCATAAGTAATTGGTTCCTTTATAATTTTGTATGATTTGTAAATATAATTGTTGAATGAGTATAATCCCAACATAGATTTAATTTGATTTCCATTTCATATATGAATTAAAATGAATGATGATAATGGAAAAATGTAGTTGTTAACAGAATAATTATTGAAAAATTAAAAGAGAATCGACAGGTGAAATTCATATCAAATGCATGAAGATAAATTTTTACTGATAATGTTTTGTTTGTTTTGGATAAATAAAGAAATCAAACACCCTTTATTTCACCTTAAATTGATTTTGTAATTTGAAATATGTGTAGAATTTTCATTGGAAGTACGCAGGTAGTTTTAAATAAAAAAGTAGTAAAATATACATGAAAATCATTAAAATTAACAAGTTAAATTAGTGTAAATAAATGTACAAATTATGCATAGGAATTTGGTTAAAAGTATGTCTTGAAACCTATATTCGAAATCACGAAGAGGATGAATGAAAATAACCAAAATAAATAAATTTTATAAATCTAGAAAATACACCAACTATAAGTCTAAAAACCCAAATTAGATGTTTGAAACATTCAAACCAGACATCTAGAGTTTAGGAAATCCCAACCCGAGAGAAAAAAGTTTGAATTTGACTCGATTCAGACGTATAAATCCCTTTTCAGCCATTTGGAATCAAAGTTAGGCTTTTGAGTAAAGGAGTAAGATGTTTGAACACCCGTAAGTATTTTATATAAAGCTAGACACTTAAAAACATTTTTTAAAAGTTTGAATTGTTTCAGTAGGCTTAAGTTGAACCTAAAGCTAGTGCAGGCCAAGCAAGGTGAATAATGGAATTTGTCCCCACTTTCTCAACTTCCAAGAGTTCACATAGCTGCATGAAGTGCAACAAGTATGATCATTTCATGGAGGTCGTAGCGTAGAACTCGACAAGGCATGCATTAGCAGCAAAATTAGAAGGTCTTATTATTATTAGGGCGCATGCCTAGTCATACATTAAACATGTAGGAACTAGGAAAGGGAGACGGAGGCATCCGCATAGTAGGGCTACATACTTGGGCATTGACTAGACCTATGGGGGAATCACTATAATGATTTTCTTCATGCTTCGAGTTGAATAATAAAGAGCATAGGACACGTTTACCATTGAGAAGTTGACACAATGCTTAGGTAGGGAACTAAACATCGAGATAGCATACTCGACATGAGCACATGCGACATTCGCTCATTATGTAAGGGTGATATATATAGTTCATTATTGAGAATACTAACTCAATGTTAGTTAGGATATTATTTATCAGGACCATATAAGAATTAACCCAGAGTTGGTAGATGTTGGTTGTCTAACCTTCGGTCGGAAATCTTTATTAGTCGATTATGAGCGTAGATGTATTTAACATTATACCCTTGATTTGTAAATTAACCAATCCTTTATAAGTAACATATGAACATAAAAAGACATCCAAGGTCATGTAGGTTATAAATGAAGTTAACTGTTTGAACACTGTACACAAGTATTACTATTTATTCACCAGACTTTGTCTGATCTACACCTTTTCTTCCCCTTTATACGCCCTACAGGAGGACGAGCCAGCAGGTGATTTGGCCCAGAAACAGTGCTCAAAGGGGAGACTAGGCACCCAGAGTTATGTTATTTATATTTACCATCTACGTACTATTTATTTTATTATATTGTCAATCAGATAACATGTTGTATTTGAGAACTATTTACCAGGTTTTTAACCAAGCAGAATTCAACTAGAAGTAGAAGGACAAGACAAAGACAAAACAACTGGGGAACTTCGAAATGTGATCAGAAGGATGAAAGAGTTGAACTTAAGAATAATCATCAAGTTTTGAGCTAAGTAAAAGAGTCAGTACCAAGAGGTTTCCTCTCAGTACCGAAATGCTTTTTCTTCCCTTATGGCTTCGCAAACTCCAATGCTTCATTTTCTACTCCCACCTCTCATGGACAAGTGCTTTTTTTATAGTTTATCGAGCAATCAAGATCGATGAGTAGAAAGCCGAGAAAGAATGATAGTTCAAGTGTTATCAAGAGAATCACCAGAATCAACATAAAATGTATGGAAATGAGCTTGAAACACGTCAAGTAGGAGGTAGAAGAGCAATGAAAGTGGAGAGAATGAGTTTCCACCTAAGTAGAGCGCTCAATACCAGGAACCTCTCAGTATCGAGAGGTCGTATTTGACTATGGGCTACGTGCTTACTTGTACATTATTGGGCTTGCTCCTGGGTTTCGACTCAAGTGGATTTCTGACC
Organism: Allium cepa; assembly: GCA_030765085.1. Lineage (NCBI taxonomy): Eukaryota > Viridiplantae > Streptophyta > Magnoliopsida > Asparagales > Amaryllidaceae > Allium > Allium cepa. The sequence goes on along the minus strand of CM060945.1, from coordinate 115,334,624 downwards.
TTATACAGCCGTTTCTCTATAAATACTAGCCCTACTGCAACTAAAAAAGGATATGCACTCTGGTTCTTCATTATCTCTTATCTATCCCTCACAATAGTTACCGAGGTAGATATTATTGGCAGTTTTAAGCTATAGAACCTGTCAAACCATTGTACTAATGACTCTAATTCTCTGTAAACAACATCCAATAAAATTATGAAGTGAACATAGGCCAAAGATTGTCGAACCATTATAAAAATCTTGTGTCTTGCTATTCTTTTTTTGCTATTTTGCTATTATCTTCTAGATGTAGGTCTCATAGGTTCCCTACAACTTATCTTTGGGTATTGATCCATTTTTAGCATCAATATTTTGGTACTTTCACCGAGAAAACTGAACCCAGGCTCATATCTAGCTCTCTACTTTGGGTTGGAAAGATCCAGGAGTTAGATTCGAAAAACTTGCTTGAAGAACCTTAAGGACTTCTAATAGAAATCCATGGCACAATTGGTGATCCAATAGATCCTCAGAAGCCACGGCTGAAAGTGATGAAGGGAACGCTCACCAAACTAAAGTTAATAATTAAAAAAATCCAGAATCCTCTTCTCAATGGGAAGCAGTGACTAGAGGAGAGCTTGATAAAAGCTGGAGGAGTTGAAGCAGAAGATGGTGGATAACCAAAAAGCTCTGATGGATAAGATGGATGCTTTGTTAGACGTGCAGCCACCAAAAATTAGGAGGGTAAGAAGGCAAACTTCACCTGATATAGAACAAGAGGATTCCTCCATCTCTTGCTAAATTAGGAGTGATGGAAGCAATAGTAGAAGATGGGAAACTTTGGAGCTACTGAAGGACTTGCAGGAGGAAGTAGAAGACTGAGCCCCTCTCCTCCAAAAGAAAACCAACTGGTACAAAGAGAATTCAACTTGGTATCGATAGGAATTTACGAGTGGACGATGCTCAGAAAGGTGATGCAATAGTAGTTGTTGATGATGAAGTGGACTTGCAGCTTGATGATGATGATGATGATTTGGAGTTGGTTGTTGATGCTAATGAAAGTGGAGTTCAGACAATCGTAGCTCAACCAATCGTACGTCCATGAAATACCAAAGGAGTGGTTCTGCTAGAGATAGAAGAACTTATGCATCAACCAACAAACCCATATCGTTTGCGGTGTCAAACACTCAGTGAAGCCCTTGACAGTCGACCTTCAGATTACCGTGCCAGGGAGGAGTACATCGCCGACATGATCAAATGATTGGTGAGATACAATCTTGGTAAGATACAGAAGAACGATCTAAGAGAGTGGGAAATACATACTTAGGTATTTATAGAAAAGTACACATGCATTACTATAACACTTACCCAAGCCCAACCATATATTAGATTCATTAGATTATGCTTTAAAAATCTTTTAAGGTTTAAATTCCTTTTAAGTACATAAACCATGCTTTGATACCAACTTGTAACATCCTGCCTTCTGAGGCCCAAAACTAACCACTACTGATGCTGCAGTCATCTGTAGTTATTATTTCTTGGAGACCGAATGCAGCATAGTTAATATTGATACACAGGAACACAAGAATATGAATTTTTTAACTTCAACAAAATAGAATTTCTCATTTCTTATGAATATATTCAGATTTAATTACGTAATCCCAGACGTTAACCATGTTCAGATCACATATACATGTATAAAATGTGATAAGAGCAACATATGAAGATGTCCCCTTATGATGATCGGAGAAATAATAATATGAACTTTATAGTTCTTAGCACATCACAACGAAATACATAAAATAGCTTCTATATAGCTAATACTGCCTCCTGCACGTCTTTGGAAGTGTAACGACCCGTAAATTTCGACGATTTAATTTATTTAATAGAATTTTGTAATAAAAATTTAGTAGAAATAATAAAAGGTGATAAATATATATTGAACGCTAATTTAACAATGGTAATTTAAGCCTTTGTTTGTAATATGAATAAATTTTTCAATAAAAATTGGTGTAAGTATTGTACCTGAATATAATGGGAAGATATAGAATATAGGTAAGGCATTTAATTAGTTAAGTGTAAATTTATGGGTATAATAACAATCCGTATACATTACCTAATTAATCTGTCAATTAATTTGTTAAAAAAATCAAAACCTTTTAATTTGGTAAATAATTTGATGCGTATTGATAAGCGTTACTTTAACGATTAATTTCAAAGTGATGGGAGGAAAATAAGTAAAGTTATGCAGTAATAAATAAATAAAAATATCGCAATAAATAGAAAACTGACATAACATTTATTTATATGAACGTTACTTATTGATTTGAGAGTAACGGAAGTGTGAACGTAGAATAAAATAAGCGTAGATTTATGTTAGGTAATTATTGAGAATATGGGGAATAAGTTGAAATAATATTAATTAAAAATTTATGCGTAAAACATGTTACGTAAGATATATTGATTCCATTTAATAAATTGAGGATTAATATTATCGAAGAGGATTAAATATGGTCTCAATGTAAATTTAGATAAGTTTTGAAATAAAGACTAATTCCATTCAGAAGATGACAATGGGTGCAATATTTTGATTTGTAAGCAATAGTAATAGGTTACATGTTTAATTGGTTGATAGAATTTGAATTGAAATAAATATTAATACACTAAATAAAGGTTATATTAATATGATAAGTAATACAATGTCTAGAAGTTTAATATAGAGTGTGTTAAGACGTAGAAATGGAAATTAGGAAGCAGTTGGAATTAAATGAAATTTTAGGTGTATTTATAAGAAATTTACGTACAATTAAAGAGGCGAATGAAATAAATACCAACCAATTTTAGTGAATAACGGGATCTAAACCTAAATAAATAAATTCCTTGAAATTTAAGTTTTAATTTTTGATAAATTGGATTTGTACTTTAATATTGAAAATTTGGGGATTATTCAAAAATAAATTAATGTAGGAAGTTGTTAAAGGATTCTGAATTTACCAAGTGGTCCAAACTGACAAAATTTGCAAATAATTAAAGTTGGATTGTAAATCTGATTCAATTAACCTATTATTAATTTATTTGTTTGGAATATAAAAAGTAATGATAGGGTTAATTGAAATTAAGGGTAGTTTAATTTGTATGTTATTTGGGATTAAGGCAAGATGGGTGGATATTAGGAGTTATATACTTAAATCATTCAATTTACTTGGATAACATTGTAATAAATGTAATTAAATGTACATTTACGTGAAATATAACACCATGCTTAATAGATTGCTAAGTTGTATATATTAAAGGGAATTTTATTAATTGTTTTAAAAAAACCTTAATTAATATGGTTGATAAATTTAATATAAGAAAAACCAATGAAATTCTTGGGAATAATGTAGGTTAATATGAGTTAGTAGTTAGGGTAGTGACTAAAATTGGTAATACATTGCAATTAATGTTAATAGTGTTGACATAAGCTAATAAATTTAAATGTTAATGCAATACCAATTTATGTATTTAAGGTGATTGCGAAATTGGAATTTGATAAATGCAGTAACTAACTCAGGGCAAATAGATTTTATGGAATCAATAAAAGATAGGTAAATTTAATGATTGTTTGGTGGTAATTTAAGCATGAATGGGAATAAATCGGGCAATAGTGAGAATTATTAATTATTACCCATCAATTTATTTAGAATCTAAATCAAATGCAACATTCGTTGTTATTTGTAGCTTATAGGTGGAAATAACGTAAACTTTATTCAGAATATGATAATTAGTTAGATTAAAAGAATGGAAGGTAGGATATATGGATTCATTTGGATTTAGAACATGATAATTTGAATTTATTGAATTTATTGGAAACTGAATAGAACATTTTATGTGATTGAAATTAAAGTTGGAATTCGGAGATGTTTTAGGAATTCCCATCTATGGGATACCAATAGATAGGATAATTAAATGAAAGGTCAACTAAAGGATTTCTGCAAAGTTAATTTATAATTTGTAGATAAAATAAAACTGAAGTTTTACGCTGAAGTTAATAATGTACTCAGCATTTAAGAAACATCTTAAATTGTCTAAATTTGAAAAAACAATGAAATAATAATAAAATCCAAAATTTGGCAACCCGTTTTCAAATTAATGATAATTAGTGTTGGTATAGGCTATTTATTTAAGTAACAGTGCGATGCCAAAAAAAAAAGGATTGGAAGTAATTGCGAAATTTAAATAAAATATTTTAGTAGGGAATTCAAATGTATATATACGTAGAAATGTGGATTTTTATAGTATGAAAACTTAGTCAATTTACAATAGTTAAATCTATTGAGAATGAACAAAAATCTAAGATAATTATTACGGTAATTTAGAAATTTAGTTGAAAATGGAAACTTATCTATGAATTTGGAATTTAATGAAATTGTGAATTTATATTGAAACTTATAAATGAAGCATCTAAATTTACATTCGTAAATACGTTTAAAATTCAATGTAAATGTCTGAGGAAGAAATTAATTTATTTACTAATCCGTAACGTATCCAATTAATATAAAATATTCTGGTGGGCCTACAACCGTTTTGCGCGTTTATGATTTGTGCCCATCGATCCTATTTCACTTTGTCTATTTATAGGCTGTGTAAACCCTAGCATCCATCTATCTTCATTTCTCTCTGTGTGTTATTTTATTCAACTTCTTCTCTTCCAATGGCTGCAAAATTTCTAGATCCAATTACAGTCCAAAAAAAATAAAATTCAAACTCTTCTAAAAATTCCAGAAAAATTATATGTCATAATTCTCGAAGAGCGTAATCTGTTGGTACTGTCCATTTTTTTTGATTGGTGTTGTAGCGTGCTCGAATTTGAGAAGAAGGACGTGGCCTGTGACGTGGCATGGTGATGGGGTATATTTGTTTATTTTGTTTTATTTAATTTTTGTTTCAATCGAAATTTTCGAATAACTTTCTCATACGTAGTCCGATTCACGCGAGATTTCTTTTGTTAGGATCGTAATTAAATTCCAGATCTGTTGACGCTGGTTTGGACCAATTCGGAGACCGTCGAATTTTTGAGTTTAAATTGAATTTAAATTCGATTTAAATTCAAAAGGTGAGTGTTTTAACCCACTTACAACTTCTAAAACTTCTTATGTCTGTTAAATTAATTTTAGATATGAGTAGAAATTTGTTTATGACTGTTTGGTATGTTTTATTCATTATCTCTGTTAAATTGCATTTATTTAATGTAACTGTTAATTTATTTTACTTATTGCATATAAATTTGACAGTTAGAATTTATTTATTTGCATATTAATTGCCAGTCATAGTTATGTTAAATTTTTATTTCATATCAACTGACAGTTAAATTTGAATTTATTTTTGCATATAAACTGCTAGTAACAGTTATTAAATTTATTATTGAATATAAATTATTAGTTAATACCTGTATAATTTATATGCTCTATATCGATGATTGTTTAAATTGGATGATGATTGCAAATAATGGTTGATGATTGATATTTGGATGAATGGATGCTATATTTTATACTGTATAAACTGCAAGTTATCATGCATTTCATTCATTCGGGATTGCGGTTTGAAATGATATACAACCGCATTTTTATTTTAAATTACGGATTGAAATGATAAACATCCGTATCACTTGACCATAGGGTAGAAAATTTTATGCAGGCACCGCGGTATATATATAAAATTATTTTTTTGAAATGTTTTTCTATGGTTTTTGCAAAGCTATATATATATATATATATATATATATATATATATGGTTTATGGGTTTTTGATTTGGTTATTAATAAAGGTTATTTATATATAGTAATTTCCGGTTTTAAGCTTTGTATAAATTGTTTTGAACTATAAAATAAAGTTTGATTTTTAAGATCAAATACGATTAAGCATTTATTTAAAATTTAAGTTCTGGAGTTTTATTGACTTAAATGAGAATAAGGTCGGAAGATGAATATTGAGTAAAATTTGGAATTAAATAAAAAGGTTATTAATTTTTAAAGGGTATGATTTTTATAACTTGATTTTTGTGTAGAGTGATTTAAATGAATATATCAAGTTTAATAAATTGAAAGATTATCCAGTTATGTGAAGTTAAAGGTTTTACTTAAATTATATTGAATTCATTAAGTAAACATTTCAAGTCTAAATAAGAAGTAACTGAATTTGATACATATGGATTTGTCAAATGAGTTGTTTTTTTGAAATGGTGAAATATTTAAAGCCTTGAAACATAAGAATTGAAATGGTATTTGGAAGTGTAAATCGATATTTGAAATTGATTTGTGAAATCTAAAGAAGCTATTTTGCTTTATAAAAGTAGTTTAATATTTAACCATTTAAGAGATGGAAATTTGTTTCAAAGCTATGTTTTTCAAGGTAGTATAATTTGGAAATATTATGTTCAAGAGTTTGATTTCTAAATATTTTACTTTGGAAACCCTATGATTTTGGAAGGAATATATATTGGAAAATAAATGATATCGTATTGATTTGGGGTTTTAAAAATATGAATGATATCGTATTTATATGGGTTTAAAATGGATATTTTATTCCGGTTTTAAAGTATAAACTATTTTGAAAAGACCGCGGTGTTATAATAACGAATGGTTGTTGAAGAGACCGGGATCGGAAGTTGTCATACTCTCTGCCAACTTCGAAAACCACTTTAACAGCCGTTTACGCGGTGATTCCAGAATGAAGTAGGTTGGTGGCGGCGTTTCCTTTAAAGGTAAATACGAGGACCCAACTCCCGTGAGTTGGCATAAGGTGGCTAAAACAGGAGCGATCGACGGGTTAATGAGGTAGCACCTCTGATCGGACACTTCCCTTCGATACTATACTCAGACTTTGGATTTTCGGTGGTCACCTTCACTTTTGATTTCTTTGATGTGGGGAGTTTGTCCGAGGTGGGCGGCAGCTGCGCGCTGCGCGTTTCCATCGGCCCGGAAGCGTAATTGGTATATCTACCCTGGCATTGCCTAGTTGTGCCGTGTCACCTACCCTAGCGCGCCTTATACGATTTTGTTTTGTACCATAACTATGGAGTGCCCTCTGACGACGCCCAGTACGGGGGAGATTACGGTACTGTATAGACTATGGGAATATATAAATGTGTTAAGGTGGAAAATGTAAAGCCTTAACGCTATTTAAAAGTAAGTTTATTTTACAGTTAGACACTGTTATAATAGCGCAATATACTGCATAGTAAATAGTTTAACGGATCCTTAGGAGATGTAAATCCCGAGCATCTCTTGAGTTACTACACACATATTTATTTCTGTTAATGTAACTCACTTAAGATCTTTTAGTTCTGACTCGAGTGTTTTTGTCTTTCCAAATTCGCTCGGGTCAGTCCGAGCGTTTCAGGATTGAAGATTTTATTGCCGGAGGAAGAAGACGAAGATTTTATTATTATTACTATAGATAGTATGGTTTCACTACACTCATATTGTTCCGCTGCATTGTTATATGGTATGTGTACTCTGATATGTATTGTATAAATAAATCAAAGGTTTTTGTAAACAGATTTATGAACTGTATATTTGATTATTATATTTTACCCTTCCGCTGTGAGATTCTGTTTCTTTCTCTGTTTTCTTATTTATCCCATAACAATCCGCCCTTACGTATGGTTTGAATTGGCACGTGTGTCTGTTTAAATCGTGCAAAAAGGCGGGATGTTACTGCTGGTATCAGAGCTTTGGTTTAGCGATAAACCTTAGCTTTGTGGGGTTTGACTCTTTACTAATAGGGTAGTAATACCCTATGGGAGTCACTGAGTGTATATATGAGAGAGCGTATTTGTTAGTGTTATAAAAAGGTTTTAATATTGTGTTAATTTGTTCCGTTTCGTATTTATAAATTCTGGTTGGTGCATGGGACGCTATGACATCAATAGGGATTTCTAAACACTTAATAGGACAGACCGACATAATATTTGTTTTTAATATAGTGAATTTAAATTTTTTTGCTTATTATATTTTTATATATAAAATAAAAATTTTCAATTGATATTTATATTTGGCTGCAATAGATTGATTGTTAGGCAATAAAGTGTAAATAATAATAGAAATAAGATTGAAAAATAAGATAAATGAAATTTGGAAATTTAGAACTTAAGTCCGGGGTTTTTCTTTTGAATGATTTTGAAATATAATAATAATTTTGTTTATAAGTATTTTCTGATATAAATATTTAACATAATTCGGAAGAATCATTTTAAAGAAGATTTTTGAGAAAATAAGTTTTGTACTTTCCTCTCTGTCGTTGGAAAATAATTTCGGTGATGGCGGCCGCATCATCGACTTTCATTTTCGAGTTTCGAAGGGGAAAGGCCACTGTAGCAGTTCTACTGCAGATTCATTTTCGAAAAAGATATAAATTTTTAATTGTTTTAAATAAAATTAGAGGTATAAAAGTTAGAAGAATATATTTATCTAATATTTCAAAATAATTTGAAATTTAACCCGGTATTTAATTCTTAAATTTCCATTAATTAATTATTTAAATTATTGTAGTGAAATAAAAGGTAAGTGATTAATAAATTGAAACCTTTAATTTAGGTAAGAGATTTAATGCAAAGTTATAAAGGGAAATTTCAAATTTGTAACATATGAGATAAAGAGTAATATTGTTGAACATTAAATTTAATTAAAAGATGAGATAAAACTTGTATAAGTTCATTTGCATTTTCTTTAACATATATAACTTACCAAATATAAAAGGTTGAAATGTTTAATAGGAAATGTAGTAGAAATTTATATAAGTAATAGTAGGTAATGAAGCATTCAATGAATTTGCTGTATTCAATAACTTAAGATATAATTGAAATTTTACCAAGTAAATATAAATAAAGGTAAGAATGATAGATAGATGATTATAAAACTTAAGGAATTAAAGTAAATAAATAAGGGCATGCTATTATAAATGAATGAATAATTATAACAAAATATAAGGAACCAGCATGACCCGAGTTAATGGAATTGAATAATTGTAAGTAATAAGTAAAAATGAATGAGCAAACCTTTGATAAGTAAATGTGAATGAGAAAAAAATCACTATATAAACAAAAAGGGAAATCAAACAACTAAAGCATGAAATTTATAATAAGTTAGTTTGGTTGCTGGTTTGAATTGTTATTGTTTGATTTATGGTTGGTTGAGTAAGGAAATTTGAAGTTGTTGGATGAATAAATAATGTATTTTGTTCCATCTAAGACCGTTGAGTAAATGATGCACTTGATAGTTATTTTTCATTCCGTACAATTTCAAGTTTGAACCCAAACAACTATTTGATTGTGTGATTGTATGGTTGTTTTGTAATTGTATGTATGTTGTTCGAGGAAATTGATGGTTGTTGTATTAATTTGGATGATTAGTGATTGGAACTACTTAGATATTTAAATTTTGGACTTAGAAATATTTTGAAATGTTCTCCAAACTCTAATAAATTTAAGTATAAAAAGATAATGTTGTAAATTCGTATATTTTAAGAAAAGTAACAGATATTGTAAATTTAATTGTTTATAAGGTAATGTTTTGAATAAGATATGTAGATTCTAAATCCTTCTTTTCCCTTCTTTTTCCTTTTTGGGGACGAAAAGTTTTGAGTGGGGGAGAGTGTAACGACCCGTAAATTTCGACGATTTAATTTATTTAATAGAATTTTGTAATAAAATTTTAGTAGAAATAATAAAAGGTGATAAATATATATTGAACGCTAATTTAACAATGGTAATTTAAGCCTTTGTTTGTAATATGAATAAATTTTTCAATAAAAATTGGTGTAAGTATTGTACCTGAATATAATGGGAAGATAGAGAATATAGGTAAGGCATTTAATTAGTTAAGCGTAAATTTATGGGTATAATAACAATTCGTATACATTACCTAATTAATCTGTCAATTAATTTGTTAAAAAAATCAAAACCTTTTAATTTGGTGAATAATTTGATGCGTATTGATAAGCGTTACTTTAACGATTAATTTTAAAGTGATGGGAAGAAAATAAGTAAAGTTATGCAGTAATAAATAAATAAAAATATCGCAATAAATAGGAAACTGACATAACATTTATTTATATGAACGGTACTTATTGATTTGAGAGTAACGAAAGTGTGAACGTAGAATAAAATAAGCGTAGATTTATGTTAGGTAATTATTGAGAATATGGGGAATAAGTTGAAATAATATTAATTAAAAAATTATGCGTAAAACATGTTACGTAAGATATATTGATTACATTTAATAAACTGAGGATTAATATTATCGAAGAGGATTAAATTTGGTCTCAATGTAAATTTAGATAAGTTTTGAAATAAAGACTAATTCCATTCAGAAGATGACAATGGGTGCAATATTTTGATTTGTAAGCAATAGTAATAGGTTACATGTTTAATTGGTTGATAGAATTTGAATTGAAATAAATGTTAATACACTAAATAAAGGTTACATTAATATGATAAGTAATACAATGTCTAGAAGTTTAATATAGAGTGTGTTAAGACGTAGAAATGGAAATTAGGAAGCAGTTGGAATTAAATGAAATTTTAGGTGTATTTATGAGAAATTTACGTACAATTAAAGAGGCGAATGAAATAAATACCAACCAATTTTAGTGAATAACGGGATCTAAACCTAAATAAATAAATTCCTTGAAATTTAAGTTTTAATTTTTGATAAATTGGATTTGTACTTTAATATTGAAAATTTGGGGATTATTCAAAAATAAATTAATGTAGGAAGTTGTTAAAGGATTCTGAATTTACCAAGTGGTCCAAACTGACAAAATTTGCAAATAATTAAAGTTGGAGTGTAAATCTGATTCAATAACCTATTATTAATTTATTTGTTTGGAATATAAAAAGTAATGATAGGGTTAATTGAAATTAAGGGTAGTTTAATTTGTATGTTATTTGGGATTAAGGCAAGATGGGTGGATATTAGGAGTTATATACTTAGATCATTCAATTTATTTGGATAACATTGTAATAAATGTAATTAAATGTACATTTACGTGAAATATAATACCATGCTTAATAGATTGCTAAGTTGTATATATTAAAGGGAATTTTATTAATTGTTTTTAAAAAACCTTAACTAATATGGTTGATAAATTTAATATAAGAAAAACCAATGAAATTCTTGGGAATAATGTAGGTTAATGTGAGTTAGTAGTTAGGGTAGTGACTAAAATTGGTAATACATTGCAATTAATGTTAATAGTGTTGACATAAGCTAATAAATTTAAATGTTAATGCAATACCAATTTATGTATTTAAGGTGATTGCGAAATTGGAATTTGATAAATGCAGTAACTAACTCAGGGCAAATAGATTTTATGGAATCAATAAAAGATAGGTAAATTTAATGATTGTTTGGTGGTAATTTAAGCATGAATGGGAATAAATCAGGCAATAGTGAGAATTATTAATTATTACCCATTAATTTATTTAGAATCTAAATCAAATGCCACATTCGTTGTTATTTGTAGCTTATAGGTGGAAATAACGTAAACTTTATTCAGAATATGATAATTAGTTAGATTAAAAGAATGGAAGGCAGGATATATGGATTCATTTGGATTTAGAACATGATAATTTGAATTTATTGAATTTATTGGAAACTAAATAGAACATTTTATGTGATTGAAATTAAAGTTGGAATTCGAAGATGTTTTAGGAATTCCCATCTATGGGATACCAATAGATAGGATAATTAAATGAAAGGTCAACTAAAGGATTTCTGCAAAGTTAATTTATAATTTGTAGGTAAAATAAAATTGAAGTTTTACGCTGAAGTTAATAATGTACTCAGCATTTAAGAAACATCTTAAATTGTCCAAATTTAAATAAACAATGAAGTAATAAATAATAATTATTAATAAAATCCAAAATTTGGTAACCCGTTTTCAAATTAATGATAATTAGTGTTGGTACAGGCTATTTATTTAAGTAACAGTGCGATGCCAAAAAAAATGGATTGGAAGTAATTGCGAAATATAAATAAAATATTTTAGTAGGGAATTCAAATGTATATATACATAGAAATGTGGATTTTTATAGTATGAAAACTTAGTCAATTTACAGTAGTTAAATCTATTGAGAATGAACAAAAATCTAAGATAATTATTACGGTAATTTAGAAATTTAGTTGAAAATGGAAACTTATCTATGAATTTGGAATTTAATGAAATTGTGAATTTATATTGAAACTTATAAATGAAGCATCTAAATTTACATTTGTAAATACGTTTAAAATTCAATGTAAATGTCTGAGGAAGAAATTAATTTATTTACTAATCCGTAACGTATCCAATTAATATAAAATATTCTGGTGGGCCAACAACCGTTTTGCGCGTTTATGATTCGTGCCCACCTATCCTATTTCACTTTGTCTATTTATAGGCTGTGTAAACCCTAGCCTCCATCTATCTTCATTTCTCTCTGTGTGTTCTTTTCTTCAACTTCTTCTCTTCCAATGGCTGCAAAATTTCTAGATCCAATTACAGTCCAAAAAAAACAAAAAAATTCAAACTCCTCTAAAAATTCCAGAAAAATTATATGTCATAATTCTCGAAGAGCGTAATCTGTTTGTACTGTCCGTTTTTTTTGATTGGTGCTGTAGCGTGCTCGAATTTGAGAAGAAGGACGTGGCCTGTGACGTGGCATGGTGATGAGGTATATTTGTTTATTTTGTTTTATTTAATTTTTGTTTCAATCGAAATTTTCAAATAACTTTCTCATACGTAGTCCGATTCACGCGAGATTTTTTTATTAGGATCGTAATTAAATTCCAGATCTGTTGACGCTAATTTGGACCAATTCGGAGACCGTCGAATTTTTGAGTTTAAATTGAATTTAAATTCGATTTAAATTCAAAAGGTGAGTGTTTTAACCCACTTACAACTTCTAAAACTTCTTATGTCTGTTAAATTAATTTTAGATATGAGTATAAATTTGTTTATGACTGTTTGGTATGTTTACTTCATTATCTCTGTTAAATTGCATTTATTTAATGTCACCATTAATTTATTTTATTTATTGCATATAAATTTGACAGTTAGAATTTATTTTTTTGCATATTAACTGCCAGTTATAGTTATGTTAAATTTTTATTTCATATCTACTGACAGTTAAATTTGAATTTATTTTTGCATATAAACTGCTAGTAACAGTTATTAAATTTGTTATTGAATATAAACTGTTTGTTAATACCTGTATAATTTATATGCTCTATATCGATGATTGTTTAAATTGGATGATGATTGCAAATAATGGTTGATGATTGATATTTGGATGAATGGATGCTATATTTTATATTGTATAAACTGCAAGTTATCATGCATTTCATTCATTCGGGATTGCGGTTTGGAATGATATACAACCGCATTTCTATTTTAAATTGCGGATTGAAATGATAAACATCCGTATCACTTGACCATAGCGTAGAAAATTTTATACAGGCACCGCGGTATATATATAAAATTATTTTTTTGAAATGTTTTTCTATGGTTTTTGCAAATCTATATATATATATATATATATATATGGTTTATGGGTTATTGATTTGGTTATTAATAAAGGTTATTTATATATAGTAATTTCCGGTTTTAAGCTTTGTATAAATTGTTTTGAACTATAAAATAAAGTTTGATTTTTAAGATCAAATACGATTAAGCATTTATTTAAAATTTAAGTTCTGGAGTTTTATTGACTTAAATGAGAATAAGGTCGGAAGATGAATATTGAGTAAAATTTTGAATTAAATAAAAAGGTTATTAATTTTTAAAGGGTATGATTTTTATAACTTGATTTTTGTGTAGAGTGATTTAAATGAATATATCAAGTTTAATAAATTGAAAGATTATCCAGTTATGTGAAGTTAAAGGTTTTACTTAAATTATATTGAATTCATTAAGTAAACATTTCAAGTCTAAATAAGAAGTAATTGAATTTGATACATATGGATTTGTCAAATGAGTTGTTTTTTTGAAATGGTGAAATATTTAAAGCCTTGAAACATAAGAATTGAAATGGTATTTGGAAGTGTAAATCGATATTTGAAATTGATTTGTGAAATATAAAGAAGCTATTTTGTTTTATAAAAGTAGTTTAATATTTAACCATTTAAGAGATGGAAATTTGTTTCAAAGCTATGTTTTTCAAGGTAGTATAATTTGGAAATATTATGTTCAAGAGTTTGATTTCTAAATATTTTACTTTGGAAACCCTAGGGATTTTGGAAGGAATATATATTGGAAAATAAATGATATCATATTGATTTGGGGTTTTAAAAATATGAATGATATCGTATTTATATGGGTTTAAAATGGATATTTTATTTTGGTTTTAAAGTATAAACTATTTTGAAAATACCGCGGTGTTATAATAACGATTGGTTGTTGAAGAGACCGGGATCGGAAGTTGTCATACTCTCTACCAACTTCGAAAACCACTTTAACAACCGTGTACGCGGTGATTCCATAATGAAGCAGGTTGGTGGCGGCGTTTCCTTTAAAGGTAAATACGAGGACCCAACTCCCGTGAGTTGGCATAAGGTGGCTAAAACAGGAGCGATCGACAGGTTAATGAGGTAGCACCTCTGATCGGACACTTCCCTTCGATACTATACTCAGACTTTGGATTTTCGGTGGACAACTTCACTTTTGATTTCTTTGATGTGGGGAGTTTGTCCGAGGAGGGCGGTAGCTGCGCGCTGCGCGTTTCCATCGGCCCGGAAGCGTAATTGGTATATCTACCCTGGCATTGCCTAGTTGTGCCGTGTCACCTACCCTAGCGCGCCTTATACGATTTTGTTTTGTACCATACCTATGGAGTGCCTTCTGACGACGCCCAGTACGGGGGAGATTACGGTACTGTATAGACTATGGGAATATATAAATGTGTTAAGGTGGAAAATGTAAAGCCTTAACGCTATTTAAAAGTAAGTTTATTTTACAATTTGACACTATTATAATAGCGCAATATACTACATAGTAAATAGTTTAACGGATCCTTAGGAGATGTAAATCCCGAGCATCTCTTGAGTTACTGCACACATATTTATTTCTGTTAATGTAACTCACATAAGATCTTTTAGTTCTGACTCGAGTGTTTTTGTCTTTCCAAATTCGCTCGGGTCAGTCCGAGTGTTTCAGGATTGAAGATTTAATTGCCGGAGGAAGAAGACGAAGATTTTATTATTACTACTATAGATAATATGGTTTCACTACACTCATATTGTTCCGCTGCATTGTTATATGGTATGTGTACTCTGATATGTATTGTATAAATAAATCAAAGGTTTTTGTAAACAGATTTATGAACTGTATATTTGATTATTATATTTTATCCTTCCGCTGTGAGATTCTGTTTCTTTCTCTGTTTTCTTATTTATCCCACAACAATCCGTCCTTACGTATGGTTTGAATTGGCATGTGTGTCTGTTTAAATCGTGCAAAAAGGCGGGATGTTACAGCTGGTATCGGAGCTTTGATTTAGCGATAAACCTTAGCTTTGTGGGGTTTGACTCTTTACTAATAGGGTAGTAATACCCTATGGGAGTCACTGAGTGTATATATGAGAGAGCGTATTTGTTAGTGTTATAAAAAGGTTTTAATATTGTGTTAATTTGTTCCGTTTCGTATTTATAAATTCTGGTTGGTGCATGGGACGCTATGACATCAATAGGGATTTCTAAACACTTAATAGGACAGACCGACATAAGATTTGTTTTTAATATAGTGAATGAAATTTTTTTGCCTATTATATTTTTATATATAAAATAAAAATTTTCAATTGATATTTATATTTGGATGCAATAGATTGATTGTTAGGCAATAAAGTGTAAATAACAATAGAAATAAGATTGAAAAATAAGATAAATAAAATTTGGAAATTTAGAACTTAAGTCCGGGTTTTTCTTTTGAATGATTTTGAAATATATTAATAATTTTGTTTATAAGTATTTTCTGATATAAATATTTAACATAATTCGGAAGAATCGTTTTAAAGAAGATTTTTGAGAAAATAAGTTTTGTACTTTCCTCTCTGTCGCTGGAAAATAATTTCGGTGATGGCGGCCGCATCATCGACTTTCATTTTCGAGTTTCAAAGGGGAAAGGCCACTGTAGTAGTTCTACTGCAGATTCATTTTCGAAAAAGATATAAATTTTTAGTTGTTTTAAATAAAATTGGAGGTATATATAAGTTAGAAGAATATATTTATCTAATATTTCAAAATAATTTGAAATTTAACCCGGTATTTAATTCTTAATTTTCCATTAATTAATTGTTTAAATTATTGTAGTGAAATAAAAGGTAAGTGATTAATAAATTGAAACCTCTAATTTAGGTAAGAGATTTAATGCAAAGTTATAAAGGGAAATTTGAAATTTGTAACATATGAGATAAAGAGTAATATTGTTGAACATTAAATATAATAAAAGATGAGATAAAACTTGTATAAGTTCATTTGCATTTTCTTTAACATATATAACTTACCAAATATAAAAAGTTGAAATGTTTAATAAGAAATGTAGTAGAAATTTGTACAAGTAATAGTAGGTAATGAAGCATTCAATGAATTTGCTGTATTCAATAACTTAAGATATAATTGAAATTTTACCAAGTAAATATAAATAAAGGTAAGCATGATAGATAGATGATTATAAAACTTAAGGAATTAAAGTAAATAAATAAGGGCATGCTATTATAAATGAATGAATAATTATAACAAAATATAAGGAACCAGCATGACCCGAGTTAATGGAATTGAATAATTGTAAGTAATAAGTAAAAATGAATGAGCAAACCTTTGATAAGTAAATGTGAATGAGAAAAAAATCACTATATAAACAAAAAGGGAAATCAAACAACTAAAGCATGAAATTTATAATAAGTTAGTTTGGTTGCTGGTTTGAATTGTTATTGTTTGATTTATGGTTGGTTGGGTAAGGAAATTTGAAGTTGTTGGATGAATAAATAATCTATTTTGTTCCATCTAAGACTGTTGAGTAAATGATGCACTTGATAGTTATTTTTCATTCCGTACAATTTCAAGTTTGAACCCAAACAACTATTTGATTGTGTGATTGTATGGTTGTTTTGTAATTGTATGTATGCTGTTCGAGGAAATTGATGGTTGTTGTATTAATTTGGATGATTAGTGATTGGAACCACTTAGATATTTAAATTTTGGACTTAGAAATATTTTGAAATGTTCTCCAAACTCTAATAAATTTAAGTATAAAAAGATAATGTTGTAAATTCGTATATTTTAAGAAAAGTAACAGATATTGTAAATTTAGTTGTTTATAAGGTAATGTTTTGAATAAGATATATAGATTATAAATCCTTCTTTTCCCTTCTTTTTCCTTTTCGGGGACGAAAAGTTTTGAGTGGGGGAGAGTGTAACGACCAGTAAATTTCGACGATTTAATTTATTTAATAGAATTTTGTAATAAAAATTTAGTAGAAATAATAAAAGGTGATAAATATATATTGAACGCTAATTTAACAATGGTAATTTAAGCCTTTGTTTCTAATATGAATAAAATTTTCAATAAAAATTGGTGTAAGTATTGTACCTGAATATAATGGGAAGATAGAGAATATAGGTAAGGCATTTAATTAGTTAAGTGTAAATTTATGGGTATAATAACAATTCGTATACATTACCTAATTAATCTGTCAATTAATTTGTTAAAAAAATCAAAACCTTTTAATTTGGTAAATAATTTGATGCATGTTGATAAGCGTTACTTTAACGATTAATTTTAAAGTGATGGGAAGAAAATAAGTAAAGTTATGCAGTAATAAATAAATAAAAATATCGCAATAAATAGGAAACTGACATAACATTTATTTATATGAACGTTACTTATTGATTTGAGAGTAATGGAAGTGTGAACGTAGAATAAAATAAGCGTAGATTTATGTTAGGTAATTATTGAGAATATGGGGAATAAGTTGAAATAATATTAATTAAAAATTTATGCGCAAAACATGTTATGTAAGATATATTGATTCCATTTAATAAATTGAGGATTAATATTATCGAAGAGGATTAAATATGGTCTCAATGTAAATTTAGATAACTTTTGAAATAAAGACTAATTCCATTCAGAAGATGACAATGGGTGCAATATTTTGATTTGTAAGCAATAGTTATAGGTTACATGTTTAATTGGTTGATAGAATTTGAGTTGAAATAAATGTTAATACACTAAATAAAGGTTACACTAATATGATAAGTAATATAATGTCTAGAAGTTCAATATAGAGTGTGTTAAGACATAGAAATTGAAATTAGGAAGCAGTTGGAATTAAATGAAATTTTAGGTGTATTTATGAGAAATTTACGTACAATAAAAGAGGCGAATGAAATAAATACCAACCAATTTTAGTGAATAACGGGATCTAAACCTAAATAAATAAATTCCTTGAAATTTAAGTTTTAATTTTTGATAAATTGGATTTGTACTTTAATATTGAAAATTTTGGGATTATTCAAAAATAAATTAATGTAGGAAGTTGTTAAAGGATTCTGAATTTACCAAGTGGTCCAAACTGACAAAATTTGCAAATAATTAAAGTTGGATTGTAAATCTGATTCAATTAACCTATTATTAATTTATTTGTTTGGAATATAAAATGTAATGATAGGGTTAATTGAAATTAAGGGTAGTTTAATTTGTATGTTATTTGGGATTAAGGCAAGATGGGTGGATATTAGGAGTTATATACTTAGATCATTCAATTTATTTGGATAACATTGTAATAAATGTAATTAAATGTACATTTACGTGAAATGTAATACCATGTTTAATAGATTGCTAAGTTGTATATATTAAAGGGAATTTTATTAATTGTTTTTAAAAAAACCTTAACTAATATGGTTGATAAATTTAATATAAGAAAAACCAATGAAATTCTTGGGAATAATGTAGGTTAATATGAGTTAGTAGTTAGGGTAGTGACTAAAATTGGTAATACATTGCAATTAATGTTAATAGTGTTGACATAAGCTAATAAATTTAAATGTTTATGCAATACCAATTTATGTATTTAAGGTGATTGCGAAATTGGAATTTGATAAATGCAGTAACTAACTCAGGGCAAATAGATTTTATGGAATCAATAAAAGATAGGTAAATTTAATGATTGTTTGGTGGTAATTTAAGCATGAATGGGAATAAATCGGGCAATAGTGAGAATTATTAATTATTACCCATCAATTTATTTAGAATCTAAATCAAATGCAACATTCGTTGTTATTTGTAGCTTATAGGTGGAAATAACGTAAACTTTATTCAGAATATGATAATTAGTTAGATTAAAAGAATGGAAGGTAGGATATATAGATTCATTTGGATTTAGAACATGATAATTTGAATTTATTGAATTTATTAGAAACTGAATAGAACATTTTATGTGATTGAAATTAAAGTTGGAATTCGGAGATGTTTTAGGAATTCCCATCTATGGGATACCAATAGATAGGATAATTAAATGAAAGGTCAACTAAAGGATTTCTGCAAAGTTAATTTATAATTTGTAGATAAAATAAAATTGAAGTTTTACGCTGAAGTTAATAATGTACTCAGCATTTAAGAAACATCTTAAATTGTCTAAATTTGAATAAACAATGAAGTAATAAATAATAATTATTAATAAAATCCAAAATTTGGCAACCCATTTTCAAATTAATGATAATTAGTGTTGGTATAGGCTATTTATTTAAGTAACAGTGCGATGCCAAAGAAAAATGGATTGGAAGAAATTGCGAAATATAAATAAAATATTTTAGTAGGGAATTCAAATGTATATATACATAAAAATATGGATTTTTATAGTATGAAAACTTAGTCAATTTACAATAGTTAATCTATTGAGAATGAATAAAAATCTAAGATAATTATTACGGTAATTTAGAAATTTAGTTGAAAATGGAAACTTATCTATGAATTTGGAATTTAATGAAATTGTGAATTTATATCGAAACTTATAAATGAAGCATCTAAATTTACATTTGTAAATACGTTTAAAATTCAATGTAAATGGCTGAGGAAGAAATTAATTTATTTACTAATCCGTAACGTATCCAATTAATATAAAATATTCTGGTGGGCCAACAACCGTTTTGCGCGTTTATGATTCGTGCCCACCTATCCTATTTCACTTTGTCTATTTATAGGCTGTGTAAACCCTAGCCTCCATCTATCTTCATTTCTCTCTGTGTGTTCTTTTCTTCAACTTCTTCTCTTCCAATGGCTGCAAAATTTCTAGATCCAATTACAGTCCAAAATATATATATATATATATATATATATATATATATATATATATATATATTTCAAACTCCTCTAAAAATTCCAGAAAAATTATATGTCATAATTCTCGAAGAGCGTAATCTGTTTGTACTGTCCTTTTTTTTTGATTGGTGGTGTAGCGTGCTCGAATTTGAGAAGAAGGACGTGGCCTGTGACGTGGCATGGTGATGGGGTATATTTGTTTATTTTGTTTTATTTAATTTTTGTTTCAATCGAAATTTTCGAATAACTTTCTCATACGTAGTCCGATTCACGCGAGATTTTTTTTGTTAGGATCGTAATTAAATTCCAGATCTGTTGACGCTGGTTTGGACCAATTCGGAGACCGTCGAATTTTTGAGTTTAAATTGAATTTAAATTCGATTTAAATTCAAAAAGTGAGTGTTTTAACCCACTTACAACTTCTAAAACTTCTTATGTCTGTTAAATTAATTTTAGATATGAGTAGAAATTTGTTTATGACTGTTTGGTATGTTCTATTCATTATCTCTGTTAAATTGCATTTATTTAATGTAACTGTTAATTTATTTTATTTATTGCATATAAATTTGACAGTTAGAATTTATTTATTTGCATATTAACTGCCAGTCATAGTTATGTTAAATTTTTATTTCATATCAACTGACAGTTAAATTTGAATTTATTTTTGCATATAAACTGCTAGTAACAGTTATTAAATTTATTATTGAATATAAACTGTTAGTTAATACCTGTTATTTATTACCTGTATAATTTATATGCTCTATATCGATGATTGTTTAAATTGGATGATGATTGCAAATAATGGTTGATGATTGATATTTGGATGAATGGATGCTATATTTTATATTGTATAAACTGCAAGTTATCATGCATTTCATTCATTCGGGATTGCGGTTTGAAATGATATACAACCGCATTTTTATTTTAAATTGCGGATTAAAAATATAAACATCCATATCACTTGACCATAGGGTAGAAAATTTTATACAGGCACCGCGGTATATATATAAAATTATTTTTTTGAAATGTTTTTCTATGGTTTTTGCAAAGCTATATATATATATATATGGTTTATGGGTTTTTGATTTGGTATTAATAAAGGTTATTTATATATAGTAATTTCCGGTTTTAAGCTTTGTATAAATTGTTCTGAAGTATAAAATAAAGTTTGATTTTTAAGATCAAATACGATTAAGCATTTATTTAAAATTTAAGTTCTGGAGTTTTATTGACTTAAATGAGAATAAGGTCGGAAGATGAATATTGAGTAAAATTTGGAATTAAATAAAAAGGTTATTAATTTTTAAAGGGTATGATTTTATAACTTGATTTTTGTGTAGAGTGATTTAAATGAATATATCAAGTTTAATAAATTGAAAGATTATCCAGTTATGTGAAGTTAAAGGTTTTACTTAAATTATATTGAATTCATTAAGTAAACATTTCAAGTCTAAATAAGAAGTAATTGAATTTGATACATATGGATTTGTCAAATGAGTTGTTTTTTTGAAATGGTGAAATATAAAGCCTTGAAACATAAGAATTGAAATGGTATTTGGAAGTGTAAATCGATATTTGAAATTGATTTGTGAAATATAAAGAAGCTATTTTGTTTTATAAAAGTAGTTTAATATTTAACCATTTAAGAGATGGAAATTTGTTTCAAAGCTATGTTTTTCAAGATAGTATAATTTGGAAATATTATGTTCAAGAGTTTGATTTCTAAATATTTTACTTTGGAAACCCTATGATTTTGGAAGGAATATATATTGGAAAATAAATGATATCGTATTGATTTGGGGTTTTAAAAATATGAATGATATCGTATTTATATGGGTTTAAAATGGATATTTTATTCTGGTTTTAAAGTATAAACTATTTTGAAAAGACCGTGGTGTTATAATAACGATTGGTTGTTGAAGAGACCGGGATCAGAAGTTGTCATACTCTCTGCCAACTTCAAAAACCACGTTAACAACCATGTACGCGGTGGAGATTCCAGAATGAAGTAGGTTGGCGGCGACGTTTCCTTTAAAGGTAAATACGAGGACCCAACTCCCGTGAGTTGGCATAAGGTGGCTAAAACATGAGCGATCGACGGGTTAATGAGGTAGCACCTCTGATCGGAAACTTCCCTTCGATACTATACTCAAACTTTGGATTTTCAGTGGCCACCTTCACTTTTGATTTCTTTGATGTGGGGAGTTTGTCCGAGGTGGGCGGCGGCTGCGCGCTGCGCGTTTCCATCGGCCCGGAAGCGTAATTGGTATATCTACCCTGGCATTGCCTAGTTGTGCCGTGTCACCTGCCCTAGCGCGCCTTATACGATTTTGTTTTGTACCATACCTATGGAGTGCCCTCTGACGACGCCCAGTACGGGGGAGATTACGGTACTGTATAGACTATGGAAATATATAAATGTGTTAAGGTGGAAAATGTAAAGCCTTAACGCTATTTAAAAGTAAGTTTATTTTACAATTAGACACTATTATAATAGCGCAATATACTACATAGTAAATAGTTTAACGGATTCTTAGGAGATGTAAATCCCGAGCATCTCTTGAGTTACTGCACTCATATTTATTTCTGTTAATGTAACTCACATAAGATCTTTTAGTTCTGACTCGAGTGTTTTTGTCTTTCCAAATTCGCTCGGGTCAGTCCGAGCGTTTCATGATTGAAGATTTAATTGCCGGAGGAAGAAGACGAAGATTTTATTATTATTACTATAGATAATATGGTTTCACTACACTCATATTGTTCCGCTGCATTGTTATATGGTATGTGTACTCTGATATGTATTGTATAAATAAATCAAAGGTTTTTGTAAACAGATTTATGAACTGTATATTTGATTATTATATTTTATCCTTCCGCTGTGAGATTCTGTTTCTTTCTCTGTTTTCTTATTTATCCCATAACAATCCGTCCTTACGTATGGTTTGAATTGGCACGTGTGTCTGTTTAAATCGTGCAAAAAGGCGGGATGTTACAGGAAGCTTATTCGTCCAAAAATATGAAAGTCTCCCACTCTAAGACCACTCAAATTAATTTTGATAACCCAAGAGTTTGTGGAGAAACACAAACTTCGATTCAGACAATAAGTCTGGTATGAATAATCCCCTGTCATCTCTTATCATAAATAGATATCTAGTGAGACCATACCGCTTAGTGGAATGAGTTTTTCCCTCACTAATATCCAAAATAAACATGCAAATCATTTACCATTCTCCTACACCCAAAATGATTAGTCTTAACATAAATAAATCCATAAATCATATGTATTGGATAACCAATTCCACCCATTTTTTAGATATCCCATGTAAAAGCAATTTATTAAATTTCCCATCAAAAATCAATTTATTAGAGTTCCCCATTAAAATCTTTAAAATGACTATCCGTCATAATTTAATACGACTGTCCATCCCAAATCTCTTTAAAATAAATGCAGATTACCCATCATACATTGTTTTATAAAAGATGATGTGGGCTATCCACCGCACACTCCATAGTTTTTCTAGGATGACTATGAACACTTGGGTGCCAAATCCCAAGGCTAACCATATCTGCCAAAACATTCTTTACTTTGGAAAATTTGATGTGGGTTGTCCACCACACATTCCATGGTTTTCCTAGGTTAACCAAGAACCCATCACTTGGCCAATTAAAACATCATGATCCCCATAATTATTTACAAAAATACATAATCCCCATTATTACTTATTTTCCTAGGTGTACCGCCTATTTAACCTATTCCCATTGGTAGCCCCAATTAGGTTAAATTAAATAAAAACAAATTGATAGCCCCAATATATATTTTCGAAAGCATATTTCTGTTTGTAACCCCAAAATATGTATCAAAAACATTAAACCCACCCCAGTGTCCCCAAGGTTTATTAACTTTCATTTTATATAAGGACCCCTTTACATATTCAAATAAAATAAGTATTTTAGGTTATAACCCTTCAAAGTAACCCCTTCAAATTAGCAAAGTTTTACTTAAGAAAAATGGCTAAAAATAGCCTTTTAAAACCCTTCGAATGAAGTCCCATTTGAAAGCAAATAAACATCCAAAGTTAACCCCTTCGGAAACCTTTCTTTTGAAAGCATCACAAAATCATACCTTTCGACCTTGTCGAAAGGTCCTACCTTTCAACCTTGTCATAAGGCTTCTTTTTGACCTAGTCGAAAGGTTCTACCTTTCAACCTTGTCGAAAGCTTGGGGTATCCCCCTTATAAAACCATTTATAAACCTTTCGAAAGTAATAAAACTCAAACCTTTTGCAATCATTAAAGGTAACCCCTTCAAAACCTTCCGAAATCAAAACCTTTCGAAATCAAACCTTTCGAAATAAGAACATTTCGAAATTAAAACCTTTCGAAATCAAACCTTTCGAAACCATTCAAAAACAATGAAGTGTTGGTGTTGGAATCAACCCATTGAAAGTATGCTTCCGGCCTTGTCGGAAGGTTTACCCTTTGACTTTGTCGAAAGGTATTAAAACATTTACTTTAAAAAAAACAATGGAAAGGTTGGGATTTTCATCCCCCTTTCCCTTCGACTTTGTTGAAGGATATAAAAATCATTCTGGAAAGCGTTTAAAACATTAACTCTTAAAGGTTTTGGCTTTTGAAGATCCCCTTCATGGCCCCTCCTTGAGTATATAAAATTTAGTCTTTTTATAAAAATTTATAGAATTGAAGGATTCCCCTTCGTCTCAGTTGAAAGCAAGTTTTATTTCTATTTGAAAGCAAAGAAAGCAGCTTCCCGACCCTTCGCCCCTCTTCCCTTCGTCACGATGCCTACCCTCGACTTAGACGAAGGGATAAAAGTGGCTTTTCGAGTCGGAGGGAACATTTGGCCTACTGAAGTGATGTTTTATCTCTCTTGTCTAATTGTGATTGGTTTAGGGGCTTCTACCTATATTTTCGAATAGTAAAAAGTATACCAAAGTTAACCTTTTTCTTAAAACACTATACTTGTTGCCTTAATTAATTTTTGAAAGCAATTTCCCTTTGGTTTTGACCAAGGCGGAAGCAATATTGTAGTTTATCCCTTAGGCTTAATTAATTTAATTACCTTATTTAACCACTAAGGAAAATTCCCCAAAAAACATCAATTTTTTTATAAATCATATACTTCAACATATTAAAATTTCAAAGCATATGAAGATCAACAACTCGGAATTTAACCAAAACGGAATAAAACTTATTAATTAGCCCATTAACATTTTAAAACACCTAAGTCTTATCCAAACAAAGGTTTAAATGGTTATATCCTTAAATCATTAATTAAGGTTAATAGTGAAAATAATTATGTGATTAATTATTTATAATCACACGATTAATTCAACTTAATTGTAGATGATTGATTATTATTGAATGCTTTGTATTGATTGATATCCCTGATATGTGATTGTGATACCATGTGATATGAATTGCTTTGTGCTGAGCTGTGATATCTGTGATTTGTTTCTGTGTGAATGTGGAAACCCTTTGGCCCGTAAAACGACATTTGAATTTCGATGCGATATGGAGTCTCAGTTGGTTATCCGAAACCCACATCGAACCTTAATGATGAATCTTTGCGATTGATATATCCACGTGTTTTTAAATTAAGCGTTCACTATTCGGTTTAGCTGGATGAGGACTTTGTGTCATATAACCCATTCCGAATAGTGATACGACGAAATGGATAGCAATTGATGACAAGTGGTATCAGAGCTTCGCTTGACTTCGATGCTTCGATCGCCACCAGTGCGATCGTCCCCGATGCAACGACGATGCTACAACAACCCAAAAATTGGCATCGACTAAAATTCATCTTTAAACCCTAAATCAAGCTCACTTATCATCCATGACAAACTATAAAATCATCAAACATTTTTCTGGTGATCCCTAACCTTCCAGCAAGCTACGGCCCTGATCCCGAGGTCTAGAAATCCTCCGATCATCATAATTTCGTTAAAACCCCTATTCTGTTCATCTTACAAATTCTCCCGACCTGTTCAAAGTTTGATTTCTCCCTCCCTGTTTCTTGTTAGGCTTTAGAAGTCAACTCAATAAATTAAAGCCCTCAACATCTAACAAATAACAGATTTTCAAGAATCAAGCCCAGATTCAAGAATCCATTTTTTTCAAAATAAAACAAGCTTTCAGATTTTCAAAAGTAAATCAACTTTCAGGTTTCAAGCTCACTGTTTTCTTCTTTTAAAGGTGAGTAAACTTTTGAAGCTCTGATACCACTTTTCACGACCCGAAATCCAGCTTTCGAAAATCGACATCAAATCTATGTAGTTAAAGCGTCCTGCCGCCCCATAGCGTTTGAGGTACGAAAAGTTATAGCCAAGATATATCGGGGATATAGCATGATAAAGCGGACGACTTTAAACAGAGGAATAATGAACATTCTACATTGAAAATAGGAACAAGTATTACTTATAATTTCCCACCAACCAAAACAAGTTATAATAAAGTAAAGATAAACAAAGTTGGCAATTAAAAGGTTAGAACTAGTTATCGTAACCAACCGCTTATATCATTGTTACATCAACTTTGAAGTTACCATAAAACTTAAAAGCAAGACATCAAGCAAAATGCTTATTTATAAGAAAGGGGGATATAGCGGGGCAACAAAATAGGGGATATAGCGGATTATTGCTGCAATATCGAGGATAATAGCGGATTCGCTATATTGGACCGCTATATTGGAATATCGTTGCCCCTAAAAGTCTGCTACAAGATATATCGGGGATATATTGGAGCAATTTCGGGGAATTGTTTGCACATCATCAAATACATCACTTGTATTCGACTGCCGGAGATTCAACGTCGAACTTCAGTTCGGATGGAGCTTATAACAATATTAGATGAATACAGAGCAGCGGAAACACAAAAGATGAATTCATTTATCACAACACAGATACAACATTTTATACAATCTTTGAACAACACCAACATTAGAGTGCTACACATATGATACTACAACAAAATGGTAACACCACAGCGGAATGACAGAGTCTTCAAAAAGTAAAGAACGAGAATCCAAACTAAGCACCACCTTCTTCCAAACTTCAAAGCTTCCAAGACTTCAAACAAAAAGCTTTAAAAATTCAATAGCTTCCAAAAGACTTCAAAATCCAAGCTAGCTCCAAAAACACAGATAACCTGCTTCTAAGTTGCCCATAATTTCCACACGAGTAGCCTAGAAGCAGGTTATCTATGTTTTTGGAGCTAGCTTGGATTTTGAATGGGCAACCTAGAAGCAGGTTATTTATGTTTTTGGAGCTAGCTTGGATTTTGAAGTCTTTTGGAAGCTATCGGATTTTGAAAGCTTTTTGTTTGAAGTCTTGGAAGCTTTGAAGTTTGGAAGAAGGTGGTGCTTCGTTTGGATTCGAGTTCTTTCCTTTTTGAAGACTCTATCCGCTGTAGTGTTACCATTTTGTTTAGTATCATATGTGTAGCACTCTGATGTTAGTGTTGTTCAAAGATTGTATAAAAAATTGTATCTGTGTTGTGATAAATGAAATCATCTTTTGTATTTCCGCTACTCTGTATTGATCTAATGTTGATATATGTTCCATCCGAACTGAATTTCGACGTTCAATCTCCGGCAGTCTAATACAAGTGAGGTACTTGATGTCAATTTTCGAATGTTGGATTTCGGGCCGTGACAAACCAAAATCACAGACATGAATCAGGTATAACCCATAGCTGATCCAAACATAGAAAATGAGATGATAAGCATGATTATTCACCTTCATTAGTTAATTAGAGAATGAGATAATTTCCTAGCTTTAATTCCTTAGCCTTTTCTTCAATTTATTGCTCTTCCTAGAGCTTTTAATTGCCGACCGGAAGTTGGTGATGAGTTATGAAGGAGAGAGTGAAAATTTATTAAAGTGGATGAAGAGATTTATAACAAGAAATGTAGCCCCATTTTCAAGTTTACCCCTTAGAAAATTCCTCCTTCTTAATTTAGTTAATTCTTATTTTAGTTCATTCATTAGGACACAACCATTGATATATTAATCTCAGCTCCCTAAATATTCACATTAATCTATTTAATTTATCTAATTAAATATCTCGAATAATGTTATTTCAAATTCGAGGGCATTACACCATGGGCATTTCCTTTAAAAATAGAGTTCGTGTTATAAAACTTTTCGATGCCTTGAAAACCTAGCTTTTGACTTCATAGGATGACCTCCTTCGAAAGCCTAAAAAATCTATCTTCAAAACAATAAGCTTCTACCATTGAATACTTTAAAATCTACCTTTCAAAACCTTTCGAATATGTCAAAGTATTAGCATTTAACTTTAGAAGCTTTGCTTTGAAACCAGTTGAAAGTACCCATTTCGACACCAATGGAAGTAACCCTTCCAAAATCATTGAAAGTTCCCCTTTCGAAAGCATCAGGTTTATACCTAAAATACTATTTGGGTCAAAGTGAATGTAGGCAAAACCAACTCTTTTGAAACCATCCTTTGTCATTTACAAAACATTGGGGAAACATGATGGCGCCGGCACCATCTCTTTCGAAAGCATAAAACACTCTAGGTAAAAATATTAGAAGGTTGGTATCGAAACCCCTTTCGAAACCATCACCTTTGAAACCCCTAACCCCTTTCGAAAGCTACTAGAAGCAGCTCTAACTTATAAAACAGAGTATCCTATCGATAACATTGATATCTTCAACACCATCGAAAGGTTAAAGAACGGAAGCATGGTATCGACTAGGTCAGAACCCTTTCTTTTAAAACACTTCCATAAGTAAAGGAACCCAGTTGAAAGCAATTATAAGTTAATGGCAACCGTTTTGAAATCCTTTAAAAATCTACTTCGAAACCATATGCTTCGACTCTGTCGAAGGCTGAACAAAACAAGGGTAGATGCTTTTCTTTTATAAAACGAACCAAGGTTTCGACTCCTTCGAAAACTAGGCTTTTGACACTTAACCTTTCGCCCATCTCCAATCCACTATGTACCATCATAGTGATACCTTGTGTATTGGTTTCATCATAGTTGCTTTCAACAAGGATGAAGGCGGAAGCTTCTATGTCGAAAGGTGCTTTTCGAAGTAGGCAGAACCTATTTTTTGAGTAAACCCGGTTTAGCTCTTTATAAAGTAAACTTTTCTCTAACAACCTGCTACGTGTCAACACCAGATTAGTTGCCTTAACTTTTTCAAATTCTTTTTCGAAAATAACTACCGCTAATCAGATCTAAACCATGGTTAAGTAAATTAGTTAAGCCCTTCCCTTAGTCAAAACCAATTTTGCAAAGAAGTCCCTCTTCTAAAACAATTTATTTTGCATATCAAATCACATTGAAAAAATCCCCGAAATTTCTAGAAATTCACTTTAATCATGTTATATAACATATCAAAATTCCAAATCCAAATTCTCAATATATTTTCCAAAAAAATTTATAAAACCATGTTACCATAATCTCCTTCAAAAAATTTATAATAATCTACCCATAGCTTGGAAAATTCTCAAAATTGAAAGCCAAATCCAAAATCACGCTTCTCATAACATAAAATTTTCCCATAGCATTTAAACATTTTTAATTCTCGATTTTGACCTAAAACCATGCTTTTGCGCTTTTAAACAATCTTGTTTAAATCATATAAATCATAAATCAAGCATATTATCCTCCAATATATCATAAAAAACGAATTTACCCTTCAATTCGAAAATACACGATTCAAACAAAATAGAGATGGAATTATTATTCATCATGATCTAGATAAGGAGATTGGATTGACATTGATTTCCTTTAAGCTTGATTTTCTAGCTTTAAATTTGATTTCCTCTTCTTCTCTTAATGGCCGGCCGTTCCATTCTCTTGTGTTTCTGGTTTTTTAAAATGATGTGAATGGGAAGAATATGGTAGGAACGAAAATATATAACGCTGGTAGTTTTAGACTGCAATTTCCTAATATATAGCCCATTAATCAGTTTATTAGGCTCGCCCTTAATTAATTAATTCAAGTCTCAATCCCCTTATCACTTAACATTTACATTATTCTATTTAATTCATCTAATTAAATCTTTTGAATAATGTTATCAAAAAATAGGGGTACATGCTCCCCTCCTTAAATAATTTCATCTCGAAAATTCAGAAAGGACTAAACACAAAACATAGCAATCATCAGTAATGACTCCTAACAGCCATACTAGTTTACCTGACTAGGAAATATCTATATAAATCTAATATAGACATACCCTCATAGCAAATCAGGATAAGTATCTCAAATCTTATCATCTGTCTTCCAAGTACAGTCTTTCTCGTTGTCACTCCACTAAACTTTCACCAACTTGACTGTCTTTTTCTTCAATCTCTTCTCATCTCTCGCTCTAACAAAAGTCAAATCAGGCTCTACTGTCAAATCCTCCAACTCTGTCTGAGGAATAGTAGCCTCTGGACCATGCACATACTTAGAAGATGAGACATATGGAATACATTATGGATACTTACCATACTGCTCGGTAACTTAACTATGTATGCGATTACAATCCTTTCTATAATCTGGAATGGACCAACATATCTCGGTGCTAGCTTCCCCGACTTCCCGAATCGTACCACACCCTTCATCGATGATACCTTAATGAAAACCCTGTCTCCCACTAAGAATTCTAGGTCCTATGCCTCTTATCTGCATAACTCTTTTGTATGGATTGAGCTTCCTTCATCCGCCCTCGGATTAACTCAAACTTTTCTGACGCCTCTTTAAACGAATCTAAACCTAAGACCAATCTATCTCCAGTCTCCAACCAATATGCAAGGGATTTGCATGGCCTTCCATACAAAGCTTCAAAAGGTGTCATTCCTATACTAGTATAGTAACTATTATTATAGGAAAACCCAACCAAATGCAAGTGATCCTCCCAAGATCTACCAAAATCCAACACACAAGATCCCAACAAATCCTTGGTTACCTTATTAACTCTCTTTGTCTGCCCATCCATCTGTGGTTGATATGCGATACTCATCTTAAGCTTAGTGCCTAACACATCCTATGAAATTTTCCAGAATTCGCTAGTGAATAAAGCATCTTTGTCACTGACTACGCTACTAGGAACTCCATGAAGTCTAACTATGTTCTTCATAAACAACATTTCCAAGACTGGTGCCGTCCTGGTCGACTTTAATAGAAGGGCACTCTTGGTCAACCTGTCCACAATAATCCATATTCTTTCATTTCCTTTGCTTGACCTTGGCAACCCATCTATAAAATCCATGGATATAGAATCCTATTTCCAAAATAGAATATCTAGAGGCTGAATTAACCCACTCGGCTTTTGATGTTCAGCTTTCACTTGTTGATAGTTTCCACACCGTCTAACCCACAAGACAACATCCCTCTTACGTCTTCCCAATAGAAGCTCATCTTCATATCTTGATACATCTTGGTCCCTTCAGGATGAATCGTAAACTTGGATCGATGACATTCCTCAAGAACTTCTCGTCTCATGTTCACCACATCTGGAACACATAAACACCCCTTCTTTCTCAACCATCCTCTATG
The DNA here is from genome assembly GCA_030765085.1 of Allium cepa. NCBI lineage: Eukaryota > Viridiplantae > Streptophyta > Magnoliopsida > Asparagales > Amaryllidaceae > Allium > Allium cepa. The sequence continues at coordinate 115,302,786 of CM060945.1, read as the reverse complement.
GTCAAGACAAAAATCTGTCAAATCATTGACTTCATTTCCAACCTCAAGCCTTCTGATCCTCTCAGCTAATAATGGATGCTCCTTCTGTTTAGAAGCAATTCTCTCAATCAACACTGGTCGAACTTCCAACCAGGGTAGCAAGGTGGTATTCTGACACCACATACTAATGTCTTCTGCTGAGAGCATCCGCTACTTTATTACCTTTCCCTGGGGCGTACTCTATACCAAAATCATAAGCAGCCAAAAACTCCAGCCACCTCTGATGTCGCATATTCAACTCCTTCTAAGAGAATAAGCATCTCAGAGACTTATGATCGGTATACAATTCAAATCTCTCCCCCAAGTAATGCCTCCAAATCTTCAAGGAAAAAATTACCGCTGCCAATTCCAAGACATGAGTATGATATTTTACTTCGTGCGGTCTACGATGCCTAGATGCATAAGCAATGACTTTGCCCTTATACATCAACACTACTCCCAATCCAGTCGAACACGCATCAATGTATACTACTAAACCTTGGTTTCTGTCAGGAACAACTAACACTGGAGTATTGGTAAACAAATGCTTTGACTTAAGGAATGCTACCTCTCATATGTCGGACCAAACAAACTTCACTTCCTTCTTGGTAAGCTTAGTCAAAGGCACTGTTACCCATGAGGAATCCTTGATGATCTCTGGTAATAGCCAGCAAGTCCAAGAAAAATTCTGATCTTGGCCATTATCTCTAGTCTCTTCCAATTGTTTACAGCTTCGATCTTATCTGGATCGACTGACAATCCTCTCTTTGAAACCACATGACCAAAAAAATCAACCTTTTTCTTCCAAAAGTGACACTTGGAAAACTTCGCCTTTAGCTTATTCTGCCTCAACGTCTCTAGCACAACCCTAAGATGATCTTTATGCTCTCTCTCATCCTTAGAGTACACCAAAATGTCATCTATAAATACCAACATGAATCTATCCAAATTCTCTTGGAAGGCTCGATTCATCAAATCCACAAAGAAAGCGGGTGCATTCGTCAACCCGAATGACATCATTAACCACTCATATGAACCATATCTAGTTCGAAATGCAGTCAAAGGAATACTGTCCTCTTCCTCCTTAACTTATGGAACCCCGTTGCAAAATCCGACTAGGAAAACACTCTGCCTCCACTCAACTGCTCAAGCAGATCATCAATTCTCGACAAAGGATACTTATTCTTTATTGCCTTTCATTTAGCTTACTATAGTCGACACACATCCTTAACAAACCATTTAGTCTCTTTACGAATACCGCGGACGCTCCTTAAGGTAAACTTCTTGGTCTAATAAAACTCCCTCCTTCTAGATTCACTAGCTGCACCTTCAGTTCCTTCATCTATGTTTTTGTCATCCTTCTAGGTGTTCTACTCATAGTTTCAGCTTCTTGCACAAGATCTATCTGAAACTCAACAGCTCGTTTCGATGGTAGTCCTATGACTAGCTCAATGACATATGCAAACTATCTTGAAATTCAAACCTGGCTTAAATCTTCTCCCATCTCCAGTGCACTTAAAAAAGCATAACTAATCCAGTCAAAATTCGCCACTGAGAATATAATTCGGTTATGACTATTAAGGTGTCTTAAAGATATCTCCCTATCCTGGCAGAATATCCTAGCCTCATACCTCCTCGACCAATCCATACCCAAAATGATTCCGAAATCTACGAAATCATAAACATACATACCGCATTCAAACATATGACCTAACAAATCAAGTTCTAACTAGTCACATCTCATCCCCAGAGTTGCATACCCTCCTATTGTATTCGCGACCCTTAAAAAAGTAACAGAATATGTGGGCACTAAGCATAACCTATCAAGCAAATATTGGGATATAAATGAATGTGATGCATCGATGTCAAAAAGTATCCTAAATGGTGTACTCTTAATCAAAAATGTACCTTACATCACAATCTTTCCTTTACCAGCTGCAATGGGCTTAGCCGACGATCCAACATCAAAAACTTTCCCCTTGTCCGTCCTGGCTGGCTCTGGTCACCGGTTCTTGTAATGCCCAACTTGATCACAGTTAAAGCATTTCACATTCTTCTTATCTACAGCTTTCTTTCCCTTGCCTGACCAACACTCATTTGCATAATGACCCTTCTTATCCATTTATAGCATACTAAATCAGTCTTTGCCTTCTTGGCAGTATCCCTTTTTTGGGCCCCCTTCTTTTTAAAGAATCTCCTTTTCTTTCCCTGAGGACCTTGGGATTCAACTGGCTTCTCTATAGTAGAACTAGAAAGCACTCTTCATGGTGAATGACCATCTCCACCATCACATTACTAGGTTCTCGGATATGGGTCATGGTCATCCTAGCAAGCTTCAGTCTTGGTCCTCGCATGCACCTTTCATTCCGTTTAATATCAGTGTCAACCAAAGCATATCCATATCGAGATAACTTATCAAACTTAGCAGGGTAATCGACCATTGACATCTCTCCTTGAATTAGATCCACAAACTTCCGCATCAATGTCGTCTTAGCAACCTCAGATAGAAATATTTGCTCAAACCTTCTTCTGAAATCAGCCCATGTCAGCTCTTCCTTCGGAACACCGGCGGTCACACTATTCCACCAGTGAAGCGCTGCCCTTTGCAACTGCCTAGAGGCTAGCCTTCTCTTTTGCCTATCATCCAAGCCTAGATCAGTACAGATCCTTTCACATCTCAATAGCTAATTCTCAACTTCAATAACATCCTCCGTTCCAACAAACAGCTTTACACCTAAACTGGTGCAGTCTCTGCTTAGCTTAGAATAGTTATTCCCAATTGGAGCCACACGATTAGCTCCTCCAACATTGCCAACAACTCCAGCTTGCAAAAGATTGGCCAACAACTGATACACCATCCCCGCATCTACTGGCGAATTTCCAGCACCTATATTAGCTTCAGCATTTTGATTAGCATTAGCCTGTCGGCCTTGATTCCTCCTGGTATTAGGTCGAGCATTTCCATTGGTTGTGGTGCTTCCTTCACCTAGATTTCCTCTTCAGTTTCCTGCTTCCACATCTTCTTTCTTATAAATCTACATATAAGCCTTAATAAGATTCAGAAGAACGGTCTAAGAGAGAGGGAAACGCGTACTTATATATATATATATATATATATATCAAATACAAGTATGTTACTGTAGCGTTAACCAAAACCCCGATCATATATTCAAATTCATTGGATTATGTTCGAAAATCTTCTAGGTTTAACTTGTAGGATCGATTTCACCCTAGAGAGGAGGAGGTGAATAGGGTGACACTATCAATTTTGAAAATTTATTGCGAAAGTGTATAAAATAATTTCAACACAAATATATCAGAATAATAGCAGCATAGATCATAGCAGAATAATAAATGTAGAAATAGAACACACAGATTTACCTAGCTTTGGCAAAACCCTGCCTATGTGCCGAACCCAAGGTTTCTACTAGAAATTAAGTAGTCAGACGCTTACACACGTAAACTTACGACACCCGCTATCGACTAACCTAACTCTACGCTCAAAACCCTATCACAACTCAGCCACCGAGTTGTGAATTCTCGAACTACACCACCGTAGTTCTTCCCCTAAACACACGACTAGAAATTACAATGTTTAGAAGAGAAATTAAAAACACTTTAAAACATTAAAATAAATAAACCCTAATTTTAAACACTAAAGCCCAATATGATATAAGTTATAGCCGGCCAAAAATATAATAAAAGAGTCTCCCCTTTATCTCTTTGTTTCTTCAGCCCGACTTCCTGTAATTCGATAGTCACTTCGTTCCTTGAGAAAATTAGGGCTTTCTGATAAAACTGAATCGTCGCCAGGATATGATCAATTGCAGTTATTATCTCCTCTCTTTGGCTTAGTCAATTGATCCTCTAGCTATGAAGATTTTGATCGATTAAACTTGATTGAGTTCGAACTGAATAATCTGGTATGTAATTCCTTTATTCCTCACGTTGATAAGCTTTAAAGTCAATTTGACTCGAGTTACTAATTTAATCTTCTCTGTTGTGCTTGAACTCGAATGATCAATTTAGGCCGATGATGATTGGGTTTTATAGGATTTGAATTCCTATATTTTTGTTCGTATAAATTCATTTGAATTCATCAATAATTTTGCTCGGCCATTCAATGTTGCTTGGATGTTGTTGATGTTTACTGACTTGTTCAAAATTGTATATTCTGTTTACTTGCTTGTCACGGCTTTGGTTTCGACTTCCTTGCTCATCACGGTTCTGACTTTCTGTCATTTGAACTCTAATTTGAAACTTGTAAGACCTGTTTGACTTGTTCACTATATTGCAATTTCTGGTCTGTTTTTTTGTTTGGATTTGTTCGTGTCTTGCCCTTGACCATTGTCTTTGTTAACCATTCACGTATGTTTGCCTGTAGTGTTGCAGTCTTTGACTTGTTGCATATATATTACTATACATGATGTTTACTACATAAATGATTGAAGTTATAGCCTTGTTGTTGTCTTCACTACCGCCTTTTGCATTGTGGTCATGTACATTTGGTAGAGATGTTGTATGGTTGTTCCTTTGTTATGCACTTGACCATTTGATGTTTGGTTGATGAGCATGTGTGCTGGTTTGTAGCCTCGAGCTCTGTCTACTTGTTTATTCGAGTTTGCACTGTTTCCATGTTGCCTCAAGATATATGTATACATGTGTGATGGTCTCTGGTAGTTGCAGTATCATGTGGTCTTGTTCTGGTTCATGTATATGCTCCATTGTTATCTTGTTGCAGTTTGATATGCATTTGCTTCAATTGCTCTGCTGTTTGTGTTCATGCAAACAAGTATTCATGTTCTTATTTCGTACTGAGCTTTGTATCATGATTTCACTTGAGTTGAATCCGACTTTTAATTGGGTTTGACCTTGTTCTCACCTATCCCTGTAATTTTATCAAGTGTACATTGGTGTGCACGGCCTTGTGGCATGTTCAGTGATACACTGTGTGTGTCATAAGTTGTTCGCATATAATGAATACAAAATTAAATGATGACGAACAACCCAAATAACCGAGGTAAATAATTTTTTCAAACCAAATTTTATTTTACATAGCAAAAATATTTTCTTTTCAGTTTTACCATGTCAGTGTGTATTTTTGCAGATAGCTCAGATGATGGATTCAATCTGGAATACAGTTGAAGATCAAATATGAGTGAATAGGTTAAGTGTAGCGAGGTGCTTATGGAAATGATAATTGTGTAATCGAAATTGTATTGTTTGACAATTGTGTATATAGTGAGAGCTCAATTTTATACTATTCAAAATTGTAATAAATATTTGTTTGAATAAAGTCGGGGGAATTAATTTAAAGGACAAAGATTTGTATATTTTTTGCCTCAAGGACACGACCTCAATATTTTTGCCACAAGGACAATCATTCTTCTAAAAATTATTAATAAGGACAAACATTTTCCAAAATTATTCATAAGGACAACAAAACTGCTACTGAGCTAAAAACTGATACCTAAAAACTGCTACCGATAACTACAAACTAATACCTAAAAACTGCTATCAATAACTAAAAACTGATACCTACAGAAAGTTGTCCTTCAGGATAAAATATTGAAGGTCCGTCCTTGAGGCTAAAAAGCTGTGAAATTTTGTTCTTGACAATAATTTCCTGAATAAAGTATCTGTTTAAATTAAATTCTTTGTTATTTATTTTATTCAACAAATATTTAATAATTATGTGAAAAATAAAATAGTATATTAACAAATACATTTAAATGAATATGTGTATATATATATATATGTTTATTATCATCAAACAAAAATCATATACTAACATATTCAACAATCTCCCCCTGTCGACGATAACAAACATATATTAAAGATTTTCAATTTATTAAATGTATTTGATCATTCAATTTTCTCTCCCTATTTGAATGCTTTCTCTCCGCACAAAGCTCCCCCTTCATATATGCATGAAAATATGCATGAAAATAAATAAAAATACGCTAATAGAAAATATTTGAACTTTAATTGCCAAAATCTTAACCTTTCTCCCCCTTTTGTTATCAGCAAAAGAGTAATAGTGTTAGAAAAATAGAGATAAAATAATAGGTATTAATACAACATTATTACTCAATGGCGTATAAATATTAAATTTCAATAAAAAATCAAACAAAAATCATAAATTCTCTGTTTGATGCATATTCCACTTTAGAATGGTAGAGATGATGTCATCATATAAAACCATATACTTATGTCTATTTGTAGTATATTTATATTAGGAATTTGAATATCTGCTAACCATGCATAACTTAGGACTATTAAATGAGATTAGTAGTATTCCAAATTTTTATTAAAAAAATGAATCCAACTATCTTCTAATCGCGCGTAACCGTGAGGATTTTTAAATGGGAATAGAATCAACTTGTCTATTTAATCAATCACTTTTTATATGCGTTCCATACATGCATAACCGTGAAGACTTTTAAATGAGCATGGAAGCACATAATAAAAAATTCCGTGTAATTCACCCATGCATAACCGTGAGGACTTTTAAATGAGAGTGAATGCTTTGGATGTTTTTATTTTTTTAAAATATAATGAAATGAAAAACGAATGATTCCCGTTTAAAATACCACATATTGACATACTATATTGGATTTTGATGAGTGATGGTCGATAGAAATATGATAGAAATAGAAATCGTCATGGATTTTTTTGCCAACCAAAAGTTTTTATAACTCTTGTTTAAATTTCTAAAGAAATTTACTTTATACTGTCTCAAATTATAATATATGATTAATATCAACACTCATCACTTTTTCAATCACTATTTATATTTTCGATAATTAGCAGAGAGTTATATTAGTTAATGTAGTCATTTAAAATCAAATCCAAAGATAATTATAAAATCAAAATGTTCAAAATGACTAATCTGAAATAAGGTTAATAGAAATGATTTCTCGAAGGGGTTTTATTAAAGAATGTCTGCTATTTGAAAATTATTTGAAGTGAAAAATATGTAGATATTTTCTTTGAAAAACGATGCAGTTACTGAATGTCTCAACATAAAACACATTCCACCAGTAATTTTTTTATCAACTAGTGTAACGACCCGATTTTACGATGCCCAAACATCGACATTTATACATACACAGTATCAAATGCTGCAAAATCAAACGCCGGAAAACCGAACCATTGGGGTTTAAGAAGAAAAAGGTAGAAGAAGAAGATAGAAACAATAACAGAATCTCACATTTCGCAGCGGAACAAATATAATAGATAAATAAATATCTTTAAACAGAATCACTAGATCAGCTATTACATCACATTACATTACCAGAGTGTACATCAACAACAGCAGAAGAAAATATAACAAATACTAGTAATACGCTTTGCCATCCAGCTTTCTCCTGATCTCCACAGCAACTCCAGAATTCCAGAATGAACTGATAACCTGACTCTAGGCTGCCCGTGTGAAAATTGGTGGGCACCCAGAGTTCAGAAAGGGAACAATAAACTCCAGGTCAGCCATGGGACTGGTGTGAGATCTAAAAAACAGTTATTCTTTTACAAAAGAAAAACAAAGAATTTTAAAAGAAATCCGCAATGCTTTTTAGAAAATGAAACTACCATAAGGCCTCCCGCCACACACACAATGCAAACGCGGAATTGGAGGAGATTTCTCCTTATGATAGTCAAACATGCTTAATACACAAATCTTTTTAATATTATTATTAGTGCATAGTGCAGAAAACATTTCGAAAGTATAATATTAATCTTAGCCAGCATAGGCATTCCACACTTATGCCAACTATAGCTACCATGTTCAATAGCAGGTTACCGCCACATTTCATGGCAGGTTATACAACTAAAACCGTGCATGGCGCGTATTGTTTCTTTGGATTTCCAACAAATGGTCAGGCCAAGGAACTTCCCATTGCCACATGGGTACGTCTATACATGGACGCCCCAAGAACCTAACCGAATCTCTGCCAACACAACGCTGGGTTACCTCTGCAAAAATAGGTAACTACTGACACGAGTATGTCATCCCCCGGTTGTAAACAACCTTTATCCGAGGATCCTCAACAACAACAATCACAAAGTAATATATATATTTGCGATATTCACATAAGTTAAGTATCTGGGCTCCATACCATGATACCACTTTTATCCAGAAGGAAATGTACATAACCTAAGGGGCGCTACCCCCTATAACCTTGTCGCATCCTTCATGTTTTGACCATTCTGGGGTGTGAGGTCCGACGAAGTCTCGTCCACAAAGCTACGCTTTTCCCAAAAGCCATGCGTCGATCAACAAAGGATCGGCAGCACTTCGTATGGCACATTACCAAATTGGGATGTATCACTAGTAACCATCAACTATATAACCTCTGAGCTCGTACATCTCAGAGAAGGGTGTTAAGCTAAGAGAATAAATTCTCCGCCACCAACAGAAATGTATTTGATAGAACTAGCTTTACATCTCAAAGTGTAACGTCAGACACACATCCATACAAGTCCGTTCCGGGATCAAACGGAACCGAAGGCACTTCCAAAGAAGCCATTACAATCCGGACATTCACTAATCACGTCCGGAATCCCCATCACAAATGGTGATAAAATCTCTATACCGGAGCAGGTGTAGAGACATTCGACATGTATCCTTTCGCTTTCGAAAATACCGGTCTTCAACACCGTCTTCACATGCAATCCCATTTCGTCGTATCGTTATTTGGAATAGGTTTTATGACACAAGGTCCTCTCCCGGCTAATCCGAATAACGAGCGCTTATTTTAAAAATAAGTGTTACATTAAGATTCAAGCAAATCACAACAATTTCACTTTGATCTTTTAAACAAAAGATCCATCACAATCACAAAGGTTCGAATATCCAGTTGGAATTCAACTCCCGGTCGCATCGAAATTGAAATGTCGATTAAGGCCAATATTGATAGTCGGTTATTTAACAATCAATCATCATTCACAACAGTTGCTGGATTTCAAATAATTTTTCCCCCAATTATTATTTTCAATATATCTTCGCAAGATAAAATTTCACACTTCAATCTTTTGAAAATCAATTTCAAATCAATTTCCAAACATTTATTCATTTCCACTGAAAATCTGTCGATTTCAAATATTTTAAAATAATATAAAAATACTTATTCAAAATATACTTGGAAACATTTTAAATAAACTATTTTAGAATATTTGCTTAAATATTATTTATGAAAAATATTATACTAATATCTCATATAAAAATTCAAGCCCAAAACTAATTTTAAAATAAAATTAGTAGATAGAGTATAAATATTTAAATACCTATTTTCTAAATCAAAAATCAATTTAATCTTTTAAATAATCCTTATATAATTGATTAAATAAATTTTTACTTTAAACAATTTCCAAAACTAATTTCTCCAACAATATTATTTTGAAACCAAATCTAAAACTTTTAATTTTATTCAAAAGCTATTTTAAAAATATAATTGGCTTTCCAGGGAAGAATTTCTTTTCCATTACAAAATGGTTCATTCAAATAAATTAATAGATCCTCTCAATTTATTTTAATTTACATTGCAAATCTGTAAATTCCTTTCCATGCTTTAAAAATAAACCGATATTTATTTTTAAATAATTTCCCCTTTCTTTATAAATTCTCATTGTGAATTAACGTTCCAAATATCAACTGATATATGAATTTTAAATCGATTCCCAAATATCATCTTCAAACCCAATCAAATCCCAAATTGATTTTCAGTTTATTTCAAACACAAAATCGAATTCCAATTTGATTTCCCCAAATAAATTTTCCAATATCAAATCAATTTCAAATTGATTTTCCAAGTTATTTCCAAAACACCAAACCAAATTTCCAAATCGATTCCTAAGGTTTATTTTAACTCCAAATTAATTCCCGAATCGATTTCTAAAATTAATTTCAGCTCCAAATTAAATTCCAAACTAAATTTCTAAATTTATTTCCTTTTGAAATAAATTTCTTTATCTCTTTCAAATATTTAAGATACGTATCTTAAATAATTTTTTCAACCATTAAACAGTAGTACTCGAAAATTCTTTATTAACATATTTTCCCATATTTTTGGAATTAATTCGATGGGATTATAAAAATCAACTTTAATACTTTAATTGTAACGGTCTAGGCTTTTCTACTTTAATTTCTAAAAATCCAATTTCATATTTCTGGTATCCTACAATACCAAAGATATATTTGGCTAAATTATAGCCTTCACGGTTTCAATCACAAACATTTACACGGATTAAAATTTATCGACACACAACATATGAAATAATTTAAAATTTTGAGGAATCCAGTTGGATCCCTCCAACCTGTTTTCCCTGCATCCACAGACGTTAGCTCAAAAATTAAATACCCATTCCACTTCAAGGTGGAATATCGTTGTATATGGGATTTATAAAATATTATCCGCGATTATGCGGCGCAATAGGGTCTCATCCGCTATATAATGTGGGAAATCAACAACACCAAATACATATATAATACCAATTCCACTTTGAGGTGGAATATCGCGGTATATGGGTTTAATATAATAACCTCTACTATTATGCGGCGCATAGGGCCTAAACTAATATAACTAAAAATAAATAAATTATCCAAACACACAATCAATCAATTTTAATTTAACTATCAAAATTCCACAACCAATCAATAACTGGAATTTTCAATTAAAATTTTGAGTGAGAAGATCTCACCTTTTATTGTGCATGCAATCCAATTTCTTTCCAGCTTGATTTCCTGAATTTCGTTGACCTTGTATAAATAATTTATATAATTGATTAATTTTTGAAATGATCGAACAATTCGTTTCTATTTTATAAAAATTTATTTTATCCCAACAATTTAATTTCAAACAGATTTTCTTTTAATAAAATATTTGAATTAATTGAATAATTTCTTACCATTAATAATTAAATTAACTAGTACTTTAGTTTTAAACTTGTTTCCTTTTATATAATTTTAATAAACTAACAATTTGATTTAAAGCTAACTTCCCTTTTAATTAAAATCTTTGTTTAACCAAACATTAAATTTAAAAATAAATTTCCTTTACAAGTATTTTTAAATAAGCTTATCAAACAAATAAATTTCCATATTGATTTAAAACAAGGATATTTTTATTGTCTTATAAATAAATCAAATCAGTTTATTAAACAAATTAATCTGTATAGGGATTAAAAATTCTAATTATAATTTCTTTAACATTTTAAAATGTCTATTTTCAAAATCCTATCTATACAAAAATTAATTTCTGTTTGTTTAAAAATGAGCATGCATATAAATCAATTGCCATTTTTATTTGTATATATTTTTACTTTGAACATATGTTTGTATATTTACTATTTTATTCTTCACTGTTTAGCCCAATATTCAAAACAAAATTTATTTACCGCGTGTTTTTATAACTTATACTTACAGATACAAATATATAAATTTCAACAAATATATGTTTAATACCTTACTACTCCTCATCCCTATGACAATCGCAAGCACGAACTTCCCACGAAGCGCCACTTACTGTCAATCGCCCTCGACCTCAAATTTTCACGGCCAATCTTCTCGCACGTTGTTGTCGCGCGAGACCACTTGCTCGCCACAATAGCAGACGCTGTCGTCACTTCCAAATGCTCACGAGAATGCCCACAACCACCATCCCAAATTGCGACTTCGAACTCATGCTCGAGAACCTATGCACCTCGCGCTTGCGCCACTAGCCACCATCATCGATGATGCTTGCGAACATCGCCTCTGCCCTCCACGATTCGAACAAGCGCTCCATTGATTAAATTGAACGAATTCAATTTTTAGGTTTTGATTTGGGGAAAAATGGACGCGGCCATTGTTGAAAACGTGCACAATTTGATTTTTTATTCAAATGACAGGGGTTTGGCCATTAAGAATTCCTTCGCTCTGATTTTTTTCTTCTTTCGAACGAGACATTAAATTTTTTCGAGGACGTGTGTTATGAAGTTCGCCAAGTGTACGAAGAAAGAAGAAACGTGTAAAATTTTGTCTTATGAAAATATGATAAACTCATATATATATATATATATATATATATATATATATATACACACACAATTTAAATACAAAATTCAAATCATTCAATTTCGCAATTCAAAATCTCGATCTCCAATCGAGGCATGCCGCCAGACGTTTATAATGTTATAGCCCTATTCCGAGCGCAATGGAAAAGGTTCTGAGTCCAAATTCGATTGTATGGAGAAGATAACTTTTTGAACCAGTTATTAAATTAAATTTCAATGCATTTGCTTATCGTACGGCCAAACGACAACTCCAAACATTACGAAAATTGAAATCTTATAATAACTAACTATTACAGATCCAATGGAACTGGTTTCGTCGAATTCCGAGACAGTGCCTCAGAAGACTATTTTCAAATATCGATTCAAACGATAAAATTTCAGTACTGAACAAAACAGTTTCAAATTCAATTCTGAAGCTTCTATTAACCTCAGTATTATCAATATTTTTTTTAAGCCATTAAATTATTTTTAACAGGATTAAAATTGAATAGTTACAATTTTTCCCAAATTTCTATAATTAAATTTGATAATTAAATTGCTAAATTCATAGTTAAAATTAAAATTCAAGTTAAATTAACGATTCAGATATTTGAAATCAATTGAATATTTCAATTTCAAACGTTGAAAATTTTGGGTCGTCACATCCTTCCCCCCTTAAAAGAATTTCGTCCCGAAATTTCTATTTAAGAAGAATGATCCTTAACCCGTGTAATATTTTCCAACCCAAACAGTTTTATCAATTTATCAACCCAAATCTTTTTATTAAAGATTCATTTCAACTAACTTTCCAAGTTCAATTATAAGTTCCAAATAATATTTTTTACTTTCCAATTCAAATTTAGATTTGAATTATAATTTCGAACTTTCAAAATTTTCTCAAAAATTTACTAACACCTTAAATTTTCGAAAAATTTCGCCTGCTTCTCCTTTGCGCGGCTATCTCGGTACGACTACAAAATGGCACCACAGGCCCTCAAATCCAGAAAGAAAACAAAAGGCCAAGCGGCTGGACCAGAAAATCACCAAATTTCATACTGAAATTGAAATACATACCTTTTTGTCGAGCAATTCAATTTTATCTTTAAAATCAAGATCCCAGTTCCATTTCCTTTAATACACCTATATATTCTGATATCCATAACATCCAATTACAACATTCAAATATCATTTTATACATTTCTTTACAGAATTTCAATATATACTTCTTATACCATTTTTACTTCACTTTACTATTGTAGTTATATATTCATTATCATTCAATCTTGCATTTTCAATTTTATTTTCAATTCAATTTATCTTCTACTATGAATATTGAATTTTATCTTTCAATTATAACTAATTCATATTATTATTTTAATTCAGTTTCATTCACTAATTTACTTCAATTTCCAATTTGAAATCTTTTGTCGCTAACAATTTTTTCAAAAAATTTCTAACTCCCAAAATTTTCAAATTTTTGTGGCGGAGTCTCCTTTGTATGGAGGAGCTTTTGCAATTTGACAAAAGATATAAATATATATACATCGACCCACTCGGTTGGAAAAGAAAAAACAGTTCATATTTCCTATTTTTATTGCGTAGGTGTACCTTATTTAGCATTTTTAAGCAAAACGGTTTATTATTAGCATTTTAGCACGACCAAATCCAGCCAAACGGCCCTCCTGTACCTGTATTTACTCAACTTAAACATATAAGCAACATATATAAGAAATTCATTCACATTTCACTTATTTCCAATAGTAAACACATAGTTTTCACAAGCAATACATTCAAAATAGTTCCCATAAGCAATTTATATGGCTTTGATACAATTTTAATTGTTTACAATCAATTCACATTCCATTTCTATCCAATTCAAGTGACTTACAAGTCACTTTCTTTCATTCAATTTATTTTTAAGCGAAATGAACTCATATCTATTTCACTTGATTCAAAAATCAATTTGATTTGCTTTTATTACTCTTAGAATTTTATACATACTCATTTGCGTCAAACAACAACCATTTCTATGCAAATTTCAACGATATTCACTTAATAGAATATCCAATCTAGTTTATAACTAATTTAAATTGATACAAACTCAATTTACTCTTATTCTTTTTCAATTCAAATTAATTTCGTTCAATTCATTTTGCATTCCATATTCACATTCATTTCAATTAAAATCATTTCACAATTTCCAGTTTATCCTTCATTTATTAATTTAGAATATTTACTAACTCTAAATTTTACTTAAGAATTTTACCGTTTATTTCTTAAGTCCAAGATAATTATTCCATATACTTCTTATATTTAAACTGGATTCCAAATTCCATATGAATTCATCTTACCATTCATTTATAAATATTGAATTCAATTTCATTTTGAACCATATTAAATTTTTCATTCTTTTAATTAGTTTCACTAACTAATTTTAATTCCTTTATTAAAATTTAGCTCCATTTGATCCAATATTTACTTAAGTTATTTCAATTCAAAACTCAAAAATTTTCCTTGTAACACTTCCCAATTTAAATTCTTGATTTTATTTTCATTTATCAAGTTCACTCTATCTACTAATTTAATTAAATTAGTTTTACTCACTTATCCATTTAAATTTCAACTTTCCTTTCTCAATTCATCTCGGATTTATTTTATCAATAACCAGGAAATTTTCAATTTATTTCTACTTACTTGAATTTATCTGCAAATTCAAACCATTTTTATTTAACTCACAATTCAAGTTTTGATTTAACTAATTCAACTTTCCTATTTCATGAATTGGTTAATTATCATATTACTTTACTTGAATTCATTCCATCTAATTTTCTTTTTTTTCCCAAGTTTGGATTTTTTTATTCAACTTGATCCAAGTCAAATCTTATTTCAATTTATAAAATCCATTTATACATTCACATTACCAGTTTCATTCCATTAATGAATTTTATTCCAAATTATAAATTACATTTAAAATTTACGTTTACAAATCTCATTTGTATTTTTATTTTCTTAGCTTTTGGTTTTGATTTCAATCTCTCATACAACGATGATAATAACCTAATATTATCGCTTCCTAACAACCAAGCAACCATATATTATAATAATTCACAGAAAATTTCTTTCTTTTATATACGAAAATAGTCTTGGGTAAAATTATTTCATTTACCCTATTTTAAAACAACACTATGTTGGTATATCTTGTTTAAAAGTTTAGAAACCCCTATCGATACAGTTGGCCAGATTACACCGATCAGAATCTATAAACAATCAACCGATAAGTCAACAAAATATAAAACAATTTATATTCACTAACAAATACGTGCTCATATCTATTATTACACTCAAACTCATTCTAGAGTACTGCTGACTCTATCTCTAATGAGTAACACCCAACAGAGCCAAGGTTGTCACTTAACTAAATGCTCTGATACCACTTTGTAACGACCCGATTTTACGATGACCGAAAGTCCACATTTATACATACACTGTATCAAACGCCGTGAAATCGAACGCCGAAAAACTGAACCATTAGGGTTTAAGAAGAAAAAGGTAGAAGAAGAAGAAGATAGAAACAATAACATAATCTCACATTTCGAAGCGGAACAAATATAATAAAATAAATATCTTTAAACAGAATCACTAGATCAGTTATTACATTACATCACATTACATTATCAGAGTGTACATCAACAACAACAGAAGAAAATACAACAAATACTAGTAATATGCTTTGCCATCCAGCTTGCTTCTGATCTCCACAGCAACTTCCAAAGTGACCTGATAACCTGACTCTAGGCTGCCCGTGTAGAAATTGGTGGGCACCCAGAGTTTAGAAAGGAAACAATAAACTCCATGTCAGTTATGGGACTGGTGTGAGATCTAAAAAACAGTTATTCTTTTACAAAAGAAAAACAAAGGAATTTAAAAGAAATCCGCAATGCTTTTTAGAAAATGAAACTACCATAAGGCCTCCCGCCACACACACAATGCAAACGCAGAATTGGAGGAGATATCTCCTTATGATAGTCAAACATGATTAATACGCAAATATTTTTAATATTATTATTAATGCGTAGTGCATAAAACATTTCGAAAGTATAATATTAATCTTAGCCAGCATAGGCATTCCGCACTTATGCCTAGTATAGCTACCATGTTCAATAGCAGGTTACCGCCACATTCCATGGCAGGTTATACAACTAAAACCGTATATGGCGCGTATTGTTTCTTTGGATTTCCAACAAATGGTCAGGCCAAGGAAGTTCCCATTGCCATATGGGTATGTCTCTGGATGGACACCCCGAAAACCTAACTGGATCTCTGCCAACACAAGGCCGGGTTACCTCTGCAAAAATAGGTAACTACTGACACGAGTATGTCATCCCCCGGTTGTAAACAACCTTTATCCGAGGATCCACAACAACAACAATCACAAATTAATATATATATTTGCGATATTTACATAAGTTAAGTATCTGGGCTCCATACCATGATACCACTTCTATCCAGAAGGAAATGTACATACGCTAAGGGGCGCTACCCCCTAAAACCTTGCCGCATCCTTCCTGTTTTGACCATTCCGGGGTGTGAGGTCCGACGAAGGCTCGTCCACAAAGCTACGCTTTTCCCAAAATCCATGCTTCGATCAACAAATGATCAGCAGCACTTCGTATGCCACATTACCAAATTGGGAATGTATCACTAGTAACCATCAACTACATAACCTCTGAGCTCGTACGTCTTAGAGAAGGGTGTTAAGCTAAGAGAATAAATTCTCCGCCACCAACAGAAATGTATTTGATAGAAACCAGCTTTACATCTCAAAGTGTAGCGTCAGACACGCATCCATACAAGTCCGTTCCGGGATTGAACGGAACCAAAGGCACTTCCAAAGAAGCCCTTGCAATCCGGATATTCACTAATCACGTTCGGAATCCCCATCATAAAGGGTGATAAAATCTCTATACCGGAGCAACCCGGTGCAGAGACATTCGACATGTATCCTTTCGCTTTCGAAAATACCCGGTCTTCAACACCGTCTTCACATGCAATCCCATTTCATCGTATCGTTATTCGGAATGGGTTTTATGACACAAGGTCCTCCTGGCTAATCCGAATAACGAGCGCTCATTTTAAAAATAAGTGTTACATTCAGATTCAAACAAATCACAACAATTTCACTTTGATCTTTTAAACAAAAGATCCATCACAATCACAAAGGTTCGATGTGAGTTTCGAATATCCAGTTGGAATTCGACTCCCGGTCGCATCGAAATTCAAATGCCGATTAAGGCCAATATTGATAGTCGGTTATTTAACTGCCAATCATCATTCACAACAATTGCTGGATTTCAAATAATTTTTCCCCCAATTATTATTTTCAATATATCTTCGCAAGATAAAATTTCACATTTTAATCCTTTGAAAATAAATTTCAAATCAATTTCCAAACATTTATTCATTTCCACTAAAAATCTGCCGATTTCATATATTTTAAAATAATATAAAAAATACTTATTCAAAATATACTTGGAAAATTTTAAAATAAACTATTTTAGAATATTTGCTTAAATATTAGTTATGAAAAATATTATACTAATATCTCATATAAAAATTCAATCCCAAAACTAATTTTAAAATAAAATTTGTAGATAGAGTACAAATATTTAAATACCTATTTTCTAAATCAAAAATCAATTTAATCTTTTAAATAATCCTTATATAATTGATTAAATAAATTTTTACTTTAAACAATTTCCAAAACTAATTTCTCCAACAATATAATTTTAAAACCAAATCTAAAACTTTTAATTTTATTCAAAAGCTATTTTAAAATTATACTTGGCTTTCCAGGGAAGAATTTCTTTTCCATTACAAAATGGTCCATTCAAATAAATTAATAAATCCTCTCAATTTATTTTAATTTACATTGCAAATCTGTAAATTCCTTCCCACACTTTAAAAATGAACCAATATTTATTTTTAAACAATTTCCCTTTTCTTTACAAATTCCCATTGTGAATTTACATTCCAAATATCAACTGAATATGAATTTTAAATCGATTCCCAAATATCATCTTCAAACCAAATCAAATCCAAAATTGATTTCCAGTTTATTTCAAACACAAAATCAAATTCCAATTTGATTTCCCCAAATAAATTTTCCAATATCAAATCAATTTCAAATTGATTTTCCAAGTTTTTCCAAAACACCAAACCAAATTTCCAAATCGATTCCTAAGGTTTATTTTAACTCCAAATTAATTCCTGAATCGATTTCTAAAATTAATTTCAACTCCAAATTAAATTTCTAAATCCTTTTGAAATAAATTTCTTTATCTCTTTCAAATATTTAAAATACGTATCTTAAATAATTTTTTCAACCATTAAACAATATTATTTGAAATTCCTTTATTAAAATATTTTCCCATATTTTTGGAATTAATTCGATGGGATTATAAAAATCAACTTTAATACTTTAATTGTAACGGTTTATGCTTTTCTACTTTAATTTCTAAAAATCCAATTTCATATTTCTGGTATCCTACAATACCAAAGATATATTTGGCTAAATTACAGCCTTCACGGTTTCAATTACAAACATTCACACGAATTAAATTAATCAACACACAACATACGAAACAATTTAAAATTTTAAGGAATCCAGTTGGATCCCTCCACCCTGTTTTTCCTGCATCCACAGACGTTAGCACAACAATTAAATACCCATTCCACTTCAAGGTGGAATGTCGCGGTATATGGGATTTATAAAATATTATCCGCTATTATGCGGCGCAATAGGGTCTCATCCGCTATATAATGCGGGAAATCAACAACACCAAATACATATATAATACCAGTTCCACTTCGAGGTGGAATATCGCGGTATATGGGTTTAATATAATAACCTCCGCTATTATGCGGCGCATAGGGTCTAAACTAATATAACTAAAAATAAATAAATTATCCAAACACACAATCAATCAATTTTAATTTAACTATCACAATTCCACAACCAATCAATAACTGGAATTTTCAATTAAAATTTTGAGTGAGAAGATCTCACCTTTTATTGTGCATGCAATCCAATTTCTTTCCAGCTTGATTTCCCGAATTTCGTTGACCTTGTATAAATAATTTATATAATTGATTAATTTTTGAAATGATCGAACAATTCGTTTCTATTTTTATAAAGTTTTATTTTATCCCAATAATTTAATTTCAAACAGATTTTATTTTAATAAAATATTTGAATTAATTGAATAATTTCTTACCATTAATAATTAAATTAACTAATACTTTAGTTTTAAACTAGTTTCCTTTTATATAATTTTAATAAACTAACAATTTGATTTAAAGCTAACTTCCCTTTTAATTAAAATCTTTGTTTAACCAAACATTAAATTTAAAACTAAATTTCCTTTAAAAGTATTTTTAAATAAGCTTATCAAACAAATAAATTTCCATATTGATTTAAAACAAGGATATTTTTATTGTCTTATAAATAAATTAAATCAGTTTATTAAACAAATTAATCTGTATAGGGATTAAAAATTCTAATTATATTTTCTTTAACATTTTAAAATGTCTATTTTCAAAATCCTATCTGTACAAAAATTAATTTCTGTTTATTTAAAAATGAGCATGCATATAAATCAATTGCCATTTTTATTTGTATATATTTTTACTTTGAACATATGTTTATATATTTACCGTTTTATTCTTCACTGTTTAGCCCAATATTCAAAACAAAATTTATTTACTGCATGCTTTTATAAATTATACTTACAGATACAAATATATAAATTTCAACAAATATATGTTTAATACCATACTGCTCCTCATCCCTATGACAATCGCAAGCACGAGCTTCCCTCACAGCGCCACTTGCTGTCAATCACCCTCGACCCTAAATTTTCACGACCAATCTTCCCCCACGTTGTTGTCGCACGAGAGCACTTGCTCGCCACAATTGCAGACATTGTAGTCGCTTCCAAATACTCTCGAGAATGCCCACAACCACCATCCCAAATCGCGACTTCGACCTCGACAAACTCGTGCTCGAGAACCTACGTGCCTCGCGCTTGCGCCATTAGCCACCATCATCAATGATGCTTGCGAACGTCGCCTCTGCCCTCTACGATTCGAACGAGCGCTCCATTGATTCAATCGAACGAATTCGATTTTAAGGTTTTGTTTTGGGGGAAAAATGGACGCGACCACTGTTGAAAACGAGCACAATTTGATTTTTTTATTCAAACGACTGTGGTTTAGCCATTAAGAATTCCTTCGCTCTGAATTTTTTTCTTCTTTCGAACGAGATATTAATTTTTTTAGAGGACGCATGTTATGAAGTTCGCCAAGTGTACGAAGAAAGAAGAAACGTGTAAAATTTTGTCTTATGAAAATATTATAAACTCATATATATATAATTTAAATACAAAATTCAAATCGTTCAATTTCGCAATTCAAAATCTCGATCTCCAATCGAGGCGTGCCGCCAGACGTTTATAATGTTATGCCCTATTCTGAATGCAATGGAAAAGGTTCCAAGACCAAATTCGATCGTATGGAGAAGATAGCTTTTTGAACTAGTTATTAAATTAAATTTCGATTAAATTTCAATGCGTTTGCTTATCGTACGGCCAGACGACAGCTCCAAACATTACGAAAATTAAAATGCGATAATAACTAACTATTACGGATCCAATGAAACTGGTTTCGTCGAACTCCGAGACTGTGCCTCGGAAGGCTATTTTCAAATGTCGATTCAAACGATAAAATTTCAATACTGAACAAAACAGTTTCAAATTCAATTCTGAAGCTTCTATTAACCTTAGTATTATCAATATAAATTTTTTTAAGCCATTAATTTTTTTTTAACAGGCTTAAAATTGAAGATTTACAATTTTTCCCAAATTTCTATAATTAAATTTGATAATTAAATTGCTAAATTCATAATTAAAATTAAAATTCAAGTTAAATTAACGATTCAGATATTTGAAATCAATTGAATATTTCAATTTCAAACGTTGAAAATTTTGGGTCGTCACAACTAGATTACCAGTGTAATTTGCATCTGAATTTCTTTTGGCTCAAAATTATCATTCGTTGAATGTCATAGACAAGACAGTGAAGTGTGCAACAAAATATCTCAAAATCATTTTTAATAGCTTTTAAATGAAATTGAATTGAAGCTGTGCAAACAGTGATCATAATGTCAGCAGTAACATAACCAAATATATCGGAAAGTAATCATTAATAAACTGCCATCATTAATCCAAACAAATCTATATGAAATAGTTCAAAGATGATTGTTCAACATTTTGAATAAGTCGGAATCAATATCATCATTCATTTTATTTATCACGTAACTAGCTGATTTAATTCAAATTACGGTGCAGATTATTACATTTAATATAATCATTCAAAATAAACATGTCGTTACCTGTTTTACCTTTAGGATAATTTTTCGTTGTAGCCCATTGTGATTCTACCTCCTTTGTACTAGGCTAAGGATTGATTTGTCGCTCGTTGTGTGTCTGGAACAGCCAGAATCTAGATAACACTGTTGTTGTTCCTTAGCCTGCCACCACACCTACACTATAAAAGATTTTTGTGACCTATTTCTTTTTATAGGTCCATGGTTGTTAGTAGCAGCAGATTTTGAAAAATATGTTTGTGGAGACCAAAACTACTTATATATGTTTCTTTTGGCACCTAGATTTGTTTAACTTTGAGGGATTTTATGTTCGTGCCTTTTGGAACCCAAATTGGTATAGTTTTCATGTGTTTGGGTCTATACAAATAAATATTTTGATTGTGTCCAATTTTTCTACAAATTGTGCACTCGGATTTGACTTGATTAATTTCACTTTTAAAATGTTCAGATTCACTATACTTAAGTCCTTGTCTAACAGTATTAACAGTTTGTTTCCCTTATAGCATTTTTAACGATCTTTCTCCTTTGGAAAATTTTCCTAAAGTTGTAGACAATTGTTGGACTTGTGTTTTAAGTGATTCATTTTCATTTAATAATTGAATGCACTTTTTAATAGAATTTTCTCTTCTAGTATTTTCACTCTCTTTCAAAATCAGAATTCCATTTTCAAACGATTTAATTTTAATTTCTGATTTTTTAATTTCTTCTTCAAATGATGGACACTTAGAGCTCTTAGTTTGATAGTTTTTAACCAATTGATGAAGTTGTTTATATGATTCTATCAAACTATCTCTTTATGATTCAATTTTGGCATATTTCTCCCAAAGTCGTTCAAAACAGCAATTTTCTTCGTGGATACATATAACTAATTCTGAGTGAGTAACTTTTGATATCTCGCTTGTCTCATCATCATCGCTATCAGTTATATCACCTCGAAGGCACAGATCTGTTTTCTCACTCTTACTACTAGTGCTTTTATTATCATCATCACTTTTATTTCACGTGACTGCAAAACTTCTCCTTTTTATTTCTTTTCTTCGTCGTGTCCATTTCGAGGACAATTGGGTTTGATATGACCAGGTTTGCTGCATTTATGACAAATGATCTTCTGCTCTTCTAAGTTGTGTAGTGCTTTGACTATTCTGCTTTTCAATTTTTGATTTGAAACTAGATTACCATATTTATGTTTCCACATTTTGAATCTCTTTATTAGTAGCGCCAGCTCAACTGCTCCATCGTCGTCGTCGTCAATACTTCCTTGATGAGAAATAAAAAGGCATATCGAAAATTCGCGTGGCTGAAGCTAAAGCAGCTACTTTCGGAATAACAGAAAGAAAAGCAACGATGGAATGGGAGAGTCAGAGTCGAAAAGTGGATTCCTCACTTCTTTCTCTCATTTAAAACCGTGCATGAGACTTTCATCTCGCACGACTCCTAAGTGATAAAAGAGAAGAACTCATCTTCTTTCTTTTTTGATTACCTTCCTCGTGTATGTATAAGACCGAATCCATTCGATTTCTAAAAAGGATTACTAATCCTTAACTTTTCGAGGAATCCTTCATCAGTGGTTGTTAATGATTGACTTTTTCAATCTTGTCCTGCTAAGCATGTTTCTGAGTCGATTATAGGGGATCTCTCACGGTTGTTGACTTTTGCACCATATATTGCATCAAAAGTATTCCAGATTTCCTATGCATTTTTCACAATGAGAGATAAAGTTAAAATTATCTTGATTAATATGAGAATATAGTATATGCATAGCAAGAGCATTAATCAAAGTATTTTCCTCATCTCTTATATCACCCATTTCCAATAATATCCCAACATTTAAAATTAATGGATCTTAAATAATATTCCATTTTTAATTTCCAATTCAAAAAATATGTTCCATAAAAAATAGGAGGAATAATATTGGATCAACCCTCAGCAAAAATATTATTAAAAGAAGCCATTTTAAAAGGTTAAATATTTAAAAGAAAAATTGGTTTTTGACAAATCAAAATTTTAAAACAAAAATATCTTTTGTTCCAAGTTCTGATGCAACTTATAGGATCGATTTTACCCTAAAGGTGGGTGAATAGGGTGATGCTATCAATTTTGAAAATTTATTGCAGAAGTGTATAAAATAGTTTCAACATAGACATATCAGAATAATAGCAGGACAGATAATAGAAAATCATAAATGCAGAAATAGAACACATATAAAATATTTGAACTTTAGTTGCCAAAATCTTAACCTTTCTCCCCCTTTGTTATCAGCAAAAGAGTAATAGTGTTAGAAAAATAGAGATAAAATGATAGATATTAATACAACATTATTACTCAATCATGTATAAATATTAAATTTTAATAAAAAATCAAACAAAAATCATAAATACTCTGTTTGACGCATATTCCACTTTAGAATGATAGAGATGATGTCATCATATAAAACCATATAGTTGTGTCTATTTGTAGTACATTTATATTAGGAATCTGAATATCTACTAACCATGCATAACCATTAGGACTTTTAAATAAGATTAGTAGTATTCCTAATTTTTATTAAAAAAATGAATTCAACTATCTTCTAACCATGCATAACCATGGGGACTTTTAAATGGGATTAGAATCAGCTTGTCTATTTAATCAATCATTTTTGATATGCGTTCCATACATGCATAACTGTGAGGACTTTTAAATGAGCATGGAAGCACATAATTGAAAATTCCAAGTAATTCACCCATGCATAAC
The DNA here is from genome assembly GCA_030765085.1 of Allium cepa. Taxonomy (NCBI): domain Eukaryota; kingdom Viridiplantae; phylum Streptophyta; class Magnoliopsida; order Asparagales; family Amaryllidaceae; genus Allium; species Allium cepa. The sequence goes on along the minus strand of CM060945.1, from coordinate 115,278,563 downwards.
CGCGAGGACTTTTAATTGAGAGTGAATACTTTGGATGTTTTTATTTTTTAAAAATATAATGAAATGAAAAACGAATGATTCCCTTTTAAAATACCACATATTAACATACAATATTGGATTTTGATGAGCGACGGTCGATAGAAATACGATAGAAATAGAAATCATCATGGATTTTTTTTGCCAACCAAAAGTTTTTATAACTCTTGTTTAAATTTCAATAGAAATTTTGTCAAGTTATAATATATGATTAATATCAACATTCATCACTTTTTCAATCACTACTTATCTTTTCGATAATTAGTAGGGAATCAGATTAGTTAATGTATAAAATCAAAATGTTCAAAATGAATAATCTAAAATAAGGTCAACAGAAATGATTTTCTCAAAGGGGTTTTATTAAAGAATGTCTGCTATTTGAAAATTATTTGAAGTGAAAAATATGCAGATATTTTCTTTGAAAAACGATGCAGTTACCGAATGTCTCAACATAAATCACGTTCCACTAGTAATTTTTCTATCAACTAGATTACCAGTGTAATTTGCATCTGAATTTCTTTTGACTCAAAATAATCATTCGTTGAATGTCATAGACAAGACAGTGAAGTGTGCAACAAAATATCTCAAAATCATTTTTAATAGCTTTTAAATGAAATTGAATTGAAGCTGTGCAAATAGTGATCATAATATCATCAGTAACATAGCCAATTATATTCGAAAGTAATCATCAATAGACCGCCATCGTTAATCCAAACAAATCTATATGAAATAGTTTAAAGATGATTGTTCAACATTTTGAACAAGTCAGAATCAATATCATCATTCATTTTTTTATCACATAATTAGCTGATTTAATTCAGATTACGGTGCAGATTATTACATTTAATATAATCGTTCAAAATAAATATACTGTAACCTGTTTTACCTTTAGGATAATTTTTCATTGTAGCCCATTGTGATTCTACTTCCTTTGTACTAGGCTAAGGATTGATTTGTCGCTCGTTGTGTGTTTGGAACAGCCAGAATCTAGATAACACTGTTGTTGTTCCTTAGCCTGCCACCACACCGACATGATAAAAGATTTTTGTGACCTAATTCTTTTTATAGATCCATAGTTGTTAGTGGCAGCAGATTTTGAAAAATATGTTTGTGGAGACCAAAACTATTTATATATGTTCCTTTCGGCATCCAGATTTGTTTAACTTTGAGGGATTTTATGTTCGTGCCTTTTGAAACCCAAATTGGTATAGTTTTCGTGTATTTGGGTCTATACAAACAAATATTTTGATTTTGTCCAATTTTTCTACAAATTGTGCACTCGGATATGACTTGATTAATTTCACTTTTAACATGTTAAGATTGATTATACTCAAGTCCTTGTCTAATAGTATTAACAGTCTGTTTCCCTAATACCATTTTTAACGATCTTTCTCCTTTGAAAATTTTCCTAAAGTTGTAGAAAATTGTTGGACTTGTGTTTTAAGTGATTCATTTTCATTTAATAATTGAATGCACTTTTTAATAGAATTTTCTCTTCTAGCATTTTCACTCTCTTTCAAAATCATAATTCCATTTTCAAACGAATTAATTTTAATTTCTGGCTTTTTATTTTCTTCAAATAATGGACACTTATCACACTTAGGGCTCTTAGTTTGATAGTTTTTAACCAACTGATTAAGCTGTTTATTTGATTCTATCAAACTATCTCTTTGTGATTCATTTTTGGCATATTTCTCCCGAAGTCGTTCAAAACAGCCATTTGCTTCGTGGAAATATATAATTAATTCTGAGTGAGTAACTTTTGATATCTCGCTTGGCTCATCATCATCGCTATCAGTTATATCACCTCGAAGGCACAGATCAGATTTCTCACTCTTACTGCTAGTGCTTTTATTATCATCATCACTTTTATTCCACGTGACTGCAAAACTTCTCCTTTTTTATTTCTTTTCTTCGACGTGTCCATTTCTAGGACAATTGGGCTTGATATTACCGGGTTTGCCGCATTTGTGAAAAATGATCTTCTGCTCTTCTAAGTTGTCTAGTTCTTTGACTATTCTGCTTTTCAATTTTTGATTTGGAGCCGGATTCCCGTATTTATGGTTCCACATTTTGAATCTCTTTAGTAGTGTCAGCTCAGCTGATCCATCATCATCGTCATCGTCAATACTTCCTTTTGTCAATCCTGCTAAGCATGTTTCTGGGTCGATTATGGGAGATCTCTCACGGTTATTGACTTTTGTATCATATATTGCATCAAAAGTATTCCAGATTTCCTACGCAGTTTTCACAATGAGAGATGAAGTTAAAATTATCTTGATTAATATGAGAATATACTATATGCATAGCAAGAGCATTAACCAAAGTATTTTTCTCATCTATTATATCACATCCATTTTCAACAATATCCTAACGTTTAAAATTAACAGATCTTAAATAATATTCCATTTTTAATTTTTACTTCAAAAAATCCGTTCCATCAAATACAGGAGGAATAATATTGGATCGACCCTCAGCAAAAGTATTACTAAAAGAAGCCATTTTAAAATTTTAAATATTTAAAAGAAAATTTGGTTTTTGAAAAATCAAATTTTTAAAACAAAAATGGCTTTTGTTCCAAGCTCTGGTGCCACGTATAAGATCGATTTCGCCCTAGAGGGGGAGTGAATAGGGTGATACTATAAATTTTGAAAATTTATTGCGGAAGTGTATAAAATAGTTTCAACACAGATATATCAGAATAATAGCAACACAGGTTATAGAAGAATAATAAATACAGAAATAAGACACGTATTTACCCGCTTCGGCAAAACCCTGCGTACGTGCTGCCACTAAGGTTTCTACTAGAAATTAAGCAGTCAGACACTTACACACGTAAACTTGCGACATCTGCTATTGACTAACCTAACTCTACGCTCAAAACCCTTCCATAAATCAGCCACTGAGTTGTGAATTCTCGAATACACCACCGTAGTTCGTTCCCTAGTCACACAAATAGAAATTACAATGTTTAAAAGTGAAATTAAAAACATTTTAAAACACTAAAATAAATAAACCTTAAATTTAAAAAATAAAGCCCAATATGATATAAATTAAAGCGGGCCAAAAATATAATAAAAGAGTCTCCCCTTTATCTCTTTATTTCTTCAGCCCGACTTCCTGTAATTCGATTGCTGCTTTGTTCCTTAAGAAAACTATGGCTTTTTGATAAAATTGAAACGCCACCTGTATAGGATCAATCGCAGTGATTATCTCCTCTATTTGGCTTGATCAATTGATCCTCTAGCTGTGATGATTTCCATCGATTCAACTTGATTGAGTTCGAACTGAATAATCTAGTATGTAATTCCTTTGTTCCTCACGTTGATAAGCTTTGAACTCAATTCGATTCGAATTATTGATTTAATCTTCTCTGTTTTACTTAAACGAATGATCAATTTAGGCCTATGATGATTGGGTTTTATAGGATTTTCCTATATATTCGTTCGTATAAATTCATTTGAATTCGTCAATAATTTTTCTCTGCCATTCGATGTTGCTTGGATGCTGTTGATGTTTACTGACTTGTTCAAAATCTTATATTCCATTTACTTGCTTATCACAGCTTTAGTTCGACTTCCTTGGTCATCACGGTTCTGACTTCCTGGCATTTGAACTCCAATTTGAAACTTGTAAGACCTGCTTGACTTGTTCACTGTATTGCAGTTTCTGGTCTGTTTTTGTTTGTCTAGAGTTGTTTGTGTCTTTCTCTTGACCATTGTCTTTGTTAACTATTCACGTGTGTTTGCCTGTAGTATTGTAGTTTTTAACTTGTTGCATATATATCACTGTACATGTTGTTTACTACATACATGATTGAAGTTATAGCCTTGTTGTTGTCTTCACTATTGACTGTTGCATTACATTCATGTACATTTGGCAGAGATGTTGTATGGTTGTTCCTTTGTTATGCACTTAACCATTTGTTGTTGACTGATGTGCATGTGTGCTGGTTTGTAGCCTCGAGCTCTGTCTACTTGTTTATTCGAGTCCGCACTATTTCCATGTTGCCTCGGGATATATGTATACATGTGTTATAGTCTTTGATAGTTGCAATATCATGTGGTCTTGTTCTAGTTCATGGATATGCTCCATTGTTATCTTGTTGCAGTTTGATATGCATTTGCTTCAATTGCTCTGCTGTTTATGTTCATGCAACATGTATTCATGTTCTTGTTTTGCACCGAGCTCTATTTCGTGATTTCACTTGAGTTGAACCCGACTTTTAATTGGGTTTGACCTTGTGCTCACCCGTCCCTGTAATTTTACCAAGTGTACATTGGTGTGCACGCCTTGTGGCATGTACAGTGATATGCTGTGCATGTCACAAGTTGTTCTTGTATAATGAATTCAAAATTAAATGATGTCGATCAACCCAACTAATCGAGGCAAATAATTTTTTCAAACCACATTTTATTCTACACAGTAAAAATATTTCCTTCTCAATTTTACTGCGTCAGTGTGTGTTCTTACAGATAGCTCAGATGCTGGATTCAATTTTGAAATACAGTTGAAGATCAAATATGAGTGAATGGGTGAAATCTAGTGAGGTGCTTATGTAAATGATAATTGTGTAATCAAAATTGTATTGTTTGACAATTATGTATATAGTGAGAGCTCAATTTTGTACTATTCAAAATTGTAATAAATATTTGTTTGAAGAAAAAATCGGTTTAAATTTAAATTCTGTATTATTTATTTTATTCAGCAAATATTTATTAATTATGTGAAAAATAAAATAGTACATTAACAAATACATTTAAATGAATATATATATATATGTGTGTATGTTTATTATCATCAGACAAAAATCATAAACTAGCATATTCAACATAACTTTCTTTTAAAGTTTCATAAACCTATGCTTTGATACCAACTTGTAACATCCCCCTACTTGGAGGCCCAAAACTAACGGCCATGGATGCTGCAGTCATTCGTAGTTATCAATCCTTGACGACCAATATGACGTGTTAGATTCATTGATACATAGAAACACATGAATAAGGAAAAATTTTAAACTTCAAATAAAATAAAATTTCATTTCAAAATATTTCCAATTCATTACATAATCCCAAACTCGCAAACCGTGTTCAGAAAAAATATGTTTATTACAACAAACGCCAAATGTGACACATAAAGATGCCCTCTTGTTAGATCAGAGTATACACAGGCAATATAATAACTTTGCCATTACAAACAACACAGCGGAATCAAAACAAAAGAGAACATTAAATAGCTCTCATGCCTTCTGCATGTCTCTGGAAGCTTATTCGTCTTAAGAGGTACCTGAAAACCTCAACTCCTAAACTACTCAAAATCAATCGAGTACCCGAGAGTTTAAAGGGAAAACATAAACTTCGAGTCAGACATCAAGCCTGGTATGAATAATAATTTACCATCTCAAATCATTTAGATATATAGTGAGAGCACGCTGCTTAGCGGAATGGGTTTCCCCTTATTGGTATCTCAAAACCTTTTATAAACCCATATACTATGCTCCTGCATCCACAATGGTTAAAATATTTCAAAATCGTATAATATGCAAAACAAATGAATTAATTCTGGATTGCCTATCCCCATTCATTTTAGACTATCTATCTCAATTATAGTTTCTAGATTGCTATTAACCTATTAGTTTTCATAGGCTGACTAATAACAGGTTAAATATTTATGGACTCCCTATCCAATTGCATAGTTTTTATGGGATCATTATGAATCTGTTGGTAAGTCTAATATTTTACTCTTATCCTAGTTTTCTTGGATTGACTAGGAACCTATTGGTGACTCCAATACCCTTTCTTTTATCCTAGTTTTCATGGGTTGACTAGGAACCTATTGACATCTATCAATATCCTTTCTTCTTACCCTAGTTTTCATGGGTTGACTAGGAACCTATTGACATCTATCAATATTTCATCTGGATATAGTTTTCATGGGCTTACTACAAACCTACTGGTACCTGCCAGTATCCAATCATAATTTTCATGGGATTACTCTGAACCTGTCTATTTGACATCTTCCTTTATACATAGTTTTCATGGGCTAACTATGAACCCGTCTTTCTGACATCTTCATTTATACATAGTTTTCATGGGCTAACTATGAACTTATTGGCCCTGCCAATATCTTTTTTATACATAGTTTTCATGGGCTTACTGAGATCCTATTGGCCCCTGCAAATATCTTTCTTTTATATTTTAGAATCCTATATTCTGGTCTTCCTGACATCCTGGATGCAATTCTATTCATTCAGGATTTTAATCAATTCATACTCACTAATGGGTTAACCTAACTGGTTCTTCTACCCTTTATCCTAAAATGTAGTTGTGGGTCCAGTATATACTGGATATATTCATATTAGAAGAAGCAATATAAGAAATACCACTCCTATGGGTTTAATATAAAACATGGTTAATTCCTTTAACCCATTACTTTATTAAAGAAAACTTCTTCTCAAAACCATTATAGAAACTCCTTTAATAAAGCCATGGGTTTTTCCTTTAAAAATAGAGTTTGGGTCATCAAAACCTTTCGATACTTTCGAAACCTAGCTTTCGACTTCATAAGATGACCTCCTTCGAAAGGCTTAAAAATTATCTTCAAAACAATAGGCTCCTTCCTTTTAATACTTTAAAACCTACCTTTCAAAACAGTTCGAATATGTTAACATATTAGCATTTAAATTTAGAAGCTTTCTTCGAAACTAGTTGAAAGCACCCCTTCTGACACCAATGGAAATAACCCTTCCGAAATCATTGAAAGTCCCCCTTTAGAAAGCATTTGGTTTATACTTGAAACATTATTTGGGTTAAAGTGAATATAGGCGAAAGCAACTCTTTTGAAACCGTCCTTTATCATTTATAAAACAGTGGAGAAAAATGATGGCGTCGGCACCATCTCTTTTAAAATCATAAAACATCTTGGTAATAATATTAGAAGGTTGGTATCGAAACCCCTTTTGAAACCATCACCTACAAAATCTCTAACCCCTTTTCGAAAGCTACTAGAAAAGACTCTAACTTATAAAATAAAGTATCCTTTCGACGACGTTGATATCTACAACACCATCAAAAGATTTAAAAATAGCAGCAAGGTATCGACTAGGTCGGAACCTCTTCTTTGAAAACATTCATTCATAAGTAAAGGAACCTAGTCGAAAGCAATTATATATTAGTGGCAACACTTTCGAAACCCTTTACAAATCTACTTTGAAACCATATGCTTCGACTTTATCGAAGGCTAAAACAAAACAAAGGCGACGCTTTTTTATAAAACAAACCAATGTTTCAATTCCTTCGGAAGCTAGTCTTTCGAAGCTTAACCTTTCGCCTATCTCCAATCCACTACATACCATCATAATATACCTTGTGTATTGGTTTCAGCATAGTTAGTTTTGACAAGGATGAAGGCGAAACTTCTATGTTGAAAGATACTTTCCTAAGTAGGCATAACCTATTTTCTGAGCAAACACGGTTTAGTTCTTTATAAAGTAAACTTTTCTCTAACTAACCTGCCCCATGTCAACATCGGATCGGTTGCCTTAAAATTTTCAAATTATTTTCAAAAATAACTACCACTAATCAGATCTAAGCCATGGTTAAGTAAATCAATTAAGCCCTTCCCTTAGCAAAAACCAATTTTGCAAAGAAGTCTCTCTTTCAAAACAATTTATTTTGTGTAGCAATTCACATTGGAAAAATCCCCAAAATTTCTAGAAATTCACTTTAATTGTGTTATCTAACATATCAAAATTTCAGACCCAAATTCTCAATGTATTTTCCAAAATAAATTTATAAACCCAAATAACCATATTCTCCTTTGAAAATTTATAATAATCTTCCCATAACTTGGAAAATTCACAAAATTGAAATCCAACTCCAAAATCATGCTTCCCATAACAAAATTTTTCCATGGCATTTAAACATCTTTAAATCTTGGTATTGACCTAAAACCATGCTTTTTCCCTCTTAATCAATCTTGTTTAAATCATATAAATCATAAATAAAGAATATCATCCTCTTGTATATCATAAAAACGAATTTACTCTTAAATCCGAAAATATATGATTCAAATAGAAATGAAATTATTATTCACCTTGATCTAGATAAGGAGATTGGATTGAGATTGATTTTCCCTAAGCTTGATTTTCTTGCTTCTAAATTTTGTTTCCTCTTCTCCTCTTAATGGCCGGCCATTCCTTTCTCTTGCCTTTTTTGTTTTTAAAATGACGTGAATGGGAAGAATAAGGTAGGAACGAAAATATATAAGGGTGGGAGTTTTTGAAGATAATTTCTGAATATACCCTTATGTGATTTGATTAACCAAAAACCCATTCTTTAGCCTATTAGTTGGTTTATTAGGCTCGACCCTTAATTAATTAATTCAAGTATAATCCTCTTATTACTTAACATTTACATTATTCTATTTAGTTTATGTAATTAAATCTCTTGAATAATGTTATCAAAAATTAGGGGTGTTACACATCAGCTTAAGGAAAACCACCTGGACCTAGTGGAGAGTGCCCAAGAGTACAGATTGAAGACTAGTGATTAATGTTATAACCAGAGGACCTTACCCAGTAGAGAGAAGCTGGGGTGATATGGAATGATATGCGAGTTCGAAATGCATACCATAGGAGAGTTGCTACCTCGTCGAAAACAGAGCTTCGTCTGAGCAAGAGAAGATGATAACAGACGATATTGTGTTTAGAAATCGAGATTCTGATAGGGTTGAGACACCAACCCTTGATCCCATAGTGATAACAGTCGGAATTGGACCAGCAATTATGCGTCGAGTTCTAGTGGATAACAAAAGCTCAGTTAACATTTTGTTACGAAGGAGTTTCGACCAGATGAAGATCAGTATGAAGAATGTGATTGCCTATAAGATGAAGATTCAAGGATTTATGGGTGAAGCTAATAGCCGATTGGGACGATCGACTTGCCCGTAGAGCTTGGTGAAGGAGAACGTAGGGTGGTGCACATTCAAACATTTGTTATTGTCGATGAGTACTTAGCATACATGGGCCAACCGACCTTAGTTGATTATTGGATTACTTTAACTCTATAGTGTTTAATGATGAAGTTCCCAATGGAGAATGGAATTTGAGTGGTGCAAGAGGACGAAAGCGCAGCCAGAGAATGCTATGTTGCCGAACTACGAGAAACTAAATGTCGAGAGAAAGGAAAGAATGTGGGAAAGACTCTCCACATTTAGGAACCATAATCATAGCAATTATAGAACAGTCCTTGACTCGTGGACCATAGCGATTCAACAAGTCTATGGATCCTCGGAAGAAGTCAGGGGAAATACGGGCAGCACCGGCGGAGCTGACGGTGAGTGTCCCTATTAATATGGATAATCCGACTCAAGTATTGAAACCTGGTTCTCCGCTTAGAATTAGATTATGCAAGCGACTGATTAATTTCCTCCAAGGAAATATGGACATATTTGCTTGGACGCATGCCAATATATGCGGGATATCACCAGAGATAATGTGTCATGCACTAAATATCGATCTCAGGTTCAGACCAATAAAACAGAAAAGGTGCAGCCTGGGTTCGAAGCGATCCACTGCGTTGAAGGAAGAAGTGGATAAGCAGTTGGCTAACGGCTTCATCCGCAATGCTTTATACCCTCAATGGGTATCTAACCCTATATTGGTCAAGATGTCAAATAGTATCCTAAAACTTTATAAAACCATATACTGTGCTCTTGCATCCACAATGGTTAAAACATAATAGCTCAAAATGATACGATGATATGAAAATAAGTAAATCAATTCTGGATTTTCCATCCCCCTTTCGTTTTGACTAACTGTCATATTTGTAGTTTCTAGGATCACTATTGACCTAATAGTTTCCATGAGCTGACTATTAACCTGTTTATACATATGGACTCCCTGTCCGATTTAATAGTTTTCATGGGATCATTTGGAACATATTGGCCCCTGCCAACAACTTTATTGTTTCATGGGTTCTCCCTGAACCTATTGGTATTTCCAATAATTTCCTTCTTATCCTAGTATTCATGGGTTGACTAGGAACCTATTGACTTCTTTCAATAACATAATTCGAATATAGTTTTCATGGGTTTACTACGGACCTATTGGCATCTGCTAGTAACTTCTCCAAAACATAATTTTCAAGGGTTTACTATGAACATGTCTACCTACCAACTTCTTTAATTAATATTTAGCATCCTACATTCTGGTCTATCTGACCTCCTCGATGCAATTCTACTCATTTAGGAGTTAACTTAATTTATATTTATTGCCAGGTCAAGCTAGCTGGTTATTCCGTCCTTTTCTTCCCGAAATGCAGTTATGGGTTCATTATAATGTGAATACACACACACACACACACACACACACATATTCGAAGAAGCAAACATAATAACATAATAATGCCAACACGAGTGGTTTAATATCCTTGAAATCACTTTCATATAAAACATGATTAATCCCTTTTACCTATTTTTTATCAAGGAAAAGCTTCTTCAAAATTTCATACTGAAAACCATTTCAAAACTCCTTTATCTTAGCCATGGGTTTTTCTTTAAAATGAGATTGGGTTATATGTTTTGAAAACTAAGGCACTCGAAACCTTTAATTATTACTTTCGAAACAATTGGAAAACTTCCTTTCGAAAGCATTAAGATCTTCTTTTCAAAACTCTTGGCACCTGCCTTTCGAAAGACTTTATAACTTTTTCTTTCAAAACCTTTCGAATGTATTAAAGTGAAACCATTAAATTATAAAAGCATAACTTTGAAACCATATGAAAATACCTCTTTCAAAACCATTGATCTTATATAAAATTGCTTGGGAAAAAGTTGTTGGCTTCGGAACAATTCTTTCGAAAGCTCAAAGCATTTCAATAAGACATCTGAAGGTTAGCCTTGAAACCCCCTTTCGAAGCAATTGCCTTCGAAACCATTAATTCTTTCGAAAGCTTTTGGAAGTGGATCATATTTTCAAAGCATTAATATCGTCCATTCCTTCGAAAGGCATATGGTCGGCAGAAGGGTGTCTACTAGGTCAAAAAAAAAACCTTTAGAGATCATTAGTCTGGAAGCTGAGTAACTTATTCGAAAGCTATACTTTAAACAATAAGGCGGCAACCCTCTTTCAAAAGCTATTTGAAAGACCCCTTCGAAAGCATATATTTCAACACCTTTGAAAGCACTTAATAAAACAAGCATGTGCATTTCTTTAGAAAACAAAACAAAGGTTTCTTTCCATCGGAAGCTAAGTTTCGACACCATGCCTTCCGCTTTTCTCCCATCCACTACGTACCAATGTTGATACCTAGTGTATTGGTTTCGGCTTCGTGGGTTTCATCCTGGAAGGTTTCGACTTGATTGAAGGCGGAAGCTATGAGTCGAAAGGTGCTTCTGAAAGAGGTGGAACCTACTTTTCTCGGTAAAAACTGATTTAATGCCAATTAAAGCAAATGCTTTCTAAGTAACATGCCTACTTCTAAACATGTGATTTGTTTCCTCAACTTTTCAAATTCTTTACCAAAATAACCACCGCATAATTTCAGATCTAAACCAAGATTAATTTAACACATAAGCCGTTCCATTAAGCAAAATAATTAAATCATTTAGGTCTTTCTTTCAAAATAATTTAACTCATGGTGAATCACTTAGGAAAAATCCCAAAAATCACATAATTCATTTTTAATATGTTGTCTAACATATCTAAATTTTAGACCTAAATTCTCAGTATAATTTTCGAAATAAATTTCTAAACCCGATTAACCATATTTTCCTTTCAAAAATCATAATAAATTCTCTATAACTCCGAAAATTATGGAAATTAAAACCCTACTCCAAAACGTAACGCATAAATTCCTCATAGCATATAAAAATCGTTATAATCGGTGTTACCCTAAAAAACCGTATAAAGCCATGTTTAAACAATTTTTGTTTAAATCAAACATGTTATAATCCAAGCATATCATCGCTGAAATCATCATTAAAATTGATTTAATCTTAAATCTGAAAACAAATGATCATAAAACAAAAAAGAATTTCCAATATGCCATGAGGGTTATGGTAATAAGGTGCGGCTATTTTCCAATATGCCCTTGTGTAAATTAATTAGCCTATAAGCCATTCCGAAGCCCATTTAAACAATTTAACATGGTCTTTAATTATTTATTCAAATCTAAATCCCCCTATCACTCTAATTATTCACATTGTTATATTTAATTTATCTAATTAAATCTCCTGAATAATGTTATCAAAAATTAGGGGTGTTACAGGCTCTCCTCCTTAAAGAATTTCATCCCTGAACTTTAGTAAAGACTAAATACTAAACAAAGCAATTATCTGTAACCACTCCTAACAACCATACTAGCCTACCTGACTAGTAACTATCTATATAAAACTAATATACCTATACCCTCAAAGCATATCAGGATAAATATCTCTAATCCTGTCTTTTGTCTCCAAAGCACCATCCTTCTCGTTGTCGCTTCACTAAATTTTCACCAACTTGACTGTCTTGTTTCTCAATTTTTTCAAATCTCTCGCTACAACCAGAACTGGTTGTCTAAAAAAAGTCAAATTAGGCACTACTATCAAATATTCAAACCTTGTTGGAGGAATAGTAATCTCTGGATCATGCACATACTTGCGAAGATGAAACACATGAAATACATCATTTTCCATAATGCTTGTCAATTCTAATCTATATGCAAGCTTTCCAATCCTCTCTATAATATGGAATGGACCAACATATCTTGGAGCTAGTTTCCATGACTTTTCAAATCATACCACACCCTTCATCGGTGATACTATAATGAAAATCTTATCTCCAACTGAGAATTCTAGACTTTACCCTCTTATCTACGTAACTTTTCTGCCTGGACTAAGCTTCCTTCATCCTTTATCGGATCAACTCAATCTTCTTTGTCGCCTCTCTAACCAGATATGGACCTAAAACTAATCTGTCCCCAGTCTCCAACCAACATGTTGGTGATTTGCATGGCCTTCTATACAAAGATTCAAAAGGCCCATTCTTATACTAGTCTGATAACTATTATTATAAGAATACTCAACCAAATGTAGGTGATCTTCCCAAGATCATCAAAGTCCAATACACAAGCTCTCACTAAATCCTTGAGTACCTTATTGACTCTCTCTGTCTGCGCGTCTGTCTGAGGGTGATATACATTATTCATCTTAAGCTTGGTGCCTAATACATCATGTAGACTCTTCCAGAATTCACTAGCGAACAAAGCATTTTTGTCACAGACGGTACTAGTCGAACCTCATGTAGTCTAACTATGTTCCTCATGAATAACTTTCCTAAAACATGTGCCGTCCCGGTTGACTTTGCTGTAATGAAATGGGCACTCTTGGTCAGCCTGTCCACTATGACCTATATACTTTCATTTCTCCTTCTTGACCTTGGCAACCTGCTAATAAAATCCATGGACATCGAATCCCATTTCTAAATCGGAATCTCTAAATATTGAAGCAATCCACTCGACTTTTGATGTTCGGCTTTCACTTTTGTCAATTTGCACGCTGCTTAACCCACATGCCAACATCCCTCTTCATACCTTCCTAATAAAAGCTCCTCCTCATATCATGATACATCTTGGTCCCTCTAGGATGAATCGTAAACTTGGATCGATGAAATTCTCCAAGAACTTCTTTCGTTAAGTCCTCAACATTCAGAACACATAACCGTCCCTTCTTTCTCAACCATCCCCTCTAGTCAAGGCTCAAACCTTTTAGATCATCGATCTTAGTTCCAATCTCAAGCCTTCTAATCCTCTCAGATATCACTGGATTCTCCTTCTTCTTAGAAGCAATCCTTTTGATCAATACTGATCGAACTTCTAAACAGGACAACAAGGCGGTACTCTGACTAGAACTAGAAGACGATTCTAGCGGCACAATACAAGTAGTCAAAGCTTCTAAATCTTTTCATTTTGCCAACATAGCTTACACCACATTCTGATGTCTTCTGCAAGAGCGTTCGCTACTTTAATTCCTTTCCTAGGAGTATACTCTATACCAAATCATAAGCAGCCAAAAAATCCAACCACCTCTACTGTCTCATATTCAGCTCCTTCAGAGAGAATAAGTACCTTAAAGACTTATGATCTATGTATAGCTCAATTCTCTCCTCTAAGAGATAATGCCTCCAAATCTTCAATGAAAATCACCGCAGTCGACTCCAAATCATGAGTAGGATGTCTCACTTCATCCAGTCTAAGTTGTCGTGAAGCATAGGCAATCACTTTACCCTTCTACATCAACATAGCTCCTAACCAGGTTCTACATGCATCGGTATACACCACCAACCCTTGGTTTTCGTCTGGAGCTACTAACACAGGTGCATTGCTCAATAAATGATTTAACTTAAGGAACGCTTCCTCGCATTTGTCGGGCCAGATAAACTTCACCTCCTTCCTGGTTCGCTTAGTTAAAAGCGTCGTTGTCCACGAGAAATCCTTGATGATTCTCCAGTAATAGCTAGCATATCCAAGAAAACTTCTAACCTCGGTCACCGTCTCTGGTCTCTTCCAATTATTAATAGCTTCGATCTTATCTGGATCGACTGACAACCCTTTCTCTTAAACCATGTGACCAAGAAACTTAACCTCTTTCTTCCAAAAATGACACTTGAAAAACTTTCTTTTAGCAGATGCCGCCTCAGTGTCTCAAGCACCACTCTAAGATGATCTTTATGCTCCTTTTCATTCTTAGAGTATACTAAAATGTCATCTATAAACACTAACATGAACCTATCCAAATACTCTCGGAAGACTCGGTTCATAAAATCCACAAAGAAAGCAGGGGCATTCATTTGTCGAATGGCATTACTAGCCACTCCTATGAAGCATACCTAGTTCGAAATGCTGTCATAGGAATACTGTTCTTCGCCACTCTTAACTAGTGGAAACCTATCGCCAAATCCAACTGGGAAAACACTCTGGCTCCACACAACTGATTAAATAGATCATCTATTCTCGAAAAAGGATACTTATTCTTAATCGTCCTCTCATTCAACTTATGATAGTCGATATACATCCTCAACGACCCATCTAGTTTTTTCACGAATACCACGATCGCTCCCCAAGGTGAGCTGGTTGGCCTAATAAAATTCCTTCCTTCTAGACCCACTAGCCACACCTTCAGTTCCTTCATCTCGACTGATATCATACTGCTAGGTAGTCTACTTGTAGGTTCAGCTACTGGCACAAGATCTACCCGAAACTCAACGGCTCGTTTCGGTGGTAGTCCTGTTACCGGCATAATGACATATGCAAACTCTCTTGCTACTTGAACCAGACTTAACTCTTCTCCCACTTCCATAGCACTTAACAAAGCACAACTACTCCAGTCAGAATTCTCCATAGAGAATATGATTCGGTTATGGCTATCAGGGTGTCTTAGCGATATCCCCCCATCTAGGAAAAATATCCTAGCCTCATGCTTGCTCAACCAGTCCATGCCCAAAATGATTTTGAAATCAAAAATATACACACCACATGCAAACTTATGACCTAACAAGTCTAGTTCTAAATGGTCACATCTCATCCCTAGAGTTGCATACCCTCCTATTAGATTCGCAACCTTAAGGGGGTAACAAGGTATATGGGTTCTAAGCATAACCTATCAACCAAAGACTGAGATATAAATGAATTTGATGCATCGGTATCAAATAGTATCCTAACTGGTATGCCATGAATCAAAAGCGTACCTTCCATTACAGTCTTCCCTTTTTCCACTGCAGTTAGCCTAGTAAATGATGGTCCAAGAGCAGAAACCTTTTCCTTGTCCGCCCTTACTGGTTTTGGACACTAGTTCTAATAATGCCCAACATGGTCACAGTTGAAGCATTTGACATTATTCTTTTCTACAGCCTTCTTCCCTTTGCCTGACCAGCACTCATGAGCATAATAACCTTTCTTGTCACACTTAAAGAAAACTAAATCAGCCTTTACCTTCTGGGCAGCCTCCTCCTTCTGGGCTCCCTTCTTCTTAAAGAACTTCCTCTTCTTTCCCTGAGAACCTTGGTTTTCAACTGGTTTTTCTCTAGCACAAATAGCAAGCATCTCTTCATGGCAAACCACCATCTCCATAACTACATTGCAAAGGTCATAGATATGTGTCAAGGTCGCCCTAGCAAGCTCAGGTCTCTGAATGAATCTCTCAACCTCCTTGTGACGGTGTCTATAGTAGCATACCCATATAGGGACAACTCATCAAACTTAGTAACAAACTCAATTACCTTCATCTCCCCATGCACTAGATCCATAAACTTTCTCATCAAGCAACTTCAAATAAAAACCTCTGTTCAAATCTCCTTCTAAATTCTTCCCACGTCAACTCCTCCTCCAGAACTATAGCAGTAACACTATTCCACCAATGAAGCGCTACCCCTTGCAACTGCCTAGAGGCCAGCTTCCTCTTCTGCTCATCATCCAAACCCAAATCAGCAAAGATCTTCTCGTAGTGCAACAACTAATTCTCAACTTCTATAGCATCCTCCGTTTCCATAAATGGCTTTCCACCAAGACTAGTGTAATCTCTGCACAGTTTAGCATTATTATTACCAACTGGAGCCACAGGATTAGCTCCTCCTACATTTCCAACAACAACAGCAGCAGCTCCGGCTTACACCATATCGACAAAAAACTGATACATCACCCCCATATCCACTGGTGGATTTCCAGCACCCACATTGGCATCATCATTTTGGTTCGCATTAGCCTGTCGACCTGGGTTCCTTTTGGTGGGTCGAGCATTTCCGTTAGTTATGGTGCTTCCTCCATCGAGATTTCCACTTCCGTTTCCTGCCTCGGTATCTTCGTTCTCGTAAATCTGCATACAAGCCTTAATAAGATACAGAAGAACAGTCTAAGAGAGAGGGAGGAATACATACTTATTTTATGATTCATTAGATTATGTCTGAAAATCCTTTAGGTTTAAATTCCTTTTAGGTTTCATAAATCTACGCTCTGATACCATCTTGTAGCATCCTTTACTTGGAGGCCTAAAACTAACGGCTACGGATGCTGCAGTCGTCCATAGTAATTAATCGTCAGTGACCAAATACGGTAATGTTAGATACATTGATATACAAAAACACATTGATATGGAAAATTTAAAAAAAAAACTTTCTCATTCCATTTCAAATCATTTCAAATTCATTACATAATCCCAATATCAGAACCACGTTCAGAAAAAATATAATTATTACAACGTACACCAAGAGCGACATATGAAGATTCCCTCTTAGATGATCAGAGTATACATCTAGGAAATTAAACATCTTTGACCTTACAACAAAACACATTGGAATCAAAATAAAAAAGAACTCTAGATAGCTATCATGCCTCCTGCACGTTTCTGAAAGCTTATTCATCTAAAGAGGAACCTGAAAACCTCAACTCACAAACTACTCAAAATCAATTGAGCACCCGAGAGTTTAAGGGGAAAAGATAAACTACAAGCAGGCATAAAGCCTGATATAAATAATAATCTACCATCTTAAACCATTTAGATATCTAGTGAGACCATACCGCTTAGCAGAATGGGTTTTCCCCTTACTAGTATCCAAAAACTTTATAAAACCTTATATTGTGCTCCTGCATCCAAAATAGTTAAAACATAGTAGTTCAAAATGATATGATCATATGCAAACAAGTAAATCAATTCCATATTTCACATCCCCCTTTCATTTTGACTAACTGTCTTATTTATAGCTTCTAGGGTCACCATTAACCTAGTATTTTCATGAGCTAACTATTAACCTATTTTATACATATGGACTCCCTGTCTGATTTCATAGTTTTCATGGGATCATAGGAATCTATTGGCCCATGCTAATAAATTTATTGTTTCGTGGTTTCTCCCTGAACCTGTTGGTATCTCTAATAACTTCCCTCTTATCCTAGTTTTCACAGGTTGATAGGAACCTATTGACTTCTGTCAATAACTAGTTTTCATGGGTTCACTACGAACCTATTTGCTTCTACCAATAACTTTTACTAAACACAGTTTCCATAGGTTTACTATGAACCTGTCTACCTGACAACTTCTTTAATCAATATTTAAGCATCCTACATTATGGTCTATCTGACCTCCTAGATGCAATTCTACCCATTCAAGAGTTAATTTTTATTCACTACTGGGTTAAAGCTAGCTGGTTAATCTGCCCTTTTCTCCCTAAAATGCAGTTATGAGTCCATTATAATCTGAATATATAAATACAGACACATATTAGAAGAAGCAAACATAATAATATAATAATGCCAACACTAGTGGTTTAATATCCTTGAAATCACTTTCATATAAAACATGGTTAATCCCTTTAACCTATTATTTTATCAAGGAGAAGCTTCTTCAAAACTTCATACTGAAAACCATTTCAAAACTCCTTTATCTTAGCCATGGGTTATCCTTTAAAATGAGATTGGGTTATTTGTTTTGAAAATTAAGGCATTCGAAACCTTTAATCATTACTTTCGAAACCATTGGAAAACTTCCTTTCCAAATCATTAAAATCTTCTCTTCAAAACTCTAGGCACCTGCCTTTCGAAACACTTTAAAATCTTACTTTTGAAACCTTTCGAATGTATTAAAGTGAAACCATTCAACTATAGAAGCGTAGCTTCGAAACCATATGAAAGTACCCATTTCGAAACCATTGATCTTATATAAAATTGCTTGGGAAAAAGTTGATGGCTTTGGAACCATTCTTTCGAAAGCTCAAAGCATTTAAACAAAACATCTAAAGCTTTGCCTCGGAACCCCCTTTCGAAGCCATTGCCTTCGAAACCCTTAATTCTTTCGAAGGCCTTAGGAAGTGGCTCATATTTACAAAACAAAGGCTAACTTCCAAAAGCATTGATATATTTAATTCCTTCAAAAGGCATAAGGTTGACAGAAGGATTTCGGCTAAGGTCAAAACTACTCCTTTTGAAATCATTAGTTTGGAAACAAAGTAACTTATCCGAAAGCTGTACTTTAAATAAGGTGGGAACCCTCTTTCGAAAGCTATTCAAAAGACCCCTTCAAAAGCATATATTTTGACACCTTCTAAAGCATTTAATAAAATAGGCAGACACATTTCTTTAGAAAACAAAGATTTCGTTCCCATCGGAAGCTAAGTTTCGATACCATGCCTTTCGCCTTTCTCGAATCCACTACCAATGTTGATACCTTGTGTATGTGTTTTGGCTTCGTAGGTTTCATCCTGGTAGGTTTCGATTTGATTGAAGGTGGAAGCTATGAGTCGAAAGTTGCTTCTGAAAGAGGCAGAACCAACTTTTCTAGGTAAAAACCGATTTAATGCCAATTAAAGCAAATACTTTCTAACTAACTTGCCTACTTGTAAACATGTAATTGGTTGCCTCACCTTTTCAAATTCTTTACCAAAATAAGTGCCGCATAATTTAAGATCAAAACCAAGATTAATTTAACACATAAGCTCTTCCATTAAGCAAAATAAATAAATCATTTAGGTCCTCCTTTCAAAATAATTTAACTCATAGTAAATCACTTATGAGAAATCCCCAAAAATCACAAAAACTCATTTTTAATATATTATCTAACATATCTAAATTTTTGACCCAAATTCTCAATATAATTTTAGAAATAAATTTTTAAACCCGATTAATCGTATTTTCCTTTGAAAATTCATAATAAATTCTCCATAACTCGGAAAATTATGAAAATTAAAACCCAACTCCAAAATCATGTTTTACATAACATATAAATTCCACTTACCATATGAAAATCATTATAGTCGTTTTACCCTCAAAATCATGTAAAATCATGTTTAAATAATTTTTGTTTAAATCAAACATGTTATAATCCAAGCATGTCATCATCGAAATCATCATTAAAATGGATTTAATCTTGAATCCAAAAAAAATGATCTTGAAACAAAATAGAGATGATATAGATTATTATTCACCTTGATTAAGATAAGGAATTTGAGATTTGATTAAGATTAATCCCTTTGCTTAAATCCCTAGCTTTGATTTAATTTTCTCCTCTTTTCTTCCTTAGCAATGGTCGGCTAGTCTTCTCTTTTGTTTACATTTTTTTGAAAAATGAAAATGAACGTATATGGATGGTAAAGCCGTAGATATATAAGGGTTAGGGTAATAATGTGCGGTTATTTCCCAATATGCCCTTGTGTAAATTAATTAGCGTATAAGCCATTCTTAAGCCCATTTAAGTAATTAAGCATAGTCTTTAATTATTTATTCAAATCTCAATCCCCTTATCACTCTAATTATTTACATTGTTTATTTAATTTATCTAAATAAATCTCATGAATAATGTTATCAAAAAATTACGGGAGTTACAGGACACTTCGTGATGATCCGATAAGCCCAAGCCAGCGAGAGCTTTGGCGGCGGTGGTAGTAGTAGCATTAGAATCTTCCTTAGCTGGGATCACCTTCCCCTCTACAATCATATCAATCCCCTCGGCATTGAGGTACTCAGCCGCCAATTCTTCTTCGAAGCGGTTATCTAATTCGCTCAGCTTGGCGTAGTACCTCCTCCCAGACAACGACAAAAGTTGTAGGATATTCATTCCCCGGTCACTTTAGATTTCTATGCATAACGATGCTTGCATAAAAGTGTTGGAGGTTGTCATTGAGTTCCTCTCTCTCTAGCCCTTACCTCTCTCTCCTAAGCACTTGCATCCTTAAGTCCTTTAAGCTCTAGCTGGGAAACTATAAGCTCAATGTCATTAGCCATCTTCTCATTCGATAGGTTATCTATGTCTTTGATAAGCTTCTTCTTCTCTTCTTGGAGCTTCTGAAGCTTAGTCGCCTGTCCTTTAAGTTCAGCTACCTGTTTTGAGATAGTCTGGTCCCTGGCTCTATTGACCTCATCTTTTTGTCTGACAGCCTGGGCCTTCTCATCAGCTTGTTACTTGAACTCGATAATCTCGACCAAAGCAGCTTTCAATTTATTCCCCATCATGACCTCGGTAGTGGCTTGAGCGCACTTTAACTCTTTTATCAGCTATCTATGCTATCCTTTTCCTGAGTGCAGTGTCCCTCTATATGGTAACCTTCATCAAGTCATCCTTCCTCTCCTTAAAGATTCGCTCATATATGTGCTTCTCATAGTCAAAAGCTTAAATGTTGGTATAATTAATTTTGTTCACATCAAAGAGAGCCGTACATTGCTTCTTCCATTTATAACCGACGTCCATATGCTTCTGAACACTCCATACATCTCAGTCCGCTGCTTTTTTGGAGTATTTATTATACCCTGATCGAGGTTAATGCCATGTAAGAAGAAGTGGGGAATGTAGCTTGTATGTGTGGGGGACTAGCCGAAAGGGTGAATAGGAGAGCAAAGACGTCCTTGGAAGTTGGCGGAACCATTGGAGTAAAAGCATGAGAAGTGGGGGGTTGCTGTTGAGAAGTTGTCTAAGCTTCGAAGTGTGAAGGAATGACACCAGGAAGAGGGTCATGATGCTCAACAGATTCTTTTTGGCATTTAGCAAGGTTACAAGTCATCTCGTCTTTATCTTCTCCCTTCTTCCACTCTCCCCCTTTCGTGGTCCCAGTAAACCCGGCAGTCTTCCTTGGCTTCTTGGTCTTTCCTTCTCCGCCTTTCTTCTTCAATCTCATGGTGACCTTGGTAGTTGGAGCGAGGCAGGTAAGGATAGGGTGTTTGACCTCTGTACTCACCACCACTATGTAAGAGAGCTTCATACTTATCACAACCCATGGAACCTAAAACAAAAAATATAAAGTATAAGGATCATGACTTCAGAAAGCACAAGTGTCTGCAGGGAAGCGTTTCCATGAGCCTAGTGAAGTGTATGACATTGATTACCCCATAAGTATTCTACGGGCCGTGTTTACATAGGCGTGAAGATGGAGATTCTCTACCTTTGCTTACAAAACCACCTGTCGAGAAGGTAAATCATGAGTTGGTTTCGTCTAGAATGTCATGAATGATGAAGTCGATCCCTTCGATGTCACTGAACCGACGAAGATGTCGCCAAAGGGGCAGAATCGAGGAAAAAAGCCAAAAAGGGAAATTCAGTTTGCTCACTAGCCATTTTGGAAGCTTCTAAGGCATTATGCTCCTAACGGGCGAGCTAGGAAGATCAGGACTTATATAGGGTGTCTCACCAAATGATTCGCCCTCTTCTTCTTCGCTAGCTTGATAGTCGCTATCGCTATCACGGGCGTTCATTCCTTCATCTTTAACCATATGCTCTTTTCCCTCTCTCCTTCTAGCTCCCTCATCTTCTTCAAGAATCATCTGGATCTAGAACGGAGCCAGCCCAAGTTCCTAGAGAACCATTAAAAGAAAAGGATTGAAAGACCGGATTGCACCACTTAAGCATAAGTACTGGTTGCACGCCATGTATCCTTTTAGGGTATTTTATGCAAATTCAGCCTTCGTGAAGAGAAAAACGTCATCTTCTAGAATTCCATGCCGACGATAGATATTTTGGAGCATTCTAGCCGCCAGAATCATTGGCACTTGTTTCGGTGGATCGTTTAATATTCTTAAACCTCTAAACTCATTTAAAGGAAGCGGCTGATTCGCTACCGGCTCTACTGGAATTATTATGCCTTGTGATTTAGATGTAGTATGACCACTTAATCCAGTGGAAATGGTCGGTGAGACCTAAGCTGTAGAAGATCTAGCTTCGAGAGAAGTGGATGTGCCTTGGTTGGACTTGAGTTGTGGAGAACGGTGAGTCAGTCTAGACAACAAAACTTGGCATTCAACACGGTCAAGTATGTTCTATTTTGAATTTTATGCCTGTATGGCCAGAATCCAAAGGATATCGATGTGTGCTGACTAATTAGAATATGAGTGTTGACCGAGACAAGTGAGAAGTGTTAATCTATGCAGTGTGAGTCATGTGTCCTGTACATGATGAATGGACCATCCTGTGTAGATAGCTTGCTCGTGATAGAAAAACTAGCCACATCGTACGTTGAAATTTTATATCGAAACTTACCCGTTATCGTTGAGTAATTGATAATGGAGCCGCTGTCCATAGTGACGTGGAAGCTTTTCTTTTTAGAAACACAAGAAGTGCGGCAAAAGAAAAGGCAATGCGATAGAGTCATCCATTACAATCGATATTGAAGTAAATCATCGTGCGGAAACTTAAACGACAATGATGGCTTAGCCAAGCTTTGGCAAGAGATAGTCGAAGTCACGGAGTCAAACTTGTCTCCAGAATGGCACACGCACGTATAGAGCAAAAATCTAGTTCACCATAGGTCGAGAATGACCCAAATTCAACCACCTCCTCTCAACTACATTTGGTTATACCCTCACCATCATCATCGCTAAGTCCATCACAATCACCAATCTCAAATGGTTAATGGTTTTGGTCAGTGATTTGAGCTTGGATGTGTGAACTCGAGAGCTTTGGTAGTGATTGAATTCAATTCATGACAATGGTCAGAGGTGGACAATGGTGGCAGCTATGGAATGGCGATAGTAGAATGGTCAATGGCGGAGATCATCAATGGCGGGTGCAAGTAGGCAACATCAAAGGTTGAGTTGCGAGAGGATAAAGGACTTGGTGGCAGGTTGTCTCGTTGAAAGGAAGAAGTGAAAAGAGGAAATGAAGCTTGAAAATTTTCTAAGTCCCAAAAGAGTTAAGTAAAAGATTCGGGGAAGACTAATCATCTCGGTACCAAGACGAAGCTATCGGTAGTGAGAGGTTTTCCTACCTCGAAATCAATTAAAATGCACAACAAAGAGAAGAAGCACCCGTCTAGAGTATTGGTCTGATCTCCAGATCTTAGATCTTGTCCTTAGCATGAAGAATGGAATTCTAACTGTGCAAAATAGTTGAACCAAAATCTACTAAATGAAGAAATGTTTTGAAGTAGAACTTGAACAATCACCTGAAACTCAAGAGACAACAAGTCAGGATTGTCTCGATCCAGAGCACACTTTGTTTTTCAATGAAAGCATACTCTGTGGGGCAAGTGCTAATGAGGTTTTCAACCAAGCAAAATTAAACCATAATTAGGAGGACAAGACAAAGACAAAACAACCCGAGAACATAGAAATACGATGAGAAGATAAAAGAGTTGAACTCAAGAAAACTCATCGAATTTTGAGCTACATAAAGGGTTGTTATCGAGAGATTTCCTCTCATACCGAAAGGTTTTTTCTCCCTATCTGGCTTCACAAACTCCATACACTTCATTCTCTACTCCAACCTCTCATGGACGAGTGCTTTTCTTAGAGTTTACCGAGAAATTCTCAGGGTCGATAAGAAAAAAAATCCAAGAAAGCAGGATAATTCAAGTGTTATCAAGAGAATCACAGAACCAACATGAAGTCTACAGAAAAGAGCTTGAAACACATCAAGTAGGAGATAGAAGAGCGATGCAAATGGAAAGAATGAATTTCCATCTAAGTAAATCTCTCGATACTAAGAGGAACCTTTTGGTACCGAGAGGTCTTCTTTGAATGTGGGCCTTATGCTCACTTGTACATCATTAGGCTTGCTCTTTGGTTTCGATTCAAATGGACTTATGATCCCATGCAGCTGTTTCTCTATAAACACTAGCCTTACTGCAACTAAAAAAGGATCTTCACTCTAACACTTCATCATCTCTTATATATCCCTAATAATAGTCACCTGGGAAGATACTATTGGCAGTTCTAAGCTATGGAACATGTCAATTCCTTATACTAGTGAATCTAATTTTCTGTAAACAACAATCAATAAAACTATAAAGTGGACGTAGGCCAAAGATTGTCGAACCACAATAAAAATATTATGTTTTGCTGTTCTTTTTCTAGTATTTTGCTATTATCCGCTAGATCAAGCTCTCGCATGTTCCCTACAACTTATCTTCAAGTGTTGATTCATTTTTGGCGCCAGCAGGAACTTTAGTATTTCAGTATTTATATGGACTATGTATTACTAAAACTATTATTTGATTTGGCTATTTTCAGTATTTATATTTTCTTTTCTGTTGTTGTGAGATCTGAAAGTGTAAATTGCTTTAAAATTGATATTAATCTTTAATCACGTAATGTTTCAGAACCTAAAAGACTCGTACTTTGCAAAAGGCGAGTTCAAAGTCAATTTAGGCTTTGAATTGGTATGTCCGGATGTGCAGGTTGTCATGTATTGCAAATTGACAAAGTAAAGCTATTGCAATTTGGGCTATAAACCTACCACGGATTGATGAAAACAAGCCATCAAAGGTTGAAGAAGTAGAGCTATCATAGAATGATAAAGATATGTTGTCGCATGTTGAGGAAAAGTGCTATTGCACATTGAGATATATGCAAAAAAGACTATGCTCTGGTCAATCGCGTAGAAAACCCTGATTAGTTCGGTTAGGCCATGTCATCACAAAGCTATTGAGATGAATTGTGCCCCATGTCAAAGCGATAATGTGCCACAACAGAAAAATCTTGACCATCCATTTCCTATGAATGCCACTTGCTGAAGATCTAAGACCCTGAATTCTCTATGAATAGGCATATACCCCCAACTAAGAGAGGATGAATTCAAAAAATTATACTTCTTTCTTGTTTTCATTTTTTTTTGGCGTAAATATAAAGCTTGAATTTAGGACTCCAATGCCAGATTAGGTCAAATTCGAAACATGACATCGTGATTTAACTCTTGTACAATTTTCTATTTTCATACTTGACTCTTTTGGACATAATAAACTAACTTGCTTTCCTAAGAGCCCGAACTCTTGCCTAACTATCACTATCCTTCTTTGACTATGCATAAATGTTAAGACCAAATTCTAGCCTAACATTTTGTAATGCTCTCATTGAAAGCTGAACTCCAGAAACGATCCTCTCTTAAGGACATTCACCATGACTTTCTCAACAAGGGTCCTTGAAGCCGCATTACTTTGCTTGACTTCTTACTAGATTAACCCATAATTCACCGAAGAACGGGAGTTGAGTTTGAGGAACTTAGCCTTTCAGACTTTGGCAGAAAGAAGAGAAACCACCTAATATGATCCCAGCAAATGGAGTATAAATCTCTTTCACATAGGTGGTAAGCATATATTTTCATTAATGGTTAAATAGAGTAAGGAGAGAACAATTCAAAAGCATAAGAAAGATGAACCATTTGCTTGGATATGGAAGGATATACAAATGTAACTAAGGGAACTACGTTCGAAGCTGAAATGAATCTAGATTTTTGTTGAATATACGAATATATGATTTTTGTTTGATGATAATAAACATATATATATATATATTCATTTAAATGTATTTTTTAATTTACTATTTTATTTTTCACATAATTAAATAAATATTTGTTGAATAAAATAAATAACACAAAGTTTAAATTCAAACGGATATTTTATCCAAACAAATATTTATTATAATTTTGAATCGTACAAAATCAAGGTCTCACTATACATATATAATTTCAATTACAATACAAATTTGATTACATCACAATTTATAATTTACAAATACACCTCACTACATATCACTCATTCACTCGTATTTATCATTAACTTCATTCCAGGTTGAATCCAGCATCTGAATAATCTGAAAAAATATACATTAACGTAGTAAAATTGAAAATAAAATATTTTTGCAGTAAAAAATAAAATGTAATTTTGAAAATATTATTTGCCTCAATTATTTGGGTTGTTCGTCATCATTTCATTTTGAATTCATCATACACGAACAACTTGTGACATGCACAGTGTATCACTATACATGCCATAAGGCCGTGCACACCGATATATACACTTGATATAATTACAGTGATAGGTGAGCATAAGGTCAAACCCGAATTAAAAGCCGGGTTTAACTCAAGTGAAATAAATACAAAGTCACGATTTTAACACAAGGTCAAACCCGAGCTTTAAAGCTGGATTCAACACAGGTGTAGTCCAAAAATACAAGCACAATATGTACAAAGTCAATGCAATAGTGGTGCACCATAAATTGACACAAGACATGAGCATAGAACAAAAGCTCCAAGCAGACTCGACTTGCGATATCCCAGAAATTTGGCAATATAAATTTAATAATCTATGTTAAAAATTAATTTGATTTGATAATTTTTGATAATAAATTTTGAATTGATCTAATAATCATCTTTTAATAAATATTTAAATTGGAAAATTATATCTTTTTAAAGCTAATAAATTGTTTTCTGTTTATAATATATATAATTATATATATTGTAAATGGATAAACTTTAATTTGGAATTTAGTAAATGAATCAATTTTCTAATTGTAGTTTATATTTGATAAATTGGAAATTTTGGTTTAAATATTAACATTTAACTTTTCAAAGCAATATAATAAATAATTATATGGTTTATACTTTTGATAAATCTTATTTGTTTAAATTTATATTTTAATTAGCTTAAATATGAGTTTAAATTTGA
Source organism: Allium cepa (assembly GCA_030765085.1). Lineage (NCBI taxonomy): Eukaryota > Viridiplantae > Streptophyta > Magnoliopsida > Asparagales > Amaryllidaceae > Allium > Allium cepa. Next base: position 115,251,136 of record CM060945.1, on the reverse strand, counting down.
TTAACATAAAAGCTTTGTCTTATTTTCTTTTTAAAATATTGCTTGAAATTTTATATACAAGAATTGATTATACAAATTACAAATGATCTTAATTTGTTTATAATCTCTTTTATAAATTATTTAATATTGGTTAATTTGTTATTTTTAGATAATAATTATAATGCTTAGTTTTTCATAAACATAAATAATTTTTTTAAAAGTAGGATTTGTATTTTAATTTTAATAAGAGTTATATATGCATCCATATATAATTTGATTTTTAAAAATTGGATTTGATAAATTAATTTAGATTTGAATTCAATGTTTTGAAATTTAAAAGAATAAATACATAAAAAAAAGTATTTGAATAAGCTTATATTTATAATTTGATTGTTTCCATTTCTTTTTAATTTAAAAAGAGATAAATTCATTTATATATACATAAGAATAATAAATTAAGGTTTAAAAGTTTTTGGTAAACAATTTAATTTAAATTAAAATACTCTTAAATTACATGTGTTAATTTATTAACACCAAATTGACATGTGTTAGTCATATAATAAAATAAAGTGACAAATGTTTATAATTAGAACAAGTGTTCTTTTTATTTTCTTGTTCCTTCTATTTTAAATTAAATCAAAAATTTTCTTTTATAAACTCATCTCTTCTAAAATTCATATTCTTCTTTTTCAAACTTGAGTAATCTTCAGCTAACAAAGATCTGTAATCAAAAAGCCAAGATCAGAACAAAAAATCTGTTCAAACAAAATTTGAAAAATCCCCTCAAAATAAATCTGAACAATGTTTCCTATAAAACCAAAATCTGTTTTCCCTCAAAATATATCTGAAATAATATGATTGTGACGACCCGGCTTTCTAACACCAGAAAGACGTGTCATCAATAAGAAAGAAAGGGATAGAAATAGAAAAGAATAGAAAGAAAGAATAACAACATCAGAATCTCACAGCGGAATGGAATAAAGTATAATACATCAACATATCTATTACATAGTTATATACGTCAGAGTTATACAATATCATATAACATGACTGTCATATACATATCTGTCAGAACATACATCTCAAGTACATCATATACTAACTAACACAGCGGAACTATATAGATAGATACATACGTCTGGTCTTCTGCTCCAACTCCTCTAGAAAACTCTATACTACGAATACGTATCACTTGGCTACTCATAAAAATTTGAGTACCCAAGAGTTTATGAAAAAACAAAATATAAACTTCGGGTCAGACATGGGTCTGGTATGAGTAAACGGGTTAAAGTTGTTTAACTTTGAAAATCATTTAAAATAAAGGTATCACGTAAGACTTCCCACACATAAATACAGGTAAGTTTTTACCTTACGCTAACCAAAACATTTTATAGGAAATTCAATGACATTATAATAGTGTCTAGGATTTTCAAGTAAAATACAGAAATAGCTGAAATGCTTACATCTCACATTCCAACGTAGTTGGGCACAATCAAAACGTACGGCTCTTATTGGAAATTGGATCCCATACAATGGCAGGGCTACTGGGGTACCGCCCGTCACAGTACGTGGCCTAGATCACCGTACCGAGGAGCCACCCTAACTCCCCTGCAACACAAGGCCGGAACCATTCTTTACTGAACAGTCCCGAACAAGATAACCCCACAGTTGGCTGCAGACCAACCGCCCACACAGCCGAATAAAAGGGACATCTAGACAGGGGTATACCTCGTCCTGCTTGGGCATGACCCACCTAATGTTGCTGCACATCCCATGTTTTAGCCATTCCCGGTTGATGAGGCTTGAGGCTGCATTTACCTTTATAGAACATATCTCTTAGAATGCTCATCGTCCGCCTGACGATGTGCTGAAAGCATTCAATCCATACAAGTTCGTTCCGGGTTCGAACGAAACCGAAGGCATTATCTCGTTACACTCGTTTTGGAAGCACCCTCAGAGTTAACGACGATAACCCTTGCATTCCGAAAACACCATCTCGATCTTCACTTGAGATTACACGACATAACGTTTAATTTGGATCGATGTGGTTTTCGGAATATCAATTGATACCCGATCCCGGTCTCATCGAAATCCAAACGCCATTTTAAAGGCCAAGTTGTCTAATTAACTTATACAGTTTAAATTCAACAGTTGAATTCATATAGCAATTTATCACAGATAAATCATACACAGTCATCACAGATATATCTAGAACATCACAGAACATCACAGGATATAAATACATATCAGAATCAACCAAATAGAATCATCGATTCATATCAACATTTAGTTTGATTTATTTTAAACTTAATTGCATACTTAAGAGTAAACTATATTTTATTCTTGCTTAATCAATTACTAATTAATTAACTTAGTTCAATTCATTAATTACTTATTAGTTATTCACTTAATTAATTAATTACTTGTTAATCAATAACCTTAATTATTGATTTATAAAACTCAATTACACATTTAATTATTACTAATTATTTAATTAACCATTAATTACTAATAAACTTAATCGTTTAATCCTTAATTAGTTACTTAATTAGTTAACTATGATTTGTTAAATTATTAACTTCCAATGCTTAATGAAATTCTTAATTATAAATGGGTTTACACAAGATTATCATTAAAATCTTTACTTACAAATTTAATTAAATTTTATACAACTTATTAAATTACAATTATAAAATTTATTATATTCTTAATTAACTTTGTTTTAAATTCATTACTCATCTTCGTATTAGTAAAGCTTACAGTTCATCTTGGCTTAAACAATTTGTAAACATTATTAACTTGATTAATACTTAGCTTATATACCTTTAATTTCATATTACAGTTAGCAAAATGCCAGGGATTAGAAACCTGAAGTAAACATCGTAACTAACTCGGGTTAAACTCGATATTTCCTTGAACGTTTCTCGCGTTCTTCCCTGTCTTCTCTTTTTCTTCCCCTGTTCTTACTTCTTCTATTTTTTTTAAAGTTTAAAGTTTTAACTTTTGAAACTTGTTAACACACGTGCAACCCTGACCCAGAGCAAACACCCGAAGTCATTAGCAAACAAACTCGAGATTTCCGCAAGTCAGCACCCAACGACACTTCCCCGACACCGTGCACGTGCACGGCAGTTCACCACCGTTCCAACGCCACTCGACTCCACCAACAAACCACTCGCCATCCCCTCACTCGAATACGAAGCCCAGAAAAACACGACAACCTCGAAATCAAAATAAGCACGAAAAGTCGAACAACTGCACAATCACGATAGACAAAATTCCCTCGTCCTCATGATTGCGACCGCTAGAGACGACATGACTTCGGTCGAATTTCGCCATCGACCCCCTCAACCACTTCCTAAAATATCATAGCGCTCGGTGGTACTACGGCACCGCGATCAACCAACGAACCGAACCCAAAACACATAACCCATAAACCCTAAAGTCGATTCACCCCATCAAAACTTGCATTCGAAAAAAATTTCAGCATTTTTCTAGTGATCTCACATCAACACTCAAGCTACATGTCAAATTTCATCAACAATTATTGATTGAATTATCTGATATTCATATAAAAGCAATTTTGGTTCACTAACAATCTGCTCTGTGAATAGTGGATTAAAAATTATGATTTTTGTCTTAAAAATCATAGCTTTGCATGTTGTTTCAATTTATAAGTTCAAGTTTACAATTCGAGTTATTCGAATTTTGGTCTTTGTTTTATTTTTACAATAAATTTGTGTTTACAGTGCTTACAGCTACTAAAAATAATAATTCAAACCTTAATCTTAAACTTAAACAAATTTATTTAGTTAAGTTACTACATAGAGACAAGGATTTTATATAAAAAGTTTGATATATTCACTGTTTTGTTTTCTTTGCCTCGGTAAAAAAAATTAAAACCTGGAAGAACAACTATATGCAGAACTTACAGTAAACATTCTAGAACATTAAACATCCACATAACCATTTTTCATAAACTACTTATTAAAAGTTATATTTTAAATCAGTTTACTCACCCTATACTATTGAAACAGAGGCTGGTTGTTGATGGACAAAGAAGACTGCAGTTCGAAGTTTTGAATTCTGTAACTCTTCTTTGCTTCCTGAATTTTATTTAAGCTTGAAAATATGCTGTTTTGTTTATATTTCTTTTGCTTTATCAGGTTTGGTTAAGTTATTGAATGAACTAAATAGAATGATAAATATATCTATATATGTCTTTGAACACATATACCTTCTGGAACAAGCCTTAACTGGCTTTAATCTTTTTTTTTAAGTACTAAAACCTGAGATGAATCAACTATTTCGGCTGGAAGATATTTTCAGATAGAAAATTGTGCTAATTGAATGTTTGTGTTCTCATTTATGCTAACATATTATTAATGTTTGCTGACACATTATTTGTATAAAGATATTTGCAGGTTTTTGTGTTTGTACTTTATGTTTTGCTGGCAAACTTTGTTTTGTCTTATTTTAGATGTGAATATTTATCTTACTATTCATATAAAATTTGCTTGCAGGTTGTCATATTGTCTTAATTGCTTGAATAACTCTATATGTCATGTATTCTATATGTTTATGTTTGCAAAGTTAACAGTTTTATTTATTCTTATTTTCATATCAAAGTTTTGTACTTATGTTTGTAAACTTATGTTTTTAACCATATTTTATGTTATACTTAAGCTAAATATTTATAAGCTTATTTTATTTTAATTTGATCAAAAACTTATTATAATAATAGGGTCAAAATTCCGGGATGTCACATTCCTCCCCCCTTAAAAGAATTTCGTCCCCGAAATTTAAACAACAGTAAATTCAAAAGCTAAATATTAACAATCTAAACATACATATCATCCATACAAAAAACAAACAATCAAACAGTCAATTCCAATAACATTAGTAGCTATCCGGACATAAATCTGGATAAGCTTTTCTAAATCTATCAAGAGTTTCCCAGGTACAATCTCTGGGATCCTCACTCCATTGCACCTTGACGAGTTTCACCACTTTGTTCCTGAGTTGCTTCTCATCTTGATCTACAATCTTTAACAGGATCTCTAACCATAGTCAGGTTGGGTTCAACTTCTAAATCTTCCTGACCAACTGGTTCTACACTAATGATGGGTCATGAATAAATTTCCTTAAATGAGACACATGAAATACATTGTGAATCCCAGACATCCGTTCTGGCAATTCAATCCTGTAGGCTACAGTTCCAATTCTTTCCAACACTCGGAATGGACCAATATATCTCGGAGCAAGTTTCCCCCTTTTTCCAAATCTTATAGCACCTTTGATTGGGGAAACTTTGATAAAAACTAAATCTCCGATCTCAAATTCTAAGGGTCTTCGTCTCTTATCGGCATATTTCTTCTGACGATCTTGAGCAGCTTTCATCCTTTTCTTGATAAGTTCAACCTTCGCAGAAGCTTCACGAATTAGATCGGGTCCCAATCCAACAAGATGGGGATCTACACGGTCTTCCATACAGATCTTCATAAGGAGCCATCTTAATACTCGCTTGGTAGCTGTTATTAGAGGAAAATTCCACTAGATGAAGATGGTCTTCCCATGATCCACCAAAATCCAATACACAAGCTCGCAGCATATGTTCTAAAATTCGATTAAGTCTCTCTGTTTGTCCATCCGTCTGAGGATGATAGGGTGTACTTAATCTCAAACTTGTTCCCATTGCTGATTGCAGAGCTTTCCAGAATTTGCTAGTGAAAATAGGATCACGGTCACTTACTATGCTGACAGGAACACCATGCAATCTGACTATCTCCTTCAAGAAAATTTGTGCCAAGGAAACTGCAGTATGAGTTGCCTTAACCAGTATAAAATGGACACTCTTCGTTAAACGATCCACAATAACCCATATTCCTTCAGTTCCTTTCCTGGTTTTAGGCAAACCGTCGATGAAGTCCATCGAGATCATCTCCCACTTCCAATCTGGAATTTCCAAAGGTTGCAATAATCCTACAGACTTTTGTTGATCTCCCTTCACTTGCTGGCAAATGGCACAACTATTTACGAAAGCAACTACATCACTCTTCATATTAGTCCACCAGAAAACTCTCCTCATATCTTTATACATCTTCGAGATACCTGGGTGAATATTCAATTTGGAGTGATGACACTCATCTAAGACTTCTTGCCTCAATCCATCTATATTAGGCACACACAAACGACCATTAATCCTTAAAGCACCTTGATCGTCCACCTTGAAATCCGAATATCGCCCGTCTTTAGTTCCAAGAATTATTTCCTCAAAAGATTTATCCTCCATTTGCTTACTAATGATCTTTTCTTGGAAAGATGGAACGACTTCCAGAAGAGATAAAACCGTATTTCTACTAAGAGCATCAGCCACGACATTTGCTTTCCCCGGAGTATACAAAATATCCAAATCATAAGATGCCAAAAATTCGACCCATCTATGCTGTCTCAAATTAAGATCTTTTTGAGAGAAATATATTTCAACGGTTTGTGATCCGTGAATAACTCAAACTTTTCTCCCAAAAGATAATGTCTCCATATCTTCAAAGCAAAAACTATAGCTAACAGTTCTAGATCATGCGTAGCATAGTTCTTCTCATGTGACTTCAATTGTCGACTAGCATACGCAATTACTCTGCCGTTCTGCATCAGAACTGCTCCCAGTCTAACTAAACATGCATCCGTATATACCTCAAATTTGCTCTTCCCATCCGGAATAGCAAGTACTGGTGCACTAGTTAGTCTTGTCTTCAATTCCTGAAAAGCTTCTTCACACTGAGGTGTCCATTTGAATTTGGCTCCTTTCCTAGTCAGCTTAGTCAGATGTGAAGAAATTTTGGAATAATCCTTAATGAATTTTCTGTAGTAGCCAGCCAAACCCAGAAAACTGCGAACTTCAATCGGTGTCTCCCGGCTGTTTCCATTGCAAAATAGTTTCAACCTTTGCTGGATCTACAGAAATGCCTTCACCGGAAACAATGTGTCCTAAAAATTTAACTTCCGATTTCCAAAAATGGCACTTTGAAAACTTTGCTTTCAATACATGCTTCCTCAGAGTTTCCAATACAATTCTCAAATGCTGTCTGTGCTCCTCTTCCGATTTGGAGTAGACCAAGATATCATCAATGAATACCAGCACGAACTTATTCAACACATCTCTAAAGACTCGGTTCATGAGGTCAACAAAACAGGCAGGAGCGTTGGTTAACCCGAAAGGCATAACCAACCACTCATAAAAACAATTCAGTCCCCTAAATGCTGTAAAGGGAATACTATCTTCAACTACTCTTAATGGATGGAAACCTGAAGCTAGATCTAGTTGAGAAAAGATAGAAGCTCCATGCAACTGGTCAAAAAGATCATCGACGCGGGAAAAGGATATTTATTTCGAATGGTCACTTTGTTCAATTCTCTATAATCAACACTGAACCTTAGCGAACCATCCGATATAGTGACAAACACCGCAGCAGAGCCCCAACAAGAAAAACTGGGTCTAATCAAACCCTTCTCCAAAAGATCTTGTGTCTGCTTAATCAACTCTTCTCTCTCTCTAGGAGGCATTCTCCTACTGGGCTGAATCACCGGCACTGCTCCTGGAATCAAATCAATACGAAACTCAATCTCTCGATGTGGCGGTAGACACTAAACTTCTTCAAAGACATCAGGAAAATCTTGAACCACATCGATTTCTTCAACTTTCTCTTGAGAAGTCTCAAGTCCTAGCAAAAGACTACTCAAGTGAAATCCAGAACTATCGCACGACACTTTGGCAATCCTACCCAAATCAGTCTCCAATGAAACTGTCCTCTCATCACAATTCAAAAATGCTTTATACTTATCGAGCCAATCCATTCCCAAAATAAGATCAAATCCCTTAAAATTTAACACATACGGGTCACCAGAGAAACTGTGGGACAAATAAGAAATCTTCAACTCCTTACAGATCTATCCAATTTTGTTGCTCCACCTATAAGATTAGATACAATAATGGGTCGATCCACGGTACTAGGGTTGAGAGAAAACTTGTCTACTGATTCTAGAGATTGAAACTCAAAGATGCACCCGAATCAAACAAAACTTTAATATATTTGCCATCTAAGAGTAGGGTACCTTCCAAAACTCCTTTGCCTTGAGAAGAAGAAGATGGACCTGCTTCTAGAGCAAAAACTTTATCCTGCAGTGACCTCTGCAAAAGTGGACAATTTTTAATCATATGACCGAGCTGACGACAATTAAAACACAACGATCTTTGAACTACTGCCAATCCTGGGCCACTCTGTCATTGCTATTGCCGAGATCCTCCTTGAGAACACTGATTTGCCAAATGTCCAATTTGCTGACAATTATAACACTTACGGGGTCCGTTATTGCTTCCTCTCGATTTATTTCCCTTAGCTTGCCTTTTCCAAAGTGGATTAAACTTCCTTTTATTCGGGTTAACGAAATTCCCTCTCGAAACTGCCGTTGTTGCCTCTGATTTCTTGCTCATCAAATCTTCATACCTCAAAGCCATATCAACTAAATCAACAAAAGATCCTTTCAAGACTTATCGTGAAATTCGGACCTCAATCCTTGCACAAACTTTTCATTCTTCTTGAGGGGAGTATCAATGAGTCCTGATCCATAACACGAAAGTTCGTTGAATTTGGTCTCATACTTAGAAACAGTCATGCTTTCCTGCTTCAAATTCAGAAAATCCTAGTACAATTGAGTTCTCCTTGCTGTCGGCATAAACTTCTCCTCAAATAACTTCTTAAATCTTTCCCATGAAATATCTTCTTCAGGAATATTTGCAATTGTTGCATCCCACCATGCTGCTGCGCCTCCCTGCAATTGCCATGATGTCATTTCCCTTTTCTGATCATCCGATAATCTCATTTTCTTAAAAAGGCGCTCACAAGAGCGTAGCCAGGCTTGAACTTCAATTATCGATTCTGAACCTTTAAATGGTTAGCCTCCGAGATCGATGAAATCTTTACATAAGGCTGCAAAACTAACTTGAGGCGGTACTGGATTTGCAGCCTCTCTGGCAATTTGACTTCGCACATTATCAATCGAAGTACTGGCCCTAACTTTGCCTCTTCTTCCAGAACTCATGTTGACCATTATCAATCACATAATCCTTTCAAGTTACCTGTTCAGGTGGCCAACAAATTTAGATAGGTATATAATTATATGAAAATACAAATACGCACTCTCAAGATAAATATTACTCTAGAGCCTAGGTACTCGCTCAACCTAATGCTCTGATACCAGCTGTGACGTCCTAGGCATTCCAACCATCAGCAACGGCTCACGACCGGTAGGCTTTTCAACCATCCCAGTCCCGCTGTGGCTCACAGTGATACCTCGGGTTTGCTTTTTCGGCCAGCCTCTCGACTCGCAACCAACCCCGCAAGGCCTTATACTACCCCCGGGGGCATGTAGGGGTAAGAGTCTCCCGTTCGTCACCTAACGCAAAGCGAGAACCCCCTATCACGCTGTAATGTAGCAAACCCGATCCCGGTCTCATCGAAATCCAAACGCCATTTTAAAGGCCAAGTTGTCTAATTAACTTATACATTTTAAATTCAACAATTGAATTCATATAGCAATTTATCACAGATAAATCATACACAGTCATCACAAATATATCCAGAACATCACAGGTTATAAATACATATTAGAATCAACCAAATAGAATCATCGATTCATATCAACATTTAGTTTGATTTATTTTAAACTTAATTGCATACTTAAGAGTAAACTATATTTTATTCTTGCTTAATCAATTACTAATTAATTAACTTATTTCAATTCATTAATTACTTATTAATTATTCACTTAATTAATTAATTACTTATTAATCAATAACCTTAATTATTGATTTATAAAACTCAGTTACACATTTAATTATTACTAATTATTTAATTAACCATTAATTATTAATAAACTTAATCATTTAATCCTTAATTAGTTACTTAATCAGTTAACTACGATTTGTTAAATTATTAACTTCCAATGCTTAATGAAATTCTTAATTATAAATGGGTTTACACAAGATTATCATTAAAATCTTTACTTACAAATTTAATTAAATTTTATACAACTTATTAAGTTACAATTATAAAATTTATTATATTCTTAATTAACTTTGTTTTAAATTCATTACTCATCTTCGTATTAGTAAAGCTTACAGTTCATCTTGGCTTAAACAATTTGTAAACATTATTAACTTGATTAATACTTAGCTTATATACCTTTAATTTCATATTACAGTTAGCAAAATTCCAGGGATTAGAAACCTGAAGTAAACATCGTAACTAACTCGGGTTAAACTCGATATTTCCCTGAACGTTTCTCGCATTCTTCCCTGTCTTCTCTTCTTCTTCCCCTGTTCTTACTTTTTTTTTTTTAAAGTTTAAAGTTTTAACTGTTAAAACTTGTTAACACACGCGCAACCCTGACCCAGAGAAAATACCCGAAGTCATTAGCAAACAAACTCGAGATTTCCTCGAGTAGACACCCAACGACACTTCCCCGCCGCCGTGCACGTGCACGGCGGTTCGCCACCGCTCCAACGCCACTCGACTCCACCAACAAACCACTCGCCATCCCCTCACTCAAATACGAAGCCCAGAAAAACACGACAACCTCGAAATCAAAATAAGCACGAAAAGTCGAACAGCTGCACAATCACGATAGACAAAATTCCCTCGTCCGCACGACCGCGACCGCCAGAGACGACATGGCTTCGGTCAAATCTCGCCATCGACCCCCTCAACCACTTCCCAAAATATCATAGCGCTCGGGGGTACTACGGCACCGCGATCAACCAACGAACCGAACCCAAAACACAGAAGCGAAAAACCCTAAAATTGATTCACCCCGTCAAAACTTGCATTCGAAAAAAATTTCAGCATTTTTCTAGTGATCTCACATCAACACTCAAGCTACATGTCAAATTTCATCAACAATTATTGATTGAATTATCTGATATTCATATAAAGCAATTTTGGTTCACTAACAATCTGCTCTGTGAATAGTGGATTAAAAATTATGATTTTTGTCTTAAAAATCATAGCTTTGCATGTTGTTTCAATTTATAAGTTCAAGTTTACAATTTGAGTTATTCGAATTTTGGTCTTTGTTTTATTTTTACAGTAAATTTGTGTTTACAGTGCTTACAGCTACTAAAGAAAATAATTCAAACCTTAATCTTAAACTTAAACAAATTTATTTAGTTAAGTTACTACTCAGAGACAAGGATTTTATAACAAAAGTTGATATATTCACTGTTTTGTTTTCTTTGCCTCAGTAAAAAAAATTGAAACCTGGAAGAACAACTATATGCAGAACTTACAGTAAACATTCCAGAACATTAAACATCCACATAACCATTCTTCATAAACTACTTATTAAAAGTTATATCTTAAATCAGTTTACTCACCCTATACTGTTGAAACAGAGGTTGGTTGTTGATGGACAAAGAAGACTGCAGTTTGAAGTTTTGAATTCTGTAACTCTTCTTTGCTTCCTGAATTTTATTTAAGCTTGAAAATATGCTGTTTTGTTTATATTTCTTTTGCTTTATCAGGTTTGGTTAAGTTATTGAATGAACTAAGCAGAATGATAAATATATCTATATATAGCTTTGAACACAGATACCTTCTGGAACAAGCCTTAATGGCTTTAATCTTTTTTTTTAAGTACTAAAACCTGAGATGAATCAACTATTTTGGCTGGAAGATATTTTCAAACAGAAAATTATGCTAATTGAATGTTTGTGTTTTCATTTATGCTAACATATTATTAATGTTTGCTGACACATTATTTGTATAAAGATATTTGCAGGTTTTTGTGTTTGTACTAATATGTTTTGCTGGCAAACTTTGTTTTGTCTTATTTTAGATGTGAATATTTATCTTACTATGCATATAAAATTTGCTTGCAGGTTGTCATATTGTCTTTATTGCTTGAATAACTCTTTATGTCATGTATTTTATATGTTTATGTTTCCAAAGTTAACAGTTTTATTTATATCTTATTTTCATATCAAAGTTTTGTACTTATGTTTGTAAACTTATATTTATAACCATATTTTATGTTATACTTAAGCTAAATATTTATAAGCTTATTTTTATTTAATTTGATCAAAAACTTATTATAATAATAGGGTCAAAATTCCGGGATGTCACAATGATCCTCTAATCCAAAAGCTATCTGAAATTCATTAATCTGCATGCATCTGAAAATCAAATCGCAGCATCGAAAACTTGCATGCAACTGAGATCCTGCATTTCTGTTTTGTAAAACATCCAAAAGCCTGGAATCTGGAAACATACATGCATCAGGGAGCTTAATCAATTAAACAAGAGTGAAGTTAAAAAGCAAAGCATTGGAGTAAAATCAAGATTGAAGTTTAAAAAAAAATAAGAGAAGAAATCTGAAGCTTTCAAAGCACCATTCAAGCTCTTCATAAACACATGTGCTCTGCCTCCATAAAATTCTGTGAGTAACATTTTTATTTAAACTAATTTAAGTAGATTTAGTTGCTTGTTTTATTTCGGAAGATAAGTGTGATGCATGCTATATTTCAAGTTTATTTCTGGTATATTATGTATGTTTGTAGATGTGTATGTTTACTGTGTATTCATTTTTCAGTGCTTAAGTTCCAGATATAAGAAGAACTTAAGAATATCCATTTATTTGATTTAATATGTATTAGAGTTTAGGATTTAAAAAAAGTATATATGAAATATAAGTTAAAATTATAATTTATTTAATATGAAAAAAAATATAAAAGGAAAACCTATAGTGACTCTGGAAAACATAAGTACAGCAGAGCAATTTTAGGAAGTAGGAAATTTAATCATCCAGATTTGTTGATTTAATATTATCAACTGATTACATTATGAAAGATATGAATTTTAAAACTAAAATTTGAATTTTTAGTTTGAATAGGATTTAGTTTTTCTGGTTTGATCAAAAAGGATACTTTGGTATGATATTGTCGATCTAGAAAGTTTGGGTGGCCAGTTTCTTTTCTGGTGATGGAGTATGGATCGAAGTTGATGAGAAAATTATTGGGAAATGGATTAAAGCTTTGGGGCAGTGATAATTGTTGAATCAAATTTTAAACCCTAGTTTTTCTATGTTCAAGAAAATTGATCACCGCAATCAAAATAAGTGATCGAGCTCGACCAGATTCTAGTTAGGGATAGTTGATGTGTGGATAAAGAAGTGGCCGGAGGTGGTACCTCTCAGATGATCGAAGTTTGGAGATTGAGGCAATTACCTGATTTCGACATTGCTCATGTTTGAAGCTTGAATGCTCGATTTTAAACTAGGGGTTCTGCATTCAAATTTAGGGTCGGAATGGCATTAGGATATGACCGATGACTTGCACGTGGGGTCGCGAGAGGCCGAAGGTGGCGGTGGGGTTGGTGCAGGTGCACGGTGTCGTGTTGTATCAGTTGGGTTTACGGAGATTTGGGTTCGCGAGTTGTTTCGTGTTGAATTAGGATTTACTCGAAGCTTAAGGTCATTTTACTCGAAGATGAGGGATGGTGGACTCGAAGGGATTGGTATGTGGGATCGGGTGGGTTCATTTGTTACAGGTTCGTGAAAAACCTGATTGTATTCGAATTTGAATAAATTGCAAAATGAAAATGATTCTCGAGATACTCGAGTGGTTTCGAGTTTTGCTCGAGCTAATTTGTTGCAGCTTAGAATTTGTCATGTTTCAAATTTTAAACTGAATTTCAAAAGTACTAAGCAAAGATTTAAATTAAGTTTTAAATCTAAATTTTAGTTATGGATTCAAGGTAATTTGAATCTTAAGCTGGAAATGAATGAAGATTTTAAAAATTCAAATTTGTTTAAAATACTTTAAAGAGATTTAGTGTTTAAAAATGTTTTAATAAGAATTTGTATTTAAATTAGAATTGAAATATAAAGAAGTGTTTTAAACAAAGTTTAAATCTGATTCAAATCTGGATTTGAATCTATGTTTCAAAATAGATTTAAGTTTCTATAAAATTAAGTGTTTAATAGTTTTGAATGATAAAGTAAAATTTTAATATTTTGATTTTAAAAAGAAATTTGTTTTTAACCCTTGTAAAATTTCTTTTATAAGAAAAGTATTATTTAAATTTAAAAGGATTTTAAATTGATTATAAAACTTGTTTAAGTTAAATTATAATTTAATGATTTGTTTTTCATTTAATTATTAGAGTAATTAAATGGATGATTAATTTATTTTATAAATTAATGAAATAAATAATTACTTAAAGAAATTAAGGGTTTAATTTTAAGAAGTTTAAGATTAATTAACTAGTGATTTAAGATTCATTAATTAAATAAGATTAGTTTTTAACTAATGATTAATAATTAATTAATCAAGTAATAAAGGATTAATTAAGTTATAATTAATACTTAATTAATTTAATAACTAGGGGTTAATTAATGAGTTATTAATGATTAATTAATTTGTAATTAATAATGATTGAAATAAGTTAATTATTTTAGAAAAATAATTAATGAATTGTTAAATAGTTAATGAACGTCATTAACTAAGGATTATTTAATAATTAATTAATGTGATTAATTTTAATAATTAATTAGATTAATTAATTTAAATATAATCGTTTGTATAATTTGTTAAGTATAATTACTTATGGAAGTAACTAAGGCAATTAATTACTAATTGTAATTAATTGAGTTTAATTTGATTAGATTAAGTTAATTAATCCAGTTTAATTAATTTAGAATAATCATATGATGATTTGTGAGGTATAATTACTTAATGTAATTAAATAAAGAGAAATTACTTAGGGAAGTAATTTATGGGTAATTACTGTATGTAATTAATTTGAAATGATTTGATAATGAAGTTATTTGAGTATAATTACTTTGTGAATTAACCAAGGGATTAATTAGAGATAATTAATTAATGAGTAACTAATTTATTTTGGTGGAGTAATTAAGGGTTGTTAATTACTGAATGGGGTTAATCAAGGGTGATTACCAATTATGGTTTAAATAAAAATTAATTACTTAATGTAATTAATTTAAATAGAAAATGTAACTAGAAATCATTAATCATTAATTAATGGTGTAATTAAAAATGAAATTAATTAGAAATAACTAATAAATGAAGAAATTAATTAATGTAATTGATTAAGGAGTAATGTAATTAATTTATAGTTAATTAATGAAGGAAGTAATTAAAGATTAATTACTGTATTTGGTTAAGTATAATTAATTTGAGAAATTAATTAGTGGATAATTACTTAAAGGTTAATTAATTAGGGACGATTAATTAAAATGAATAATTGATTGATGAATTATTTAATTCATTGATTTTTAATTAATTAATGGTGGTGTAAGCAAGATTTATATTGATGAAGTAATTAATTCAATTTACTTTAAATTAATTAGAATGATATAATTAATTTAATTCATTTTAAATTAATTATATTTGGTGTGGTGATCATTGCTTATATGGTTGGATGATGTTGTTTACCTTGAATGGTTTGAATCTCAGATATGAGATAAATAATGTTGAATGATATGGAGGCATTGGTTGCATTGTGATGATGATTTGGATTACCTTTTGATAATATGGATTGTCTGTTGTAAGGATAATGTGATTATCTATTGTGGTATGTGTATTATCTATTTGTGTATATAGATAATTGAATTGTTTTAAACCTTTAAAACAACTTGGCCTTAAAAGACACACATTTGGATTTCGATGAGACCGGGACCGGGTTTCCATATTTGGATATCCGAAAACCACATCGATCCAAATTAACGATAGGTCGTGAATCTCATGTGGAGAGTGAAGACTCGAGGTGTAAGGACTATTCGTCAGTATAACTCTGGGGGTGATTCCGTGATGAGTTTGATGGAGTAGTACTTACAGGTTCGAGATGGTGATTTAGAGTGCAAGGGCTATGGTTGTTGACTCTGAGGGTGATTCCAAAATGAGTGAAATGAGATAGTGCCTTCGGTTTCGTTCGAACCCGGAACGAACTTGTATGGATTGAATGCTTTCAGAACATTGTCAGGTGAACGATGAGCATTCTAAGAGATGTGTTCTCTAAAGGTAATCGTAGCCTCAAGCCTCATCAACCGAGAATGGCCAAAACAGGGGAGGTGCAGCAAGGCTAAGTGGGTCATGCCCAAGTAGGACAAGATTTTCGCCTGTCTAGAGGTCCCTTTTTATTTAGGTTGTGTGGGCGGTTGGAACGTACGCTAACTGCGGGGTTGTCTTGTTCGGGACTGTCCAGTAAGGGATGGTTCCGGTCTTGTGTTGCAGGGGAGCGGGCGTACTCCTCGGTACATTGATCTAGGCCACGTACTGTGATGGGCGGTACCCCAATAGCCCAGCCATTGATGGAATCCAAAATCCAATAAGTGCCAACGGTTTTGATTGTATTACCCACTTTTGTGGCTAGTAGCTGGAATTTAATCATGTAACAATTTCGGCTATTTCATATTTACTTGAAAACCCTAAACCTATTATAATATCACTGGATTTCCTATCAAATGTTTTGGTTAGCATAAGGTAAAAACTATTCCATGTTTATGTGTGGGAAGTCTTACGTGATACCTTTTCTTTTAAAAAGGTTTTTCAAAGTTAAGCAACTTTATCCTGTTACTCACACCAGACCCATGTCTGACCCAAAGTTTATCTTTTGTTTTCTTAAACTCTTGGGTACTCAAATTTTTTACGAGTAGCCAAGGGATTTAGGTTAGCTTTTGATGAATTGTGGAGGAGAAGATGGAGCAGGAGGCTTCTGCGTTGTAGATATATAGTTCCGCTGTGTGTTCTCTGCGTTGGTATCTTTCTGTTAAGTTGTACTGAGTTGTATAACTAGACAGGTGTTTATAACTGTCTAGTATGTGATGTATATGTTGTGTAACTCTGATTAGTGTTGAATACTATGTAATATTTATGTTATTAATATAATTTATTCGTTCTGCTGTTGAGATTCTGATGTTGTTTCTTCTTTCTTCTCTTTCTTTTCTCTTTTCTATCCCTTTCTTTCTTCATGATGATACGACTTTTCTGTGGTGAGAAAGTCGGGTCGTCAGTCAACTAGCTCATGCTAGCCAAACAACAAAATACATGTGGTCGAGACAACCGAGCTGGATATGCTACAAGTCCATACACAAGACTCCAATGTGGTTGCAATGTAGACAAAAAGTACAAAGCATGCACTAGCCTCAACATGAAGTTCAACAACATATACGTATAGCATGAACCAGACAAGCACACAAGGCATGGCACATTGGAATATGTAGTGCAACAAAGTTAAGATGCAACTCAACTCAACTCGAAGACTGAACACTGACTCAAGTTAGCGCACCAGTGATGTCAAAAAGACTCGGCATATCCATGAAGGGAGCAAAAACAGGTACAACATAATGCAACCATGGACAGAGTCGTGGCTACAACCCAATTCATATGCAAACAACCATGTACATTGAAACCAAACAGCAAGAAACAAAACAGAAAAGGATGTCCAGAAAACAGACTCACTACATAACTCGAGCTAGCATATCACATATATATAACAGGCTCCAGATTGTACATAAGTGGTGCACACATCAATCTAATACAAACGCAACACTGAAACATACATGACAACCAGGCTATAGCCATGAGACCAGACCAACAATGCAAACCAAGTGCACAGCAGACACATGAACGAATGCATCAATGAGACAACAAGCACATATATGTACAGTGGAACCAAAAGAACAAAAATGAAATAGAGAAGGCAACATGGATGTGCAGACCAACAGATGTATGCAACAGTCAACCGGTCAGAGCAACTCACCATAATGCTAAAACCACGGAACAACAAACCAACTTAAGCAAAGCATGGCATGAACCAAGTTTAATCAGAGACTTCAAACTCAAATACCATACAAAACAATGGAGCAATAGTATGAATGCAATACTAGCAATGGTCAGTGCAATGCAAGACAGTGATCAAATGATCAAGTAAAAACAATCAGAGAATTGAAACTGACCAGACTGCAATATCAAAGTAAAGAACACAAGATTCAGGTAATACACTTACAACTTACAACAGCATGACAAACTGCAACATATGATAGACTACAATGAGTAGCAGTGAGAAAATGACCCAAGTCAGGTGATAGCAAATCAAATAAGTAAGGTGAGCAGCAGGTCTTAAAATTCAATATCAAGTAACCGAAATCAGATATGTCACAAGATAAGTTCCTGAAACAAGTCAAAGAAAATTTCTTTTTATACCAAAGTCATTTTTAAAAATGTTAGAGAACCAAATATAATAACAGTTTAATATTAAAATTCAAGTCGAAGCCGTGAGCACTTGACCGGAGTCAAAATGAACAAAGACAGAGAAGCCGAAGTCAGCAGCATCAAGTCAGAGCCGTGGCGACTAAGGCCAAAATCGAGCAAGTTCAAATTTTAACAAAAGCAGTGACAAGGCCGAAGTAAAACAAGTTAGAATTCAACACCGTGGTGGCCAAGCAAAGTCAGAAGTAATAAATTATACAAAAAGTCAAAAATAATCACCAGTGTCCAAACAATATCGAATAACAATCCAAAAATTATCAGACGGTTTCAATGAGAATATACGAACAAAAAATAAGGAATTCGATTCCTATATCAAACCCTAAAACATCATTGGCATTATGCATTTAAGTTCGAAGCAAAACAGATACCAAACAAAATCAATCAACAACTCGAATCAAAGTCGAGCGTAATTGAAATCAAAGAAACATCACATACCAATTTTATATAAAGCATACATGCTCGACAAATTAAAGCTAGCACAAGCAACAATCAAAAGGCCAAATCAAAGAACATCGAAGTCTACAATTGAACGATATCAAGCGGCGCTTCAATTTAGCAAAACCCTAAATATGGAAAGGGAATGAACAACCATTATTAAGCAACGAATACCAGGCCGAAGACAAAAGTCAAAAGAAAAGGGATTTCTTCTAATATTAATTGGGATGGTTTATTTTTTGGCTTAGAATATTTAAATTAGGGTTTTGCCTTGTTTAAATTATTTTAAATTATATTTTTCTTTTAAACAATTGAAAATTCTAGTCGTGTAACTAGGGGACAAACTCCGTTGCGTAATTTGAGAATTCGCAACTCAGTGGCTGAGTTGTGGCAGGATTTTGAGCATAGAGTTAAGGCTAGTCCATAGCGGGTGTCGCAAGTTTACATGTGTAAGCGTCTAACTGCTTAATTTCTAGTAGAAACCTTGGAGGCAGCACGTAGGCAGGGTTTTGTCGAAGCTGGGCAAATTCTATGTTGTTCAATTATTACATTTATTATTCTGCTATTATCGGTGCTACTATTATTCTGATATATCTACGTTGAAAATATTTTATATAAGCTTCGGCAATAAATTATTATAATTGATAGTATCATCCTATTCACCCCTCCCCTCTAGGGTGAAATCGATCCTACAAGTGGAATCAGAGCTAGGTATAAAAGGCATTTTTGTTTTAAAAATTTAATTTTTCAAAAACCAATTTTTGTTTTAAAAAATTTGAATTGGCTTCTTTTAATACTGCTTTTGCTGAGGGTCAGTCTATAGTTAGACCACCAATGTTCAATGGTGAATATGCTTAGTGGAAAAATAGAATGAAATTTTTTCTGAAAACCATTGATGCTTGGAATATAGTTGAAACAGGTCATAGAGCACCAA
Organism: Allium cepa; assembly: GCA_030765085.1. Classification (NCBI taxonomy): domain Eukaryota; kingdom Viridiplantae; phylum Streptophyta; class Magnoliopsida; order Asparagales; family Amaryllidaceae; genus Allium; species Allium cepa. Next base: position 115,231,445 of record CM060945.1, on the reverse strand, counting down.
CTATAGTTGTAAATAATTAGGCAACAGATAAACTAGTGGATCAATGGACAGATCTAGAAAATAAATTACAGAATGCTAATGCCAAAGCTATGAATTCTATTATTTGTTCATTCGATCAATTTGAATTTGTCTCACATTGTCTAACTGCGCAGAAAATATAGCACACACTAGAAGTGACTCACGAAGGAACATCTCAAGTCAAGGAATCTCGCCTTGCCATGTTGAGTAGCGAATACGAGAATTTTAGAATGGCCAAGGAAGAAAATGTTAAATAGATGTACGGACGGCTTTCCAACATCGTATACAAATCAAAAGCTCTCAGAAAATCATACACGGAATTGGAAATAGTCCAAAAAATCCTCAGAGTCCTTCCATGACGTTTCGAAGCAAAAGTGACCGCCATTCAAGAATCGAAAGATTTAAAACAAATCAAAGTTGAAGAACTCATTGGAAATCTCACCACTTATAAGCTAGAAATGAAATTCAAGGAAGAGCGTGAAGGAGGAGATACTCAAAAGAAATCAATAGCTCTTAAAGGAACAACTGAATGTGATGATGATGATGATGATGGAGCAGCAGAGCTGGCACTGGTAGTAAAGAGATTCAAAAAAGTGGAACTGCAAATACGAAAATCCAGCTCTAAATCAAAAATTAAAAAGCAGAATAATCAAAGTTCTAGATAACCCAGAACAACAAGAAATCATCTGTCATAAGTGCAACAAACCCGGACACATCAAGCCAAATTGTCCTCAGAATCGACATGGATTAGAAAAGAAATCAAAAAGGAGAAATTTTGTAGCCACATGGAATACAAATGATGAAGAAAACAAACGTACTAGCAGTGAGAGTGAGAAAGTAGATATGTGCCTTCGAGGTGATATAACTGATAGCGACGATGACGAGCTAAGCGAGGTATCAAAACTTACTCACTCTGAGTTACTTATATATTTCCACGAAGCAATGGGTGTTTTGAACAACTTAGGGAGAGATATGCTAAAATTGAATCACAAAGAGATACTTTGATAGAATCAAATAAACAACTTGACTAATTAGTTAAAAACTATCAAAGTAGGATGCCTAAGTGTGATAAGTGTCCAACATTTGAAGAAGAAATTAAAAAATCAGAAATTAAAATTAAATTAGTTGAAAATGAAATTCTGATTTTGAAAGAGAGCGAAAATCTAGAAGAGAAAATCCTATTAAAAAGTGCACACAATTATTAAATGAAAACGAATCTCTCAAAACACAAGTCCAACAATTGTCAAAGACTTTAGGAAAATTTTCCAAAGGAGAAAGATCGTTGAAAATGCTATTAGGGAAACAAACTGTTAATATAGTTAGACAAGGACTTGGATATAATAAATCTAAACCTATTAAAAGAAAAATTAATCAAGTTAAATCCGAGTGCACTATTTGTAGAAAAATTGGATACAATCAAAATATTTGTTGGTATAGAACCAAACACGTGAAAACCATTCCAATTTGGGTTCCAAAAGGCACAAATATAAAATCTTTGAAAGTCAAACAAATGTGGGTGCCAAAAGGAACATATATAAATAGTTTTGGGTCTCCACAAACATATTTTTCAAAATCTACTGTCACTAACAACCACGGACCTATAAAAAAATAGGTCACAAAAATCTTTTAACGTATAGGTGTGGTGGCAGGCTAAGGAACTACAATAGTGTTACTTGAATTCTGGCTATTCGAAGGACACAATGGGCAACAAATCAAAGTTCCTTAGCCTAATACAACGGTCATAGAATGACAACGGGCAATAACAAAAAATTATCGTAAAGGTAAAACGGGTAAAGATATCTTGAACAATATATGTGAAAATCTGCACCATAATTTGATTTAAATCAACCAGTAATGTGATAATGAAATGAATGTTGATAATGATTCTGATTTTTTCAAAATTGTTGACCAATTATATTCTTATGACCAAGAACGCTATGAAAAATTCTAGAGTCTTTGAACTACTTCATATAGATTAATTTGGATTAATGATAGTGTTGTATTAGTTGATGATAATACATTTAGTTATTTTACGGGCGACTCTATATTCTCGGTTTTTGTCTATTGGCATGGCTTCAATTAAAATTGAAAAGAATTTCATTCAAAAAGGTCTTGAAGAATTTGTTGCAACTTCACGGTCTGGTCTATAACATTCAATTAATGATAATCTCGAGCGAAAGAAAAATTCAGATGCAGATTACACTGGTAATATAGTTGATAAAAAATTCTAATGGAACGTGATTTATGTTGAGACATTTAGTAACTACATCATTTTCAAAGAAAATATCTGCATGTTTCTCATTTCAAATAATTTTCAAATGGCCGACATTTTCTCATAAAACCCTTTCAGGGAATAGTTGACCTTGTTTTCAGATTAGTCATTTTTAGAAAAAATTACTTTATAATTATTTTTGGATTTGATCTTTATAATTACATTGACTAATTTGACTCCCTACTAATTATGGAAAAGACAAATAGTGATTGAAAAAGTGATGAGTATCGATATTAATTATATATTATAACTTGAGACGGTATATTTAGTAAATTTCTTTAGAAATTTGAACAGGAGTCATAAAAAACTTTTTGTTGGTAAAAATTCCATGACCATCTCTATTTCTATCATATTTCTATCGATCATCACTCATCAAAATTCAATATGGTTTGTCAATATGTGGTACTTTAAACAGGAATCATTCGTATTTTATTTTATATTTTTTTAAAAAAAATCCGAAGTATTCACTCTCATTTAAAAGTCCTCACGGTTATGCATGGGTGAGTTACTTCGAGTTTCTGAATATGTGCTTCCATGCCCATTTAAAAATCCTCACGGTTATGCATGTATGGAACGCATATCAAAATTGATTTGTTAAATAGACAAGTTGATTCTAATCTCATTTAAAAGTCCTCACGGTTATGCGTGGTTAGAAGATGCTTGAATTCATTTTTTACAAAAAGAATGGGAATACTACTAATCTCATTTAAAAGTCCTAACGGTTATGCATGCTTAGTAGATATTAAAATTCCCGATATAAATATACCACAAATGGATACAACTATACGATTTTATATGATGACATTATTCCCATCACTATAAAGCGGAATATGCGTCAAACAGAGTATTTATGATTTTTGTTTGATTTTTAATTGAAATTTAATATTTATATTTAATTGAGTTTTAATGTTGTATTGATGTCTATCACTTTATCTCTATTTCTCTAACACTATTACTCTTTTGCTGATAACAAAAGGGGGAGAGAAAAGTTAAGATTTTGACAAATAAAGGTCAAATATTTTCTATTTGCATCTAGGCTTACTTGCATATTTTTATTTACACGCATATATGAAGGGGGAGCTTTGTGTAGAGAGGAAGCATCTAAATAGGGGGAGAAAATTAAATAATCAAATACATTTAATAAATTCAAAATCTTAAATATATGTTTGTTATCATCAAAAGGGGAAGATTGTTGAATATGCGAATATATGATTTTTTTTATGATAATAAACATATATACATACATACATATATATATATATATATTCATTTAAATGTATTTGTTAATGTACTATTTTATTTTTCACATAATTAAATAAATATTTGCTGAATAAAATAAATAACACAGGGTTTAAATACAAACGAATATTTTATTCAAACAAATATTTATTACAATTTTGAATAGTATAAATTCAAGCTCTCACTATATATATATATATATATATATATATATATATATATACAATTTCAATTACAATAGAAATTTAATTACATCACAATTTCTAATTTACAAATACACCTTACTACATATCGCTCATTCACTCGTATTTATCTTTAACTTCATTCTAGATTGAATCCAACATCTGAGCAATATGCAAAAATATACATTGACGCAGTAAAATTGAAAATAAAATATTTTCATAGTAAAAAATAAAATGTAATTTTGAAAATATTATCTGCCTCAGTTATTTGGGTTGTTCGTCATCATTTCATTTTGAATTCATCATACACGAACAGCTTGTGACGTGCACAGTGTATCACTTTACATGCCATAAGGCTGTGCACACCGATATATACACTTGATAAAATTACAGGGACAGGTGAGCACAAGCTCAAACCCAAATTAAAAGCCGGGTTCAACCCAAGTGAAATAAATATAAAGTCACAATTTTAACACAAGGTCAAACCCGAGCTTCAAAGCTGGATTCAACACAGGTGCAGTCCAAAAATACAAGCACAATATGTACAAAGTCAATGCAACAATGGTGCACCATAAATTTACACAAGACATGAGCATACAACAAAAGCTCCAAGCAGACTCAATTGGCTCATGCTAGTCAAACAGCAAAATACATGTGGTCGAGACGACCGTGCTGGATATGCTACAAGTCCATACACAAGCACGCCTTTTTCATTCCGTCGAAAATCGATTTTACGGTTATAGTAAATTCATACACAATCTGTATAAGAAGCAATTTCTTCTTAATCGTAAAATACTTGCGCATGCACCAGCCTCAACATGAAGTCCAACAGCATATATGCACAACATGAACCAGACTAGTACAGAAGGCATGGCACACTGGAATATGTGGTGCAACAAAGTTAAGATGCAACTCAACTCAACTCGCAGACTGAACACAGACTCAAGTCAGTGCACCAGTGATGTTAACAAGACTCGGCATATACATGAAGGCAGCAAAAACAGGTACAACATAATGCAACCGTGGATAAAGCTGAAGCTACAACCCAATTCATATGCAAACACACATGTACATTGAAACCAAACAACAAGAAACAAAACAGAAAAGGATGTCCAGAGAATAGACTCACTACATAACTCGAGCTAGCATATCATATATATAACAAGTTCCAGGTTGTACACAAGTGGTGCACACAACAATCCAATACAAATGCAACACTGAAGCATACATGACAACTAGGCTTCAGCTTTGAGACCAGATCAACAATGCAAACCAAGTGCACAACAGACACATAAAAGAATGCATCAATGAGACAACAAGAACATATATGTACAGCGGAACCAAAAGAACAAAAATGAAACAGAGGAGGCAATATGGATGTGCAGACCAACAGATGTATGCAACGGTCAACTAGTCAGAGCAACTCACCACAATGCCGAAACCATGGAACAACAAACCAACTCAAGCAAAGCATGGCATGAACCAAGTTTAATCAGAGACTTCAAAATCAAATACCAGATAAAACAATGCAGCAACAGTATGAATGAAATACTAGCAGTGGTCAGTGCAATGGAAGACAGTGATCAAATGATCAAAGTAAAAAAAAAATCAGAGAATTGAAACTGACCAGACTGCAATATCAAAGTAAAGAACATAAGATTTAGGTAATATTCTTACAACTTACAACAGAATGAAAAACTGCAATAGATGATAGACTATAATGAGCAGCAGTGAGAAAATGACCGAAGTCAGGTGATAGAAAATCAAATAAGTATGGTAAGCAGCAGGTTTTAAAATTCAATATCAAGTAACCGAAATCATATATGTCACAAGAGAAGTTCTCGGAACAAGTCAAAGACAATTTATTTTTATACCAAAGTCATTTTTAAAAATGTTAGAGAATCAAATGTAATAAAGTTTAATATTAAAATTCAAGTCGAAGCCGTGAACAACTGGCCGGAGTCAAAATAAACAAGGACAGAGAAGCCGAAGTCAGTAGCATCAAGTCAGAGCCGTGGCGACTAAGGCCAAAATCGAAAAAGTTTAAATTTTAACAAAAGCAGTGACAAGGCCGAAGTTGAGCAAGTCAGAATTCAACACCGTGGTGGCCAAGCAAAGTCAGAAATAATCAATTATACGAAAAGTCAAAAATAATCACCAGCGTCCAAACAATATCGAATGGCAATGCAAAAATTATCCGACAATATCAATGAGAATATATGAACAATAAATAAGGAATTCGGTTCCTATATAAAACCCTAAAACATCATTGGCATTATGCATTCGAGTTCGAAGCAAAACAGATACCAAACAAAATCAATCAACAACTCGAATCAAAGTCGAGCATAATTGAAATCAAAGAAACATCATGTACCAATTTTATATGAAGCATACACGCTCAACAAATTGAAGCTTCTACAAGCAACAATCAGCAAGCCAAATCAAAGAACATCGAAGTCTACAATTGAACGATATCAAGCGGCGCTTCAATTTACCCAAACCCTAAATCTAGAAAGGGAACGAACATCCATTGTTAAGCAACGAATACCGAGCCGAAGACAAAAGACAAAAGAAAAGGGATTTCTTCTAATATTAATTGGGCCGGTTTATTTTTTGGGCTTAGAATATTTAAATTGGGGTTTTGTCTTTTTTAAATTATTTTAAATTGTATTTCTTTTAAACAATTGTAATTTCTAGTCGTGTGACTAGGGGACAAACTACATGGCGTAGTTTTAGAATTCGCAACTTAGTGGCTGAGTTGTGGCAGGGCTTTAAGTGTAGAGTTAAGGCTAGTCGATAGCGGGTGTTGTGAGTTTACGTGTGTAAGCGTCTGACTGCTTAATTTCTAGTAGAAACCTTGGGGGCAGCATGTAGGCAGGGTTTTGCCGAAGCTGGATAAATTTTGTGTTGTTTTATTACTGCATTTATTATTCTGCTATTATCCGTGCCGCTATTATTCTGATGTTTCTATGGTGAAAATATTTTTATATAAGCTTCCGCAATAAATTTTTATAATTGATAGTATCACCTTATTCACCCCCCTCTAGGGTGAAATCGATCCTACAAGTGGTATCAGAGCTAGGTACAAAAACCATTTTTGTTTTAAAATTTTAATTTTTCAAAAACCAATTTTTGTTTTAAAAAATTTTAAATTTTGAAATGGCTTCTTTTAATACCACTTTTTCTGAGGGTCAATCTATTGTTAGACCACTAATGTTCAATGGTGAATATGCTTACCGGAAAAATAAAATGAAATTTTTTCCGAAAACCATTGATGCTTGGAATATAGTTGAGATAGGTCATAGGGAACCAATTATAGTAGTAAATAATCAAGAAATAGATAAACCGGTGGATCAATGGACAGATCTAGAAAATAAATTACATAATGCTAATGCCAAAGCTATGAATTCTATTATTTGTTCATTAGATCAGTTTGAATTTAATTGTGTCTCACATTGTCTAACTGCGTAGGAAATAAGGCACACACTAGAAGTGACTCATGAAGGAACATCTTAAGTTAAGGAATCTCGCCTTGCCATGCTGAGTAGCGAATATGAGAATTTTACAATGGCCAAGGAAGAAAATGTTAAAGAGATGTACGGAGGGCTTTCCAACATCGTATACAAATCAAATGCTCTCGAAAAATCATACACAGAATTGGAAATAGTCCGAAAAATCATCAGAGTCCTTCCACGAAGTTCTGAAGCAAAAGTGACTGCCATTCAAGAATCGAAAGATTTAAAACAAATCAAAGTCGAAGAACTCATCGAAAATCTTGCCACTTATAAGTTAGAAATGAAATTCAAGGAAGAGCGTGAAGGAGGAGATACTCGAAAGAAATCAATAGCTCTCAAAGGAACAACTGAAAGTGATGACGATGATGAAGAAATTCAAAAAGTGGAACCGCAAATACGAAAATCCAGCTCTAAATCAAAAATTAAAAAGCAGAATAATCAAATTTCTAGATAACCCAGAATAGCAAGAAATCATCTGTCATAAGTGCAACAAACCCGGACACATAAGCCAAATTGTCCTCAGAATCGACACGGCTTAGAAAAGAAATCAAAAAGGAGAAATTTTGCAGCCACATGGAATACAAGTGATGAAGAAAATAAAAGTACTAGCAGTGACAGTGAGAAAGCAGATATGTGCCTTCGAGGTGATATAACTGATAGCGACGATGATGAGCCAAGCGAGGTATCAAAACTTACTCACTTTGATTTACTTATATATTTCCACGAAGCAAATGGTTGTTTTGAACGACTTAAGGAGAGATATGCTAAAATTGAATCACAAAGAGATACTTTGATAGAATCAAATAAACAATTTGACCAATTAGTTAAAAACTATCAAAGTTGGATCCCTAAGTGTGATAAGTGCCTAACATTTGAAGAAGAAATTAAAAAATTAGAAATAAAAATTAAATCACTTGAAAATGAAATTCTGATTTTGAAAGAAAACGAAAATACTAGAAAAGAAAATTCTATTAAAAAGTGCACACAATTATTAAACGAAAACGAATCTCTCAAAACACAAGTCCAACAATTCTCAACGACTTTAGGAAAATTTTCCAAAGGAGAAAGATCGTTGAAAATGCTATTAGGGAAACAAACTGTTTATATAGTTAGACAAGGACATGGATATAATCAATCTGAACCTATTAAAATAAAAATTAATCAAGTTAAATCCGAGTGCACTATTTGTAGAAAATTGGACACAATCAAAATATTTGTTGGTATAGACCCAAACACGTGAAAACCATTCCAATTTGGGTTCCAAATGGCACAAATATAAAATCTTTGAAAGTCAAACAAATTTGGGTGCCAAAAGGAACATATATAAATTGTTTTGGGTCTCCACAAACATATTTTTCAAAATATACTGCCACTAACAACCATGGACCTATAAAAACAAATAGGTCACAAAAATCTTTTAACGTATAGGTGTGGTGGTAGACTAAGGAACTACAATAGTGTTACTTGGATTCTGGCTGTTCCAAGGACACAACGGGTAACAAATCTCCTTAGCCTAATACAAAGGTGACAGAATCACAACGGGCACCAACAAAAAATTATCGTAAAGGTAAAACAGGTAAAGATATCTTGAACAATATATGTGAAAATCTGCACCATAGTTTGATTTAAATCAGCCGGTAATGTGATAATGAAATGAATGTTGATAATGATTCTTATTTTTCAAAATTGTTGGCCAATTATATTCTTATGACCAAGAATACTATAAAAAATTCTAGAGTCTTTGAACTACTTCATATAGATTAATTTGGATTAATGATAGTGTTGTATTAGTTGATGATAATACATTTAGTTATTTTACGGCCGACTTTATATTCTCGGTTTTTTTATTGGCATGGCTTCAATTAAAATTGAAAAGAATTTTGGTCAAAAAGGTCTCCAAGAATTTGTTGCAACTTCACGGTCTGCTCTATAACATTCAATTAATGATAATCTCGAGTGAAAGAAAAAATCAGATGCAGATTACATTGGTAATAAAGTTGATAAAAAATTTCTAATGGAACGTGATTTATGTTGAGACATTTAGTAACTGCATCATTTTCAACTCATTTCAATTAATTTTCAAATAGTAGACATTTTTCTCATAAAACCCCTTCTGGGAATATTGACCTTGTTTTCAGATTAGTCGTTTTTAGAAAAAATTGATTTTATAATTAATTTTGGATTTGATCTTAAATAATTACATTGACCAATTTAACTCCCTACTAATTATCGAAAATACAAATAATGATTGAAAAAGTGATGAATGTCAATATTAATCATATATTATAACTTGAGATGGTATATTTAGTAAATTTCCTTAAAAATTTGAACAAGAGTTATAAAAAACTTTTTGTTGGTAAAAATTCCATGACCATCTCTATTTCTATCATATTTATATCGACCATCACTCATCAAAATTCAATATGGTTTGTCAATATGTGGTACTTTAAATAGGAATCATTCGTATTTCATTTTATATTTTTTTTAAAAAAATCCCAAGTATTCACTTTCATTTAAAAGTCCTCACGGTTATGCATGGGTGAATTACTTGGAATTTCTGAATATGTGCTTCCATACCCATTTAAAAATCCTCACGGTTATGCATGTATGGAACGTATATCAAAATTGATTTGTTAAATAGACAAGGTGATTCTAATCCCATTTAAAAGTCCTCATGGTTATGCGTGGTAAGAAGATACTTGAATTCATTTTTTTCAAACAAAATTGGAATACTACTAATCTTATTTAAAAGTCCTAACGGTTATTCATTGTTAGTAGATATTAAAACTCCTGATATAAGTATACCACAAATAGACACAACTATATGGTTTTACATGATAACATTATTCCTATCATTCTAAAGTAGAATATGCATCAAACAGAGTATTTATGATTTTTGTTTGATTTTTTATTGAAATTTAATATTTATATTCAGTTAAGTTTTAATGTTGTATTAATGTCTATCACTTTATCTCTATTTCTCTAACACTATTACTCTTTTGCTTATAACAAAAGGGGGAGAGAAAAGTTAAGATTTTGACAAATAAAGGTCAAATATTTTCTATTTGCATCTAGGCTTACTTTCATATTTTTATTTACATGCATGTATGAAGGTGGAGCTTTGTGTAGAGAGGAAGCGTTTAAATAGGGGGAACAAATTGAATAATCACATACATTTAATAAATTAAAAATATTAAATATATGTTTGTTATCATCAAAAGTGGGAGATTGTGGAATATGCAAATATATGATTTTGTTTGATGATAATAAACACACACACACACATATATATATATTCATTTAAATATATTTGTTAATGTACTATTTTATTTTTCATATAATTAAATAAATATTTGCTGAATAAAAAAAATAACGCAGGGTTTAAATTCAAATGGATATTTTATTCAAAAAAATATTTTTACAATTTTAAATAGTATAAATTTAAGCTCTAACTATATGTATACAATTTCAATTTCAATACAAATTTGATTACATCACAATTTCTAATTTACAAATACACCTCACTACGTATCGCTCATTCACTTGTATTTATCTTTAACTTCATTCTAGATTGAATCCAGCATCTGAGCAATGTGCAAAAATATACATTGATGCAGTAAAATTGAAAATAAAATATTTTCGTAGTAAAAAATAAAATGTAATTTTGAAAATATTGTCTGCCTCAGTTATTTGGGTTGTTCGTCATCATTTCATTTTTAATTCATCATACATGAATAGCTTGTGACATGCACAGTGTATCACTGTACATGCCACAAGGTCGTGCACACCGATATATATATACTTGATAAAATTACAGGGATAGGTGGGCACAAGATCAAACCCAAATTAAAAGCCGGGTTCAACTCAAGTGAAATAAATATAAAGTCACAATTTTTACACTAGGTCAAACCCATGCTTCAAAGCTGGATTCAACACAGGTGCAGTCCAAAAATACAAGCACAATATGTACAAAGTCAATGCAACAGTGGTGTACCATAAATTGAACACAAGACACGAGCGTACAACATAAGCTCCAAGCAGACTCAACTAGCTCATGCTAGTCAAATAGCAAAATACATGTGGTCGAGACAACCGAGCTGGATATGCTACAAGTCCATACACAAGACTCCAATATGGTTGCAGTGTAGACTACAAGTACAAAGCATGCACCAGCCTCAACATGAAGTTCAACAACATATATGTACAGCATGAACCAGACAAGTACACAAGGCATGGCACACTGGAATATGTAGTGCAACAAAGTTAAGATGCAACTCAACTCAACTCGAACACTGAACACATACTCAAGTCAGTGCACCGGTGATGCCAACAAGACTCGGCATATATATGAAGGCAGCAAAAATAGGTACAACATAATGCAACCGTGGACAAAGTCAAGGCTACAACCCAATTCATATGAAAACATACATGTACATTGAAATCAAACAGCAAGAAACAAAACAGAAAAGGATGTCCAGAGAACTGTCTCACTACATAACTCGAGCTAGCATATCTTATATATAACAAGCTCCAGATTGTACACAAGTGGTGCACACAACAATCCAATACAAATGCAACACTGAAGCATACATGACAACCAGGATACAGCCGTGAGACTAGACCAACAACGCAAACCAAGTGCACATCAGACATATGAACGAATGCATCAATGAGACAACAAGCACATATATGTACAGTGGAACCAAAAGAACAAAAATGAACCAGAGGAGGCAACATGGATGTCCAGACCAAAAGATGTATGCAACAGTCAACCGGTCAGAGCAACTCACCACAATGCCGAAACCATGGAACAACAAACTAACTCAAGCAAAGCATGGCATGAACCAAGTTTAATCAGAGACTTCAAAATCAAATACCAGAAAAAACAATGGAGCAACAGTATGAATGCAATACTAGCAGTGGTCAGTGCAATGTAAGACAGTGATCAAACGATCAAAGTAAAAAAAATCAGAGAATTGAAACTAACCAGACTGCAATATCAAAGTAAAGAACACAAGATTCTGGTAATACGCTTACAACTTACAACAGCATGACAAACTGCAACAGATGACAGGCTACAATGAGCAGTAGTGAGAAAATGACCGAAGTCGGGAGATAGCAAATCAAATAAGTAAGGTGAGCAGCAGGTTTTAAAATTCAATATCAGGTAACCGAAATCAGATATGTCACAAGAGAAGTTCTCAGAACAAGTCAAAGACAATTTCTTTTTATACCAAAGTCATTTTTAAAAATGTTAGAGAATCAAATGTAATAATATTTTAATATCAAAATTCAAGTCGAAGTCGTGAACAACTGACCGGAGTCAAAATGAACAAAGACAGAGAAGCAAAATCAGTAGCATCAAGTCAGAGCCGTGGCGACTAAGGCCAAAATCGAGCAAGTTCAAATTTTAACAAAATCAATGACAAGGCCGAAGTTGAACAAGTCAGAATTCAACACCGTGGTGGCCAAGCAAAGTTATAAGTAATCAATTATACGAAGTGACAAAGTCAAAAATAATCACCAGCGTCTAAATAATATCGAATGGCAATCCAAAAATTATTAGACGATTTCAATGAGAATATACGAAAGAAAAATTAGGAATTCGATTCCTATATAAAACCCTAAAACATCATCGGCATTATGCATTCGAGTTCAAAGCAAAACAGATACCAAACAAAATTAATTAACAACTCGAATCAAAGTCGAGCGTAATTGAAATCAAAGAAACATCACATATCAATTTTATATTAAGCATACACGCTCGACAAATTGAAGCTGCCACAAGCAACAATCAGCAAGCCAAATCAAAGAACATCGAAGTCTACAATCGAACGATATCAAGTGGTGCTTCAATTTAGCAAAACCCTAAATCTGGAAAGGGAACGAACAGCCATTGTCAAGCAACGAATATCGGGCCGAAGACAAAAGACAAAATAAAAGGGATTTCTTCTAATATTGATTGGGCCAGTTTATTTTTTGGGCTTGGGATATTTAAATTAGGGTTTCGTCTTGTTTAAGTTGTTTTAAATTGTATTTTCCTTTTAAACAATTGTAATTTCTAGTCGTGTGACTAGGGGACAAACTACGTGGCATAGTTTGAGAAATCGCAACTCAGTGGCTGAGTTGTGGCAGGGCTTTGCGCATAGAGTTAAGGCTAGTCGATAGCGGGTATCATGAATTTATGTGTGTAAGCGTCTGACTGCTTAATTTCTAGTAGAAACCTTGGGGGCAGCATGTAGGCAGGGTTTTGCCGAAGATGGATAAATTCTGTGTTTTTCTATTACTGCATTTATTATTCTACTATTGTTTGTGCTGCTATTGTTTTGATATATCTGCGTTGAAAATATTTTATATAAGCTTCCACAATAAATTTTTATAATTGATAGTATCACCTTATTCACCCCCCTCTAGGGTGAAATCGATCCTACAATTTTGACTGATTTGCTCAAAAGTGGAGAAGCGTGATTGAAATGTCTTCAAAATGAAAACGGGAAATGAATATAGAAGAATTCCATATCCTATTAAAAAGACTTAAAAATGAATTTAGAAATTGTATTTATAAGAAACTTAAGACTAAGACGACCACCCCCCTATGTATCTCATGGAAGGAAGTTTACTTCCTTACCAAAGAAATATTCATTGCCCCTTAAGAAGAACACAAAGAAGGAAGAGAGAAATATGGAGGAACTGAATAGTGCTATTATCACAAAGTAAATGGATATCATACTAATGAATGTATAGAATTGGCTCAAATTACTAAGTATTATGTAAGAAGGAGATAGTTATGGGAATTCTTGGAGCATGATTTGTCAAGGAATTAAGTGGAAAATGGGAAGAAGTTCTAAACATTGACGTTGTGTGCTTATATGCTTCTACGCCTAGACAAAGCACCTATTCAAAAAGTAATGGTCAAATCAAGCCTTTGGTGTTGCCTTCGAGTTTGGACAAAGTAGCCATCCAAGGGATATAGTCAATAAAGCCTTTGGTTTCACTTCTACACCCGACCAAAGCACCCATTGAAAGAGTAATGGTCAAATCAAGCCTTTGGTCCCGCCTCCAAGCCCGAGCAAAGTAGCCAACCAAGTGGGATAGTCAATAAAAATTTTGATCCACTTCTATGCCCGGCTAATGCACCTTTTCAAATAGTAAAGGTCAAATCAAACCTTTGGTCTCGCCACCAGGCCCGACCAAATTAGCCATATAAAGGAGATGGTCAATAAAGCCTTTGGTCCCACTTTTATGCCTAACCAAAGCACCTTTTCAAAGAGTAATGATCAAATAGAGTCTTTGGTCCCGCTTTTGGGTCCAACCAAAGTAACCACCCAAACCACAAAGAGTGGCTAACAAAGGGGAAAAATGAAGTAACATAAAGAAGAATTCAAAAAATCATGTCAAGAAGCATGAGAGGTAAGTAGTTCACCATAAGACTAATATGCAAAATTATAATTTACAAAATAAATTAGCATTATGGAAAAAAAATTATAATTATAAATTATTAAGCCATTAAAACAACTTTTGCAAAAATCACAAGTCTAGAAGATGCGGAAGTGGGTGATGTTAGTACACTAACTCTTTTCCTTTTCCTCCAACTTCCAAAATGTAAGAATAGGTTTTGGAAGTCGAACCTGCATTTTTATATAGAATAGGAGGTCCACATATATCCTTAAGAACATCCGAGCATTCGTATAAAAAGAAATGTTGGTATATCTGATAACTAGAGGCAACAACCTTCCTGAGTTTACGTTCTCTTTCTTGGCCTAAAAATGAGAAATCAATTTTTAGATCAAAGGCGACGATAACTTTATTCCAATAGTCTACTAAAGAGTCAAGTTGAGATGCCCTGAAGGTAAAATGTTACATCAGTTCTAGTTGGTCTTCAAGTTCTTTTACCACATTCATCAAAGTCTCCGTCACCGAAGAAGGATCGGTAATATGCTTAATTGCTACATGACATCAAGGGTATTTACGGTTATAGTATGAGAAGCTATGGCCTTTGTGTATGTTTTTTTGGCACCTTTCAATCGAGAAATTCAATGACATAAATTTTTATTATCACTTTCAAGCTTCTGAACTTGTAAAGTAAGTTCGTTCCTTTCATATTCCAAGGTTTCTACCTCAAGTCTAAGATTAGAAAGAACTTTAATATATTTCTTTTTCCAATATTCTTTTATCTTCTAGCTACATTCAAGCTTAAAAGATATACTCAGTCTAAATAGTTCACTAGAGTTATCCTGGGGAGACAAAGATGCCGAAGAAGGAAAATAAATATCCCCACTATGTGTTGAACGGCCTTGAGATGAGGAGGAGGACCACAAAAAACTTTCTTAGTAAACTGAACTGGAATAGGGTTAGGAAGTCCTTCTTCTCCTTTGGTCGCGATAAGCTCATAAGATCGAAACCCATTCGTCGACCTTAACAAAGTAATCTCCAAATCAAATAAGTGTTGGTTAAGTTGTATAATTTTGACATCATGCTCCAATTATTACGGATGAAATTTTGAGTTAACATTCCCTATTAATTCTTGAATTTTGTAATCTTTAGAAGAAATTTTCTTTCCAAGGTAGAAACTGCTTTTTGGGAGGTCCTCAAAATTGACTTCAATCGAGTATGATTTTCATACCACTTATACACTTAACATTATCGTGTAATTATAATCCCAGAGTGGAATGAGAAGAATGATTCTCCATGTTGAAGGTTAATCTTTATGGGATACTATCAAAGCGTTGAGTGAGATTAGGGTCATCAAGAAACAAAGTTAGATTTTAAACTTAAATAAAAACATAAATACCGACAAGCGCTTAATAAAAGGAAAGAACGCAAATAAAGTACTTTATCGATGACTTGGAATATAAACAACACAATTACATTCAGTTATTTAAACCAAAAATATTTATATATTAATTCTTAAATTAGGAATGGACATATCGATTTTTTTGAAAAGACGAATGAAAGATAGGAAATGTAGTAGTAAAGGGAGCTTCAATGCTAGGAGGAGTACTATCAAGGGGAAACCCTAATAATCCCACTACTTATGATGATAGCTAACTATGCCACATAGTAATTTAGAATTAGTCTGTATTTAATGAAGATATTAATCTTTTCAACCTCCCACGAAAATAAAAACCAAATTAGGGAAACATATATACGTATAATGGAGGTCATTGAGAAAAAAATATTTCGATAAGTGAGACTTTCCAATTAAGTTAGAACTTTCCTTTAAAGTCCATTTTATCCTAACCAATTTGCTCAAAACATCTTTAGGGACATAGATAAAGAATAAATGGAAACAAACTCTAAAACCGGCATAACAATTGCATAATAAAACCAAGAGTCAAAATTTAGACTTTATACACGAAAAGTTAACACTTCATCAATAAAATCATAAATTCGTTTTGTACAACAAATATTCAAAATGAATGGATTCCTTATAATATCCAGTGATAAATCTCTCTCTATCGAACTTGACTTTATTTAAGAAAACGAATTAATAATCAAAGGACCCGCAGTAACTTTAGGTAAGTTCTAATACTCTCTAAGAAGTGGGCCTGATCCACATTCATTATGATTCCTCTTGTAGAGCCATTTAATTAACTCCTCGCATTCATCGCCCGAAAAAGAAAAATCAGTCATGGGATATCTAGCGTAAACTGAGTACCTTTACTTCATAAGCCTAGTTCTATCTTAAATAAGCACGGTAAGCTCTTCGTTTTTTTAATGGATATTTGATTGATGAAAACGATATTTTCGTAGAAGGGACACGAATCGTTTGTTCCTAAAGTCTCCTAAACACTTATTGACATTTCAAAAGTTTCATATATATATATATATATATATATATATATATATATATACATACACACAGACACATTTAAGTCCTTGCATAACCTTTATTCTTCTTTGTTGAGTCTTAAAATTTCACTTCTATTTTTATCTAGTAAAATCTCAAAGTAATTCATATTTTTCTATGTATACTGCTAATTAAAATAATAAAAATTTAATTTAAAGACTCTATAAGGATAATTCAGAATCAGTAAATACAATTCAAAGAGTGGTTTACTTGAGAAGAAGTTGTCGATGACCTTGGCTTCTAGGATAGAGCTTTCCTAATGCAAGATGACGAGTGTATCCTTGGAAAAAGAAAGGGGGATCCAGTTGTCCCTAACGAAGAAACATTAGGGGGTGAAGGATAGGAGCCAAAAAATTTCAAAATTCGAAGGGGGCGGAACTCCTATTCTAGGATCCGGCAGGGGAATATCATAAAGAAGTGCAGAATCGAGGCCTAACTGTTGGTGTAAGAAAGCTAAAAAACTTTTAGGGGTGAACATGTAACATCAATAACTAGGATTTGAGAGGGAAGAGAAGCAAGAATAGTGGTTGTAACAGAATTGAAAACAATAACCCTATTGAAGGAAGGTTGTCTTCTCTATGCTTTTTGAAAAGGGGATTAGAAGTGATCCATAGGCCGTTGGGATCCTTATGCTTTTGAGTCTTGGCCATCACAAAGTTTCGTCCATCGCAGTAGTAAGTGATGAAGGGCCTGCTTTAGAAGAAGGGGCAGAGGTGGCTAACCAGAAGTTCTTAGCAAAGAAGGAAGGTTTGAAGAGTCGTTGCTCGATGACAATAGAGCCAGATTAATTAAGCTAGCATCTAAAATAATAATGTTAATCGTTAAAGAAACAATAAAAGATAATCATTATATTTAAGAATACAATTAGTAGGAGTATATGAAAACCTGGTGAGTATCTAGAGCTACACAAAGACAAATGTTAAATTGGAGTATTGATCAAAAAATTATCAGTCTTCGTAGCAATAAGTGATGAAGAGCCATATTTATTCCTCTTTATGACTGTAGGCTCGACAAAAATCTAATGGAATGGCCGGATCAAAGAATATATCCTTAGTTTTTATTCGGTCGGGAATCTAAACCGACTCTTGTAATATTTAGTAGCATCCCTAACTTATCAATCTTCGTTGATACTTTGGGATCATTCTCTCTCTAAACAGGATCTATAAGATAAAAGGTCAACGTATTGTTGCAATAATACAATGAATAAAATATGAAAGTCATCAACGTATTAAAAAGAGACAAGTTTTTAGAAATCTTGAAAGATAAGCATCTCACAAAAAAGAATTGACGACTCTAATCTTTTTTCTTATAGGTAGAATAAAAAATCAGCCCACTATCAGTATAGTGGGGGTAGATAATGGAACCCTTTGGCTAGTTTTTAACTTTCTGTAAGGTGTTAAGGGAACATAAAGTCGATGGGTTTAGTCCTCCATTTTGAGCTCCTTGAATAACACGTAAAGAGAGTGAATGTAGCAATAAGAGTGAGGAGTCAACCAAATAGGAGCAATCTGAAGGAAGTATAAAATCCTAGCGGTTATTTCATTAAAGGGAAGATAACATAGGCGTTAGATGTGGATAGGTGTGCAAGAATAAAAATCCCTTGGGAGATGTATCAATTCTATTTGTAGGACCATGAACTCTAGTTTCAATTCTAGAAATGCCAAAATAATGAAGTAAGGAATATATTTCCTTGTATTTTGTGAAGTAGGACTGACAGTTGCTATAAAAAAATTCTTTAGAAGGTTTTGTAAGCTTAGAATTGCTTGGAGATTTCTTGGAAGTTCCTTTCTTACTTCTAGACATGTACCTAAACTAGTAAGGCATAAATATGTTAGTAAGTATAAGCATGGAAAGATGTAGGTTAAAAGTTCAAATTGTCAAAATCATTAAGGGTTGGAGTTCAGAAAAACTCATGATGGCTAAACAAAGGAATTTATTGTAAAATATGTTACCATGCTATCTCATGTTCATATCACTGGATGAAATCAAACAATTGAACTAATAAATTATTGAATGATGTGATAATAATAGCCAGTGCATTCAGCTATCGTATGATAGTATCGTGCATTAGTATCACAAATTGAGTTAACAAATTATCGCAATATAGCATATTTAACCAATTACTCATAGCATGTTGATATAACAGAAGCTATCGCATAATGACTAAAAATTATTATATATTTATATCGCGTACTAATATCATATATCAAGTTAATAGACTATCGCATGTTGATATCACGTGTTGGTATCGTATGTTGAACTCATGAGTCATTACATGTTGAGCAATTGAATTATAGTATGATAACAATGCATATTGATGTCACATGATGATGTCGCATGTTAGGTCAATTAGCCGACATGTAAAATCAATAAGTAATGGAAATGAAAGAAGCTAACTAAGTTAAGAAACTAAATTTGTAGAAGCGACTTTTTGTCGAAAGAGGTCGAAATTAAATCGATTTCAAAGTGAACTAGTAAAAAGTGGAAGGAGAACTAAGAAGAGTATTTATAGGAGAATAGGGCAAGCAATCTAGCGATCAATTGATAAGATCATGGGTGAGATGATGGATGTAAGGAATTCAAATAGTTTGATTTAAAGTAAAGTAAAAGTACTTATGTTTATATTGAAGTATAAAATACTATTCCTTAAAAAAGGGTAAATGATACGCCAAAAATTTCAAGCTATCGCAGGTTGATGATAAAAGCTATTGCACGTTAAAGAAATAAAAAGCTGTCACAAGTTGAATAGAATAGAGTTATCGCTAGTTGATAGAACTATTGCAAGTTCATATTGAGAAGCTATCGCAAGTTGGTGCTATAAAGATGCCACAAGTTGATGTTGTGAAGCTGTCGCAAACTGATGTTATATGGCTATTAAAAGTCAATGTTATAAAGCTATCACAAGTTGATGTTAGAGAGCCGTCGCAAGTTGATGTTGTGAAGCTACCGCAAGTTGATGTTATAAAGCTATCACAAGTCGATGTTATAAGTCTATCACAAGTCGATGTTAGAGAGCTATTGCAAGTTGATTTTGTGAAGTTATCACAAGTTAATATTATAAAGCAACAACAAGTTGATGTTAGAGAGGTGCTAGTTAATGTTGTTAAGCTATCGCAAGTTGATGTTATAAATCTATCGCAAGTTGATGTTATATGGCTATTGTAAGTCGATGTTATAAAGCTACCACATGTTGATGTTAAGGAGCTGCCAAAAATTGGTGCTATGGAGCTATCGCAATTTGATGCTGTATAGCAATCGTAAGTTGGACTATAAATCTATCATGTATTGATGAAAACAAGCCATCGCAGGTTGAAGAAATAGAGCTATTGATGAAATTATGCCATCGCAAGTTGAGAAAAAGTGCTATCGCACGATGAGAAAATTGAATAAAAGACTATGCTCTAATCATCCACATGGAAAACCATGATCGGTTTAGTTAGGCCACGCCATTACAAAGATATTGAGAAGAATTGTGCCATTTGTCAAAGTGACAAGGTGCCATAGCAGCAAAACCTTGACCATCCATTTCCTATGAGTGCCACTTGTCTAAAATCTAAGGGATCAAATTCTCTATAAATAGTCATACACCCCCAACTATGAGGGGGCAGATTAGAAAATTGTAATTCTTCCTCATTTTCATTTTCTTTAACATAAATATAAATCTTGACTTTGGGACTTCAATGGCCGACTAGGTCAAATTTGAATCCTGACTTTTTTATTTAACTCTTGCACAATTGCATATTTGCATACTTGACTACTTTTTACCACAATGGACCAACATATTTTCTCAAGAGCCAAACTCTTTCCTAAGTATCACTAACTTTCCTTGACTAAGCATGTACATTGGGACCAAATTCTAGTCCAGCGGCATGCTTCTTTAAGCCTCGATGTAGGATTTTATGAGGACACCTTCCATACTGTATAAAAAGGATGTTGGGATTGTCCCAAATTTGTATGCACAAATACCATATTAAAATGTTTAATATAGAATATGTTATATTGACTCCTTATCCATCGGCAATAGGGATCATCATATATGTTGTGTTATGTGGTACATAAGATATCACTTATACACTAGGTGTATCAAGCGGATATCAAATCTAAGGAAAAAAAATAACCAAATGTTAGTTAAGAGCTTTTTCGAGTATTTCTGAACTATCAGAGAATTGTTAATAGAAACAACAAAAGCATTATGAAGGGGTATTCAGAATCAAACTTCATAAGTGATATTAAATATAGCAAATCAATCTTAAATTCAGTTTTAAACTTAAAGGTTATAAGAAATTGAGATATGTTCTTCGTGATGAATACATGATAAAAGAGATTATCAGTAATAGGGAAATTAATCAAAAAGAAGATATAGAATAATAATATTACAGATCCACTGACTATGGCCCCTTCTCAGTCCAAGTTTAGGTAGACCAGTCAAAGGTATAGGAATGAAGCACCATGAATTGCCCCAAGTGCAAGTGGGATATTAATAGAGTTTTTTTTAAATGGTACTTTACATACAAAAAATCATTGGGAAACATATCCCATGTCAATAAACGTTCGAAAGTAAGTTTCGAACTTGTGACCTCTTGCACCAAAGCCGAATCAGTTAACCACTTGGACAATGGTGCTTGTCATGGGATATTAATAGAGTTAAGGGTGTGTCCTAGGAGCAATTATATAATTTATTATGTCACTTAACTCTTATAAAATAATTTTGTTTGAAACGATGCAAGCATCTGGTTTATTTTTCTTTTATATATGTTTTCATATATAGATATGATTAGTGAATTAAATAAATTAAACATATATAAGTAGAAAATCCATAGAAGAAGTATTTTATTGATTGCAGTTAGGAAATGTTCACAACCATGAGTATTGATATGATAAAATATACATATAAATACATACACACACATTGTATGTATCGAGAAGAGGATATCTATCTGTTGAGACAATTGTATGTAAGACTCACTATACATTGGATGGTGATTTACACACGACTATTGGAGGCACCAAGGGGTTACGTAATTATGGTTGTTTGGAATAATCATAGAATTACTCAATGAGAGCCTTCTACAGGTTAACATAACTTAGTCAAAATAGAAGATCTTAAAGTAATGACAAATAGTAGTCTTTTGACTTAAGAGTGTTATCGATCTTGAGTACATAGGTTGTACCTTGAGTTGTCAACCACACGGCGTTGCAACCATGTTACGATGTTAGTTCGGTACATGTTGAATTACTCGAATTGAAACGGTACTTAAGAGTGGATTTGTCTCCTTTGTTTTAAAAGATCAGTATCAGCGTAATTGGTAAGTCAAAGTCTCTCCTAAAGGAAAAAATGGTTAATTGATAAATGTTATCGGATTAGACCAAGGACTTTAAAATTGACCTATGCAATTAATAAGGATACTAATAAAGATTTTGACCGCTGACCAAACTTTAAATATCTAAGTGGTACAGTGATAAGGAAAAGAATACGTATATAAATTTCATTACCATGTAAGCTTATATTAGAGCAGAGACATGCTTTCTCCTAATTGATATGTAAGCCTAGAACTTGAACCGATATTGTACTTCAGCAAAGTACGTTTAGACTTTAGTACTTAAATTGTTTAAATACTGACGGTGGATTGAGTTCGCACCAAAGAGTCAATACAACTTTGTTGCCTACCTTTTTGAATTTGACTAAGGATAAAACTAATATATAATTATTATAAATTAAAATATTCAAATTAGTATAAATGTTGTATTATTATTTTATTAATTTGTTTATCGTTTATTCAAAGTTAAATTGAAAAAACAATGTGTACTAATAATACGTTGGTTCATTCCATGAATAAGCTAGGATCAAATAATTAAAATGGGATTCAACTAGGGGTTAAATGAGTGTTTGACTAGGGAATACATTACCCCGGGGTGGTCATGTTATGGAAAGAGAAATCTAGATAAATATTAGGAATTACTTGTATATTGAGATATAAATAGGACACAACCACCATACAAAATTCATATACATTTTTTTCCTTCGCTTCTTCTTATCATGGATGAACCTACACACTTAGTGCTGCCTTTTCTTGAAATTGAAAATAATGAGGAAGGAGGAGAATGTAGTGCTCCATAAGGAATATCAGACCGACAACGTCTCGATTCCCTACGTAATCTCTTAGAAGCAAGGTATGTCTTCTAAGCCATGTTTAAAAGAAATCAAAATTTATTTTTTAACTATTGAGTAATTTTAAAACATGTGTGTCTGTGTTTGTAATATATAAACATATACATAATCATTTATAACTTTGTGTATGTATATTGTACTTATTTAATTTGGGCAATAAAAAACTTACTTTTAATATTATATACGTACATACATACACACATACATATATATATATATATTCATGTATATACACATTATATGCATATATACACATCATATATATATACATATTAAAAAATTATAATTATCTATAAAGTTTAATCGCTGCACAAAAGTTAATTATAAATATATATACACAGACATTCTTATATGTATGTATGTAAATATGTAATTATTTATGTATGTATATATATACATACTTTTAAATATACATACATACATATACACATTATTATTTCGATTTTATTTATAAATGAAAAAATAAAAAATAATTTTGGATATGATATATTATTTATACACATACCTAAATATATATATGTTTATATGTTTGACCGATTCAACTATTGTTTAACTTTTGAATTTTGAATTAGTCAATATTGTCGTTTTACTTTCGGCCAAATATTTGAAAAAATTGGTGTTTGTGTGGATTTAATAATAAATAAAATAAATTATTTTGACTATTCAAAGATTCTAAAATTTGAATTTCTTATTTGTTTATTTAATGCCAATGATAAATGTAGATTGAACATGTACACAAGTATAGTTATATTTATGTATATATATAATATTAATTTTAACACTTATTTAATAATATTGGAGTAAATAAAACTATATTTTATCATTTATATTATATATTTTTCAAATTAATTTTGAATATATATACATATATCTGTGTGTGTACTACTTATATTTGTATTTTAAACACATGTATGTGTGTAATGGCCAAAAAATTGTTTTCTTCTCTTATGCAAATATACATACGTGTTGTATGAATGTTATAAATATAATAATATATTTATATATGCCACATTAGGCACATTATTGACCATAGGTCAAAACGGTCAAATTTCCCATAGACTTTAGTTAGTATATTTACATTTATATATATGTTTATTTCTGTGATATTTATATTGTCAATATGGATATCATAATAATTTTAAACCAATTGGATAATTAATTATAAATTTATTATAAATAAAGTTATTTAGATAATAATTAGGAAACAAATATTCTAATTAACAAAATAAATTACAATATCAAATTAGTATTTATTGGTCAAAGTTCTCAATTTGATTTAGTATTAACAAGTATTTATTTACACAGATACGAATAAAAAGATCTTCTGAAAATTAATAAAAGGAATATTTTTTAAAATTCACACATTTTACTCCATTTCTCTTGCACTTGATCCAGTCGCTTGTATGGTTGACCCGATCTTTACCAAGTAAGGATGTTAACCCGCGAGCGGCTACTAGCAACACAACTGAATGTGTTGACAAGTAGGACCATTTAAGTGGTATTTCCATTAAACCAACGAGGGTTATCACATTCATATACTATCTGAAATACAATAGGAGTTTTGTTTCTTGATTGCTATAGTTGTCTTTGTTAATGATAGGTATTATTGAGTCTAATACCCGACACTCTACTATTTGTTGAGATAGAGTAGCATACCTACTATTTATCGTAATTAGCATATATTGTGTTTATATGCTAACTTGCTAGATGTAGGAGTATGTTAGACATGTTGTCCATATTGTTTACTCTTATTATGACATATCGAGTTTATATCCATTTTTAAGGTTATACACCACTCATATAAGGCTTTTGTCTAACCCAAGGTTATTTGCATGGCTTCTTATAATCAGGTACACTTAAATGAGTACACTGAGAGACATATTCGAGATATCAGATGAAATTATCGCGGGGGACGACAAGGAGGCCGATGCTTTTTTATATGTGCTACTTTTATATGGAGCTGCTTATCACTTATTTCCACTGTGCATTGCTATGGAGCTGTCTAGCACATATCTTGTATATAGAGACAGTTTTTATAAAGTTTAATTCATGTTTGGAGATGTATAAACTCTATTTATATTTGCATAATCTGATGAACCTATATTGCACTCTAATATGATGTTTTGGTTCATTTTGATTATTCTGCTCTCGCGTGTTTTATATTATATTTGTATTAGATGATGCCTATGTGTTGAGATATATATGGCAAGAACATTGATTGATTGCATAGTTGCCTTGGTTTCTTCTCACCGCCAGTTGAGTACTACCAACGCACCACTCCATATTGGTATTTCGGTTCTAGATGTGGAAGGAGGTTATTACAAAAATTAAAGGTTGAAAAATTAAACATACAAGATATAATTACATATATATGTATATATGTTTATTAATTATATATGTTACATATATATACATCCTTGATGAATGATTATTACATTGACATTATATTTATTAACCATAAATCTCAATGATCTGTTATACACCTATGACATATGTTTATCATGTATACCCTATGTTGGACATCATATTTAATATAGTTATAATGTTTATATTATGAATGCAAACATATTATACAATCAATATATAAATTAAAACAAATTAAAACGACCATATATATATGTATATGTGTGTGTACGAAATTTGGTACTTAAAAGAGGATATAACCTATTAGTAAACCTTGTCATAGGTAGTATATACATATTACAAATTTAAATATTATCAGTGTTTAAATCATGCTACACAAGGTTCGAGTTACTGACCTCAAAACCTAAGTCAGACCGCCTTACAATTATGACATTGTCTTAGATTACAACGTATATATTTATACGCTAAATTATAAAATACACATAAAAGTAGTAACATAAAAAAGTAAATTACAAATTAAAGGCTAAACCCTTTTATTAATTACAAATTAAATATTATATCCCAACCGCCTATCGAGGGCGGGCATGGCAGTTAACTCAGTTCTTACGGCAATTTCGATATATTGGCTATCCTATTATCGTATCCCTACCTAGTTGATTAATAAAACTGATAACATAAGAAGGAACTTCTTATGGAAAGGTGGATTAGATTACTTCAACTTAAACTGCCTTATTAAATGGGATATAATGTGCAAGCCTAAATCGCAAGGCGGACTAGGTATTACAAATCTAAAAGTCCTTAACACTTCCTTGTTAGGTAAATGGATTGAAAATTCCTAGAAGACGATACAACAACGTGGAAAGAGATAATTAGTAATTTCTACTATAATGGTTCTAAAAATTTATATAAACCAAATATACATTTGCTTTCCCCTTTTGGAAACGTATTTCTACCATGTTCTACATATTTAAACTAGGACTTCAATTTAATACTCATTCAAGAAATAAAACATTCTTTTGGAATGATCCCTGGGCCTTCCAAATCGCTTTGAAACATGAATTTCTTGAGCTCTTCTTGGCAACAATAAAAACGATCTCATTAGTGAATTACTTAGTCCCCATGATATATTTAATTGGAATACATCTTTTAATCAAAATTTAATAGGAAATATGTTTAGGCAATACCAAAGACTTACCAAAGACTTATTAATACTATTTATGCTATTAATATGGACGAACAACACGATCAGTTGGTATGGTGTTGGGACAAAAGGAAAAATACCCTTTTAAATCTATGTATGGGTTCTTAATTTTCTATGAATACTCAACCCTATGGTACCTCAAACCTATTTGGAAAACTAATGCCCTCCCTAAAGTTAAAATTCATATGTGGATTGTATTACATGATAAACTCAACATCATTACTAGACTAAACACTAGATTAATAAATAGCCCCACAATAATCCTTGTTATTTTGTAATCGGCTCCCGAAACCATCATAGATAAGTTCTTCGAATGTCAATTCACTTGATATATAATCAATAACGTATTTTCTATTTACTAAAATCTTATCTTGGCAAGAATTTTGGACCAATTTTAGATTTAACTACAATTTTTGCTTAGGAAATTTTTAACATGATAGGGCCTTTGGAATGAAAGAAATCAACGATTGTTCAAGATCTCATATAGAAATCCTTCTGCTATTTTATATATTATTGCCTGGTATACCTCACTTTGGATAGGGGCCAATAGAAGACATGCAGATTGGAAACCATCTCTTAGTGGGATCATGTATGACATTCCAACTCTTACCATTCTTCCTTCTCTCCTACTTGAAGACCAAAATTGAGATTAGAGGAGACTTGCCTCTTTTCATGCTTTCTTAAAAGGCCTTTTGCTCATGCCTTTTAGATGCGCTAGCTTTTCTGCTCCTTCAACAACCTGCACCATCAGTAGAATTCCTCATTAGCCCTCTTGACTCTGTTTCATAGTCGACAGTGCGCCTCCTAACATATGCTTCCTCCTACCGCTATCTAGATATTTCATCTCTATAGTCCATTCTCATGCTTCAACTTTAGACTCATTACTTATACGGCATACATCCTTTGCATTTATATTGTTGTATATTTCCCACTTTTGTTTATGTACCCAGGCAATCATCTAGGTGATGATCTCATATTTAAGTATTATTTTCCTCTATCACGTATAGTCACCCATCAGACTTGTTGATAGCTTTTGGTTAATCTTTTTAACATAATAATAACAACAACAAGTGCTCTCCTTAATTTAAGGACCACTCTTTCATAAAAAATATGACTTAGGCCAAAATAGTATTCATGTAAAACACAAAATACGATCATTCTTAGATAAATAAAAGTATTTTTTTTTAAATTCCACATTTAACCCCATTGTTAATGCAGTTGATCCATCATTTCGGAAGATGCGGTAAAGTGAGTCGGATAAGGTTTAAGTGGTTTAACAATACTCTGCATCTAGGACTCAATACAAGACAAATACCTTATGTTGTGCTTTTGAGCTCCTAAAATAGTCTTCAAATGTCCTCATGATTTGCAAATGATTCCTTCAAGTATGCATATCTTTACTTTTTTAACTTGTATTCGATATTTTCCATTTATTCATATTTAACGAACTTAGTATTAAAACCATTACTTTTCCACTTCTATATGAATGTTGTAGTCCTTAAATATCTTGATAAATTTGTTTGTAATATTTGTTGAAACTGGGTCATCCTACAGCGGAAGATATAGATGTATTTCAAAAAAAAATCCCTTACTGATCTATATTGGGCCTATGCAGTCAAATTTATTTAGAACATTTCTAAATTTAAATTAAATAAAATCTCTTATTTCATTTAAATATATAAATTATAGATAGAATTTTATTTAATTTATATTCAATTAAATATAATGGTACACATATGTATAATATACATACATACATATATATATATATATATATATATATATATGCGTGTGCATGTGTAACATAATAATCCATGTAAGATATAACATGTTCGTATATAAATGTTGGGACCTACATCGCAACAGACATGTTGGCTCACCTCATTTGCATTGAATGTTGTCCAAATATATATATATATGTATGTAAACTTATTATTTATATAAATATTAAAAACTATGTAAAATTATATCTGTATATATGTGTGCGTGTGTATGAGTGTGTGTCTTATATGTAAAAATATTAATGACTTATATACACACATAAACACTATTGCATTAAATATTATATATGTATGTATGTATATGTATATACATAATATATAAGGTTTTTAAAGAAAATCATTTTACACATATACATATATCTGTATTAATTACAATAACAAAATTATAATTATTATACTTAAATATATATAAGTATATTTGTAATATCTAAATAGTGGAAATTAGCCATAAGGGCCTCTTTAGCAAGTGCAATTAGTTTATAGGACATATAATTGAAATAATTACTTTTAAGGACAAAATACAAAATAATTAGTTTCTAAGGCCTAAAAACCTATGAAATTATGTCCTTGAAAGTAATTGGACTATTGACTTGGTCCTTAAAAGTAATTATTCTGCTGACTTTGACCTTAAAATTAATTTCTATAGATGTGTGTCCTAGAAACAAATTGGACTGCAAAATTTGTCCTTCTAGTGAAATGCCTATCTAAATATGTATGTATGTATGCGCGTATGTATGTATATTTAAGTATGTATATTTAAGTATGTGAGCATGTATTAGTTATGTATTTAAAAAATATAGATATTTTAAAGCTTTTCAGATCGAATGAACAGAACAAAAAAATTATTTATATTTTATTGAATTTATACACACACACACACACACACACACACACACACACACACACACATATATATATATTAGTCAATTATTCAAAATACAATAAAATAACAATAATAAATATTTTCTTGTTATGTTATTCAAATTTTAAATTTTTTAAAAATCAAGCATGATATTTTAAAGTTATGATAATTTTTTCAGAATTTTCTGAGTCAAAATAATATTTTTAATTAATTGATTGATTTCGAACATTTATTAAATTGATGTTTTAAAATATAAAAAATGATTTTAAATTCATATTTTTTCCAAGAGTTTATATGATGACAAGAAAAATTTTAAAATTTAATTTTAAAAACAATTTTGATTTTATATGATTTATTTAATTAGTATATTTATTTAAATAATAGTAAATAAAAAATTAAAAAGAAATTTTTCGCCATCGAAAAATATAATCTATGTAGATATGCATTTATAAAATATAAGTTCACTATTAACGTGATAAGATGATAAAATTAAACATAAGTCATAAAATTAAAATTAGGGAGCATATAAATATATGTGTATATATTAATAAAATAATAATAACAAGTATAAAATTTATTTGGGTTTGCACTTCAAATATATATATATATATATGTTTGTATATATATATATATATGTATGTATGTGTATGTATGTGTATATATATATAATGTGTTTTTTCTATTAAGACATACATATAACCAATTAATACGTGGCAATATTAATGACGCATATAAGAATCTCACCTAACTAGTAATAAAATAATGATATATATATAAGTAATATAATGTTATCTAGAAATTATAAATCATATAGTATAGTAAATACAAACCTAATAATAATACCTTAGAGACGTCCTGTAATGATGAATTCTCCCTCAATTGCAATCTTCTTGATTCGGCAGATTGCTAATCCTTGAACCATAGACTTTTAACTATCAATAGATGTTGCCTTTTGAATTGTTTTGAGTTAAATTTGTTGGAGCTTCTAGATGGAGAATTCGGTCAGTAATGGGAGAAGAGGGTTAGCTAAAAAGTCCTTAAACAATTAAGGTTAGAGGCATATCTCATACTAAGTCTCACTAGATCTAAGCCATTCATCTCAAATATGCCTCTAGCCTTTTAACCGCCCTCCGTGGCCTATGTTGCTGCCAAATTAACACCATAATATATTGGGCTAATAGCCCATTTAAGCCTAAATAAATATTATTAATTAAATCTGATTTAATTGCTTATCGATATCACATATCGATCAATGTATTTATAACTATTATAAATATATATAATTAATTTATTCCTCAAATCATACTCAAAATTTTATAATTAATATTTCATAAATATTAATTAATTTAATTAGTGTATACCAATTATAAATTAATTAAATCATTTGGACTAAAGGGAATACATTATTTCGGTAGTGTGGCTCATTAGATGCAAATTTGGTCAGTGATTAACATAGAACTATTCGAATATTAATGTTTGCACATCGCTTAGCAGGTGATGTGATATTTTGGCCCAATTTATCGCTTACTTAGTTTAGGTAAAATCCAATTTTATTTTATTAAGTGTTATTGGTTATGAAATTTATTTACACCAATTCTTTTCGTCAAAACTATTTCACTTTGGGCTTATGGAGTTTGGTAATGGTCAAAATTCCATATAATCCATATTCAACTCTACATCCAAAGCCAAAGTGCTTGGTTCAACAATAACAATTATTATTAAGTGAAATGCTTTGGTTAGAGACTTTGACTTTAGGTTGACTTGAGTTTACCGTAATACTCCCCATATAACCAAGGAGACCAATCCTCTTTTGGATAGTGCTTCACTTCTAGTACTTCCACTCAACCCAACTATGGTCACTTGATGGACGCTATGCCATGATATGACTAAAATCAAAGCGGAGCTTTCATATTGAAGATCCGCATTACTCTCAAGTCGAGAAACTGTGTAAGTCGGTCAGATCGATATTTTCATTTTGACCTTAGTTATATTAACCAATAGAAAACCATCGAATGAGTCATTCCATAGTTATCCAATAACTATCAGTACCTCTGGTTCCCCGAGCAGTCATGAATAATACACTACCCAACATTTGGAGAGCATTCATGAATAATACACTACTCAACATTTGGAAAGCATTACATGCTCTAGTCTCAATGGTTACATTGATATTCAATCTCGATGCATCTTGACTAGGAACATTTAAAATGGTATATTTCTGTTTATTGTGATAAATTACTCACGGTTACATAAAACATTATATCAAGTATATTTAAAAAGAAAATATCTTTTATTTTGAACAAGATTGGTCAACGAGCTAGATGTATGTAACAAATTACATAATGATGCCTAAGACATACCCCAAACTCTATCAACATTGCCATACAGTTGTCATTATCAAAATATCAGAATTGTTTCCCTAGCATTTATTTACTTTTGGAAATTATGGACTAATCTGTTAAGAAAAAAAAATATTGAGCGCACTCTTAATTTTGTTTGATTACAACTACTTTGAAAAATATACAAGGCTTCAACAAATTTTCAGCTAAAAAAGGGGCTTGGTGAAAATTTTGTTTAATAATTGTTAACTTTGTGGAAAATTAACCATTTAGCAGTACTGATAAGTGTGTGGTTAGTTAAATTTTCTTTATGGTTA
The DNA here is from genome assembly GCA_030765085.1 of Allium cepa. Classification (NCBI taxonomy): domain Eukaryota; kingdom Viridiplantae; phylum Streptophyta; class Magnoliopsida; order Asparagales; family Amaryllidaceae; genus Allium; species Allium cepa. Next base: position 115,199,336 of record CM060945.1, on the reverse strand, counting down.
AAAATGCTAAATCAAACTAAAACACACGAAAAATGAAAGTTAAACCAAATGGACCGAAATAGTTATGGTTTGTTAAGTTGGTTTTTAGGTTTAACCAACCAAAAAACATATTTTGCGATTAGAATACTCAATGTTCTTAAAGGGAAAAACAATGGTATGAATAAAGTATGCATATTTAATATTTTATGCTTTTTATGGTACATACATACATACACATGCATACACATACACACACACACACACATACATATGCATATACATACATACATACATACATACATACATACAAGAGTAGTTTGTCACGTGCGATGCACATGCGCAGGAGGAACCGGTATTACGAAACGCTGGTTGTCAGGTCTTTTGAATTTTATAAAATGACTTTGACATGCACGTAATGTTGCATTTTTGGATACTGTCTAATTCAGATCACTTCCATGTATGATGGACGTGTATATGGAACTTTTGTATCAAACATGGAAATATGCTTTAAATTAGACCGACCGTACATAGACAAAAAGAAAAGCAATAAACCTATGGAATTATGAATTATTATGGCATGTTCACGCATATTGTAGACAACAGCTTTGATTCCAAGTAGAAATAGAATATTTTCTTCATAAGATACAGTACTTAACCTGAAATAGATATGGTAGCATGTTGTGAGGAGAAGGAAACAATATGGCATATTGTAGCTCACATACTATTTGAAAGTTAACCGTAAGTAATAAGTATAGTTGTCGTAATCGTTTTCTCTCCTCTTGTTCTGGGCTAGAGATCGGCATCAATAATAAGTTGATGGCGGAGTTAAAAATGTTTTATAAGATATATATATATATATATGTTAACTAAAACTGAGTTGTAGTAAAAAAGTTGGAAATTTTTTTGTGTATATATATATATACAGAAAATTAACCCAGTGTTGTAATTTATAGAAGCTATAGTTGAATATATGAGAAGAAAATGATAAAATGGAAAATAAGATTTTAACTTCATTTTTTTGTATATTTGGTCATATAAAAATCCCTCATTTAACAAGAGTAATACAACATTTGGGAAGAGCATATGTGCATTCATAACGAAGAATAATATTTAATGTAAAAGTACTTCATGTAAAGTGTGAAAAACGAAGCATAGTTAACTAAGTTCATGATTACATGTTAATAACACATCTTATATACAACATTTCTAGTATGTGTACCCTTTCTATTTTGAATGTTTTCATCTTTCACCAAAACTTTTGTTGTTTTTCATGAAACTCCTCTTGATAAAGTAACATATAGTTGACCATGGCTGAAAACATGTTTGGGAAGATAAATACCAACCTGGAGGATGGTTTGTCCTTATGATTTATTAATCGTTAAGGAAAAAATCTAATTTAAGAGGAAATTTTTACGTATTAGGTTAAAAGGCATGTTAGTATTCTCAGAAGGCTTAAGTGGTACATGTGGGATAAATACTCTTGTGCTACGAAAATGTTCAATAGTGATTTCTGCATCTATGAGATTTCTGCAAAAGACATGACATAGTAATCTGGTTCCAAATTTTGGATCAATATTCCTAAGCAATATGATTGGGGATCCCACTTTCAGTGTTAATATATAGGGTGGTAGACCACTCAGAGCAAGTGAGTTCAAGAATTCAGGCTGATACAGATTATGTGTCTCTTCTTCCACTTTGTCATATGAGTAGTAAATGCACTCACTACCTAGAAACATTTGCATAACTTTGTTATTAATCTCATCTACCATTTCGTTTTTGGGGGCTAATATTGCTCTATCCATTATATAATTATTATCACCTAATCTGTCATTGAGTTCAGTGAATACTTTATTAATCATAACATAAATTGAAGAAGTATTGGTCCAAGTGTAACGAGCCCACAAATCCGTACCCCTTGAGTCAACACTATTCTACATCAATCAACTCAAGTTGAACAGAAATACGAACCATTAGGGTTAAAGAAGAAGAGGTAGAAGAAGAAAATAGAAAACAATATCAGAATCTAACCATCACAGCGGAATAAAATATAATAGATCATCATAGATCTTTACACCAAAAACAAATACTATATCTGTTTATACATACATCATCAGAGTACATCATCAGAGTTCCACATCAATAACATACAACTGGATACACAGCGGAATAATAATCAAATACGAAAGTACGTATCGCCATCCAACTCGTCTCCTGAGCTCCACAGCATCATATCATGTATCCCATAATACTCGGTCTAACCTGAGCATTATAGTTAAATAACACTCGAGTTAGTCTGGAAAACCAGCGTGAGAAATCACACTCAAATTGATTATTAAAGTTTCAAAATTCTTTTGAAAAGCATCCCGTAAGACCATGGCACAAATAAACATGTCGGGCTTTTACCTTACGATGGCTAAAACATTTTTATTAAATCCTCTGATATTATAATAGGGTCTATATACAAATACTTATTAAAATAGATGAAATTGTTACATTATTAAATTCCAGCTACTAGCCACAGAGTGGGTAATACAAACAAAACTCGTAAAAGGCACGTAGGGAAAATGGATTTTCAACTAATGACTAGGCACTAGGGTACCACCTGTCACAATACGTAGCCTAGATCACAGTACCGAGGATCACTCCCGACCCCCTACAACACAAGACCGGGACTACCCCTTACTGGATAATCCCGAGTAAGATCACCCCGCGGTTGGGATGAACAATCGCGCCACTAAGCCGAATAAAAAGGGACATTTAGACTGGGATGACCTCACCCTGAATGGGTGCTACCCACCTAGCCTTGCTGCATAACCCCTGATTTTCAGTCATTCCTGGTTGACGAGGCTTAAGGCTAAGCGTTGCCTTTTTAGAACATATCCCTTAGAATGCTCATCGTCCACCCGACGATGTTCTGAAAGCATTCTTCCATACAAGTCCGTCCCGGATTCGAACGAAACCGAAGGCACTATTCCTACTACATCCATTTTGGAAATATCCCCAGGATTAGTAGCGACTAGCTCTTGCACTTCACTGCTCCATCTTCGAATCCAAACTCATTTTCCACGAAAACGAACAAACCGGATCGAAGTGGTTTTCGAGAAATAAATCTAGATCCTGGTCTCTTCGAAAAGATCAGCGCATTGGCCAATAATTGTTAGTCGTTTATTTAGCTGTTAATTAATATTCCCAAACATCCATCAAACAATAAATAATTTCCCAAATTATTTATTTATCTCAAAATATCTTTGCAAGATATAATTCATTTTCAACCCCTTTGAAAACAGTTTCTAACTACCTTCCTTTTACAAAATAAATTTCCCAAATATTTTCTATTTCCACTGAAACCACCAAGCATAAAACTTTATATTTAAAAATAATTTAAAAACACTTTATTGTAAAATATGCTTTAACATCTAAATTTAGAGAAAAGTACTTTAATATTTTATTTATATATATACTTTAGGAATATTTAAAATAAGGTTACTTTATAAAATATAAAACTAGATTTTCTCTTCTAAAAAAATTACCAAATCATCTTCATCTTTAAATAATTATTATGATAATAAACTTTTGAAAAAATTACTTACTTTAGAATTTAAACATTCAGAAATAATAAATTTTCTAAACATACTTTTTAAAACAACATTAAAATCTTGAACTTATATTTAAAAATTTACTTTGAAAACGTACTTGGCTATCCAGGGAAATATACTTCTCTTCACATTCTTTTAAAAAAAATCACAATTTATTTTTAAACAAATCTTCCCATTCCTTTAATAAATTCCCATCGTGAATTTCCTTCCAAATATACACTGATATATTACTTTGCTTTTATAAACCCAGTTTATAAATTTCATAGCCACATTCTCCTTTAGAAATCCCGGTTTTACATACTTAAATCAATTTCCAAATTGATTTTCAACTTACCCCTTTATTCCAAAATCCATTAATTTCAGATTTTATTCCTTAATTATGATTTAAAATACTTTTAACTAAAAGCACCAATTTAGATTTCCCAAATTACTTCTTTATCCTTTTAAATAAATTTTAATTTTGAGTTTTAAAATAATTCTTTATTCCTTTAAATGATATCACTTAATTTTACAATCCATTAATTTATGTTATTTCAAAATTTCCCTTTTTTTCCATACTCGAAATTGTTTATTAGTATTTAAATATCACTTCCATTCCTTTTCAATTCATTCTTAATTTATTCGCTATAATTAATTTACCTAAAACTCCACTCTTTTATTAACTTTCCAAAAATCCAGTTTATATAGTTTGATAACTCAGTGTACCGAAATATATTCAGGCAAACCATAGCATTCAATATTTCAATATAATTCATCATAGAATATCAAAATAATCACAACAAAGAATATTAAATAATTTAAATAAATGTTGAGGAATCCAGTTGGATCCCTCCAACTTATTTCCCTGCATCCATAGATGTTAGCACAATACCAATTCCACTTCGAGGTGGAATATCGCGGTATATGGGATTAAATATAGTATCATCCGCCATTATGTGGCGCATAGGGTCTCATCTGCTATATAATGCGGGAAAACAATCATTCCAAGATATATTATATACTATAATATAGCACATTAGATCAATTCAACCATTTAACCAAATTATTTAAATTTAATCATTTGAATTTAAATCGAACCAGATGAGTGAGATTAATTCACCTTTGCTTTTGTTTGCAATCCATATCCATCACGTCTTGTGTTTTCACTGTTTTTAGACCTTAAACAACATTATATGGTTTATTAATATCCGAACAATTTGAATAATTAATCTCCATTTCATAAATTTTAATTTAATTAATATTCTAACAAAACGAACAATTCAATTTCCATTTAAAAATTTAAATTTAACTAATACTTTAATTCTAAACTAGTAATTTAATTTTTGATAATTTTTCCTTTTCAAACTTACTGTAATAAATTTTCCTGCATAAACAAACATATATATATATATAAATTAATATTAAATTGACAAAATGAATTGAAAATATATACCCCACTGTCATTATTTTTCTCTGTATATAAATATATACAAATATATATAAATTTTAAAATGAAAACAGCATAAACCTCACCAGACTACCCGTGCCGCAACGTCGACCAAGATCTCGCGAACATCGCCAGTGAACTTCGCGTGCTCCAGCAGCCGTCACCTCCTCCTTCGATCGCGCCAGGATCTCGAGCAACCATCGTGACCCAATCGCGTGCGCTTCCCAAATCGTACTCGCTGCTGCGCAAATCAAGCACCGCAATCAATTTCCCCTAACCATAGCTTCGAAGTGCCTTGAAATAAAGAGAAGCTGAAACGAAGAAAAGGGTTGATGTAGATATAAATTACAGCTGATGTTGACCCAATATAAATATAAATTTAAATTATCTCTGCAAGTGCAACTCAAAATCTTGGCCTCCTATCAAGGTATGCCGCTAGGCATTTATAATGTTATATCTCTATTCCGAACGCAATGGAAAAGGTTTTGAGTCCTAATTCGATCGTATGGAGAAAATAGCTTTTCGAATCGAATTAAAATATTAAATTTTCGATATAAATTTCAGCGCGTTTATATATCGTACGCTCACAAAACAACTCCAAATGCTACGAAAATTGAAATTCCATAATAATTCAATATTACGGATCCAATGGAATTGGTTTCGTTAAAATCCGAGACCATGCCTCGGAAGGCTATTTTTAAAATTCAATTTAGAACGATAAAATTCCAAAACTTAACAAAGCACTTCCAAATTCAATTTTAAAACTTCTACTATCTTACTATCAATATAAATTTTAAAAGCCTTCAAATTATTTTTAACAGGCTTAGAACTCTAAATTCAACATTTTACCCAACTTCAAATTATTTAATTCAATAATTTTAATTATCAAATAAATTGTGATATTTGAATTCAAGTTAAAATTAACTTCTAAATATTTAAAATCAATTAAATATTTCGATTTTCAAACATCCAAAAATTCTGGGTCATCACACCAAGGTTCAACGATATCATTTGAGAGTTGTATAATCTTGTCTTGAACATAGGGTTCATCTCCATTTCCAATACGTAAAAGAAATTGTGCGTATGATTGATCGTCCCTTGCATGCATATTTTGTGTTAAATGGATTACCTAAACATTTTCTCATAAATATGAGCATACTATAAATCTGTCGACTGTTTGAGCTCTAGCACCATTTACGACTATTGGGAGAACTTGATGAAAATCACCTCCTAAAAAAACAATCTTTCCTCCAAATGGTGCATCAAAATTAGTTAAATCTTGTATTGTTCTACCTAAGACCTCAAATTCATGTCGACGAGCCATGGTAGCTTCATCCCATGGGAAGACAGTGGCAACCAATAATAGTTGAGCGATATTAGATTGATTAGGAATATGACATGTAGAGGAAGAGTCCAAATTAATTAGTATTTTAAATTGAGAATGTGTAGTTCAACCTCCAGGAAGAGAAAACGAAGCAATTCCAGAAGTAGTGACTGCAATTGCAATATGACCTTGACGTCGTAAATGTGCTTTGATTTCTCTATATAGATATGTTTTTCCTGTACCTCTAGGGCCATCTCTGAATATATGGTATTACCTTTGTTTTTAACAAAAAACATTATCATGTCAAATTCCTTCTTTTGTTCGGAGTTCAAGTTATCTACGTAATTGATATCATTATTGGGTATATTTATACACCGCTCTTTTGAAATAAGAGTGGATCTATTAGTATGAGTAAAATCATTAAAATTATTATGTGGAACGTCGTAGTAAAAAATTATTTTGTTATATTGTTTGAGAAGGTTGTCGAGGTTGGATATACATTGAATTAATGAATATGAATTGGTCACATTAGTAGTAGATGTAGTAGGATAGTCTTCAAGTAAGAAATGGGAGAACTCTTCCCATAATTTATGCACATGACATGGTTCACAATATATTAAATTATAACAAATAATCTTCTTAAAGCATTGGTCATATGTGTTCTTGAAGCATCCATCAAACAATCTTTTAAACTATCATCATTTTCAAGTAAACCTCTATGTTCAGCTGCTTCTTTAAATGTGTTATATTGTGTTCCCTTAACAATTAGTAAATGAGTAAAAGATAGCGGACCTCTAGCATGTGTAAATAGTAATCGCAAATAATAACGATCGCCTTCAATGACCGTATAAATTCTACCTTGCCCTACGGTTATTTTATCTATGGTTCCATTTCTTATTTGTAGAGTCCCACCAACATTTTTAAGGAAACTCATAGTATAAATACTTACATGCTTGTTGATTACAAACATTTCTACAAAAAAATTCAGTAAGCATTGTTTTAAATTTATGTTCATCGTCCAAAATAGTATATGTGCTCTTCAACACGAAATAATAGTTATTGTCTATTTGGTAAATGTATTTGTAAGCCGGTAATAGAAGGAAAAATATTACTTAGTGAAAATTAAATATTCTCTTTAAAGCTTGTGGAGCACGAATCTATCTAGCATTAACAAATTTTGAAATTTAATCGTTATCATCAGGTGTACTGGATAAACCTACAGATACACGGTCTGAACCTTTGTAAACATATTTGTATAGATATTTTATAGATTTAATACTTGAACAAATTTCATCATTTATATGACAATCATATTTCAAAAGTAAGTAAGGATTATAAGGTACTATCCAACAGTTATCGATCATGTGGCTTCTAGTTCGATATTGTATTCCATTGTCGCGTCTTCTGTAAATACGGTAAGAGTCATTTCCTCATAAAGTTAAAGAAGAAAAAGATCTTGGAAAACCCTTCTTACAGTGGTTATTTTTCATGCATATAGCTCTTAGGTTAAAATGTCCGCATGAATAATAAATCATATGTTTCATTACAGCGTTATGTAGTTTGGATTCTAAATCTTTACATGGAATTTCAGCTCGAACTAAAGCATCATAATCATCGGGATTTTTAATCTTATCATTTTCATCTAGGATAATTAGAATGTGAGAATGTGGTAGTCCTCTTTTTTGGAAATCAATAACGTGGACATGAGCAATAACTTTACCTAAAAAACATGTGTCAAACATGTCATTTTTTAGTTTCTCTAATTTTGCTTGAAAAATCCTAGTTGTTAAATCCGGTCTATGTTGCGGTTGTTGACCGGGAAGTAACTCTTTTGTAATTTCTACCCAGTTAGTATTACATGTCATAGTAATAAATAAGTCGGGCTTCCCATACCTTCGCACTAATGTTATCGCATCTTGATATCTTTGATGAATATCTCTTGGGCTACCAATATAGGATGAAGGAAGAATCTTCTCGACATCAACACTTCCTAATGTGTGAAAATTCATAATATTGAGTAGTAGTTAAGTAAGTGGTTAGTAATTACTTAGAACAACAAAAGGTTGAATGTAGGAGGTACTTACTGGCATATGTTTCTCCATTAGCTAAGGCATCTTGTAAACTTTGGTATAACTCCACTCCGTTAGTATTCTGATTGTTGCGAAGAAACCTTAGGCGCGTCATTTCTATTTTTCCATACATATCAACGACATATTGTTGAAATAGACGACCACCAAGCAGTATAAGTGATATCTCTGTTGGTCGTGTTTATTCGAGGAGGTCATAGACATAATGCAGGTAACATTAATATTAATGTTGATATGAACGAAGTTTTATGTTATTTATGAATAAATAATATTGGATATCAAATAGGCTACAGTTACTGTAAAATATGAGAATAGCATGATGTACAACTCAACTTATTGGTGTATTTCCATTTTTATGGATGTTCAACCCTCGCCCATGTTGACCGTATGGAAACAATAGTGGATATTGCAATGGGTCGTAAAAACCTACAATATCTGAAATCCTCTATAGATTTCGACTTATTGTCTCAACAATGATATCTCAACCTTGCAAATTATTTGGTTCATCTCCAATTATTATATATACTACTTGGGATGTGGTTGGCAGCTCGTAAAGACGTCGATCTACTTTGATCTCTTTAATTTTGATTCTACATATTTGTACATCATGTTGTTTCCCCAACTGTCGAAATACAGAGACATATGGGTTATGTGTATCTAAAATTTCTTTCAAAATCAAAGTTATCTCTAGTCTCATTGCTTCACTATCTTGAAGTCAGTTTTCAATCTCATGGTCAGTGTTGTATATGTACGATTGCAAATATCTTGGTCTACTTCCAACCAAGGGTAAGCTACTTCCAATATTATGACATATTGAACCTTGCGCATGATATGTGTAAACTCCTTCTCTAGCATTGGCTAGGTTATTGTCAATTGATGCACTCATAGACGTGAATGATAAAGCATTATTATAGGATCGGATGTTTGTTCGAAAATGGGTACCTACTTCACCTTGACCTTGAAATAAGCTTAGTAGCTGTCGTGGTAGGTTGACGAATGTCAATCGAACCACCAGAGCAACAATTATGTAAGCTTTCGTGAAAAAATATTTTAGCACTGCAGAAATCACAGTAAGTGGGCTGGGTATGGCATGGTTGCAATAAAATTTCGACCACAGTTATGACTGCTGATTATTACAGTCCGAGGTATCATATCTTGTCACGCCGTGTTGTTGAAGAACCTAAAAAAATAAGGTTAGTAGTAAGTAAAGCAGTTAAAGAATAGTAAGTACAACAATGAAGTGATAGTAATAGAGCAGTTAAATCAAATATAGACAGAAGATTAGTGCTTCTCCATGGCTTCATTGTGTTAACTATATGGTTAAATTCGTAAATAACAATGAAATGAGTACTATATATGAAGAGAAACACATGATTTCAAGGATAAAAATTTCGAAAGCCAATTTGTAAACATTCAGTATTACTTATTGAATGGCAAGGAACATATCAAATTATTGCATTGTCCACTTTATATACATTTACTTAATGAAATTCATACATCACCCATGCGATGCAAAAATTTGCATACTAAATTTGACTAAAATTGTGAGTGTATGGTAATGACATTATCACTCTATTTTAAGTTTAACTTGCATAAATGTTTAAATTGTATCTATGAAATAGTAAATACTCAAATATAATATAAAGAGTAAGAAGAGATAAATAATCTACATTTTAGGATATTGATAACGAAGGCTTACAAATGCAAATTTTTCCCTCATTATCCCTCAGTATTCCAGTAAAGCTTTATGTACTTTAAATCAATAGTGTAATGTTATATAATTTTGCATGCATGCCTAAAATTTATACTGCTAAACACACGTGTTAGTTAATCAATCTTCTAATTAACATGAGCATGAAAACACATATATGTACACATAGACAAACATCCATTATAGTATTTAATGTTTTTAAACATTGGTAACAAATTAATTGAAGTTCAGTAAATATAGTTCACCGCATATTTCAGAATTGTGCTAATTTTTCTATAGGTTTAAATGTTCAAATCAAGATTTGTTTACTTCATGCTGACATTATGTCACGATCACTTCATTTGTACTAAAGCACTACCAATCTATACGTTGTAATAATGGGAAAAATGTACCGCATAGTAGTAAAGTAAAAGATATAGTAGACGTTAAAAATAAGATATCGTAATCCACACTTAGCAAACATAGCTCAATTTGGATGAAGTGTTAAGAATCGGTTCTTATTAATTAGACCAAAGAGATAGGTAACATAAGATATCGTAATCCACTATTTCAAGAAAACAAATAATAATTTAACAACTACAAAATCCTTTGAAATGAACTCAAAAAATATGAAAATCATAGTAATTTGACAAACAATTTTTTATTGTGTATATTTTGGAAAAGAGTTTAGCAAAGTTTGTGCAAGAATACAGAATAGAAAATTAATAAGGGTCGATGATAGCAAAGTGTATATCTTCACGTACTCATGATAGCTAAGTATATCTTCACTTATATACCATACATATACATAGTCAGTAATATATTTTTGTTATACAGTTAAATTTATGTACATTTATTATACTTAGTTTTTATACTGTTAATATACTTTTAGACCATTTATATACTTTATATTTATCATTGTACTTATTGTATTGTTATAGTATGTAAAATTTGTAATCATATACTGTGAAGTATAATAGTATAATAAAGTCACATTCATATACATCTTCTAACCAAGTATATATGTACTGGAAAATACTTAACAAGGCATACACATAAATGAGTGCACATTGTTTAACTCCTTCTGACGTAATGCATTTGAGCACAGAAGTAGCGAGATCGTACCTAACGATCCCTTCCAACACAGGACTGGCCTACACCTTATTGGATAGTACCGAATATGTTATCACTCCGGGGGTTCCCACCCTAATCAAGCGCTCTCTTTTTCATGCATAACCATATCCATAATTTAAATATAATATACCCGAGGGTATCTAGAAAAGTGAAAACATACCCTACTTGGGTGCGACCCACTTAGCCCTGCCGCATATCCCATGTTTTAGCCATTTTCGGTTGACGAGGCTTGAGGCCACATTTTACCTCTAGAATAGCATTCATACTTTGAATGCTAACACTGCCTTCCAAACAATATTGCAATGATAGCATTCGTCCATACAAGTTGTCCGGGTCTGGACAAACTAATCTCTTCAAAAATCACTGTCTCCATTAGCTTCATGATATCACAACTCGTAACCCACAAATCAGATCGAAGTGGTTTTCGGATAATTAAATCTGATCCCGGTCTCTTCGAAACGGTAAATGAATTTTGGCCAGATTTGATAGTCGATTATTTAACCATCAAATTTACACACATAAGCAGTCCCTAGGCCCATGTTATAAATCTTTCAACATCTATTTAAAAATATCTTTATAAAGGTAAATATATTTAGTCCCTTCCAGTTTTCTAATAATTGAAATCGTTTTCAAATTCTTATATCCATAACAGGATTTTTATCCCATATCAACACTTAGAAATATTTCCAAATCCATCTTATAATTCATTACTTAGAAAAATATTTCTATATAAATCATTCTGTAGTTAGAATATTTCCAAAACTGTTTAATTCCAATACTTATGAATATTCTGTCTTATTTCACAAATCTTCGAAATTTATATAATTTCCTTTAAAATTCCAAATTATCAATTATACTCATTTATAATCCAACTAACGATTTATAACTACTTTAATGAATTCGGATTCATTTGGAAGTTCCAGCATCTAACTTTTGGAAAATTTTCTTAAACTCCCAGAATTCCTATTATAACATTTCACTTATGCAACCACACCCGGTTCAATAAAATCCGGTTCATTATCTCGAGAGTATTTATAAATAAATTCCAAGTACTAACTTTTAAAATCTAGATGTAAAATAATAACTTTAAAAAATATGGTTAAATAATTATTTAAAATATCAAAGCGCTTTTAAAACAAACATCAATAACTAATTCTAATTTATTAATAAAATTGTTAATCGATCTACAAAATTCGTTTATAAACTTAGAATTCATTCCAATAAATTTTAGATATTTAAGTTACTAACTTCCTAAAATATTTCAATGCTAAAACAGTTTTAAATTATATAGTTTACTAAGTAAAAATCCTCCTTTTAAAACAACTCAACTTCTCGATAAATTTTTATTTTCAATTCCAATATAACCAATATGATATTTATAAATCTCTCTCGATTTATCATAAATCGATTCATGTCCCAATTTCATAAATCCGTTTTCCTAAATTCCAAACTAGAGTCCACTATTCCTTCTAAACCGGTTACTATTTCTCATTATAAATTCTCACTGTAAATTTTTATTTCCCATTTACCCATTTATAATCATTCCACTTATCTATAAACATCGTCTATAAATTTCCCAAACTAGTTCCCAGTTTATGCTGTTTATATTACAAAAGTCCATTTATAAATCGATTTCTAGTTGAAATCTCATTTTTAAATCAATTTCTCAAATGACCCGACAATATTCCAAAACCAATCAAATCTCGATTTCTATTTCCATTCCGCAATTTAAAAATCTTACTTAAAATTCAGTATCACCAATTTTATATTTATCTCCAAATTCCCTTTATTCTCCCAATCGATTTAAATCTCGATTTTAAAAAACCCTTTTACATTTAAAAAAACCACTTTATATTGATTATATAAAATCATTTATATACATTATTTCAAAATCTTTATTCAAAATATCACGACATTGTTAAGTACAATGTCAAACCATTTATTTTATCCAAATAAACTTCTTTTAATTAATCCGAAATTCAATTCAAATATTTCACTTCCGAATTTTTTTTGTATTTCCTTTCCAATCCAAAAATAATATTTATAGTTTTAAAATATTAAAATTAGGGCCAGTGCTACTATAGCATCCAATAAATTCAAATCACACCATAATCTATCAAAGATAATCAAACACATCATATATCACTATATATGAAGTTACAATCAACATTTTTTTAGGAATCCAGTTGGATCCCTCCAATCTGTTTCCCTGCATCCACAGATGTTAGATAACATAAAATACCAATCCCGCTTCGAGATGGGATATCGCGATAATATAAGGTCATCCCGCGGGGCGCATAGTTTCTTATCCACTCCAATAGGTGGGAATAATCAATCCAACTAATAATATATATACCAATATATATATATAATATAACATCCAACTGATAATAATATACCAATTCAAGCCAATCATCCAATAATTAAATTTTAGTTGTTATAAATTTAAAACCATCAATCCACATGAGTGAGATTTAATCACATTGTTTCCAGTTAGTGCTTAAGCGTTTCGGTTCTGATTAAATTCGAATGTCGTTCAATTTAACTGAAAATTATGCAAGCTCTAAATTCAGTCAATCCAATTCTAGTGCGTCATATTCACTGATACGAATTCAATGCAACAAACCGCATCTCGATTGGACCTAAAACGAACGAGATATGAAATTTCTAAGAATTTAAATTTACTAAAACAGTTTACATTACTTAATTTCAATTAAATAAATTACCCAGCCTAAAAAGCCCATACCTGATCCACTTTTCATGCTTCTTCCCCAATCTCCTCAAGCTGTCAATTCTTGTGCACGCTTGTGCACTGATACACCATCACGACCCATGACCATTGATGCCGCCATCACCAAAACCCTTCTCGTCTCGATCTCCCTCCAACCCACCACACTCCTCCAACTCGCACGTCCTTATCAAAAATTGGCTGTAAGTATCACTCGCGACATAGGGAAAGTCGCATGCCCCAATACATCACCGAATCCCCTCTCCTTCGGCCATCAGAATCCTGTCGACATCACGAACCCGATGGAACCATCGCCATCCACTAACTTGACCTATATTACCCAAAATCGCTAACCCTAAATCCTGTGCTACCCTTGTACACGGTCAACCATAGCGAACCATTCTAAAATACGAACGAGCGCTATCCAACGCGTATCATCGCATAGCCCTCATCGAAACACGAATTCTAAAAGTCGTTCCATAGTTTTTTGTTGAGTAATTTTCAAGATATCGATTTTTGAATTCATTCTTTTTTTATTGATCATCTGCGTTTAAATATGAAGGAGACGGAAGATAGGTTAGCTCGTTTCAGAGAATAGGGTGGGTTGGTAGGTCTGTTGATGGTAAGTTTGTGGCCCGATTGGTTAAATCGATATAATATATTTTACTTAATTTCAAAATATCTAGATATTTATTTCGAATCCCTACCAAGGCGTGCCGCCCAGCGTTCCGTCCGGCGTTCCCAATGTTATACCCCTATTTCGAACGCCATGGAACAAGCTTCGAATCCCAATTCGATCATATGAAGAAGATAAACTTTTGAACCCAATTGTTATATTAAATTTTCGATATTAATTTCAACGTTTTTCTATCCCGTGCGACTAAACGATAAATTCAAACACTATGAAATATGAAATCTGATAATAATACACTATTATGGATCCAATGGAACTGGCTTCGTCGAAATCCGAGACTGTGCCCTGAAAGGCTATTTTTACATGTTAATTTAAACAAGTTATTTTTAAAATCGAGTAAATCACTTATGAATCCAATTTAAAATTTTTGTTATCTTCATTCTTGTTAGCGGAAATTAAATAAGCCTTAAAATCATTTTATCCAGCCCAAAACCCAATGTTCAGTTATTTAAACGATCCAACCAAATGTAATGAACATGATTTTCGACCCTTGAAAATCGACACTAACATGTCCACTGTATTACATGCTGAGGAATCGAATGCCAGAAAACTCGTTTGTTGGGGAAAAAGAAAAGGAGAGATAGAAGAAAACAGAAAACATAATAAAGAATCTCACAATTACAACGGAATAAAATATAATGTATAATAACAGATTATTATACAAAAGAAACTGTATCTGTTAATATAGATACAATCATCAGAGTATAACAATCAATACATCAATATGGACAATTATTATAACTTATCCTCACCGGTGCTGACTATACAGTCTATACACACAACGAAATATAAAAAAGTACATGAAATATGCTTGAAATCCTCCAGCTCATCTTCTGAGCTTCCATAGCATCTTAACCTGAATAAGTAATACTCGGTCTGACCCGAGCATTATAATAAAATAACACCTGAGTCAGTTTGGAAAACCAGTGTGAGAAAAACACACTTAATTTGAATTATTACTATTCTCAAAATCCTGTGAAAAACAAAGGATCTCATAATACCACGTCACACATAAACATGATGGGTTTTTACCTTACGATAACCAAAACATTTTTATAGAAAATCCCATGATATTATAATAGTATCTAAGTACAAATACTTATTAAAATAGCCGAAATTGTTACATTAGTTAGATTCCAACATACTAGGCTCTACAATCAAAACCGTAAAGGCTCGTAGTGGATATTGGATTCCATACAATGACTAGGCTACTGAGGTACCGCATGTTACAGCACAACCTTAGAAAAATGTATCGAGATCATACCTTACGATCCCTGCCAACACAGGACCAACCTATCCCTTGCTGGATAGTACCGAATATGTTATCACCCCGGGTATTTCCACCCTAATCGAGCTCTCACTTTTTCGTGCACAACCATATCTATAATTTTGATATAATATATCCAAAGGTATCTACAAATGTGACAACATACCCTACTTGGGTGCGACTCACTTAGCCCTGCTGCATCTCCCTTGTTTTAGTCATTCCCGGTTGATGAGGCTTGAGGCTATGTTTTACCTTTAGAATAGCATTCATACTTGGAATGCTAATACTGCCTTCCAAGCAACAATGCAATAATAGCATTCATGCATACAAGTTATTCTGGGTCTGAACAAACCAAATCTCCAAATCACCGTCTCCATTAGCTTCTCGATTTCACAATTCGTAACACACAAATCGGATCGAAGTGGTTTTCGGATAACTAAATTTGATCCTGATTTCTTCGAAATGATGGCGAGATTTTGTTATTCAGTTATTTAACTATCAAATAACATCCATACGCAATTACTAGGCCTTATTTTATAAATCTTCAAAACGTACATTCAAAATATCTTTACAAAGATATATATTTAAATCTCTTCCAATATATTCAATAATTGAAAACAATCCTAATTCTTATATCCACAACAGGATATTTAAATCCATATCAACACTAAGAATATTTCTTTCAATCCCATTTATAATTCAATCTTTTGAGAAATATTTCTAAAATAATAATCTCGCAGGTAAATATTTCCTCTCAGTTCAATACTTAGAAAATATTTATAAGTATATTTTCCTAAAATCACTTTATTTTCAATACTTAGGAAATACTCCCTTTTATCTAAAACAGCTTTAAATTACATAGTTTAATAAATAAATATAAATTCTTTTAAAACAAAACTTAACTTCTCGATAAAAATATATTTTTAAAATTTCAATAACCAGTTTTAATTTATAAATCTATTTTTATCGAGAAATTAAGTTCTGTTTCAAAAGAAATTTTATTTATTTATTAAACTATGTAATTTAAAGCTGTTTAGTATTTGAAAAATCCACTTTCCAAAGTGTTTCAATAAAAATCCTTATTTTTTCAATTATTAAATTATCCAATAAATCCTTATATTTGAAATTCAAGTTATTAAATCTATAAAATTAACTTATAAATATTAAAAATCAATTTAAATTCCAATTTGAAATAACCAAAATTCTGGATCGTTACATTCCTCTCCCTTTAAAAGTATTTCATCTCCGAAATTGCCAAGGTAAGAAAAATAGTCCAAAGCCCATTAACTTTCCAAAAACTAATCGGTTGAAATAACTTCCTAAATCCATTTAAGCCCTTAACTCCCAAAATCAATTTGTTGAAACAATATTATTACTTTTACTAAGTTTCTAATCTATCCATAGATTCCAAATATTATTATCTAAATTCTCATTTCGGGTTATAACTCAAAAATCAAATTTTAGTTATTAAAATTTTCTTCAAATTTTCTAACTCCTTAAATCTTGGAAATATTTCGTCAATGTCTCTTTTGCACGGTTAGATCTAAGAAACCACAAATCTCCACTATAGACTCCAAATCAACAAAGAAGACAAAAGCTAAGTGGCTCAATCATAAAACCATCAAATTCAATCAATATATAAACATGTATCTTTTAGTCGGGGAACCAAATTTACTTATGAAACCAAGGCATCAAATTATCTCTTGCTTTTATATACCTGCATCTTATCTACCAATAATAGCCACACATATATTTTATGACCATGTTATTTCGTAAATTCAATTTCTAACGTTTGTTTTACTAAAATCCGCGCGACGTACATATAATATTCGTACGCAATACCAAATCTGATCGCTAACTGGATCCAACAATTCACTTCCGAACTAGTATCATTCACACGGCTCTCTAGTGCACTCTGATCCGGTTCCTTGATCAGAAACCGTCATTCTCCTTGCATGGCCATATACTATGATAGAGAATCCCAAAATCAACCAAAAATCCATATCCAGTGTCCGCTGTAGAGAATCGAGTGAAAAATCCTAACTCAGATCGATATAAATTATCTCAAAATTATGTGCTCGAATCTGGATCAAACCATTATGCGAATAAAATAATATACGTACAAATTACGTATTTATTACGATTGATTTTTAGCTATACCAAATTCCTTTTATTCACATTTATCCCATTCCCATTTACATTATTCCATTGATCCACATTCATTTTATCCACATTGCATTTTTCATAATTCTTTATTTACTTAGTATATCACTTTCAATACTAATCTCACTTAAGAATTTATTCCATCAAATTTTATGTTTAACTCATTCCACTCCATATTAACTCATTTGTGGATCATTTCATGGACCTTACTTAACTTTATAAACATTTTATACAAACTTCTTATAGTTATTACCACTTCACACTTATGTTCTTATGGTTATTTACTTAGTATATCCCTTTCAATACTAATCTCACTTAATAATTTATTCCATCAAATTCTATGTTTAACTCGTTCCAATCCATATTAATTCATTTGTGGATCATTTCATAAACCTTATTTAACTTTATAAACATTTTATACAAACTTCGTATGGTTATTACCACTTCACCACTTAAGTTCTTATCTATTTTATATCGAAATCAAATTTCAATTCCATTTTCAACATTTGATTTTATCAATCAATATTTCAAACTATATTCAATTAACTTATTAATTTAATTAATTCATTTCATTAATTTATTTCATTTAGCCAACTCAGGCTACATTTTCAAATTCCACTTTATTTAACTTAATTCAAGTTAAATTTCATTGTACAATTCAATTTATCATCCACGTTCAAAAACTTAACATTGTTTTAACTTGCAAATGTTCGAATTTTACAAGTTATCAAACTTAATTTCTCATATTCTCAATAAAATGTTTAAATGAAAATTCCAGAGTTTAAACACCTTGCTCTTTAGTATTCATTATTTTTGAAATCATCTATATATACATACATACGAAATCCCTTGGTATATCAAATCTTCCTTTTGAATTTTAAAATCAAAACTAGTTTTACCAAACAAAACTACAATGGTAGTAATTTCTCCCTTGGAAACTCGAAAATGAACGTCGATGATGCGGTAGTCATCACCGAAATTATTTTCTAACGATCGAAATGAGTTTGGTGATTTTATTCCTTTTAAACCCATGTTAAAAATATTTCAATTCAAAAATATCTCTATTATCTCCTCAAACCCTTTTGAAAACAAACTTTGAAACCAACAGAATTTAAATTTCCAAAGTTTCAGCCTTTAAAGCCTTTTAATTTATAAATCATATTTAAAATATACTTCTGAAATTTCCTTTTAATTTTTAAATCACTTTTATAGATCATAATTCCATCTTGTTGTATAAAATCACATTTAACTGTCAATCTTGTTTGCATTGCAAGAATATTAACATTTTATTCAATCACAACAACGATCAACAAACGATAATAGTTTAATATTATCATTTCCTACTAACCAAGCACAATATATACAACTATATTAATTTTTGAAAACTATTCCTTTACATATAAAAATAATCAAGGTAAAATTATTTCATTTACCCAATTTCGAAACAATATCGTGTCGAATTGCTCTTTCAAGTGTTTAGAGATTCCTATCAATAAAGTTAATTACTCATATTGACCGGAATTCATAAGCTACTCAATAATCAATCAACACAATATAAAACATTTTATCTTTACTACCAAATAAGCGCTCATATCTATTAATACACTCAAACTCATTCTACGGTGTGACTAACCCTATCTTTAATGAGTTACCCTATCAAAGCCAATGTTCTTACTTAACCTTCAGCTTTGATACCACATGTAATGACCGAGATTTTTGACCCTCAAAAATCGACACTAATACGTCCACTATATTACATGTCAAGAAATTGAATGCCGAAAACACCAAAAGTTAGGGGAAAAAAGAAGAAGAAGATAGATAAGAAGAAAACTAAACAACATAGAATCTCACAATAGCAGCAGATAAATGTATAATAGATAGTAACATATCTTTATAAAAAGGAACTATAACTATTATTATACATACCATCATCAGAGTACAACAATCAACAAATCAATAATGGACAGTTATAATAACTTGTCCTCACCAGCGTTGACTACACTGCCTGTCACACACAGTGGAATATAATCAAGTACGTGGAATACGTCTCTATCATCCAACTCGTCTCCTGAGCTCCGTAGCATTCTAATCTGAATCTGTATACTCCATCTGACTCGAGCATTATAATAAAATAACACTCGATTCAGTTTGGAAAACCAGCGTGAGAAATCACACTCAATTTGAATTATTACAACTATCAAAATCCTTTGAAAAATAAAGGTATCTCGTAAGACCACGCCACAGATAAAAATTATGGGTTTTTACCTTACGATAACCAAAATACTTTTATAGAAAATCCAGTGACATTATATTAATGTCTAAGTACAAATGCTCATTAAAATAGCTGAAATTGTTACATTAATTAAATTCCAGCATATTAGGCTCTACCATCAAAACCATAAAGGTTCATAGTGGATATTGGATTCCATACAATGGCTGGGCTACTAGGGTACCACCCGCCACAGTACACCTCTAGAAAGATGTACCGAGAGCGTACCTAACGTTCCCTGAAAACACTAGACCGGCCTACCCCATACTGGATAGTACCAAATATGTTATCACCTCGGGTGTTCCCACCCTAATCGAGCGCTCTCTTTTCCATGCACAACAATATCCATAATTTTAATATAATATACCCGAGGGTGTCTAGAAAAGTGAAAACATACCCTACTTAGGTGCAACCCATTTAGCCTTACTGCAACTCCCATGTTTTAGTCATTTCCGGTTGATGAGGCTTGAGGCTACATTTTACCTCTAGAATAGCATTCATACTTGGAATGCTAACACTGCCTTCCAAGCAATAATGCACTGATAGCATTCGTCTATACAAGTTGTCATGGGTCTGGACAAACCAAACTCTTCAAAAATCACCGTCTCCATTAACTTCATGATATCACAATTCGTAACGCACAAATCGAATCGAAGTGGTTTTCAGATAATTAAATTAATTCCGGTCGCTTCGAAATAATAAACGAATTTTGGCCAGATTTGATAGTCAGTTATTTAACTATCAAATTTACAAACATAAGTAGTCACTAGGCTCGTATTATAAATCTTTCAACATCTGTTTAAAAATATAGTTACAAAGATAAATATATTTAATCCCTTCCAGTATTCCAATAATTGACAATGTTTTCAAATTCTTATATCCATAACAGGACTTTTAACCTATATCAACACATAGAAATATTTCCAAATCCAACTTATAATTCATTACTTAGAAAAATATTTCCTTATAAATCATTCTGCAGTTAGAATACTTCCAAAACCATTTAATTCCCATACTTATGAATATTCTGTCTTATTTCACAAATATTCGAAATTTATTTAATTCCCTTTAAAATTTCCAAATTACCGATTATACTCATTAATAGTCCAACTAACGATCTATAACTCCTTTAATGAATTCAGATTCATTTCGAAGTTCCCGCATCTAACTTTTGGAAAATTTCCTTAAACTCCCAGAATTCTTATTATAACATTTCGTTCATACAACCACAATCGTTTAATAAAATCCGATTCACTATCTCGAGAGTATTTATAAATATATTCCAAGTCCTTACTTTTAAATTCTATATATATAATAATAATTTCAAAATATGGTTAGATAATTATTTAAAATATCAAAGCGCTTTTAAAATAAACATCAATAACTAATTCCAATTTATTAATAAAATTGTTAATCGATTTACAAAATTTGTTTACAAACTTAGAATTCATTATAGTAAATTTTAGATATTTAAATAACTAACTTCCTGAAATATTTTAGTGCTAAAACAGTTTTAAATTACATAGTTTACTAAGTAAAAATCCTCCTTTTAAAACAACTCAACTTCTCAATAAAAATATATTTTATTTCTTTTCAATTCCAATATTATCAATATAATATTTATTAATCTCTCTCGATTTATCACAAATCGATTTACGTCCCCAATTTCATAAATCCTTTTTTCCCAAATTCCAAACTAGAATCCACTATTCCTTCTCAATTGATTACCGTATCTCATTACAAATTCTCACCGTGAATTTATATTTCCCATTTACCTATTTACAATCATTCCACTTATTTATAAACATCGTTTATAAATTTCCCAAACTTGTTCCTAGTTTATACTGTTTATATTACAAAAATCCATGTATAAATCGATTTCTAATTGAAATCACATTTTTAAATTTATTTCTCAATTAACTCAACTATATTCCAAAACCAATCAAATCTCGATTTCTACTTCCATTCCGCAATTTAAAAATCTTACATAAAATTCAGTATCACAAATTTATATTTACTTACAAATTCCCTTTATTCTCCCAATCTATTTAAATCTCGATTTTTAAAAACCCTTTAACATTTAAAAAAATGTCACTTAAGGTTTATTATTTAAAATCCTTTATATACATTATTTCAAAATCTCTATTTAAAATATCATGACATAGTTAAGTATAAAGTCAAACCATTTATTTTATCCAAATAAACTTCTTTTAGTTAATCCAAAATTCAATAAAAATATTTCAATTCCAAATTATTTTTTCATTTCCCTTCAAATCCAAAAATAATATATATAGTTTTAAAATATTAAAATCAGGGCCAGTGCTACTGTAGGATCCAATAAATTCAAATCACACCATAATTTATCAAAGATAAATCAAACACATTATATATCACTATATATGAAATTAAATCAACAATTGTTTAGGAATCCAATTGGATACCTCCAACCTGTTTCCCTGCATCCATGGATGTTAGATAACATAAAATACCAATACCGCTTCAAGGCGGGATATTGCGATAATATAGGGTCATCCGCTATTATGCGGGACACATAGTGTCTCAACCGCTCCAATAGGCGAGAATAATCAATCCAATTACTAATATATATACTAATACATATATATATATATATATATATATATATATAACATCCAATAGATAATAATATATCAATTCAACCAATCAACCGATAATTAAATTTTAAGTGTTATAAATTTAAAACCTGCAATTCAAATGAGTGAGATTTACTCACCTTGTTTTCAGTTAGTGCTTAAGCGTTCTAATTTCGATTAAACTCAAACGATGTTCGGATTTAAATGAAAATTCTGCAAGCTCTAAATTCATTCAATCCAATTTCTATGCTTGGTATTCGTCGATACGAATGCAATGCAAAAAATCGCGTCTCAATTGGACGTAGAAGGATCGAGATATGAAATTTCTAAGAATTTAAATTTATTAAAATAATTTACATTACTTAATTTCAATTAAATAAATTACCCAGCCCACAAAGTCCATACCCAATGCACTTTTCATGCTTCTTCTCTAATCTCATGAAGCTTTCCATTCTCATGCACGCTCGTGCACTGATACACTATCACGACCCATGACCATCGACGTTGCCATTACCAAAACCCTTCTCTTCTCGATCTCCCCCTAACCTACCACACTCCTCCAACTCGCACACCCTTATCAAAAATTGTCTGTAAGCATCACTCGCAACACAAGGAAAGTCACACACCCCAATACATCATCGGTTCCTGTATATTTTTCGATGAATTATTCTAGAATCTGATTCAATAAAAGTGCGGGCGGTTTCCATTATGAAAGAAACAAATGTATATATGATAGTAGATACCACCAGAATCTCACATACATCATGAAGCCAACGGAACCATCTCCATCCACTAACTTGACCTATATTACCCAAAATCGCCAACCCTAAATCTTGAGCTACCCTTGTACATGGTCGGCCATGGCGAACCGTTCCAAAATGTGATCGAGTGCTATCCAAAGCGTATCATCGCATAGTCCTCGTCGAAACACGAATACAAAAATTCGTTTCATATTTTTTGTTGAGTAATTTTCAAGATATCGATTTTTGAATTCATGCTTTTTTTTCTATTGATCATATGCATTTAAATGTGAAGGAGAGGGAAGATAGGCTGGCTCGTTTAAGAGAATAGGATGGGCTGGTAGGCCTGTTGATGGTAAGTTTGTGGGCCGATGGGTTAAATCGGTTTAAATGTATTTTATTTAATTTTAAAATATATAGATATTTATTTTGAATCCCTATCGAGGCATGCCGTTCAGCATTCCTAATGTTATGCCCTCTATTCTGAATGTAATGGAACAAGTTTCGAGTCCCAATTCGATCGTATAGAGAAGATAGTTTTTTGAACTCAATTATTATATTAAATTTTCGATATCAATTTCAACGTGTTTTTATCCCGAGCAACTAAACGTTAATTCCAAACACTATGAAATTTGAAATCCAATAATAATACACTATTATGGATCCAATGGAACTGGTTTCATCGAAATTTAAGACTGTGCCCCGAAAGGCTATTTTCATATGTTGATTTAAAAATGTTATTTTTAAAATCGAGTAAATCACTTATGAATCTAATTTAAAAAATTTATTATCTTCATTCTTTTTAGTAAAGTTTAAATAAGGCTTCAAATCATTTTATCCAACCTAAAACCCAATGTTCAATTATTTAAACGATTTTCAATTATTAATTAAATAATTTAATTATCCAATAAATCCTTATATTTGAAATTCAAGTTATTAAATCTATAAAATTAACTTTTAAATATTAAAAATCAATTTAATAATTCTATTTCAAATAACCAAAATTCTAGATTGTTACAGGATCTATCCATTAGAAGAAAAAAAACTGAATTAATCAATGAAGACATGGAATAAAAATGCTCGTGTCTTAATTGTATGAAAGAACTATCAAAGACTTTACATCTTGGGTTCTATTTTTCATGTGTTTCCTTTTCTAATGTAAAAATATAGTTATAGTAGCTCATCTAATACTACACTTACCAAGGTTCATGTCATTTAATTGAGCATTTTATGCTATGTTGACAATCGAGCATTTCATCATTTACCCACTTATGGAAAGCAATGATTAAAAGGAATATAAATTTAGTGTCTAGTTATAAAAATTTAAATTCAAAGTACATGTTACTACGAAAATGACCAATTATATTTGATTAAAACGAAGGATTTGTCATAAGTCGTACCTGAATTTAAGGCCGTTTGTTGTAGTTCGAAGCACTTTGATTGTGCTTCATTTTTACAAAACCATCCTCTTATGCTTTTGAGTTGTCCACAAATAGTACAAACCAAGTCCTACCTCAAAATATCATTAAATATCCCACTGACTTATCAAGTTTGCTTCATAATTATTCAAATAAAGTTTCTGAATGTAATCGTTGATTTTGCAGTAGGTTAATAAAGTGCTGACACAGAAGAACAATTAGCAACACCATTGATAATGCATCATAGACAATGAAATCAACATTTTCACTCATATTAGCTCTTCGATCCTTAAATCCAACTATAAAACTATGATTAGTAAATGCAATTGTGTAAAGAAAGTAAAGATCAAAAAGTATTTTTATAGAAAAGAAGTTTTAAATGGACTTATATGGTTATTCATGAAAATATGGACTAAAATAAAAAAAGATACTTAACTGAGAAATTACAAATTGTTATGCTTGTGATACTGACCAACGCAGCAACATATTGACATTGAATGAACATCCTATGCAAGTGAAAACCTTTTACATAATAAAATTAGAACATTAATATATATTTTTACGTCATCTGCAAACTTATTATTTATGAATGGTCGTATTATTTTACTAAAAATTTGTAACAATTGAAAGCAAGACAGTATAGACGTTGACCTTTACATTTCATTCATTAGTTATTAGTATAAGAGAACATAAATTAAAATCTAGTGGAAACATTAGTTATAGCCTAAGAAAGTCTTACTTGGCGGATGCTATGAATACCACTGGAAGGGTAGTGTATACTGGATGATCATTGTTACAATTCATTGTAAAGTATATCTCTATATACATGGCAAAGACGTAAATAAAAAATTAAATTAAATTTAAAGCATTGTAAATTCAAATCCTTGGTACTAAATAGTATATTGAAATAAAAACAATAGTACATTTGTCCAACCTTATAAACTTTTTTATTTAAGTGTAGGAACAATAAACCACCAATCATTGGTATAATCAAATGCTGAAACCAACACAATAAAAACGAACAATTAAACGCAATCAGATCGTAATCTAATGAAGCATCAGTAAATATTAAAGTATAGTCGGAGACATAACAACAAGCTTGTATGCATTGTGAATTGGTTTGTACATCATTGGGTTTCATCATACTGTCCAGAAACGTAATTTTTAAACAAACAAAACATAGAAATATTAAAAAAGAGTTAAAATCAATAACAAAAGAAAAAAGAACAAATTTTTATATAAACTTTAAGTCGAAATTGTTGATTAGAGAACAATTACCTCCCTCAATCTTGCTCCTTGTCATGATCTACTACTGTAGAACAAATATACAAATGAGGAATGATGGTTAATAATCTTTTATTAGAGCATAATAACCTCCCTTGCATCTCCACGTTCAACCGCTGTAAAGAAAAAATCAACAAAAATCAAGGTTTCTTGGAATATCAACGAGCAAGAGGATTACTGGCGATTGAGGTTCCACTAAACATAATATTGCTTGAGGTACAATTTTTGTTGATGAACTGCAGGTATAATTCAACTTGAATTGAAATTGCTTTCATTAGAAGATACATGTAAGCCCTAACATGAATTCTCAAATAAAATGAAGATAATTTTAAGGCAGTGAGAATATGGTGAAATGAAACTTATTCAACTATATAATTGTAATTTTCCACATATTGTTAGTTTAAAATAGAATGTTAAATAACAATTTCTAGATAAATAGTGTACACCGAACCAAATTATACCTTCTCAAAAAGACAAATTGAAAACTATAATCATACCCAGCATTGTGAAAACCTTTTTCAGCATGAAAACCTACTTGATTTTGATCTAGCAATTGTAATGGTTGTGACGCTCTATAAGACACTTCATGGAAAGTGATGATACTATGATGAATACCCTTTTGAAGAATTTTTCAACCTGCTACCTGTTGAAAAACATTTATATTCTTTACATAGATGTCTTTATGTACATGAATGATAACCATACTTAATACAAACTATGACATGCTTGGAAACAATATTATACCTTTTTTGGAAAATCATGGGCCAATATGTCAACACCGAAGCATCCATTATTTTAGTAACTGCAAATAAATGAAGAAGAATGAACTTAGTATTTAGATTCAAAATTGAGGGCAATAGAATAGTAATATAATTATCAGAGGCAACAATAGTTCTTCGCCGTACCGAAAGAGGTAGATTACTTCATATATCATTTTATTGATTAAAAAGGGTTATGTGTGTCCCTATGATTAGTGTTAAAATATGGGTATATCACCATAGTGGCCATTAAAAAAATCATGCACTCTCATCCTCTTGTGAAAAATACACATGAACCAACAATTTAACATAAAAAGTGAAAATACATACTCCTTTAGAACATAACATGATCATATGACGTGTTTGCATTCATCCCTTTTTAAAAATCCATACACTTAGATAGATTCAAAGCTATTTTATTGAATAGCTAAATCAATGATTATTACATTTTTATTACTGTTGGGGAAAACCCCTTCAGATGATCAGTAAGGAAATAAAAAAAGCCAACGCAGCAGAAAACGGCTGTATCATGATTGTATGAGATGAAATAAATAGAGAGAAACACCAAAACGGACAGTCATAGATCTATGCAATGCAGAAAAATAAATCACACCAGTATTTATAGTGGTTCCACTACCACGAGGCAGTGTATGTCCACTTGGGAAGAAGAGATTTTATTAATCACTAAAAGATTAGAGTTACAAGATTGATTCACTTTTGGAGGCTATATATAAGAAGAATTAACGATACATACAAAATTCTACAGAGTTCCAGCTCTCCAGGATGGCGGCCATTGTTATCCAAAAGCTCCACTATTTATAGAGTGAAGTTATGACAAGTGGTAGCTGCTATTTAGCAGCCCTAAGATTTGGTTCGGCAGTCCTGGTTTGGCATGTTTGGTCCGACAAATAGCACACATGGTTTGGTCCGGTATGACTTGGACCGGCATGCTCTGACACCGAACCAAATATTTGGTTCGGCCTTCAGTGGCTCAACTCTAGACCGGCACTACTTGGTTCGGCACACAACATCACCACTTTAGTTTGGACCTGCATGCCCAAATACCGAATGAGATATTTCGTTCGACATCTTCTTCATCAAATCACCAAACCAAAATTCTAGAGCGACACGTTTTGGTTCGGCATTCTTCACCTTCCACAATACTGAACAAAGCTTCCACATCATCCCCTTCTTTACCGAATGAGATCAATTGCTTCAACGTCGCTCTAAATTTACTTCAGCACCGAATGAAGCTTCGTCTCTTCCAGCATCGTCATTTAGATCTAGGGTTTCGGGTGCTTTACTTCCTCCTCCATGACTTCAACTCTGCCAGAGATGGAATCAAGGTAACAATTTCAACAATCTCCACCTTGTTACCATATTCCATCATTTCCATGAAGACATCTAAATCCGTCTACACCTTTATGCTCCAAGCAATAGATACTCACCCAATGAGTTTCGGCAATGCCATTACCCATTACACTCTGTCAACGAACTCTGACAAGGCCTCCATCCGTCAAAAAAGTGTTCGAAGTACCCAGTCCGTGTAGAACCTATCAATCTTTACCACGAAAATAAACATCTCCATGAACCATCTCAACTCTCCCCCCGTGCCACCACGTGGCACCTAAAACTTCATTAAGCGAATCAAGTCTGAGCAATGCTCGAACTTAGCAACAGGCAATGACTTGGTAAGCATGTCTACTGCATTTTCCTTTGTGTGAATCTTTTGAAGACGAACTAGCTTCTCTTTACTCAATGAGATAAGAAACGACTTTCTCACCTCAATATGCTTCGTCCTCAAGATGAACTCCAGAGTTTCAGCTAAGTGAATTACACTCTGACTGTCACGGTACACATCCACGTCTTCATGTATGAAGCCCAAATCACACAAGCATCGTCTCAAATAAAGCACCTCCTTAGCTGCTTCAACCGCAGCTACGTGCCCTGCTTCTGTAGTGGACAAAGCCACAATCGTCTGCAACCTCACTCTCCAACTTATTGTTGTCCCACCAATGTTTAACACATATCTAAAGGTTGAATTCCTTCGATCTCTATCACTGGCATAGTCAGAGTCACAAAATACAACCAAGCTGAAATCTCTTCCTCTACCGCCAAAGACAAGTCCATGGTTTGGAGTTCCTCTAAGGTATCTAAAGAAACACTTCACTGCTTTCCAATACATCTTTCTTGGATTCTCCATGAATCTACTCACAGTCCAACAACCTATGCAATGTTAGGCCTAGCGCAGACCATGGCATACATCAAGCTGTCAACTGCACTTGCATATGAGACCTTCATCTTATAATCCTTGTCCTTTTCCGAGATCGGAGAGCCTTTACTAGAAAGCTATATATGCAAAGATATGGGTGCGTTGATTGTCTTTGCCCCTTCCATGCTAAACGGAGCAAGCACCTTTCGAATGTACTCCTTTTAAGTGAGGATCAAAAGTCCTAGCTTTCCATCCCTTTGGATTTTCATACCCAAAATTTTCTTTGCTTCTCCAAGGTCCTTCATTTCGAATTCCGCTTTTAGCTTTTGCATTAAACTATCGATTGCAGCCTTATCCTTGGAAGCAATCAACATATCATCCACGTATAAAAGTAGGCACACCCATCTACCATTCTTTAAATGCTTGAAGTAAACATAAGCATCTTTGATGCTACAATCAAGACCAAGTGAAAGCATAAAAAGTCAAACCTCTTGTACCATTGTTTAGGTGACTGCCGAAGTCCATATAATGACTACTTCAATTTGCAAACCCAATTTTCTTACCCATCTACAATAAATCCTTCTGTCTGCTTCATGTAGATGGTCTCATCCAAGTCTCTATGCAAGAAAGCAGATTTCATGTCCAGTTTCTCCAGCTTCAAGTCATGGGCTGCGACGATAGCGAGCAAAATGCAGATGGATATATGCCTCACTACTGGAGAGAATATCTCATCAGTCTCCAATCCATTTCTTTGTGAAAACCCTTTAGAAACTAGTCTAGCCTTGTATCTCCCATCACCCTTCACCTTGAACACCCACTTGCAACCTATGGCTCGGCTTTCTTGAGGAGGTGGTAGTAAATCCCAGGTCTTATTCTTCTTCGACGACTCTAACTCATCTTCCATAGGGCACATCCATTTCGAAATGTCATATGACTTCAAAGCTTCATCAAGGTCAAGCGGCTCCTCATGAACCACATGTAGGGCATAGTCAAACTGATCACCAAGGTTAAGTTTCGTAAACTGTCAATCACCATACCTTTTGTGCGGCCTGATAGTCCTACGACTGATCCGGGTAGGTACTGCTTCGCCTAAACTCCTTTCAGCTCCACCTTGAACTAAACTTCCTCTAGATTCATGAACATCACCAACACTACTCGAAGGTACCTGTGGATTATCCGGTAATGTTTCATCAACTGCATTTTCCTTCGACAGCATCAACGACAACTCTACTATTTGGCTGGAACATAGGAGCTTCTTCTATCTCCTTAGGCCTATCGAAATCTTCTAATGTGGTAGGTAGCTTCTCCTTTTTTTTAAAAATAGCACTCATCAAAAGTACTGGAATGAACAATCTTCCAATCAACAAGGTTCCAAATTCGATACCCTTTGATACGATCGGTATATCCCATTAGTATGCCTTGTATGCTCTAGCCCCCAACTTATCATCACCTCTATGGTGAATGTACATAGGACAACCAAAAATTCAGAAGTAACTAGGATACAATGCTATACTTCTCCACTTTTCCTCTAGAATCTTCCCATTTATGGCTGAGCACGGAATTCGATTTATGATATGTGCCGCAGTTGATAATTCCTCAGCCTAAAAGCCTCTAGACAAGCCCGTCATCAATCTTAAGCAAAGAGCCT
Source organism: Allium cepa (assembly GCA_030765085.1). NCBI lineage: Eukaryota > Viridiplantae > Streptophyta > Magnoliopsida > Asparagales > Amaryllidaceae > Allium > Allium cepa. The sequence continues at coordinate 115,168,307 of CM060945.1, read as the reverse complement.
TCTCCAATAGAGTCCTATTCATCTTATCTGTAACCCATTTGGATTGCGGATCATCGGGTGTAGTGAAATGTCTTTGAATGCCATGAAGTCTATAGAAATCGAGGAACTCCCTAGAGACAAATTCACTACCATTATCAGATCTCAGCACCTTCAACCTAGAACTAGATTGGTTCTCAACAAGCGCTTTCCAATCTTTGAACTTCTCAAAACTCTCTGATTTGGCCTTCATCGCATACACCCATACTTTTTGAGGAAAGCCATCAATGAAAGAGATAAAATACTTTGCTCCTCCAAGAGGAGTAGCAACCGGCCCCCAAATATTTGTATGCACGTACTCAAATACTTGTCTCGATCTATGGAGTCCAACTCCAAAAGATACTTTAGTTTACTTGCCTAACACATACTCCTGGAAAAAGTCCATCTTGTCGAAGCTTCCTCCTTTGATTATCTTCCATATCTGAAGCAACTCTAAGCCCTTCTCTAAAATATGACCCAACCTAAGATGCCAAAGCTTTGTGGCATCCAATGCACGAGAACTGTCTACTCCAACGCACAACTCTCCAAGAACTGTGGTTCCTTTCAACAAATATAGATTTCGAAATATATCTCCCTTCATAGAAACTAGTGCACCTCTTGAAACCTTTAGACTATACTTATCGATAGTTACCTTGCATCTCAAAGATGCCAATTATCCTAAAGAAATTAAGGACTTTCGAAAACCTGGAACATATCGGACACCTATCAAAGTGCGTGTTACATTGTCAAACATCCTGATCCTCACTGTATACCTTCACTCATTACTCTACAGCTAGCATCATTACCCATAAGAATAAAGATCCCCTCTTGTCCAACGAAAAAACTGAAGTAATCCTTACTAGACGTCACATGAAAAGACGCCCTCGAGTCCCGCACCTAATGGTCTGAGACATCCGACACTGCTGCAGCCAACACATCGTCAGATACAGACTTCTCCACCACAAATGATGAAGATCCGTCTTCTTCCTTCTTCTTCAAATCCGGACAAATTTTTTCCCAATGACTAGGCTTCTTGCAAATAAGGCACTTTCCATCCTTAGACTTTCCTCTCCTTCCATTACCGGGCATCCTAGACTTGGAACGCTCTCTAGAGTGTCAATTCATCTTATCTTCTCTACCTCTTTCAACAATTAGGTCGTGACTACTACTTCCACTTCTACTTCCTTCACTTATCTCCTTCATATGATCTCTCAAGCCCTCAGATAGAAGGCCTGACTTCACATCTTCCATTTTCAATGTGTCTCTAGCGAAGGTAAGGCTATTAGCGAAACCCGTGTAACACTCCGGAAGAGAACACAAAAGAATCATTTACATTTTCCCCTCATCCATCTTCAGGTCAACGGTCTTCATCTTCATCATGAGATCATCAAAGAAATTAAGATGTTCTTTCACTTAAGTACCCTCTCTTATCTGCATGGTGAAAATTGTCTTTAGCAATATCAGACGGTTAGTCAAAGATTTATTCAAGTAGAGATTTTCTAGCTTGATCCAAATGCCACTAGCAGTGCTCTCATTGCTAATCTCTGAGATAACATTCTCTTCCATAGCTAGTTGTAAAGTAGTAAACGCTCCTTTCTCCATCTCCTTCCTTTCCACGACTGAGATGTCAGCCGCCAACTCCTCAGAGGCAAACACTACTGGATGAACTTCATTCCTCATTAGAATAGAGTTCATCCTCCATTGCCACTTCTCGAAATCTTTATCCCATTCCATTTTTCAATTGCCAAATGTGATCCTGACGCGATATACATCCCTCTAGTATAGGATCTTGTAACAACTATAGTCGCTTCATCTCTTGTCATACGTCTAACACTCCTCAATCAACCTTGTAGCTTCGATACCAGAATGTTGTGGAAAATCCCTCCACATGATCAGTCTAAGGGAATAAAAAAACTCAACATAGCAGAAAACAACCAGATCGTGATTGTAGTGAGACAAAAAAACAGAGATAAACATCGAAACAGACAGTTACGGATCTATGGAATGTAGAAAAAATAAATAACACCAGTATTTATAGCGGCTCCACTACCGTGAGGCAGTGTACGTCCACTTAGGGAGAGATTATTAATCAGTGAAAGATTAGAGTTACAAGATTGATTCACTTTTGAAGGCTATATATAAGATTAATTTACAATACAGACAAAATTCTGCAGACTTTCAACTCTCTAGGATGGCTGCCATTTTTATCTAGAAGCTCCACTATTTATAGAGTGAAGTTATGAGGAGAGGTAGCTGATATATAACAGCCTTGGGATTTTGCTCGGCAGTCCTGGTTCGGCATGTTTGATCCGATAAACAACACACATGATTTGGTCCGGTATGATTTGGACCGGCATGCTCCAACACCGAACCAAAATATTTGGTTCGGCCTTCAGCGTCTCAAATCTAGACCAACACTACTTGGTTTGGCACACAGCATCATCACTTCAGTTTGGACCGGTATGCCCAAATACCAAATGAGATATTTCGTTCGGCATCTTCTTCACCAAACCACCGAACCAAAATTTTACAGTGGCACGTTTTGGTTCAGCATTCTTCACCTTCCACAATACCGAATGAAACTTCCACATCTTTCCCTTCTTTACCGAACGAGATCAGCTGCTTCAACATCGCTCCAAATTTACTTCAGCACTGAACGAAGCTTATTCTCTTCCAGCATCGTCACTTAGATCTAGGGTTTTGGGTGCTTCACTTCCTCCTTCGTGACTTCAACTCCACCAGAGATGGAATCAAGGTAACAATTACAACCCTGCAGTCATCATAACTTACAAGCAAATTTCAATTTAATATAAAAAGTCAAAATATATACTCCTTTAGAAAATAACATGATCATATGACGTGTTTGCATTCATCCCTCTTTAAAAATCCACACTTAGATAGATTCAATGCTATTTCATTGTATAGCTAAATCAATGGTTATTATATTTTTGTACAAACCTGCAGTCAACGTAACTTACAACAAACTTTTGGCTCAATTGCACTGAGATACGGTAGCGTAAATATTTTTAGTGTAATATATTCGACAATAAAGAATAACATCAAAAATTTAATCTCACATTCCTGTTTCACAAAAAAAAACCGTTGGTTTCATATCTGCCTTATAAGTGAAATGTGTGTAGTGATATCAATAATGAACAAATCTATTTGATACTATCCAAATTATAAAACTTTAAGGTTGAATAATTAATGCAATACTTGGATTCATCTTATATCATGGATATGCTATTTATTTTTCCAGAATGTTCTATATATGCATTATAAAAATGAAAAGGTTATGAATTGCAACAACTTTAGAGTATAATTTCAAATACCTAAATACTAAAGATGGAGAGCTTGAAATGAAATAAGAGAGGAAGTACATATAATTATTACAGTTTCGAATAAATGTGTGTTGTTAATGTAATATCATCTTCCGCTGAGGAAGAAAACAAATGCCGCAGTTAACATTGGGAAAAAAACACGAAGCATAATTTACTCAAAATACAATGAAGCATAAACTTAAAATAGGCGAAAAGGCAACGCTTCTATTACTATTGAATCAGAAAAAGATGGAAGGAGAGTTTAATGTAATAGACCGTGTATATACCATCTTCCGGTGAGGAACAAAATAAATGCTGCATTTAACATCGGAAAAAAAAACAGGAAGCATAATTAACCCAAAATACAATGAAGCATAAAGTCAAAATATGGTAAAAGGGTATGCTTCTATCATTAGTGAATCAGAAAAGGACGAATGGAGAGTAAAATCTTAGGAAGACACTTTACTGCCGTAGTTTAACTCAACTGCCAAAAGCTATCATTCTCAAATTCCGTCAGATTAACATGCCAGTCCCAAAAGTGTAGAGTTCACCATGTATTGAAATTATCAACCACTTCAATTTTTCAATTTCTCGACTAATTTTTTTTTTTTTTTTGGGGTTTGTGGGGAAAGAAATGGGGACGTGATGAGATAAACATCTAATCTGTTTTCTTCCTTTTGGGCTTGTGGGAACAAAATGGGGACGTGAAAACATGTCTACAAACTTATTTAGGAGTAAATTGGCGATTGAAAAGATCAAATATACCCTTATTTTGATATGCGATGAAATGATTTTATGAATGACAATTTTGGCAATTCAAAAAAGACTTCGCTTTCTCAATTATTTGCTTTATATATATGCATGTGTGCGTACGGTGTGTATATGTATGCATGTGTTTGTATGATATGCAAAAGTTATTATGAATGATAAACTAATGTAAGAAACGACCATAACACTGTTGTTTTTGATAGTTAATTCATGTTATGTGCAGATTTCTCAAGAAGAATAATTAAATCCAGATTTTATGAGATTAGACAAGAACTCTTTAGGAAGTTGTTCGAGATACAAGTTAGATGACTGCCTAAGTCGTTGTAAAGGATTGCCAAGATTAAATTATAATTTTCTTACTCTTTTCTTTTGCAATCGTCTGCCAATCGTTGTAAACTATTGAAACAAAGAAAAACTCTATAAAAAAAATATATCAAAATTACGCATGTAGGTACATCACTGAATCAGTTTAAAGTCTTGTGTTTTTATTATATTGCTTTATATTCTAATATCTGTGAATCTACGATATGTGATAATCATTTTACTTATTACTATAACCAAATTTCAATTCAAGTTTGGTAAAAATTCCTAAATACCGTAGTTTTACACTAAATCAATAATAAAATAAAAATCCCTCACCGCTTATTCTTGAACTTTGCAAACAAAATAAATGCGAACAATTTAGTTTGGCTGATAATAAAATAAAGAGGTATTTTGTTATAAGGACACAATTCAAAAAAGAAAATTGGATACAAAATAACAAACTTTAATAATTTGATGAAGGACGAAGACCTTATTTGATTATATAAATCTCATGTTCATTTTAGTTATTTATCTTCACTAAATTAATAAAAAATAAAGAAATGTCGCTTGAAATTACAAGAAAAAAAAGATTTAAAAAACATTTTAAATGAGTAATATTAGCATAAAACATAGACGTAAACAACTCGGAAAACTAAATTAATATAGCTTTTAGAACTTAAAAAATAGCGTTATATTATATCACTTAAAATATAGAGCCAAGCATTTTGAAAACTTTTCTCATTTTGCATTTGAAAAAATGTTAGTTGTAAATAATAAACTTATATACATTTAGCTTTTCGTATTATTTTTCCTATATACTTCTTTCTCGCATTCCAAAAAAAAAACGTTTCTGTAATTAAAATTTGTTATTTGTTATGTTCTTTTTTCTCATATTCGTAAAAAAACATTTTCGTAATTAATTTTTACCATTTGTCAAATGTGCCATTGATTTAAAATATTTGGATATTATCCAATTAAAACTTGTGTCCTTGTTGTGAATAATGAAAGTTGATTGTCCTTGGAACAAAAAAAAAATCCGTCTTTAAAACAAATATCCACTAAAGTAAAATAACCGCGCCAACCAATTACAGATTATTCTAGTTTAACTTATGAGTAAACCAATCCGATCAAAGTAGACTGGTTTATTTTGGTCTAAGAGGTCGCCGACCCGTTTAGGGGTGGGAAGCTCAGATAAACAAAGCTTAATATTTGAAAATACATTACCGTTGGAAATGACATGAACACCAGTGACTCATCTGCATAAAACAACAAGATATAATCAATTCTAAAAATTACACGATAATTTAGAAATAAAAAACAAAAGGTTCAAAATAGGAAAGTGAATTTAAGTACACTTAAAGAAAGAAGCTTCAAATCGATTTCTTGATTTCTGAAACCAAGAGAATGAGGCGCCATGGATGGCAGCTCCCTCTTCATCCATTGCAGGTTCTTGATTTTTATTTTTACCCTTTTATTATTTGTTTCGATGTAAACCTACGGCTACCCATTGTAGTTCCCTTCATATTTTACCGTACTCCATGTTCCAATTTATCGGTCTGGAAGTACTTTTATCGTTAGTATCAGCGGAAACGTCTAGTATAATTTTGAGTTCGAGATCCCATCAAAGATGCCTGATAAGAATTTGATTATAGAAAATAAGAAGAAGAAAAAACTAACGACTAATTTGGGGGAAATGGTTTGTGCTTGGTAGCTAGAGTAATTTTCCTTTTTTTTTTTCCTTTCAAATTGACCCAACTTTAATGCATACAATAAGACTCTGAAATCATTGTTTGGTTATAATTCATAAAGATTGGTTAGTTTTCTTGCGTACGCAGATTGTTGCTTATGATGAGTTCTGTATTTACATTGTTGGAGATTTATGAACCCTTTCCGAGTCCAGTTAATCTTCTATACCTCGAATAAAAAGGGATTCTCATAATACGGAAGGAGTAATCAAATAAATGCATTATGTGTATCAAAAGCAGCATAGACATCAAACTTTGCCGTTGACTTGTTCAGTTGAAAAAGTAAACTGAACAAGTCACGGCGCAATCAAGTATGGTTCAGTTATCTGTTAGTTCTAGATAATTTCGTGGCTACTAATCTGAACAGAAGACTGGTTTTTAAAACGACGAAAATATTGTTGTTTTATTATGAAAATGGGTTAAAATGGCAAAAACTTTCTCTTTTAATTATTTTTGCAATAAAACAGCAAAGTCTTTGCCGTTTTATTTGTTGGTGATTTTTAAAACTAGTTTCGTGGTTGGTTTCTCTCTTTTGGATGCAAAGCTCGTTTGCTCGGTGTAAAAGGAAGAGAGATATAGAGTGACTGAACATGTCTATTGTTGGTAATAGTCTTATGCACGTCTTAAGTAGTTGGCCTATTCATGTATCTGTGATATTATACACATTTTAACTTGTTAGTCTATTCATGTATTGAAAATATTATACACAGATAAACTTTAACAAAAGACCAATTAAAACATTACACTTCAGAGAAAGATCTCTGCTTTTCAGATATTTTTTTTGATAGATGTTCATATATATTTCATAATGTATGTTCTACATCTCCAAAGTTACGCTTGATTTCAAATTATTTTGCTCTGAACTTTAGTGGTTTAGATGAATGTAACAAAAGAGGGGTGACCACGGGCACTCACACACATATCCTTACGTACGTAGAGCACCATTAGTCGTTTCTACATCTCCAAAGTTACGCTTGATTTCAAATTATTTTGCTCTGAACTTTAGTGGTTTAGATGAATGTAACAAAAGAGGGGTGGCCACGGGCACTCACACACATATCCTTACGTACGTAGAGCACCATTAGTCGTTTATAGACATAATAACTAACCATTATTTTTCAATTTATACCGACTGAACACTATTAGCATACGTAAGTAGAGCACTATTAGTCGTTTATCAATTCACGGACATATCATTGTCTGGTAATCATTAAAAAAAATTGGTTGGTTTTCTTGCTTATGCAGATTGTTGCTTACTGGATGTTCTGTACTTGCATTGTTGGAAATTCGTGAACTTTTTCTGAATCCAGTCAATCTTTTATATACTTTAAATAACAAAGGATTCTTGTACTAGAAAAAAGAGCAATCAAATGCATGATAAATCTTGCACCAAAGGGATGCAATCGAAATTATCAAAAAACATTATAGACATCGAAAACTTTGTAATTCAGTTATACACACCTTAACTATAACTAGATGGTCTATTCATGTATCAGGAATAGTACACACATCTTAACTAGTTGATATATTCGTGTATCAAAAGTATTGTACACTTTTAACTCGTTAGTTTTGTTGCATGTCAATGACTAATAACACTTGAATTTTACCATGTACGTTACTCAGATTGTAGGAACGGTGGTGTTTGCTTTCATGGTCATTTCCTTCTACTTATTCCTCGGACCTTTTCTTGGAAACCGTATTGTCGAGAACACAGTACTATCAGTCTTTTCTTTTACTGCATTTTCAGTATTGGTTTTATACATTAGATGTACTTGGATCGATCCATCTGATAAAACAAGCTTAAAGAGGAATAGAGCCACAAAATCTAAAAGCCACCCCAAGCTGAACTACAAGTTCATCGTCTATCAGATTGTGAAGCAGTTTTTCAGAAAAATGGAGCATAAACTACTTAAAGGTTGTATTAAGAAAAAATACATGGAACCATGGAATTCTAGTGTTCAGCATGAACCTCTTCTTCCTTTTCCTCTCATCGTAATGGATGATGCAGTTTCGCCATATATGAAAGATGAGGAAACTACATTTTGCGCTCTTTGTGATTTTGAGGTCAGTATGATATAGATGAAATTTCCTTCAATGTTGAAATATATTTTATATTTAATATTTTATTTTATTTTTAAAAACATAACAATTTTCAGGTTAAATTGCGCAGCAAGCATTGCAGAACTTGTAATAGATGTGTAGATGGGTTCGATCATCATTGCAGGGTATAATTTTTGGAAACATTAAATTTATGCGCGCTTTTAAGTTTAGTTAATTGTTTAGTTATTACCTGCAGTGGCTAAACAATTGCATTGGAAGAAGGAATTATACCACCTTCATCCTTCTAATGATTTTTGTACTGCTAATGGTTAGTAACATATTATAAACTCTATTAAATGGTAGTGATCCACAAAACCTAATTTTGAAATAATGTGCTTTTAATTTTGTAGCTTGCACTCGAATGTGGCACTGCAGTAGCCATCTTTATACGCTGCTTTGCAGACAGTGAAGGAATGTCGAAAGAATTGTTAATGAAACTTCATGTCGAAATGCCTAAAGGAGTTATTCCTGCAATTTCAGTATACTTCTGTATCTTATAAGAAGAATTTGATATTTTTTATGTGTTGAACTTTAGAGACTTAAAACATTTGTTGTAATATTCTTGCAGGCATTTCTGGCACTGTTGACATTATATAGCTGCGCTGCACTAGGGCAGCTTTTCTTTTTTCATGTGGTTCTCATTAGAAAGGTCACCATTGCACATATCATACTAGTGCCTACAAATATTTGCATATCTATAAATTTGCTAACTGTTAAAACTTACATGTAGGGAATGAGAACATATGATTATATATTAGCAATGAGAGAAGAAAACCAATTGACAGATCCTTTTGAGGACTCCGATAGCAACAGCGACAGTGACAGTGATATCAATATATTATCTGATGATGATAGTGATATCGACTCCCCCATAAAGCCCAACTTTATCTTCCGATTCTTCGGTAGAGCCAAGAATATAAATAAGGTAATCATAACATACATACACGTACACACGATTCTTTAGCAAAAAAGTTGAAGAAATAGCTTGTTTGGGAATTTGCTTCTTTTTTTTTTCTTTGTTTTTTTTTTTTTGTAAAAACAAAGCTAGTTAAAAGTAGTTTTAAGTTGTAACTTTTAAGTAACCATGTATAAATAGTAAATAGCTGAAGTGTTTTGGACTTTAAGTTGAAATATCATTTTACTTTAGTTGAAGAGGATGTGAAATAAACAACTAATTTCTACTTATGACTTTCAGAGCCCATTTTAAAACAGCTTATTATATAAGTAGAGAAATAACTTTTTAGTGATTTTATATGCATAGTAGAAATGTAAAAGTGTTTGGGTAAATAAGTCAAAATTGTAACAAAATATAATTATAAAAGCAGAAACATGTCATATGCAAAATATTTGTTACTTGTGATTTATCCACTTTTAAGTTACTTATTTTATCTCATAAGTGGTTGACAAACATATGAATCGTAACTTATATGTAGTTTAAGCTACTTCTCCCATTTCTTTATGTGCAACATGAGTAACTTATAAGTAGTTTAAGCTACTTTAAAGTAGTTGTACCAACATAAAGTTGCATACGTAACTTATAAGTCATTTTCATATTTTACGTAACATTGTGATTGATAGAGTGGTAGAAGGCTATCCGTAACCATTGTAGAAGATTCAACTACAACCAACTCAAACAAGAAGCATGAAATCAGAATAGACCCGGTGAAGCTTTTAAGGATGAGCAAAGAAAAAGCAATAATGGCTGCAGATAGAGCAAGAGAGAAAATGAAGCAGCAGGACTCGGACACAATGATCACTGCTTTGAAACCATTGCCATTAGAGACAAAAATGGGACCTTTAATGAACCAAATGGTATCGTATGGAGAAAAGTTTTCAAGTCCAAGGAGGAGAATTTCAAGTTCTCCATCACCAAAGCAGCAGCAACACAGGAGTAATTTCGACTTGAAGTTGACTCAAGTATCAAGAGAGCTTGACAGTTATATTTCTAGGCAGGTTTTGTGGTCGGTTTTGAACAAGGATGAGGCTTCTCCTTCCTAGGTAGATATTGTTAAATGGTATTTGTATACTTCATATGCTCTCTCTGTATCGGCGGTGTTAGCATAGGTTGGATATCAATGTGTTTATATTGATTCTGTAAACAGATTGTTCTAAAGGAATGCCTCAAGGTATGATATCTTGAAAACATATCTGTTTTGCTACTGCAACATGGTTTCTTTACCAGATGCCATGTCTGTTTTGTTCAGAAGAGTACTTGAAATTAACCGGAGTTGATAAATAGGAAACCTTTCTCAGTGATACAAATAAATAGTCTTGTTGGGTATTATTTTATGTTATTATTTGCGATACTTGTGAAAGTGAACCCAGGAACAACTCGACGACTATACTGAAAGAATAAGAATCATATTATATATTTTATTCCATTTCGATACCTTTTTGAACGATGCTAAATTTCATATAGATTTTCCAATCACATAACGTGTGTGTAGAGAGATGTTAAAAGAATCACGGAAAATGTTAGTGGCACCGCATAAAATGTCTTCCGACCACTATAAAAAAAAATTAAAACAAAATTTGCAGAGCCTTTAGCGCTACCCAATATATAATCTATTTCGTTTAAGGGATTGGTAAGGCAGCGTATTAGGTCGGGTCAGTTAAGGGACTCGGAAGTGAGCGCTAACTGTGCCACCCGCTTGCTTGTTAGATGTTGAGGCCGTCGTGCGATGGCTAAACCTCACTATATTGCTTAGCTGATTGACGATCTCAGCTTGAACCTAATTATTGAGGGGTTTGAAGGTTCTTCTAGATGAACGCGAGTTCCTAGATCATTTTAAAAGTAAAAAATTTCCGTTTAAGATGCACCAAGTAGCAAAACTATGATGTAATGGATCGTGTCCAGTCGTTCATATGAGTCGAGTGTCGACGGGTACCAAGCGGCCGACGGCACTAGCATCAAGTGGGAGTGTGTGCTTGCTCATGGTTTCTTCTAAGTGACAAGCAGTCATGTACGGAGTGACAGATGGATTCTGGCTCGAACTGGAGCGCGCGGGGCTGAGGGTTCTCCGGGATAACACATCGTTTGTCGCTAGAGGATTGCAATGCCTGGCTCGACCTATAGCACATGGCTAGCTCGAGCACTCTTGTAAGATATAGTGATAATGGGTGATACAAGCGACCGACGTCGTTGTTTCAAGAACTTAGCAGATATAAATTGTAAAAGGTGAACTTATATATGTGTCATCCTACCGTGGATAGTCCTAGCATGAACCTAAGCACCGAGGGATTTGAAGGTCCTCTAGATTGACATGGTACAATGAGAAGCTGATAGGTGGTCCCTGTTGAAGGTTCTCCCGGGTGATACGTTGCAATGAGGAGTGGATAGACAGTCCTGGTTTGAACCTAAGCAATGAGGGGCTTGAAGGTTCTTTCATGCGACACGCCGCAACAAGAAGCTAACATGCGGTCTTGGTTTGAACCTGAGCGCTGTGGGGCTTGAAGGTTCTTCAAATGACATACTGCAGTGAGGTGCTAGGCCCGTCTTATTTCCATGCAGGTACACTACAGATGCCGGACTTCGACGTCACTCGTGGTAAGAGCGCTAGTTCCAACAATAGTGTCACGTCCAACATGAAGGACACGTGGCATCACGAGCGAGGGATGAATACCATTTTTGTCGCATATCCGATCATTAATGCGCCTTAATGCGAGGGGGAGATAGCTCTCACCCAAACATGAGGCAATGGACAATCTCAGACAAGGAAATGAATGGTTGGTAATTCTTTCTTGTAGATAGTTGGTCGGACTAGAAGGGAGCAGAGGCTTGTGGAGCACTGAACGACAAAGGTCAATGGTCCCCGAACAAGGTAACAAGCGATAGAATTAGGGATATGCTCCAGGGGAAATTATGTAATTTGTTACATAAATCTAACTCAATAACCAATCTTGTTCGAAATAAATGGTGTTTTCTTTCTATTATATAATTGATATAATGAGTTATATTAATTAATTAATTTAATTAAAAGTACATTTAATAGAAAATACGTAAATGATATGCTTTGTGATGATAGTTACAAGATGTTGTGACCACGAGTAATTTATCATAATGAAATTAAACATACTGTTTTAAATATTCTGAGTCAAGATATATCGAGACTGCATATCGGTGCATCAGTTCAACGCTCTCCAAATGTTAGGCAGCGTATTACTCATGACTGTTATGTGCACTAAGAGGTTACGTATTGATAGTTATTTGATAATTATGGAATAACTCGCTCGATAATTTTCTGTTGGTTATATAACTAAGATGTCACGACCTAGTTTTTCGACCTCCGAAAATCGACATAAATACATCCACAGTATTAAATGCCGAACAATTGAAGGCGGAAATACCCAACCGTAAGAGAAAGAAGAAAGAGGTAGAAGAAGTTATAGAAAACAACATCAGAATCTCACAATCGTAGCGGAACAATATATAATAGATAATAACTGATCTTCATACAAAAAGAACTATTACTGTTTTATACATTACATCATCAGAGTACAACCCCAAACAATAACACAATCCTGGACAGTTATAATAACTTGTCCTCACAAAGCTGAATATACAGAATACCATACACAGCGGAATATAAGTCAGATACGTGATATACGTCTCCGTCATCCAGCTCGTCTCCTGAGCTCCATAGCATCCTATCATGTATCTGTAATACCCGGTCTGACCCGAGCATTATAATAAAATAACACCCGAGTCAGTTTGGAAAACCAGCGTGAGAAAACGCACTCAATCGAATTATTTAAGTTTTCAAAATCCTTTGAAATCAAAGGTATCTCGTAAGACCATGCCACAAATAAACATGCCGGGTTTTTACCATGCGATAACCAAAACATTTTTATCAAATCTGTCCGATATTATAATAGTATCTATAGAAAGTAAAATAGAATATAGCTGAAATGCTTGCATCTCACATTCCAGCATAGTTGGGCACAATCAAAAGCGTACGGGCGCTTATTGGAGATTGAGTTCCATACAATGGCAGGGTTTACTGGGGTACCGCCCGTCATAGTATCTGGTCTAGATCACCGTACCGAGGACCACTCCCGATCCCCTACAATACAAGACCAGCCTACCCCTAACCTGTATAGACCGAATAAGATCACCCCGCGGTTGGGATCAACAACCGCCACACAGCAGAGATCAAGGGACTCTAGACGGGGATGACCTTATCCTAATTGGATGCTACCCACTTAGCCTTGCCGCACCTCTCCTGTTTTAGCCATTTCCGGTTGATGAGGCTTGAGGATATGATTACCTTTTTAGCACACATTCACTTAGAATGCTCATCATCCTCCAATGACGATGGTCTGATAGCATTCGTCCATACAAGTTGCCTTGGGTCTGGACAAATCGAATCACCGTCTTCACCATCTTTACGGTATTTATTCGCTACGTTCAAACTGGATCGAAGTGCTTTTCAGATAATTAAATCTGATCCCGGTCTCTTCGAAACGATCAACGCATTGGCCAATATTGATAGTCGGCTATTTAACTATCAAATAAATAAGCAATCAACCAAATATTTTATTTCTACTAAAAAAACACCCAATCTTATTAAATTTAGATTTCAAATTAATTAATTCACTTTCTCCAAAAATATGCATTTAAAATATTTAAAATAAAGCTACTTAATTTCTTTATTCAAAATAATACTTATGAAATTCTATAATAATTCTCCAAATAAAACTTTAGCCAAAACTACTTTTAAAATAAAACTATTATATAAAGTATAATATTTAATAATTTTCCTTTAGATCATAATACCAATTTACTCCTTAAAAATACCTAATTAATTGATATTTACCTTTAAAAAAAATTAAGACAACTAAAAATAAATTTTCCTAAAACTTTATTTGAAAACACTTTTAAAACTTCTAATTTACTTAAAAAAAATCTTTCTTTGAAAATATACTTAACTTTTCAGAGAAATACATTTCCACTTTAAAAAAACCGGTCTTGTCATTTATAAATCCTCCTCGATTTATCTCCAGTTTAAATTTACGTCCAACTCCGTAAATTTCCTTTCCGACATTTTTTTATAAATAAAACCATAATTTATTTTTAAAACGAATTACCATCTCCTTATAAATTCCCACCGTGAATTTAAAATCTCAAATATCCACCGATATTTTTACTTCACTTTATATTATAAACCTCATTTATAATTTCCAAAAATCTAATCTCCCGTTTATCACTGTTTTAAAAACACTTAATCGATTTCCAAATTCCATTTTAAAGTTTATTTCTTTACCCAAATTACCCCAAACCCGTGAATTTCAAATTTACTTTCCTCTTCTGATTTAAAGTCTTATTTAAATCTGAAACATCAATTCCACACTTTATTTCAAAATTCCCACTTTTTTCCCAACCCTTTTAAATCTTGAATTTAAAAATAAATCCTTTGTATTTAAGATCACTATTGTTTAAGTCCATATTTTTGAAATTCTTTAATTCACATTTATTCACAAACTCTATTTTTTCTCCCATATTCCGGAATTTATTAATTAGGATTTTAAAATCAAATTATTTATTTTTCAAATTCTTTTCTTTTTAATCCATCCAACTTACTATACTTACTTTACTTAAAAATTTCCTTTTTATTTTTTTCAAAAACCCAATTTTATATTTTTTATATTTTAAAATGCCAAAAATATATCCAGCAATCTATAGCACTCAATAACTCCAATTATCAATATAATCTCTCATAGATTATCAAATAAATCATATCACTAAATATGAAAATAAATTTCAACATTTTTGAGGAATCTAGTTGGATCCCTCCAACCTGTTTCCCTGCATCCACAGATGTTAGTATAATATAAAAATACCAATCCCATTTCGAGGGGGATATCGCGGTATATATGGTCATTCGCTATTATGCAGGGCGCATAGGGTCTCATCCGCTATATAATACGAGAATATCAATCACTCCAATACTAATATATATACTATACATATAATATCACATCTAAATGATATAGTTGTCACATTCAATCAATCAACCAATAATTTAAATTTTAACTATTTAAATTAACCAGTAATCCAATTTGAGTGAGATTAACTCACCTTTGACTTTTAATTGCAATCCGATCCAAACCGGCTTGTTTCTCCACGATTTCAGACCTTGTATAAACATTATATGGTTTATTGACATTTGAAATAATCGAGCAGTCAATTACCATTTATTAGTTGAATTTAAACTAATAATTTAATTTTAAACTAATTTGATAAATAATTTTTAGTAACTATACTAATTAAATAAGCTAATTAAACAGGTTAATTACCTTAATACATACTTTAAAAATTAAATAGCAGGTTTACAATCTATATTTAAAATTAAAGATCTAATTTTTATATGAATTCTTCAACATTTAAAATTCCTATATATATTTTCTCCAATTCTTTTCTATATATAGTTTTTCCTGTTTACCTATATATAATACAATTAAAATAGGCATGTGTGTGTATATATATATATATATATATTTATATTATACTTTTTCTTTACTTTATATATACATATACGTAAAAATCTTTAAATTGAAAAAATAAATTGTTTTATATACCTTACCGCTTCGAACACGCTTTCCCTCAGCCGCTTCACCTTCGATCATGACTCGCCTGAGAAATCGAACTCCACTTCCTCGCGAGACCATGAAGCTGATGTCTCCTCTCCTCTGCCACGAGCATCTCCATCCCCTTATCACAGAGTCGCCCACCCGAGCTCCTCAACCCCACGTCCAGATCCCAAGACCCAATGTTGCAACTTCTGCAACGAATGAAACTCCGACCAAGGGCCTACGACACTGCCACCTCAACCACCAAAGTCGCGATGGTAAACCACCAATAGTGCCACCCTCGCGAGATTCCTACTCGGTACCCTTCTATTCTCTACTTTAGAACGAATTCGAACGGTGATACGAAATGGATAGCGACCTCTTAGTGATTTATTCAATTTCGATCGAATTTCGTTTGGAGTTTTAAAGTGGTATATCTGGTTCGAATTCGAATCTTAAATTTAGGGCATGATTTTGGTTGAGTTATTAAAGAACGAACGAAGGTAGAGATAATGAGTTCAATTTTTCGAGCTTTTTTTTTCCGACCATTTCTTTGATTATGAATTTATCTGCTTTGCGTGCGTTTTTAAAAAGGAGAACGGGGGACACGAAGAGATGGTTGCGTGTAGCAGATGAGCTACAGTGCTTTTGAAATAAGAGGGGAAAAAGCTCTGATGGGAAGGAATTTCACCTGAAGGTTGACTAGGGTGTGTGTGTGTATATATATATATATATATATATATATATATATATATGTATGTATATGTATATATTAATTAAATTCAAATTGCCTCGATTTACCAAGCACGAAATTTTGACCTCCTATCGAGGCGTGCCGCTAGATGTTTATAATGTTATATCCCTATTCTGAACGCAATGGAAAAGGTTTCAAGTCCTAATTCGATCGTATGGAGAAGATAGCTTTTTGGACCCAATTATTATATTGAATTTTCGATATAAATTTTAGCGCGTTTGCAAACCGTATGACCACACGACAACTCCAAATGTTACGAAATTTAAAATCCGATAATAATACACTATTATAGATCCAATGGAACTGTCGTCGAATTCCGAGACTGTCCTTGGGAAGGCTATTTTTAAATGTCAATTTAAGCGATATATTTTTAAAACTGAAAAAACCACCTTTCAATTTCAATTTTAAAGCTTTTATTATCTTCAGTATCATCAATATAAATTTTATAAGCTTTGAAATTATTTTTAACAAGCTCAAGATTCCATATTTTACCCAATCCAGTTATTACATTCAATAATTAAATCATCAAATAAATAGTGATATTTGAAGTTCAAATTAAAAGCTAACTTTTAAATATTTAAACTTAATTAAATATTCCAATTTCAAATATCCAAAATTCCGGGTCATTACCTTCCTCCCCCCTTATAAGAATTTCGTCCCCGAAATTGCTAGTTAAGAAGAATGGTCCAAAACCCGTTACCTATTTTCCCAAAGCCAATAGTTTTTAACAATTCCCCAAAACAATCTTTTTATTAAGGACACACTACCACTCTTACCAACTTTCCAAACTCATCCATAGGTTCCAAATAGTATTATCCCCTTAATATTTGAATTATAGTTTAAAACCAAATTTTAAACTATCACAATTTTCTTCAAAATTTCTCACTCCTTAAATTTTTTCAAAAAATTTCACCAACGTCTCCTTTGCGCGGCTAGATCGGAACAACTATAAAATGCCTCTGCGGGCCCTAAATTTCAAAAGAAAACAAAAACCAAGTGGCTAGATCAGAAAATCATCAAATTTCATACGATAATTTAAATACATACCTTTTTGTCGGGCAATCAAATTTATCTTCTGAAATCCAAAAACATCAATTTTTCCTTCGCTTTTAAATATCATTATCCTACTTAGCAATAATATCCAATCACAGAACTCAAAATAATTTTTTTTTCATTTCTTTTCTAAATTTTCAATATCTAGTTCATTCAATCTCGTACGATGTACATATATCATCCGTATGCAATATCAAATTCGATCGCTCACTCGATCACATAATTTCACTTCCGAACTAGTATCGTCCATCCGACTTCCTAGTGCATACTCAAATCTGGTTTCTTGATCAGAAACCATCATTCTCCTTGCATAGCCAACGATAGAGAGTTTCAGGATCAAACAAAAATCCATATCCAGGGTTCGTCATCGAAAAGCGAGTGAAAATCACAATTCGAATCGATGTAAATATCTCGAAATTATGTGCTCGAATCTGTATCAAATCATTATGCGAATAAAATAATATATGTACATCCTACGTATTTATCTCAATTGATTATTAGCTATATCAATTTTCTTTTTATTCATGTTTACTTTGATTTCCATCCACATATTCACAATTATCCCATTTCACAACTTTACTTAACCTTCCTTCAAATATTAACTTAGTATATCTTCCCAATACCAATTTTACTTAAGAATTTCACCATTACTTTCTTGAGTCTATTATAAATATTTTATATAACTTCTTATATTTATTTCACTTCACCCCTTAAGCTTTCTATTCATTTAAGTTAAATTTCAAATCCCATTTGAATTCAATTTACCTTCCCTTCACTAATTTATTTCCAATCAAATTCAATATTGAATTTTTATATTTGATTCACTAATTTATCTCTTTTCTCAATCAAATCTTATTCCCAACTTTTGGTTTTACTTAGCCCAAATCAAACTAATTTTTTCAATCTCACCTTATTCACATAATTCAAATTAAACATCATTTCAAATTTTCAATTTCAATTCTATTTACTTACAAATTAAATTAATTTGTTCATTCAAAAATTTATTTTCAACTATTAAATTTTATTTCAATACTTTTATTTTACTTAGCCTACGTAGGATTATTTCCTTAAAGTTTACTTTATTTAACTTAATTCGGTTACATTCCAATTCAATTCAAATTTAAATCTCTATAAGTTTTTCACTTATTTACATTCCATTCACCAATCTCTTTAATTTACTTCATTTAATTGGCTTACCTTTCTAACTTATTATACTTACTTTAATTCAACTCTTCTTCAAGTAGAATTTTATTCTAACAAATTTCAAATTTTATAAGTTCCCAAACTTATTTGTATTCCATAAACATTTTTAAATAAGATTCTAGAGTTTTTAAACAATTTCTCAACATTTCAAAATCACCTTTGGAATCAGCTATATCCGAAATCCGTTGGCATATCAAATTATTCTTTGAATTCAACACCACACCCAACTTTTGCAAACAAACTCCAATTCACGATATTCAGGTAGCAATTCCTCCCATGAAACTCCAAAATGAACTCCGTTGATGTCACGATCATCATCGGAATTATTTTCTAACGACCGAAGTGAGTTAAGTGCTTTTACTCTTTAAAAACATTTTCAAGTATTTTTAATTCTAAATCTCACCAGATTTCATATCCAATTCACAAATATTTCCCAAATAATATCACTATTATTTCTCCAAAGCCTTTGAAAATCATTTTCAAACTCAAAGGGAATAAATTTCCCAAATTTCGAATTCCAAATCCTTTCAATCTATATTCAAATATCATTCTGGAATTTTATCTCATTTCAATTATAAATCACATTTATAATTCACATTTATCAACTCCATTTTGTCGTATGGGTTAATTTCTTAACTTTGGTTATAACGTTATTTTCTTATTTCAATTTCCACACAAAAATGATAATAATTTAATATTATCACTTCCTAACGAACAAGCAACCATATATAAATACAATAATTTATGAAAATTATTCCTTTTATATATAAAAATAATTGAGGTAAAATTATTTCATTCACCCCATTTTAAACAACACTATGTCAAATTGTTCTATTCAAGTGTTTAGAGATCCCTATCAATAACATTAATTACTCGTATTGACCAGAACCCATAAGCCGCTCAACAAACCAATCAACACAATATAAAACAGTTTTATATTCACTAACAAATACGCGCTCATATTTATTGATATACTCAAATTCATTCTAAGGCACTGCTGACCCTATCTCTAATGAGTAATCCCTACCAGAGCCAAGATTCTCACTTAACCTTCAGCTCTGATACAAAAATGTCACGATCTAGTTTTTCGACCCTCGAAAATCGACATAAATATGTCCACGGTATTAAATGTCAAATAATCAAATTCCGGAAGTACCCGACCATATGGGAAAGAAGAAAGAGGTAGAAGAAGAAATAGAAAACAACATTAGAATCTCATAATCTCTACGGAACAATATATAATAGATAACAACTGATCTTTATACGAAAAGAACTATTACTGTTTTATACATTACATATTCAGAGTACAACACCAAATAATAACACAATACTGGACAGTTATAATAACTTGTCCTCACAAAGCTGAATATACAGCATACCATACATAGCGGAATATAAGTCTAATACGTGATATACGTCTCCGTCATCCAGCTCGTCTCCTGAGCTCCATAACATCATATCATGTATCTGTAATACTCGGTCTGACCCGAGCATTCTAATAAAATAACACCCGAGCCAGTCTGAAAAACCAGCGTGAGAAAACACACTCAATTTAATTATTAAAGTTTTTAAAATCCTTCGAAATCAAAGGTATCTCGTAAGACCAAGCCACAAATAAACATGCTGGGTTTTTACCTTACGAGAACTAAAACATTTTTATCAAATATGTCTGATATTATAATAATGTTTATAGAAAGTAAAATAGAATATAGTTGAAATACTTGCATCTCACATTCCAGCATGGTTGGGCACAATCAAAACTGTAGGGGCGCTTATTGGAGATTGGATTCCAAACAATGACAGGGGTATTGGGGTACCGCCTGTCACAGTACTTGATCTAGATCAACGTACCGAGGACCACTACCAATCCCCTACAACACAAGACCGGCCTACCACTAACCTGGATAGACCGAATAAGATCACCCCGCGGTTGGGATCAGCAACCGCCACACAGCCGAGATCGAGGGACCCTAGACAGGGATGACCTTACCCTAATTGGGTGCTATCCACTTAGCCTTGCAGCACCCCCTTGTTTTAGCCATTCTCGATTGATGAGGCTTGAGGCTACGATTACCTTTTTAGCACATATTCACTTCGAATGCTCATTGTCCTCCAATGACGATGGTCTAATAGCATTCACCCATACAAGTTGCTCTGGACCTGGACAAACCGAATCACCATCTTCATCATCTTCACGGTATTCATTCACTACATTCAAACCGGATCGAAGTGGTTTTCGAATAATTAAATCTAATTCCGGTCTCTTCGAAACGATCAACGCATTGGCCAATATTGATATTCGGTTATTTAACTATAAAATAAACAATCAATTAACCAAATATTTTATTTCTACTGAAAAAAACACCCAGTCTTATTAAATTTAGATTTCAAATAAATTAGTTCACTTTATCCAAAAATATACACTTAAAATATTTAAAATAAGGTACTTAATTTCTTTATACAAAATAATACTTATGAAGTTCCATAATAATTCTCCAACTAAAACTATAGCCAAAACTACTTTTAAAATAAAACTATTATATGAAGTATAAATATTTAATAATTTTCCTTTAAATCATAATACCAATTTACTCTTTAAAAATACTTAAATTAGTTGATATTTACCTTTAAAAAAATTGAGACAACTAAAAAAGAATTTTCCTAAAACATTCTTTTAAAACACTTTTAAAACTTCTAATTTACTTAAAAAAATATTTCTTTGAAAAAATACTTATCTTTTCAAAGAAATACATTTCCACTTTAATAAAACCAGTCTTGTCATTTATAAATCCTCCTCGATTTATCTCCATTTTAAACTTACATTCCAACTCCGTAAATTTTCTTTCCCACGTTGTTTTAGAAATAAAACCACTATTTATTTTTAAAATGAATTACCATCTCCTTATAAATTCCCACCGTGAATTTAAAATCTGAAATATCCACTGATATTTTTACTTCACTTTATATTATAAACCTCATTTATACTTTCCAAAAATCTAATCTCCCATTTATCATTGCTTCAAAAATACTTAATCGATTTCCAAATTGGTTTACCTGAATTTGATTCCATTTTAAAGTTTATTTCTTGATTACCTAAATTACCCCAAACCCCTTAATTTCAAATTTACTTTCCTCTTCTGATTTAAAGTCTTATTTTAATCTGAAACATCAATTCCACACTTTATTTTAAAATTCCCCTTTTTATTCCAACCCATTAAAATCTTGAATTTGAAAATAAATCCTTTGTATTTATGATCACTTTAATTTCAGTCCTTATTTTTAAAATTCTTTAATTCACATTTATTCACTAACTCTATTTTTTCTCCCATATTCCGTAATTTATCAATTAGGATTTCAAAATCAAATTATTTATTTTCCAAATTCTTTTCTTTTTAATTCATCCAACTTACTATACTTAATTTACTTAAAAATTTCCTTTTTATTTTCTTTCAAAAACCCAATATTTATATTTTTGATGTTTTAAAATGCCAAAAATATATCTAGCAATCCATAGCACTCAATAACTCCAACTATCAATATAATCTATCATAGATTATCAATAAATCATATCACTATATATGAAAATAAATTTCAACATTTTTGAGGAATCCAGTTGGATCCTCCAACCTGTTTCCCTGCATCCACAGATGTTAGCACAATATAAAGTTACCAATCCCACTTCGAGGGGGATATCATGGTATATAGGGTCATCCGCTATTATGCCGGGAGGATAGGGTCTCATCCGCTATATAATACGGAAATATCAATCACTCCAGTAGTAATATATATACTATTATATATAATATCACATCCAACTGATAATAGTTATCACATTCAATGAATCAACCAATAATTTAGATTTTAACTAGTTAAATTAACCAGTAATCTAATTTGAGTGAGATTAACTAACATGACTTTTAATTGCAATTCGATCCAAACCGGCTTGTTTTTATACGATTTTAAACCTTGTATATACATTATATGGTTTATTAACATTTGAAATAATCGAGCAGTCAATTACCATTTATTAATTGAATTTGAACAAATAATTTAATTTTAAACTAATTTTCCTATGATAAATAATTTTTAGTAACTATACTAATTAAATAAGTTAATTAAACAAGTTAATTACCTTAATACATACTTTAAAAATTAAATAGTAGTTTTACAGTCTATATTTAAAATTAAAGATCTAATTTTTATATGAATTCTTCAACGTTTAAAATTCTTATTTTTTTTGAAATCTTTTTTGTATTTAATTTTTCCTATTTACCTATACATAATACAATTAAAATAGGCATGTGTAAAAAAATTTATATTTATATTATAATTTTTCTTTACTGTATATATACATATATATACAAATCTTCGAATCGAAAAAAATAAATTGTTTCATATACCTTACTGCTTCGAACACGCCTTCCCTCAGCCACTTCACCTTTGATCACGACTCGCCTGAGAAATCGAACTCCACTTCCTCGCGAGACCACGAAGCTGATGCCCTCTGCCACGAGCATCTCCATCCCCTTATCACAGAGTCGCCCAGCCGAGCTCCTCAACCCCACATCCAGATCCCAAGACCGATGTCGTGACTTCCGCGACGAATGAAACTCCGACTAAGGGACTACGGCACTACCACCTCAGCCACCAAAGTCACGATGCCAAACCACCTCCCTAACCTCAACGAAACAGTGCCGACCTCGCGAGATTCCTACTCGATACCCTTCTATTCTCTACTTTAGAATGAATTCGAATGGTGATACGAAATGGGTAGCGACCTCTTAATGGTTTATTCGATTTTGATCGAATTTCGTTTGGAGTTTTAAAGTGGTATATATAGTTCGAATTTTAAACTGAGGGCATGATTTTGGTTGAGTTGTTCAAGAACGAACGAAGGCAGAGATAATGAATTCAATTTTCCGAGCTTTCTTTTTTTCCTGTCCATTTCTTTGATTTTGAATTTATCTGCTTTGCGTGCATTTTTAAAAAGGAGAACGGGGGACAAGAAGAGATGGTCGCGTGTAGCAGATGAGCTACAATGCTTCTGAAATGAGAGGGCAAAAAGATCTGATGGGAAGGAATTTCAGCTGAAGGTTGACTAGGGTATATAAATATATGTATTAATTAAATTCAAATTGCCTCAGTTTACCAAACACGAAATTTTAACCTCCCATTGAGGCATGCCGCTAGGCGTTTATAATGTTATACCCTTAATCCAAACGCAATGGAAAAGGTTTCGAGTCCTAAGTCGATCGTATGGAGAAGATAGCTTTTTGGATCCAATTATTATATTGAATTTTCGATATAATTTCTATGCTTCACAAACCGTATGACCACACGATAAATCCAAATGCTATGAAATTTAAAATCCGATAATAATACACTATTACAGATCTAATGGAACTGGTTTCTTCGAATTCCAAGACTGTCCCCCGAAAGGCTATTGTTAAATGTCAATTTAAACGATGAATTTTTAAAACTGAACAAACCACCTTCCAATTTCAATTGTAAAGCTTTTAATATCTTCAGTATCCTCAATATAAATTTTATAAGCCTTCAGATTATTTTTAACAAGCTTAAAACTCAAGATTCCATATTTTACCCAATTTCCAATTATCACATTCAATAATCAAATCATCCAATAAATAGTGATATTTGAAATTCAAGTTAAAAGCTAACTTTTAAATATTTAAACTCAATTAAATATTCCAATTTCAAAATTTTCAAAATTCTGGGTCGTTACATTAGATCAAACAGAAAATATCGATGACAAAATTACAATGTTCTTTTGATTTGAGAATACTGTTGATCATTGATTTGGAAACTCCACTTTGATAATAGTTAACTCATGCGTGGCGTCCATCAAACAGCTATAGTTTGGTCAAACAGAAGCATTGGAAATGAAACTATTCAAGAGAGGATTCGTCTCCTCAATTATATGAGTTCAGTATCATGGTCAAGTGAGGTCAAGTCATACTCAAAGTCTCTGGCCAAAGCAGTTCAATTAATAATAATTGTTATTATTTAACCAATACTTGGTGTTTGGATTATAAAGGTGAATATGGACGATATTGACATTTTGACCATTACAAAATGCGTAAGTCCAAAGAGGTATAGTTTTGATGAAGTGAATTGGTGTAAATGATTGTCACTATCGGGTAACGCTTAAATAATCAAAATTGTATTTTACCAAAAGAATGTGTAAGCGATAAATTCAGCCAAAATGTCATACCACTAGCCAGGTGATGTGTGCATGTTAATATTCAATATATTAATCGCTGATTGAATTACACATTTGAGTCACACAACCGTAGTATCGAATACTCCGAACAAACGACATGATTTAATTAATTTATAATCATTGTAAATTAATTAAACTAATTAATATTTATGAGATATTGAATATCAAATTTTATTTGTTTTGTTTATATATAATTGACGTTTACTAAAGTGCGTAAATAAAAGTTATAAATGTACATATATTGTTTAAATTGGATTTAAATAAAGTAAATGCTAAGTGGGTTTGGGATCACTAGAGGTCCATAATTCCTCCATGTTTGGCCGGCCACTTAAGAGTGAGAGGATAAGTTTGCAATAGTGTTAATAAAGGAAAATGAATAATATAAAGGAGTAACAACCCTGTATTTTGTGATTATTTTAATTGTATATTTTATTTGTGGTAATTGAAATTCTTGATTTAGAAACTTTATTTTATTTATTAAAATGAATAATTTGGTTATTTTGAATATAAATTTTGATTTATATGTGAATTATAATTCCAAACATGAATAAATAGAATATTTTCCAAAAATGTGAATTTTGGTCAATTTGGTCAAAGTTTGACTTTTAAATTTAAAATTTAAGTATTTAAATTTTTTAATTTTATCTTTTGTTATGAAAATAAATTTAATTTCAAGAATACTGCTTTTCATTTCATTGAAATCTGAGTGATATTGTGAAAGTTATGATTTTTACAATATTGTACGTAAATTGATTTATTTAACAAAATTGTTTATTTTATTTTATATAAATAATATTTTTATCTTGTTTTAATTTATGTACATATGTGTAACATGTCATGTCATGTATTTATTTTATTTTTAAAACATTTTATAAGTATAGTTATAATTTTTAAATGTTATTTGTATATTGTTTATGATTTTTTAAATTCTAGTTTCAATTATTAAGCTATTTTCTTATTTTATTTCTTTTTTTTTTTAAAAAGCAAAGAGCTATAAGCTCATATTATTGACTAATATCAAATTACAACTCACACTTACAAACCCAAGGTACAACACTAAAACAACACATACACTACAGGCACTGAAAAACAATACAACACAGCATACAAACACTGAAACAAAAGAAACACAATACAACACAAACACCACAATACTGACTATGCCAAATAATAACTATAGAACTGTTAACAATTACCACCACCCTTATACATAAACATGGATTATAAACTTTCAAGAAACAACTCTAAACCAACAATCAGCTACAACATCAATCTGAAGACAGACTTCAATATTATCACATGCTTGATAACCAGCAATCCTCAAACTTCCACATCAAACAGAGGTTTTAAAATGGAAATCAGGGATTATGCATTTCATCAGTAACAACTTGATTTTATTTCATAAAGAATACTGCCATGTATCATGTTATAGAGTTGAGAAGCATTCTTAACATCAATTCCAAAGATTCTATTATTTCTCTCAGACCACACTGCATGTATTAACTTCTTGAGCAACTTTAGTAGCATAAAAGTCTTACTTGTTTTCCATCTAGTTGCTTTGAAGACATTAAACCATTCAATAGCACTAACAGTAGAAGGTCTATAATATCCACCATTGGACAAAAGCTTAAACCAAATTTGATATACAAAAGAACATTCAAAAAACAGATGAGTATTTGTTTCCTTATCAGCTCTGCATAAAACACAGGTATCTTCTGATATTATACCTAATCCACACAGTTTTTCTTTAGTATTCAATGCATTTGCCATCACCTTCCATAACAGTAAATTCTCTTTAGCACTTCCTCCACATTTCCATATTCTTGCATACCAAGGAAAATATGATCCATCTCCAGATAGATATTTGTATACAAGCTTAATAGAATGTGGCTTTCCTTTATCAGACCAAATAAGGCAATTATCATTGTTGATAATTTGATTATTAGTAATAACATTCCAAAGCTTTCTGAGAAGACCAGAACTAGAGTAAGGTAAAACAATACTATCATCATGGATAAAATCATCAACTATAGCTGTATCAGAGATGCCAGAGTTTCTTCTGAGATTATAATCCACAACAGTACTTAAAATTAAACCCTTCCTAGCCCAAGGGGAATGCCAGAATGAGAGTCCTTTAATTTGTGTATAGTTACATTGCAAAAAGGGGGTAAAAGTTTTCCTAAGCTTAAGAATGCTTCTCCAACTCCAGCTACAATTCTATGGAATATCCATAGTCCAAAAATTCTTATGACCAATCAGGTGATGATTTACCCATTGAGACCATAAGCTTTTATCAGATTGAAATATTTTGTTGAAGTAAACTGATATTGCAGCCTTATTCCAAAGAAAGATGTTAGTTATACCAAGACCACCATTCTTCTTAGTTTCAAACAGTTTGTAAAATGAGATTGGAATTAGTTTCTTGGAAAAAGGGTCTCCATGCCATAGAAACTTATTAAGAGCACTAGAAATCATTTCAATCAGTTTAACAGGAAGAATGTAATGCCTTGTCCAGTAGTTAGTCATGGCAACAACAATAGATTGAATAATTGTTAATCTACCGGCTTGAGAAAGTTTATCAATGGGCCAAACAGTAAGCTTTCCTATGATCTTCTCAAAAAGAGGTAAGCAATTATGCTTTGTAATTCTTGAACTCAATATTGGTAAACCCAAATAAAAGGAATTCTTTGGTAATTCAAGCAATCCAGAAAAATCAATGATATCTTTCTTCTGAGAAGAATTTAAGCCAGCAATGTAGATATTTGATTTCTGAAGATTAATTTGTAAACCAGTAATAGAATGGAAAAGATCCAGAGATGAAGTAATAGATTGAATATTTTGGAAAGTGGGTTTTGTGAAGATAATAAGGTCGTCAGCAAAGAGCAAATGAGTGATTAATGGATTATTACATTTAGGATGTAGTTGTAACTTATTGTGAACAACCAGATTTTTCAAAAGAGAATTTAAAAGCTCCATGACTAATATGAACAAGTAAGCAGAAATTGGATCACCCTGTCTTACACCTTGTTTGCCTTTGAAATAACCATACAAACCACCCTCTCTAGTAATAGAATACCAAGGTGATGAAATACATGAATAGATCCATGCCAAAAAAGGTCTGGGGAAATTCATCCTGGACATAATAGCTAAAATAGAAGGCCACGCAATGGAATCAAATGCTTTTTTAATGTCAAGTTTAAGCATGCATCTTGGAGAAATATTTGATCTCTCATATCCATACAATAATTCTTGTGTCAAAAGAATATTATCACTTATTGATCTACCAGATATATAAGCAGCTTGGTTATTTGAGATTATAGAAGGTAAAACAATCTGCAATCTATTTGACAAAATTTTTGAGATTATTTTGTAGATGATATTGCAACAAGATATAGGCCTGAAATCTGACACAGATAATGGATTAATTTTTTTGGGAACCAGAGTGATAGCTGTTGCAGCAAGACAATCAGGGAATTTATTGTGTAGGAAAAAATATTGAATGGCTTTAATAATATCAGATCCAACTATATTCCAACTTTTTTGAACAAAATGAGCATTAAATCCATCAGGTCCTCCACAACTATTAGAATCCAGGCTAAAAACAGCAGATTCAATTTCATTTCGTGATATAGCAGTAATCAAATCATATGATTGAGAAGTAGTAATTGTAGGGAGATTAATATGAAATAGAGGATTAATATCAGGAATGAATACATTGGATGGAGCCAGAATGGATTTGAAGTACTGAATAAAAGCCTCATTGATTCCCTCAGAGGTATTTACCATGTCACCAAACATATTCTTGATCTGATGAATACATTCATGATTCCTTTTTACTTTAATAAAATTGTGATAGTACCTAGTATTTCTATCAGCCTCTTTCTCCATTTTCAAATGAATCTTTTGTCTAAGTGAAGAGATTTCCTTTTGAATAGCATTGTCTAAAGAATTTCTTAATTGTGATTCCAAATGAATTAATGAATTATCAAATGGTCTCTCAGACAACATAGCTTGAATTCTATGAAGCTCATTTCTAATTTTAGTGGAAAGATTAAAATCCTTACCAAAAATGGTAGCAGACCACCTCCTAAGATGAAATTTAAGAGCCTTCAATTTGAAAGTAATATTAGACAGAGGATCCCTTCCAAATTGTAAGTTCCACACCTGATTCAAAATAACAAAATATTCATCTTTCTTCGTCCAAAAATTAAAAAATTTAAAAGAGTGTTTTGAACCATGTATATCAGCGGTTCCACAGTGAAATAATAATGGGCAGTGATCTGACAAAGATGGATTTAAGATATTATAAAAAGAATTTGGCCAAAGTTGAAGAAGAGAAGAGTTTAAGAAAATATGATCAAGCTTACATAAAGTAGGATTACCACTTCTATTATTAGACCATGTAAAGTCAGGACCAATACTTTTTGCAGATATTAGATTAGATTGAATTAGTGCACTGTTTAATGGAGAGATGTCTTTAAGAGATAAAGGGGTGCCACCAAGTTTCTGATTACTAGCATACATGGAATTGAAATCACCACCAATTAGCCATGGAGTAGTATCTGATTTTAAAGAAGGAAGGAAATCAAGAAAATCTTGCCTTAAGGATAAAGAATTATGAGCATAGACAGAAGTAAGATGAAAAGAAACATTTGAAGGCAAGTGCAAACAAAGATAGTGAATAAATTGATCAGAAGCAATTAATCTGGAAACTTTGAAAAAATTTGGATTCCATAAAGTAAGCAATCTTCCATGTTTGGCTTCAAGAAAATTATCATCATATAACCATGATTGGGCAATCAAATTCCTAGCATTCAAAGAGGCATTTGTATCAAGCTTAGTTTCAGATATACACATAATATGTATATTGTTACTAACAATAAGGTTCCTAATGTCAACTTGCTTTGAGGATAAATTAGCCCCTCTAATATTCCAAAAAGCAATATTAATCATTTAGAAGGAAGAGGAGGAAATATAGTGGTAGGATTTTTCCTAGTATGTCTATGATGAGAATTGCTTTTGGATAAAGGTAAGACTTCATGTGGCTTAAAATTTTTGCCTTTATCTAGATCATCAGAATTACTTACAATATTTTTCACAGATTGAGAATCAGAAAGCTCAATAGAAGCAGAGGGTGGAGGTAAGACAATATTATTTGGAGGGGACAAATGAAGATAAGGTGAATCAGTATTAAGTATGGAAGATTTAGTACTAAACTGAGAAGAACAAGAAGATGAAGTGGATGCTGAGGAGATAGGAGGATCAGAAGAAACTAATAAACTGGCAGATAGTGATGATTTTCCATTTGTTTCAGAGATATATGACACATCATTATTAGCAGGAAGATTATTAAGAACAAAAGCAGAAGAGCTAATGGATTGAATTAGAGTAGATTTGGAAGAGAGATCTTCACAGGCACTATTATTATTAGCAATAAGAGAAGTATCATTCAAAACAGCAAAGGAATTATTATTATCAGAAGAACATGAACTATTATTATGAAGTACTACAGATTCAACTTCTTTGCCTTTTTTCAACTGATTGCTAGCATCATTAGTAAAATTATTTCTATCCATTGAAACCACTTTCTTCTGTTTCCAAGCCCCTTTATTCTTTTTATTAACAATTTTCCAATTAGCATCAACTGCACTACCAACCTTAATATCAACTTGATTATTGTCTCCCTTCATACCCACCAAATGATTATTATCATCAGCAGTAACACAATCAACCCTCCCAACACTCTGCTTATTCACAAACTCACAGGATAAAGTATTGTGCCCAAAGACCTTACAATGAGTGCAGATACTAGGTTTCCAGTCATAAGACAATTGTACATCAGGACAGTTACTTCCTAATTGCGGAATATGAATAGAACTAGGTAAATCACAATCAGGAGATATCTCCACAAGAGCTTTAGCGTATTTAAATCTTTGTAATTTTTCAGTGGAACTATCAAAACATATCAATCTACCCACATGACATGCTAGCCAATTAATACCAACTAATGTCCAAAGAATGATGGGTATCCTGTGAAAATGGATCCAAATAGGTACTTTCTTGATCTGAGCTTGCGTTAAACCTATCGATTTTCTTCCTCACTTTATTTCTACTTTTCCTTAAATTATTTATTTATTTTCTTCCTCACTTTATTTTGATTTAAAAGAAAATAGAAATTTCAAGAGTCAAAACCTTTCATTTTCCTTGTGACTTTTCATATACTTGTCTCTTCATTTTCATTTGGCTTTTCATTTTACCTTTTGACCGTATACTTCTATTTGCTTTCGCCGTGCATTCCTCTACCTTTTCACGTGAAACTTCCTTTTCTCCTTATCTAAAACTCACGGCTAAGAAGAAAAGAAAAAAAAAATTAGAAATGGCTTCATTCTTTCTTACCTTTTCTCCTTCTTCTTTTCTATGATTTTGCCTTTGATTCTTTGCAAGCTTGCTCGGCCTAGCCTCTCCACCATCAGCTCCACCATTACCACCACAATCTACAGCAGCTCCTCCTCCTCCTCCTCTGACCAATGCAGTGTCCGTGACTTCTATTTGATGCCATCACCTCAATTTTTTATAAAACCCCTTGAAATTTGCATAAATGACCAAGCCGAGTCAAAAAGTTGAACAAAACCTTTGCCTTTTTGCCTTGTTCATATGAATGCTTCATGTTATCACCTACCCCTTCACATCTCCACTTCTAGCCGTGCCTACATGATGCCAAACCTGAGCTAGCACATCATCGCCGAGCACTATGATCTCCTTGGTCGAGCTTTTGAATGGTTAAAGCAAGGTCTATCTATTTTGTCCTTTGTTGCATTTTAAATTCAGTTTGTTTCAATGTTATTTTGTGTTGAATATATATATATATATATATATATATATATATATATTGTCTTGTTTTATTGTTGAATACAAGATAATATCTTGGCTCTCTCCACTCATTTGAATCAAGTCGTGTTGTGTCATGCCATATCGTGCTTTCTGGAATCTACTCGTGTAGTTTGACTTGCTAACTCCAGCTTGAAAAGGTGAGTCTTTCTCACTCTGACATTTCTACTTATGGAATGGTAAATTAATGACAAGTGTTTAGTAATTAAAATGTTTATGCAAGTTAATGATGATCATATGATATGCTATGCCATGTTATTACCATGTTAACTTTGTTAATTATCACCTGACATATGATATATGACATTATATTGTGACATTGACATTGTTTATATTGTCTATGTATATGATCACACTGCAAGTTCCCTGCTAGAACAGAATCACTATAGGTTGAAATGATACATATCTGAACGGACTTTAGAATAGGAAAAAATCATTATGGGCTGAAATGATAGGCCTAAGCGATTTTTATTTATTTTTATTTGCTTGAGATTGCGGGTTTGAAATGATAGAAACCGGGTTTTTTTTGTAAACTACGGATTAAAATGATATATATCTGTATCACTTGACCTAGGTTAGAAAATTATATACAGACCCCGTGGTATATTTTTAAATGATTTTTATATAGATATGTATTTTTTTTAAAGTATGAATTTTGATTTTAAAAATATATATTTTATGGTTTTGAGAAAGCTAAATATTAGGTTTTGAATTTTTGAATTTAAGTATGTAAGTTTGAAGTAAGTGTGATTTTTGACTTTAAATTTATTTTTAAAATGTAAGTAAATAATGGAAGTTAAATTTAAAGTTTTGAAAAGATATTTGAAGTAATTTGTTAAGTTTTATTTAAATTTATAAGTTAATAAGCAGTGAATTTTGACTTAACAAACGAATTGAGTTTTTAATTGGATATTTAATTGTTATGATAAATCATATGTTAAAATTATTTAAAGGTGAAATTTTGAAGTCTAGAAAATATGATTTATAAGTTTTAAATTGCTAAAATTGAAGTTTTATTGTTTCTGAAAAGTTATAATAAAATCTTAAATTTTATTAACATCATTTCCCAAAGATGCTGTGATCTTATGACAGCATTTTTAAATGCTGCTGTTTTTGAATTTAACTATGATTGAAATAACTAAATATATATTACGGTATTTTATAAATTCCTTTGTTCTTGAACTAAACTATTTTGGAAACTATAAGCTACGATAGCACTTTATAAATGCTGTCGTTGCTATAATTTGACAATGTTTTGAAATGTTATAGATTTTAGCATTGTTTGAGTTATATTTTAAAGTGTTAAATGATTTAACTTTTGGAATTGATTATTTGTGAAATATTATGAGTTTTGAATATATTTTAATATTTAAATTTGAATTTTGGTGGAATTTAAATTGAATTTGAATTTAAATAAGATTTATTTGGTTATGTGTTAAATGGAATGAACTGTAATGAGATAAATGAATTTTTGAATGGAATTTTGAAATGTATTTTGTAATGATATTTGAAATAATAAATGAATGACTTATTTGATTTAAAAATGATATTTTTTAAATTTAAATATTTGAATTTGAATTCAAATAATGATTTAATAATGAGGTTTTGAAAGGACATGATATTTTGATGATTGAAATGGTTTGGAAATGATTTGATCTTTATTTTGATAAAGAATATGAATTTAGAATGATATTTTATATTTATAAATGAATATTTGAATTTTATATTAGTATGAAAGGATATTGAGTTTATTTGTAAATTGAGTTTATTTAAATAATATTGGATTTATGAAATGAATATTTCAAAACTAAGTAATAATGAAGGTAAAATTGAGATATGTGAAATTACAAATTTTATGTAACGATCTCGGATTTTTACATTGTTTAAATTGATAATTATTTTAATTTTTGAATAAAAATTATGAAATTTATTGGTAAAATTAATTGAGTTTCTTCAAATTCGAATAAAAATATGTGTTAATTTATATGAATGAAACTTCAATTTCTTTTGATTGAAGTAATAAATGTTTTAAAAAAAATCATTTGATTTTAAAACTTATATATATGTGAATATATATGTATATGTGTATATATGAGTGGATTTAAATTTATATATATATATATTGAATTTGAATATATATTTTAAGAAAATGTTTAAAAATAATTTGAAATTATAAAGATATATCTATGTAATTTATTTGATATGTATATTTTGCAAAACATGACAAGTTTGTGTATGCAAGACAAAATAATTATGTACAAACAAATAAAGTATAAATGTGAAACAAGTAAACATGTATATGAAAGGCTTGTATAAGAAGATAGTAATATATTTCGAGTATGTAGATTAAAATAAAATAAAAAAGAAGACAAAGAAAATTAATGCAGCACACCACACCATATCATATCAGCCACTAAAACAAGATTATCAGCCACCAAATTGAGAAATATCAGCTTAGTCAAACAAACAAGAAAAATCTTTGGTCTGGTATTGTACAAGCAAAATAATAATCACCCTGTAAACTTCTTTTATTTATATCAACTTCTCATTTTAGTTTCATTCATCAAAAAGCTAAGCAAATCTGAAGTAATACCATCTAAAAACTCAAACAAAAAAATTTAATTTAAAACAGTAACCTAGCTCAATAAATCAAGACAAACCAGAGATCAAAAAGGAAGTTTCAGTAAGCGAAGTTCAAGCTTGTTTCAACATAAAAGAAGCCTGTTCATTTGAAAACCATGGTGAGTAACATATATTTAAAAAAAACTTAAGTATCTGATACAGTTGCAAGTATTTATCTGGAAAATATGTTGTTATAATCTCCAATGTTTATATGATAATATTTTAATGTGTGTATCCTGTATTTATCCTGTATCACTTGAATGTCCCTGTTCTGTTTTTCCCAAACCCAGATTTACAAAATAAATCCCCATCTCTTGATCTAATTACTGTTAGAACTTAAAATATAAACAAAAGTTGTTTGTTTGATCATGAACTAAGTTTTGAAAATTTGTTTAAGTTGAAACAACTTATTAATGTCTCTGGAAAACTGGATAACTGAGCAAAAATCTAAAGTAGTTAGAATTTAAGTTTCTTAATTTACCAATTCAAGTAGGCAATTTGAATTCGTATACTTAAACATGAATTTTAAAGCAAAAATCACAATTTTTAGATCTAAGATGAAAGTGCAGTTTGAGATTGTCTAAATTTCGTTTCTTTGATGGTCTCTGATGATCCATGGGTTTGTGTTGATTGGGATCTTGGCTGGAGGTGCAGGAGTGATTAGTGGTTTTGGGAAAAATATTGGGATGGTGGTCAGATGGTCGTGGTGGCGGCAGTGCGTGTTTGTAGTCTGGAAACCTAGTTTTATCGAGGTTTGGTATTTCGATTTGTACGCCATATATGGTTGATCGAGTGTGGTGTGGTTTTGGGAGGTGGTAGAAGAAGCGTTGACGAGCGAATGGTTGGAGTTGCCGACCTTCTGGTGGTCGAGGGTGCGGCGGCGAGTTGTTTCCAGTTTTTGGTTGAAGGATGTTCCAGTGTTTCCAGGTTTGAGCTTTTTAACTCGAATTCGATTTCGAGAGGTCGACGAAGTTCTGGTGGTCAGAGAAAGGGCGCGTGGGTGGTCATCGACTTGCTCGACTATGCAGCTTCAACAGGAGGTGACGACGGTGCCGTGCACGTGCATCGTGCACGTGCATCGTGCACGAGTTTCTGGTGATTTGGAAATTTGGGTAGTTTGGGACGAAGCAGGGTGGACTCGAGTAACTCGGGTGATTTACTTGAAGTTGTTAAGTGTTGGACTCGAAGTAAATGGAGTATTGGCTCAGGTAGAAATTCTTGTACAGGTTTAAAACAAAACTTTTCTGTTGTTTTTTTTTTGAAAATTTAATTTTAAATTATAAATCAAAGTTTAAACTGAGTTTTGAATCACAGTTTAAAAAAATGAATTCAGGTTAGTTAAAACTTAGTTGTGAATAAATAAAGTTTTGAAATTAAATTGTTTAACGACCTAAAAAGTTTAAGCAATTAAGTGGATTTAAAGGAATTGAATTTTAAAAAAATGAATTGGGATTTTAAATCAAGAATTTTAAATCAAGGTTTTAAAAGCAAGTCTAAATCAAAGTTTAAAGCCAAGTTTAAATCAAATAGCTTTTTAAAGTAATTTGTTTTCAAATAAATATTTGAATTGGATTTTGATAAAGTTCTTTTATAAAAAGGATTTTGAATGAAAAGTTAAATAATTTATTTTAACTTGAATTTGCAAGTTAAAATGTAATGTATTTTAAAGATTAAATTTTAAATAAAAATTTAAGTAACTTAGTTAGAACTTTTCTTATATAGGTTTATAAGTTGATTTTAAAATTTGGTTAATGTGTTAAATATATAATCATTTTGAATCTTAAATTCAAAATGAAATTTGAATCCAAATTTAGAAGTGTAATGTTTTAAATACACTTTAATATTAATGAAGTCATTAATAAAGAAATGGATTGCCTTAGAGATAATTAAGGTATTAAAATGATTTAATGAATAAGATAATTAAGGAATGACTTATTTATTTAATTTATAAATTAATGATTTAGATTAATTTATAATTAGAGATTAATTAGGAAAATAATTAAAGAATTGTTATTAGTTAATGAAGGTCATCAACTAAGACTATTTAAATAATTAATTATTGTGAT
The DNA here is from genome assembly GCA_030765085.1 of Allium cepa. Taxonomy (NCBI): domain Eukaryota; kingdom Viridiplantae; phylum Streptophyta; class Magnoliopsida; order Asparagales; family Amaryllidaceae; genus Allium; species Allium cepa. The sequence goes on along the minus strand of CM060945.1, from coordinate 115,131,660 downwards.
AAATTTTAACAATTAATTAGATTAATTAATGATAATCATTTATGAAATTGTGTAAGTGTAATTACTTTATGAAAGTAATTAAGAAATTAATTGCTCATTGTAATTAATTGAGTTTAATTTGTTTAATTTAAGTTAATAATCAAATATTGTGTACTAGATTGGTATTTCTGTTGTGATTGTGTTAATGTGTGATGTGAATTGCTTTGTGTTGAAATGTGATTTGTGATTTGTTTCTATGTGTATGTGAAAACCCTTTTTTGCCCGTAAACGGCAATTAAATTTCGATGCGACAGGGAGTCGGATTCCAGTTGGTTATCCGAAACCCACATCGAATCATAATGGTAAATCTTTGTGATTGATGGTGTTGCACTATTGTGTGAAACCCCTGGACTACTCCATACACATACAAATATGGATTGCACGTGGAAATTGGTCAAGTCGCAGATTTTTGAAATTGTTTGAATTTCATATTTTTAAATCCAAACGGTTATGGAAATGGATTGGGATTAAAGTAAAAAGTTTTGAAAAGGAATTTCAAAGATAAAATTTATTTTCGAGTAACTTGATTACGCCTTGAAGTTTAAATAATTTGGTTTAAATTTAAATTCAAAATTTGAAACCGAATTCTACGATTTGAAACTAGGGATTAAAGATGTCATACAAGTTATATATGGGTTAAACTATTTGAAAGGTATTGATTTGGGAATTTGAATTTAAATTCAAAGGCTTATACTCGTGCAAATATAATTGGATTCTTCCGAAACGAAAACTATTTGTTTTCAAATAATAAAAGCTTTCACATAAGAAATGAACTTTCAATTGGTGTTAAAAGGATTTCAAGTCTAAAATGAAAATGTTTTTCCAAGCTATGTAAACGGGTTTGAAAGCTATAAGTTCAGTATTTGATTTAAAGATTTAATGAGTTAATCCATTTGAAATGGAAATTGTTTTGAAATCCGTAAATTGATCTTTGTGAAACTGGGAGAACTTTGTGAAATAAATCTTTTTGTTTAAAGATTTGAAATAGTAATTTGTTTAAACCATTTGAAGAGAGGTTTTGGTTTTCTTTGAAGTTGTGACTTAACTGAAATCCCATATCCATATGTTTTTAAATATTACGCTCATTATTCGGTTTAGCCGGGAGAGGATCTTGTGTCATATAACCCATTCCGAAAAATGATACGTCGATATGGATAACATTTGAAGACCGGTGGTGAAGATCAGATATTTTCGAAAATGAAAGGATAACTCGTCGATTGTCTCTGCACCGGCTGATTCCCGGTATAGAGATCTCCATATGTGATGGGAAGTCCAGACGTGATTAGGAATTACCCGGATTTGCAAGGGATTCTTCAGAAGTGCCTTCGGTTCTGTTCGAACCCGGAACAGACTTGTATGGTTGTATGTCTGACACTACACTTTGAGATATAAAGCAGATTTCTTTCAAATACATATATGTTGGTGGCGGAGAATTTATTCTCTTAGCTTAACACCCTTCTCTGAGACGTACGAGCTCAGAGGTTATGTAGTTGAAGGTTACCAGTGATATATTCCTAATTTGGTAGTGTGGCATGCTGAGTGCTGCTGTGTGTTGATGATCATTTGTGATCAAAGCATGGCTTTTGTATAAAGCGTTGCTTTGTGGACGAGACTTCATCAGGACCTCACAATCCGGAAATGGTCGAAACATGAAAGATGCAGCAAGGTTACGAGGGTCGCGCCCTTTAGGGTGTGTTATTCCCTTCTAGAAAAAGGGAGTATCATGGTATGGAGCCCAGATATTTACCTATGTGGTGGCTTCAATCTCATTTACTGTATGGTTGTTGCTTTGTGGTTTAGAGGCGCCTCAGATATAGGTCCCAAAGGACCGGGGGATGGCATGCTCGTGTAGTAGTTACCTAGTTATAGAGGAAACCCGGACTTGTGTTGGAAGAGAGCTGGTTAAGTTCTCGGGACGTCCCGCCAAAGGCGTACCCATGGACAGTAGGAAGTTCCTTTGCCTGACTATTTGTTGGAAATCCAAACAAAACAATACGCGCCCTGTACAGTTTTAGTTGTATAACCTACCATTTACTTATGGTGGCGCCCCACTGTTTAGATGGTAGCTATAGTAGGCATAGTGCGAAATGCCTATGCTGGCTAAGATTAATATTATACTTTCGAAAGGTTTTTTGCACTATGCACTAATAATAATATCAAAAGAATTTGCGTATCAAGCATGTTTGACTATCATAAGGAGAAATCTCCTCCAATTCTGTGTTTGCATTGTGTGTGCGGTGGGAGGCCTTATGGTAGTTTCATTTTCCAAAAAGCATTGCGGATTTTTTTTAATTCTTTTGTTGTTTGTTTTTAAAGATAAACTGTTTTTGTTACTCATACCAGTCCATGACTGACCTGGAGTTTATTGTTCCCTTCCTAAACTCTGGGTGCCCACCATGTACCACACGGGCAGTCTAGAGTTGGGTATTTCAGATAGTCAGGTTTAGTAGATTATCTGGAGTTAGTCCAGTCTTTAGACCATGACCGCACTTGCTTATCTAGGTGAAATGTGATGGTGGACCGAGTTAGCATTGGATTGGAGCTTTTGATTTGGGGATGCATTCTATTAAAGATATTCTTTCCACTGTGTCTTGTATCTCTGATAGTATTGATTTCTATTGTATCATCTGTTGTATCACGTTATATCAGATATTGTATTTGTCATTGTATCAATGTTATATATATATGTATTATTCTTTTCTTCCGTTGTGTTGTACGTAATGATGTGTTATAAGCTCCGGCACGAGTCAAATTTGGACGTTTGGATCTGCGGCACTCAAGTACGAGTGGAGTACGGGTGTCGATTTTTGAACGCTGAAATTTGGATCATGACATTTTGGTATCAGAGCTGAAGGTTGAAACTTTAGCTCAGGAGTATAACACATTAAGTAACTCATTAGAGATAGGGTGAAGTATACCCTAGAATGAATATATCTCTAAGATATCCATTCGAATGCCTCGGTAAATTTCTTGCTATCCGCTGATAGTAAGTATGACTGCAAGAAGAGGACGAGATAGGGGACAGGGGAGTACCACTACAAATGGTCAATACCCTACGACAGTGGAAATAACTTTCTCTATCGATCTCCTTTGATTCGATTTCCAAATTCTTTTGATTGCTTAGCAGCAGCTACAAGAAGAAGTTTCGGTGTGATGGTGGCCCTACGAATCGTTGTAGAAAATCCTTACTTCGTATCTTCATCAGTTTCTTATCAGTTTTTCGATTTAAACTTTAATAAATTGGAAATTTTAAATTGAGTTAGATTGATTAATAAAATATGAGGCTAAATTTAAATTGAATCGATAAAACGATTTCGTTTAAAACCAAATTTGAAATTCTATTGTAATTTCTTAGGTAAATCGAAGTCCGAAGAGGGACAAGTTGGTATATACTTTGGGGTATTCCGACTTGAGTTAGGAATCCATATCTAATATTTGATAATTGTAGAAGATTAAATCCATTTATCTATTGTTTGGGTCTCGATATATTCTACGAATGGTTAGTTATCCTTCGAACTAACCAGTGCCCCTGCATATTTCGTAGACTTGTGACCCGAGTATCCTGTGTACTATTGTATGAGTTTGTTCGCATATTGTCGATATTATGATTTGGTAAGCCAAATGTAGAATTGATATCCAGTTTGACCTAAAAAATTGTTTCTCTATCATTTTGTATCTATCTTTGTTGTTCTCTGCCTGCAAATTTCGGGGACGAAATTTTTTAAAGGGGGAATCTACAACGATCTCGGATTTTTACTAAGTTTAAATTGATAATTAATTTAATTTTTGAATAAAAATTATGAAATTTACTGGTAAAATTAATTGAGCTTCTCCAAATTCGAATAAAAATAAGTGTTAATTTATATGAATGAAACTTCAATTTCTTTTGATTGAAGTAATAAATATTTTAAAAAAAATCATTTAAATTTAAAACTTATATATATGTGAATATATATGTATATGTGTATATATGAGTGGATTTAAATTTCTATATATATATTGAATTTGAATATATAGTTTAAGCAAATGTTTAAAAATAATTTAAAATTATAAAGATATATCTATGTAATTTATTTGATATGTATATTTTGCAAAACATGACAAGTTTGTATATGCAAGGCAAAATAATCATGTACAAACAAATAAAGTATAAATATGAAACAAGTAAACATGTATATGAAAGGCTTGTATAAGAAGATAGTAATATATTTCAAGTATGTAGATTAAAATAAAATAAAAAAGAAGACAAAGAAAATTAATGCAGCACACCACAACATATCGTATCAGCCACTAAACCAAGATTATCAGCCACCAAAGTGAGAAATATCAGCTTAGTCAAACAAACAAGAAAAATCTTTGGTCTGGTATTGTACAAGCAAAATAATAATCACACTGTAAACTTCTTTTATTTATATCAACTTCTCATTTCAGTTTCGTTCATAAAAAAGCTAAGCAAATCTGAAATAATACCATCTAAAAATTCAAACAAACAAAAAATTCAATTTAAAACAATAACCTAGCTCAATAAATCAAGACAAACTAGAGATCAAAAGGGAAGTTTCAGTAAGCAAAGTTCAAGCTTGTTTCAACATAAAAGAAGCTCTGTTCATTTGAAAACCATGGTGAGTAACATATATTTTTTTTTAAAAAAAAACATAAGTATCTGATACAGTTGCAAGTATTTATCTGGAAAATATGTTGTTATAATCTCTAGTGTTTATATGATAATGTTTTAATGTGTGTATCCTGTATTTATCCTGCATCACTTGAATGTCCCCGTTCTGTTTTTTTCCCAAACCCAGTTTTACAAAATAAATCCCCATCTCTTGATCTAATTACTGTTAGAACCTAAAATATAAACAAAAGTTGTTTGTTTGATCATGAACTAAGTTTTGAAAATTTATTTAAGTTGAAACAACTTATTAATGTCTCTGGAAAACAGTATAACTGAGCAAAACTCTAAAGTAGTTAGAATTTAAGTTTCTTAATTTACCAATTCAAGTAGGCAATTTGAATTCGTATACTTAAACATGAAATTTAAAGCAAAAATTACAATTTTTAGATCTAAGATGAAAGAGCAGTTTGAGATTGTCTAAATTTCGTTGCTTTGATGATCTCCGATTATCCACAGGTTTGTGGTGAAAGGGATCTTGGCTGGAGGTGCAGGAGTGATAAGTGGTTCTGGAAAAAATATTGGGATGGTGGTCAGATGGTCGTCGTGGCGGTGGTGCGTGTTTGTAGTCTGGAAACCTAGTTTTATCGAGGTTTGGTATTTCGATTCGTACGCCGTCTATGGTTGATCGAGTGTGGCGTGGTTTTGGGAGGTGGTAGAAGAAGCGTTGACGAGCGAATGGCTGGTGTTGCCGACCTTCTGGTGGTCGAGGGTGCGGCGACGAGTTGTTTCCAGGTTTTGGTTGAAGGATGTTCCAGTGTTTCCAGTTTGAGCTTTTTAACTCGAATTCAATTTCGAGAGGTCGACGAACTTCTGGTGGTCAGAGAAAGGGTGCGTGGGTGGTCTCGACTTGCTCGACGATGCAGCGTCAACAGGAGGTGACGGCGGTGCTGTGCACGTGCATCGTGCACGTGTTTATGGTGATTTGGAAATTTGGGTAGTTTGGGACGAAGCAGGGTGGACTCGAGATTTTCTCGAGTAACTCGAGTGATTTACTCGAAGTAGTTAAGTGTTGGACTTGAAGTAAATGGAGTATTGGCTCGGGTAGAAATTCTTGTACAGGTTTAAAACAAAACTGTTCTGTTGCTTTTCTTGAAAATTTAATTTTAAATTATAAATCAAAGTTTAAACTGAGTTTTGAATCACAGTTTAAAAAAATGAATTCAGGTTAGTTAAAACATAGCTGTGAATAAATAAAGTTTTGAAATTAAATTGTTTAATGACCTAAAAAGTTTAAGCAATTAGGTGGATTTAAAGGAATTGAATTAAAAAAATGAATTGGGATTTTAAATCAAGAATTTAAAATCTAGGTTTTAAAAGCAAGTTTAAATCAAAGTTTAAAGCCAAGTTTAAATCAAATAGCTTTTTAATGTAATTTGTTTTCAAATAAATATTTGAATTGGATTTTGATAAAGTTCTCTTATAAAAAGGATTTTGAATGAAAAGTTAAATAATTTGTTTTAACTTGAATTTGCAAGTTAAAATGTAATGTATTTTAAAGCTTAAATTTTAAATAAAAATTTAAGTAATTTAGTTAGAACTTTTCTTATATAGGTTTATAAGTTGATTTTAAAATTTGGTTAATGTGTTAAATATATAATCATTTTGAATCTTAAATTCAAAATGAAATTTGAATCTAAATTTAGAAGTGTAATGTTTAAATACACTTTAATATTAATGAAGTCATTAATAAAGAAGTGGATTACCTTAGAGATAATTAAGGTATTCAAATGATTTAATGAATAAGATAATTAATGAATGACTTATTTATTTAATTTATAAATTAATGATTTAGATTAATTTATAATTAGAGATTAATTAGGAAAGTAATTTAAGAATTATTATTAGTTAATAAAGGTCATCAACTAAGACTATTTAAATAATTAATTAATGTGATAAATTTTAACAATTAATTAGATTAATTAATGATAATCATTTATGAAATTGTATAAGTGTAATTACTTTATGAAAGTAATTAAGAAATTAATTGCTCATTGTAATTAATTGAGTTTAATTTGTTTAATTTAAGTTAATTGTCAAATATTGTGTACTGGATTAGTATTTCTGTTGTGATTGTGTTACTCTGTGATGTGAATTGCTTTGTGCTGAACTGTGATTTGTGATTTGTTTCTATGTGTATGTGAAAACCCTTTTCTGCCCGTAAGCGGCATTTAAATTTTGATGCGACAGGGAGTCGGATTCCAGTTGGTTATCCGAAACCCACATCGAATCGTAATGGTAAATCTTTGTGATCGATGATGTTGCACTTGTGTGAAACCCCTGGACTACACCATACACACAGAAATATGGATTGCACGTGGAAATTGGTTAAGTCGCAGATTTTTGAAATAGTTTGAATTTCAAATTTTTAAATCCAAACAGTTATGGAAATGGATTGGGATTAAAGTAAAAAGTTTTGAAAAGGAATTTCAAAGATAAAATCTATTTTTGAGTAACATGATTACGCCTTGAAGTTTAAATAATTTGGTTTAAATTTAAATTCAAAACTTGAAACTGAATTCTACGATTTGAAACTAGAGATTAAAGATGTCATACAAATTATATATGGGTTAAACCATTTTAAAGGTATTGATTTGGGAATTTGAATTTAAATTCAAAGGCTTTAACTCGTGCAAATATAATTGGAAGCTATGTAAACGTGTTTGAAAGCTATAAGTTAAATCTTTGATTTAAAGATTTAATGAGTTAATCCATTTGAAATGGAAATTTTTTTGAAATCCGTAAATTGATCTTTGTGAAACTGGGTGTACTTTGTGAAATAAATCTTTTTGTTTAAAGATTTGAAACGGTAATTTGTTTAAACCATTTGAAGAGAGGTTTTGGTTTTTCTTTGAAGTTGTGACTTAACTAAAATCCCGTATCCATGTGATTTTAAATATTACGCTCATTATTCAGTTTAGTCGGGAGAGGACCTTGTGTCATATAACCCATTCCGAATAATGATACATCGATATGGATAGCATTTGAAGACCGAATATTTCCGAAAATGAAAGGATAACTCGTCGATTGTCTCTGCACCGGCTGATCCCTGGGATAGAGATCTCCATATATGATGGGAAGTCCGGACGTGATTATGAATTATCTGGATTTACAAGGGCTTCTTCGGAAGTGCCTTCGGTTCTGTTCGAACCCGGAACAGACTTGTATGGTTGTATATCTGACACTACACTTTGAGATATAAAGCAGATTTCTTTCAAATACATATCTGTTGGTGGCGGAGAATTTATTCTCTTAGCTTAACACCCTTCTTTGAGACGTACGAGCTCAGAAGTTGTGTAGTTGAAGGTTATCAGTGATATACTCCCAATTTGGTAGTGTGGCATGTTGAGTGCTGCTGTGTGTTGATGATCATTTGTGATCAAAGCATGGCTTTTGTATAAAGCGTAGCTTTGTGGACGAGACTGCATCTGGACCTCATAACCCGGAAATGGTCGAAATAGGAAAGATGAGGCAAGGTTATGAGGGTCGCGCCCTTTAGGGTGTGTTATTCCCTTCTGGGAAAAGGGAGTATCATGGTATGGAGCCCAGATATTTACCTATGTAGTGGCTTCAATCTCATTTACTGTACGGTTGTTGCTTTGTGGTTTAGAGGCGCCTCGGATTAAGGCCCCAAAGGAACGAGGGATGGCGTGCTTGTGTAGTAGTTACCTAGTTACAGAGGAAACCCGGCCTTGTGTTGGCAGAGAGCTGGTTAAGTTCTCGGGATGTCCCGCAAGAGGCGTACCCATAGACGGTAGGAAGTTCCTTAGCCTGACCATTTGTTGGAAATCCAAACAAAACAATACGCGCCCTGTACGGTTTTAGTTGTATAACCTTCCATTTACTTATAATGGCGCCACACTGTTTAGATGGTAGCTATAGTAGGCATAGTGCGAAATTCCTATGCTGGCTAAGATTAATATTATACTTTCAAAAGTTTTTCTGCACTATGCACTAATAATAATAATATCAAAAGAATTTGCGTATCAAGCATGTTTGACTATCATAAGGAGAAATCTCCTTCAATTCTGCGTTTGCATTGTGTGTGCGGTGGGAGGCCTTATGGTAGTTTCATTTTCCAAAAAGCATTGCAGATTATTTTTTAAATTCTTTTGTTGTTTGTTTCAAAAGATAAACTATTTTTGTTACTCATACCAGTCCCATGACTGACCTGGAGTTTATTGTTCCCTTCCTAAACTCTGGGTGCCCACCATTTTCCACATAGGCAGTCTAGAGTTGGGTTTTTTAGATAGTCGGGTTTAGTAGATTATCTGGAGTTAGTCCAGTCTTTGGACCACATCCGCACTTGCTTATCTAGGTGTAACGTGATGGTGGATCGAGTTAGCTTTGGATTGGAGCATTTGATTTAGGGATGCATTCTATTGAAGATATTCTTTCCGCTGTGTCTTGTATCTCTGATAGTATTGATATCTATTGTACCATCTGCTGTATCACATTATATCAGATATTGTATCTGTCATTGTATCAATGTTATAAATATATATATATATATATATATATATATATGTATGTATTATTCTTTTCTTCCGTTGTGTTGTAATTAATGATGTGTTATAAGCTCCGGCACGAGTCTAATTTGGACGTTTGGATGTACGACACTCAAGTACGAGTGGAGTAGGGGTGTCGATTTTCGAACACTGAAATTTGGATCGTGACATTTTAGATTTGAAATGTGGGATATTAAAGCTTTGAAATATATTAAAAATTGAATAGTTTATGTTTTGGATCAAATCTATATTTGAAATTTATTAGATTTGAAATGGTTTGTTGGAAAACTGAATTGAATTGAAACCGATGGTTTAAATTGAATTAAATTGGAAATTTGAAGATTTGGGTTTAATTGAATGAATTTGTGAAATGTAAAGAATTAAAGGAATGTTTCATGATTTCAAATGTATGATTTCGAAATGTTATGATTTTCAAAGTGTAATGATTTCAAGTATTTTGGTTTCGAAAGAGTTATAACTTTGAAAGTGTTATGATTTTGAAAGTGAATATATGTTTGAAACGTAAGTGACATCGTATTGATTTGGTTGTAGTTTTGAAATAAAATATAGTTTTGGTTTTGAAGTACAAACTATTTTGAAAGGGATATAGTTTTGAAATGAAATGATTTGATTTTGAAGTATGAATTTTTTTGAAATAACCACGGCGTTATAATAACGATTGGTTGTTAAAGAGACCGGATCAGAAGTTGTCATACACTCTGCCAACTCCGAAAACCACTTTAACAACCGTGTACGTAGTGGAGATTCCAGAATGAAGTAGGATGGTGGCGACGTTGTTGAGGTATATTACGTGGGCCCGACTCCCGTGAATTGGCTTAAGGTGGCTAAAACATGAGCGATCTTGGGCCAAAAAGTGTAGCTCCTCTGGTCGGACGCACTTCTTCGATACTATACTCTTACTTGTGGTTGATTTGATGGCCATCCTCCGATTTTGATTGAGAGTGTGTTCCGAGGTGGGCGTAGTGGCCGCTACGTTACTGCCAGCCCATGTGCGTAATTTGTATATCTACCCTGGCATTGCTTTGTGTGCCATGTCACCTACCATAGCGAGTCTTACTACGAGTTTGTTTTTCTCCCGTAGCCCATGGAGTATTTAGGGTAGTCTTCCGATCTGATGATATGCTGATACTGGATGGACTACTGGGACTATTACGTGTTACCCTTCAACGCTATTTAAAGTAAGTTTATTTTACTGTAGACACTATTATAATAGTGCAATATTACTACATAGTAAGTAGTTTAATGGATCCTTAAAGGATGGGCAGTCACAAGCATCCTTTAAGTTACTGATGCATTTTTGTTACTGTTCAATTGAGTTGATTTACGGTTCATAAGTATTTATGTCTTGACTCGAGTGTTTTATGTTTTGCTTTATGCTCGAGTCAGACTGAGTGATTAGCATTCAAGACTCACCTTCAGAGTTGGAGCATTGCTTGAAATCCAGCCATCTATCTTGCTTTCAGTATCCAATGATTTCAGTGATGTGTTCTGATTTGTACCTGATATATCTTGTTACTTTTCTGTTGTATCTTGTTTAACTCTGATGTATCTTATTTTTTATAGTAGCTTCATGAACTACTATCTATTTTAATTCCGCTGCATTATTAGTTACTCTGTGTCTGTGATCTATGGCTATTTATTTACTGAATATTCTGAGATTTGCCATATTTTATTTACAATACGGTATTTTGAGCAATTCAAGTCCGAGATGTGCGGATGCGAATGGTTAAAAATATCGGATCGTTACATGTGGTATCAGAGCTTTGGTATCCCTAGGCAAAACTTAGCATATATGGTAAATGTATTTGCCGAATCACTTTCGTACAAGTTTGAATCTCTTCCTTTTTGACTCAATTCCTTTGAATTTTGGAACGTTCCCTACGGTTCCAAAATCCATTCGTGTCCCTCACTATTTGGCTTCTTTTGATTCTGGAGTATCCCATAACTCCACTTCGAATGATCTTTATAATGATTCGGCGGTCCCGCCAATCTCAAATTGATTTGTAAAGGGGTGAAACTCCTTTACAACAGCATCGATTCACCAAAGATTTTATATCCTCGGTTTTTATGCTAGTAACTCTTATAATTCCGAACTCTATCTCTTGAGACCGAATGTTGATTTACCCCAGAAATCCACATCGATCTTATTCTTTAAATCACGGTTGACCCGGTTAAGGTTGCTCACGATTTATGTAAGCTTCTCCATCTTCCTATTCTGTTGTTTAATCATCTCTTCTTTGTTTCCAACTTATCTTCAAATCATTTTTGAAGTGTATTTGTAAACTAATATTTAAAATGTTTTATATATTGTGTTGTTTGAGTTGTTGACGTTGATTTGAGTTTTCGATCGATTTGCCTGACTAATGCTATCGGTAGGATTTCCAAAACACTTGAACAAAGCAAACTGACAAAATATGTTTTTTTTTTCAAATTTAGTAATGAAATAAATTTTGTAAATATATTATAAATCTTTTTCTGGATTTTATTGAATTGATTGTTAAGAAATAATACTTGATTTTATATATCATTATCTCTAGTTTCATATATAAATAATTGAACTATAAATATGGTTATAAATTTATTTGTAAATGTAAAATGAATTTAAAAACAATAATTTGAGAATTTAATTTCCGATGGATTTCAAACCTTGTATTTAAAGTTTTAAAGGATATACTATTTAAAGTATTTCGAATAGAAATTTGTTTCCAAAGAATTTTAAGTTTAAAAATTAGTGCTATCCTCTTTGTCGTTGGAAAATAACTTCGATGATGACTACAACATCATCGATATTCATTTTCGAGTTTCGAAGTGAAGAGACCGTTATGTAGTCTTGCTATAGTTTTGTTTTGGGAATTTAATTGATTTGAATTTCTAAAATAAGACTGGATTTATAACATATACTGATATATGATTTAAATTTGAATGGATATATATATATATATATATAGTATATGTGCATTTATTTATCTCTAAATAGTTTAGATTTTAATGGAAATTTAATTCCTAAATTTTATCTTGAAAGATAATTTCAAGTATAATTTCAAGATTTGGATAAATATTCAAGCTTGAAATGATTAAATTGGAAAGTTTTATTTGTATTATACACAATTCCATTCCAATATAACTTACCTAAATTATACAGAAGTTGAATATGTAATTGGATAATATACAATATAAAAAGGATTTTTTAAAATAAAATTTGAGTGGTTGTAATAAATGTTATACACTTAAATTTTAGTTATAAAAAGATTTGCAGAGGTAAATAAGAAAAGGGTAATGGAATAATTTACAATATAAAATGATGTTAAAGGAACTAAGAATAAAATTTAAAGCAGTTATAATAATTGTAAACATATATACATAATATAGGTGATAAAAATATATTGAGAGGTATAAATTTAATTATAATCAGGAACAAAGAAGAATTAATTTCATTGAGTACATTATGAGTATAATGAAAGATTTTTCAAATCCATGATTTTAGAGATTGTTTATTTAAGATAATTTGATGATAAGATAATGAAATTAGAGATGATTAAGATTTATTTCACTTATGTAAAAGTAATTTTCAATTTAAGTTGAAATTTTAAGGGTTTCAAATCTATTATTTTATTTTTCAAATTATCTTTTAGTTGTCCTTATTTCCCTTATGTTGTTACCGAATGGGAAGGCTATTGCTTATACTAGTCTGTTTAGAAACCTTTCTATAATCTTTGGTACTCATTTTTGAATCTGAGCACTGCTTGCCATCCACAGACCATCGGTCAAGTGGTAAGGGTGAATCCGATTCTAGAAGATCTTTTTCATGCTTGTGTCTTGATTCTGGAGGATCTTGGAAAGATCATCTCCACCTTGTTAAATTTACCTATAACAACAGTTATCAGGTATAATTTCAGTCTTCTTGTAATCTTGTCTTACTCGTACCTCATTTCTTTTCGGGGACAAAAAGTTGAGTGGGAGAGAGTGTAACAACCCTGTATTTTGTGATTATTTTAATTGCATATTTTATTTATTATAATTGAAATTCTTGATTTAAAAACTTTATTTTATTTATTAAAATGAATAATTTTGTTATTTTAAATATAAATTTTGATTTTTATGTGAATTATAATTCCAAACATGAATAAATATAATATTTTCCAAAAAATGTGAATTTTGGTCAATTTGGTCAAATTTTGACATTTAAATTTAAAATTTAAATATTTTAATTTTATCGTCTGTTATGAAAATAAATTAAATTTCAAGAATACTACTTTTCGTTTCGTTGAAATCTGATTAATATTGTGAAAGTTATGCTTTCTACAATATTGTATGTAAATTGATTTATTTAACAATATTGTTTATTTTACTTTATATAAATAATATTTTTATCTTGTTCTAATTAGTGTATATATGTGTAACATGTTATGTTATGTATTTATTTTATTTTTAAAACATTTTACAAGTATAGTTATAATTTTCAAATGTTATTTGTATATTGTTTACAATTTTTTAAATTCTAGTTTCAATTATTAAGCTATTTTCTAATTTTATTTCTACTTTTCCTTAAATTATTTATTTATTTTCTTTTTCACTTTATTTTTTTCAGCTTTTTATTTACTGATTTATTTTAGTTTATTTTGATTTAAAAGAAAATAGAAATTTCAAGAGTCAAAACCTTTCATTTTCCTTGTGACTTTTCATATACTCGTCTCTTCATTTTCGTTTGGCTTTTCATTTTATCTTTGAACCGTACACTTCTATTTGCTTTTGCCGTGTATTCCTCTACCTTGTCACGTGAAACTTCCTTTTCTCCTCATCTAAAACTCATGGCTAAGAAGAAAAGAAAGAAAAAAAAAATTAGAAACGGCTTCATTCTTTCTTACTTTTTCTCCTTCTTCTTTTCTATGATTTTGCCTTTGATTCTTTGCAAGCTTGCTCGGCCTAGCCTCTCCACCATCAGCTTCACCATCACCACCACAATCTACAGCAGCTCCTCCTCCTTCGACCAAGGCAGTGGTCGTGACTTCTATTTGATGCCATCACCTCAAATTTGCATGAAACCCTTTGAAATTGCCTAGCCCTTTACCATCCCCTTCATATATCACTTCGGTCACCCCATAGCCACCACCACCAGCTGCTACTTCACCTCTGGTTGCCCCTTCACTACTGTCCAGATCATACCTGACATGATTCCCTTATGGCCGAGCCAAGCAATGACCAAGCCGAGCCAAAAAGTTGAACAAAACCCTTGCCTTTTTGCCTTGTTCTTATGAATGCTTCATGTTATCACCTACCCCTTCACATCTCAACTTCTAGCCGTGCCTACATGATGCCAAACCTGAGCTAGCACATCATGGCCGAGTAATATGGTCCCCTTGGTCGAGATTTTGAATGGTTAAAGCAAGGTCTATCTATTTTGTCCTTTGTTGCATTTTAAATTCAATTTGTTTCAATGTTATTTTGTGTTGAATATTTATACATATATTGTCTTGTCTTGTTTTATTGTTGAATACAAGATAATATCTTGGCTCTCTCCACTCATTTGAATCAAGTCGTGCTGTGTCGTGCCATATCGTGCTTTCTGGAATCTAGTCGTGTAGTTTGATTTGCTAACTCCAGCTTGAATATGTGAGTCTTTCTCACTCTGACATTTCTACTTATGAAATGGTAAATTGATGACAAGTGTTTAGTAATTAAAATGTTTATGCAAGTTAATGATGATCATATGATATGCTATGCCATGTTATTACCATGTTAATTTTGTTAATTGTCACCTGACATATGATATATGACATTATATTGTGACATTGACATTGTTTATATTGTCAATGTACATGATCACACTGCAAGTTCCCTGTTAGAATAGAATCACTATAGGTTGAAATGATACATACCCGAACGGACTTTAGAATAGGAAAAAATCATTATGGGCTGAAATGATAGGCCTGAGCGATTTTTATTTACTTGGGATTTTGAGTTTGAAATGATAGAACTCGGGTTTTCTTTGTAAACTACGGATTGAAATGATATATATCTGTATCACTTGACCTTGGTTCGAAAATTATATACAGACCCCGTGGTATATTTTTAAATGATTTTTATATAGATATGTATTTTTTTAAAGTACGAATTTTGAGTTTAAAAATATATATTTTATGGTATTGAGAAAGCTAAATATTAACTTTTGAATTTTTGAATTTAAGTATGTAAATTTGAAGTAAGTGTGAATTTTGACTTTAAATTTATTTTTAAAATGTAAGTAAATAATGGAAGTTAAATTTGAAGTAATTTGTTAAATTTTATTTAAAATTATAAGTTAATAAGCAGTGAATTTTGACTTAACAAATGAATTGAGTTTTTAATTGGATATTTAATTTTAAAATTTTGTTGTGATAAATCATATGTTAAAATTATTTAAAGGAGAAAATTTGAAGTCTAGAAAATATGATTTATAAGTTTTAAATTGCTAAAATTGAAGTTTTATTGTTTCTGAAAAGTTATAATAAATCTGAAATTTTATTAACAACATTTCCCAAAAATGCTGTGATCTTATGACAGTATTTTTAAATGCTGTTGTTTTTTAATTTAACTATGTTTGAAATAACTAAATATCTATTACGGAATTTTGTAAATTCCGCTGTTCTTGAACTAAACTATTTTGAAAACTATAAGCTACGATAGCACTTTATAAATGCTGTCGTTGCTATAATTTGATAATGTATTGAAATATTATAGATTTTAGCACTGTTTGAGTTATATTTTTAAAGTGTTAAATGATTTAACTTTTGGAATTGATTATTTGTGAAATTTTAGGAGTTTTGAATTTTTAATATTTAAATTTGAATTTTTAAGGAATTTAAATTGAATTTAAATTTAAAAAAGGTTTATTTGGTTATGTGTTAAATGGAATGAACTGTAATGAGATAAATGAATTTTTGAATGGAATTTTGAAATATATTTTGTAATGATATTTGAAATAATAAATGAATGACTTATTTGATTTAAAAATGATATTTTTTAATTTTAAATATTTGAATTTGAATTCAAATAATGATTTAATAATGAGGTTTTGAAAGGACATGATATTTTGATGATAGAAATGGTTTGGAAATGATTTGGTCTTTATTTTGATAAAGAATATGAATTTGGAATGATATTTTATTTTGATAAATGAATATTTGAAGTTTATATTAGTATGAAAGGATATTGAGTTAATTTGTCAATTGAGTTTATTTAAATAATATTGGATTTATGAAATGAATATTTCAAAACTAAGTAATAATGAAGTTAAAACCGAGATATGTGAAATTATAAATTTTAGTTTTGAAATGTGGGAAATTAAAGTTTTGAAGCATATTAAAAATTGAATAGTTTATTTTGTGGATCAAATCTACATTTGAAATTTATAAGATTTGAAATGGTTTGTTGGAACTGATGGTTTGAATTGAATTAAATTAGAAATTTGAGGATTTGGGTTTAATTGAATAAATTTATAAAATGTAAAGAATTAAAGGAATGTTTCATGATTTCAAATGTATGATTTCAAATGTATGATTTCGAAATGTTATGATTTTCAAAGTGTAATGATTTCAAATATTTTGGTTTCGAAAGAGTTATAACTTTGAAAGTATTATGATTTTTGAAAGTGAATATATGTTTGAAACGGAAATGATATCGTATTGATTTGGATATAGTAAATAAAATATAGTTTTGGTTTCGAAGTATAAACTATTTTGAAAGGGATATAGTTATAATAACGATTGGTTGTTAAAGAGACCGGGATCGGAAGTTGTCCTCTCTGCCAACTCCGAAAACCACTTCAACAACCGTGTATGCGGTGGAGATTCCAGAATGAAGTAGGATGGTGGCGACGTTCTTGAGGTATATTATGTGGATCCGACTCCCGTGAGTTAGCTTAAGGTGGCTAAAACAGGGGCGATCTCGGGCCAAAAGGGGTAGCTCCTTTGGTCGGACGCACTTCTTCGATATTATACTCTTACTTGTGGTTGATTTGATGGCCATCCTTCGATTTTGATTGGGAGTCTGTTTCGAGGTGGGCGTAGTAGCTGCTACGTTACCGCCAGCCCCTGTGCGTAATAGGTATATCTACCCTGGCATTGCCTTGCGTGCCGTGTCACCTACCATAGCGAGCCTTACTACGAGTTTGTTTTTCTCCCGTAGCTCATGGAGTATTTTGGATAGTCTCCCGATCTGGAGATATGCTGATACTGGATAGACTACAAGGACTATTACGTGTAAGGGGGCTATATGGGTAACCCTTCAAAGCTATTTAAAAGTAAGTTTATTTTACTGTAGACACTATTATAATAGCGCAATATTACTACATAGTAGGTAGTTTAACGGATCCTTAAAGAATGGGCAGTCCCAAGCATCCTTTAAGTTACTGACGCATTTTTGTTACTGTTCACTTGAGTTGATTTACAGTTCATAAGTATTTATGTCCTGACTCGAGTGTTTTGTGTTTTGCTTTACGCTCGAGTTAGACTGAGTGATTCGGCATTCAAGACTCACCTTCAGAGTTGGAGCTTTGCTTGAAGATCCAGCCATCTACCTTGCTTTCAGTATCCAGTGATTTCAGTGATGTATTCTGATTTGTACCTGGTATATCTCGTTACTCTTCTTGTATCTTGTTTAACTTTGATGTATCTTATTTTATACAGTAGCTTCATGAGCTACTATCTCTTTTAATTCCGCTGCATTATTAGTTACTCTGTGTCTGTGATCTATGACTATTTATTTACTGTATATTCTGAGATTTACCAAATTTTATTTACAACGCAGTATTTTGAGCAATTCAAGTCTGACATGTGCGGATGCGAATGGTTGAAAATATCGGGTCGTTACAGAAGGAAAAAAGTCAATCTTTAATCTGCATTGGTTGTGTAATGACCTGCAAATCTGCATAATTCAAGCTGACAATAAACCTCCCATGTTTAACCCAAATTGAATGAAAGACGGATAATTATAGGAAATAAAGAAGAAAGAAGAAAAGAAGAGAAGAAGAAAAGAGAGAGAAACTAAAACAACACAGAATCTTATAATCGCAGCGGAACAACATATAATACAATATCAACGACCTTTAAAAAGAGAAACTATAATATACATGCATCAAATCAGAGTGCATAAATAATTAATCATCAGCCTAAGCAGTTATATCAATCGATCCTCATAAATGCTAATAATAATCAACAATAGTGTAGTGGAAAATAAATATATACGTGAATACAACATGAAGACCTCTAGCACATCTTCGAAAGCTCCAAAACGTCAAATCTAAATATGTAAATATGCTCTGTCTGACCCTATCCTTGAAAGGGAGAATGCCCGGATCAGTCTGTTAAAGCAGCTTGAGAAAACACATCTCAATTGAATTTTAATGTTATCAAAAGAAATTTCTTTTTCAATCTCGTAACACGCACCACACAAAAACACTGACAGGTTTTAACCTTACGATAACCAAAAAATATCATATCATATTCTATTCTATTATACTAGTATCTAATATACAGATAATATTAATCATGGATGAAATTGTTACATTATCAAATTCCAGCATATTTGGTTCTATAATCAAAATGGTAGGCATGTATTGGAAAATGAATTTTTATACAATGGCAAGGTAAGGAACTACCTTCCATACAATACATCTCTAGAGGGATGTACCGAGGATACACAAACAATCTTCTGCATCAGGCAAGGCTAGTCTATCACTTTTTGGCACTTAGACATGTCCTAGTTAGAAACCGAATATGTCATCACTCCAGTCGTAACCGACCTATCCGAGATCCCATAGTAGACACCACATACTCAATATATAGAGAGTAGCCTAGAAAGGTGATGATCATACCTCTGAGCTTGTACATCTTAGAGAAGTGTTTAAGCTAAAAGAAGTTGCCTTCTCCACCACCAAATAGACATATGTTTGTAAAAATCTATGTATGTAACGATCCGATTTTTCGACGCCGAAAAATCGAACTATTAGGGTTAAAAGAAGAAGGAGGTAGAAGAAGAGAAAACAACACAACATAATCTTACCATCGCCGGGGAATAAAATATAATAGATAATAACTGATCTTTACATAAAAGAAACTATATCTGTTTGTACATATAACATCAGAATACAACATCAGAGTTCAACAACATCTATAACACACAACCGGACAGTTATATTAACTTGTCCTTACCAAACTGACAATACAACTTACAACACACTATAATTATACGTTAAGTACGTATGCTAAGTCTCGTCATCCAGCTCGTCTCCCGAGCTTCACAGCATCCTTTTCTGTATTCTATAATACTCGTTCTGACCCGAGCATTATAGTTTTATTTTCACTGAAAAATCCCCAAGTCTTAATACTTTGATTTTAAATAATTTAAAACACTTTACTCAGAGATATATATACTTTAAAATACATAAAATATAACTACTTAATATCTTTTATTTAAGGATATTGGTTCTAAAGTTCTAAAATAATTTTCCAAGTAAAACTTAAGTCACAAAGAAATATTTTTTTAAATAAAATTATGGTATAAATTATAAATATTTAATAATTATCTTTTAAAATATAATACTAATTTAACTATTAAAATGATTACCACTATAATTACTTTGAATAAATATTTTACTTTAAAAATTTAAAACAACTTAAAACAAATAAATTCTCTAAGTAAAACTTTGACCAAGCTACTTAAATAAAATAAGCTATTTATGAAATATAATATTTTAAAAATCCTTTAAATTATAATACTACTTAACCCTTTTTAAAAAAAAAATTAGTACCATAATAAATATTACTTTAAAGATTTTTAAACAGCTAAAAGAAATAACTTTTCTAAACATTCTTTCCAACACATTTAAATTTCTAATTTAAACTTAAAGATCTTCTTTGAAAATATACTTGGCTTTTTAGAAAAATACACATTCCATCCCAATATAGTCCATCTCATTATTTGTAAATCCTTCTCGATTTATCCCAATTTAATCTGCGTTCCAATCCCGTAAATTCCTTTAACACTTTAAAAATAAAACCCTTTCTTATTTTTAATACACATTTCCCATTTCCTTATAAATTCCCACCGTGAATTTATACATCCAAATTATCCACTGATAATTATTTCACTTTATAAACTCGGTTTATAAATTCCATAGTCTCATATTCCTTTTAAAACATAGTATTAAATACTAAATTAATTTCCAAATCGATTTCCAAAATCAACTCCATTTTAAAATAAGTTCCTTTACTACTCAAATTTATTTTAAAATCCATTAATTCCATTAATTCCAAATTTAACTTCTTTATTATGATTTAAAATCTTATTTAAACTGAAAATACCAATTTCACAAAAATTCCTTTTTATTTCTTCCTTAATCATTTATATTCCGAATTTAAAAATAAATCTTTTATTCCTTTAATTATTATTACTCAAGTCTTAAAATTCATTTATTCCCATTTATTCACAAATCTCCTTTCTCATACTTGGAATTTATTTATTAGAATTTAAAAATCAACTTTTATCCTTTTCTAATTCATTTATGCAAACCTCTATAATTATTTACTTAAGAATTCTCTTTTTATTTCCCTTCAAAAATCCACTATATATTTTTGATAACTCAGTATATCCAATATATTCAATCAAACCATAGCATCCAATATTTTCAATTACCAATATAATTTATCACAGATTATCAAATAATCATATCACAGAATATTAGAACAATCTAAATAATTTTGAGGAATCCAGATGGATTCCTCCAACCTGTTTCCTTGCATCCACAGATGTTAGCACAACAGTTTAAAATACCGATTCCACTTCGAGGTGGAATATCATGGTATATGGGATTATATTCATATCATCCACTATTATGCGGCGCATAGGGTCTCGTCCGCTATATAATGCTGGAAATCAATCACTCCAATATATATACTATATATACCACATCCAGACCGATATAATAATAAATTGCAATCAATCATCCAATAATTTAAATTTAACTAGTAATCCAAATGAATGAGATTAACCCACCCTTGCTTTTTATTTGCAGTCAATTGCCATCTCAACTTGTTTTCATGACTTTTGACCTTGAATAAACGATTATATGATTTTATTAATATTCGAACAAATCGAACTATCAATTGCCATTTAGTAATTTGATTGACTATAAATTTATTTTAAACTAATTATTTCCCGTTTGAAAATCTTTTAGTGACCAAGATAATTAATAAGTTAGTTAACCCATTTCCCCCCACCAAACCATTATTTAAAATAAACTAGCAAATTAAAATAGGTATATGTATATTCATTTCCCTTTTGAAGCTATATACATGCTTATAAAATAATAGATTCCAAATCTAATTTTTACGTAAATTCTTCAACATTTGATATTTCTATTTTTTCCAAGCTTTATTTATATAAACAAATTTTCTGTTTTCCCTATACATATTTAAAATTTAAAATATGTGTATGTACTAATATATATATAAACTATTTTTTGCATATATAAAAATCTACATCTATACTTTACTGTATATATATATACATATATATAGAAATCCATAAATTGAGGAAATTAGATTATTTTATAAAACTTACTGTTACATATTATTATATATATATATATATATATATATAAAATACATTTTCAACCTATATATACATATATATTGAACTCAAAACAAAAATAAGTTTGAACCTTACTGTGATTTTTTTTCTTTCTGTACATACTCACATATACATTTTCAGATTTAAATTGAGATTAATAAATTGTATATATACCTGCTGGCTAAAAACCCCCACTCATCTTGGCCCTAGATCAACGTCGAACCTCACTGCACCCTCCCATTGAACTCGACGCCATGCCCCTTTGCTTTGCCGAACCCTAACAACACCGCGGCCCAAAATTAACACATCATCCATCTCCGCCGCAAGTTTGAGTGCCTCGTCGTCCCCCATACGTAGACTATCCGTCCGTAGTGCCGCGCGCGCGATCGATTTGCTTCCCCCTCCGCCTTTGATCGATCGCCACTAATTCGAACGAATTCTCATTCGTCGGTATTTTTTTATACGAATCTGGTTTGATTTTGTTTTTGGGAAAGAAACGAAGCAAGAGGTGAGAAAGAGGTGGAATAAAAACTCGGCCAATATTTTTTTCGTTTGATTTTTGATTCGAACTGAAAAGTGTAAAGGGAAATGTAATTCGATTTTACAGAAAGGAGAAAAGGAGATTGATGCTTAAGAGATGCGTGTTGGATCAGAGAGGATGCGTGTAGAATCAGAGACATGTGTTGATAAGGTTGCAGTGTCTTGAAGGAGAAGATACATATCATATTTAAATTTTAAATCTAAATCTAAATCTAAATCGTCTCACTTTCGCAACTCTCAATCTCGACCTCCTATCGAGGCGTGCCGCTAGGCGTTTATAATGTTATACCCCTATATCGAACACAATGAAAAAGGTTTCGAGTCCTAATTCGATCGTATGGAGAAGATAGCTTTTTGGATCCAGTAATTATATTAAAATTTTGATATAAATTTCAGCGCATTTATCAACCTTACGACCAAACGATCACTCCAAACACTATGAAAATTGAAATCTAATAATAATACACTATTACGGATCCAATGAAACTGATTTGGTCAAATTCCGAGACTGTGCCTCGGAAGGCTATTTTTAAATTCAATTTAAACTATATATTTTTAAAAATGAACAAAACTTTTCCAAATTCAAATTTTAAACTTCTATTATCTCCAGTATTATAAATATAAATTTTCCAAGTCTTTGAAATACTTTTATCCCGCTTAAAATCCAAGATTCACTATTTAAACCACTTTCAGATTTTTAAATTCAAAAATTTAATTGTCAATTAAATAGTGATATTTGAAATTCAAGTTAAATTACCTTTCAAATATTTAAAATAACTTAAATATTTCAATTTCAAATATCCTGAAATTTGGGGTTGTCACAATGTACGTACATTTTAGAAATGCAATGTTAGACATTTGTCTATACAAGTTATCCAGGAACAAGAAGAACCAAAGGTACTTTCCTATCACATCCTGTCGAGAGTTACCCCTAAGATTAGTAGCGAGTGGCCCTTGCCTACGAAGAACGAAGCACTGCTGCCACCATACATACATACATACATACATACATACATACATACATACATACATACATACATACATACATACATACATACATACATGTTAGTCCGTGAGACGATGGCTTTGATGACAACAACCTTAGAATAGATTATAAAATATAAATACTAACACTATAAGTTTAGATATATATATGTATATGCAGGATTTAACCTTGTAGGTACTAAGAATGAAGAATGTACAGTATAGAGATTCAAGATATCAAGATAAAATATCAAGATAAAAGACTCATGAGTATCAAGAGTTCAAGATTTCAAGGATAAGTATTTTTTATTATTATTAGGAATTTTTGTTAAAACTCGTAGAAAAGCACCGGCATCTTAAAATTCAATTTATTCATGGAATGGAATCCACTTCGAGCCCGTCAAAGAGATGGAACCCTAAGTAGAATGGAACCCACGAAAATCTAGTGGAACATTGTTTTGTATCCGCTAACTTTTATTCAAAATGATTTTTCAAAATTATATCCTGTTTTCAAAATGTTTTCAAAACTTTACTTTTAAAGATTCAAAACCTTCGATCCTGATTTTAAATAATTTTAGCCTCAAAAACATCTTTATTTTCAAAGTCAAATTACTCCTGATTTTAAACTATCTTTTTAAATAATACATTTAACTTTTAAAAATTTATACTTAGTTTTAAATATAAAATTATAGTAAAAATCTATATATATTATTCTTTATATTTACTTATGAATTTTAACTATAGTCAAGTATATTTATAAAGTTTAAAATAGTTTTTATATAAGATAAAGGTTATTTTCAAAGAAAATCAAAAACACCAAAAAATCCTTTGGGATCTCGACATGCCTAGCATGATCATGTCGACATGGTGACAGTTTGATTCAAAAATTCAAATTTCAAAAGAAGTGTCTATTCTCCATAACTCTTTATGAATGATCATGGCTGTTGTTCTTCTATAAATAGGGGTCAGTTTCAACGAATTTTTAATTCTAACTTTCTGGTTTTCACTCCTCTTCTTCTTCCTCATTTCTTAATACATACTCTTACCATTACTCTGCCGAAATCAACATTGAATCATACTCGATTACTTCTAGTTTGATTCTCTATCACTATCTCTACAAGATTCTTAGTGCTATTCAGAGTTATAAACTTCTTTGTAATCTATTAAGCGAGGAAAGGTGTGATTGTAGCCTTGGAAATCAATCAAAAGGGAAAAGGTGTGATTGTAGCCTTGGTAAATCAATTGGGTAAACTTGTGTCCCGGAAATCAAGTATCTCTACCCAGAGGATCGAAATTCTGGAGGGTGTACCTCGTAGCCTTGAAATCGAGGGTGTAATTGTACAAATGCTTTTGAAAGGAAATCCGTACTTGTGTTGCGGGACTGGATGTAGGGTAACTCCGAACCAGTATAAAATCCGGTATGTTCTTTCTTTTACTACTTTTATTTTATTTTTGCATCTGTGTTTGTTTCTGTGATCATATATGTGTCTGTATATTGCATACATTGCTGTCTAAATTAACATAAATCGAAAAAGATTTAGTAATTATTTATTAACACTATTCACCCCTCTCTAGTGTTAATCCTAGCCTTAAGATCCGTAATCCGCATTTCTCACAATTGGTATAAGAGCAAGGTTTTCAAAGTTTCATAATCTGATTTTTGAAAAGTTTTCAAATGGCTATATTCGTTAATACTAATTTAGAAGTATTCAAATCATTATTGTTTCATAAGTCTACATATAATCAATATTCAAATTCAAGTTATCTACCAAAATTGTTTGATGTGTAGGAATCATGCTTTATGGGTGTTGAGGAATCAATCCACAACCGACAAATTGTGCAGATCAGAAAGAACAAATGGATACTTAATAGTGGATGTTCTAGACACATGACTGGCAATTCAGATATGCCGAATGATATAATATACAAGGACGGAGGATTGGTTAACTTTGGAGACAATTCAAAAGGATATGTGATTGGCATCGACAAAGTCGGTAATTCTGAAACTCCTACTATTACTAATGTTTTGCTAGTTAAGAATCTGAAACATAATCTGCTAAGTATAAGTCAACTATGTGATAAAGGTTATAAAATTAAATTTGAAAAAGATAAATGTCACATTGAAGATAATAATTCAACCATTATATTTGAGGGAGTCAGGAAAAAGAATATGTATATTCTTAGTATGAAAGTTTCAAATAATAATCTGTGTCTGTTGGCAAATACAAGTGACCCTTGGATTTGGCACAAGAGATTTGGGCATTTGAATTTCAAACTTCTATCTAGACTGTCAAAACATGATCTAGTAAGAGATTTCCCTAAAATGAATTTTAAAGTAGATAGTTTATGTGATGTTTGTCAATTAGGAAAACTTAGAAAAATTCTTTTAAGTTAAAAGATATGATTTCAACTTCAAAATCTCTTGAATTACTTCATCTTGATTTATTTGGTCCATCTCAAATTTTATCAATAAATCATAGTAGATATGTCTTTGTAATTGTAGATGATTATTCTAGATTTACATGGACAATATTTTTGAAACATAAAAGTGATACTTTTGAATGTTTTAAAACATTCTCAAAAAGAATTCAAAATCAATTTTCTCTAAAAATTATAACTATTCGAAGTGATCACGGTGGTGAATTTGAAAATGAAAGGTTTGAGGAACTCTGCAATAAAAAGGGAATAACTCACAATTTTTCATTTTCGAGAACTCCACAACAAAACGGAGTAGTAGAACGTAAAAATAGGATGATTCAAGAGTGTGCGAGAACTATGCTTACAGATAGTAATTTACCAAAGAATTTTTAGGCAGAAGCAGTTGCTACCGCCTGTTATATTTTGATAGAACTTTAATTAGACCTCTAACTTGATAAGACATCTTATGAACTTCTTTATTCAAAGAAACCTAAGGTATCTTATTTCAGAATTTTTGGAAGTAAATGCTTTATTTTAAATACAAAAGATAATTTAGATAAATTTGATCCAAAATCCGACAAAGGTATCTTTATCGGATATTCTAATAGAAGTAAAGCATACAGAGTGTTTAATTTAAAAACTAATACCATTGAAGAAACAATGCATGTTTCATTTGATGAAAATTTCAAAAATTTTGAAGATACAAATGATGAAGAGGATTTAATCACTCAAAATCAAGAATCTATTGAAACTAATAATGAAATTGACTATCCTAATAAAAGGACAAAACTTTCAAAAGATCACCCTATAGAAAATATACTGGGAGATATGCAATCTGTTGTTAAAACTAGAAATCAACTAAGTCAAATGAGTAATGTAGCTTTTATATCAACTATTGAACCTAAAAATCCAATAGAAGCATCAACTGATGATTCATGGATTTTGGCTATGCAAGAAGAATTAAATCAATTTACTAGAAATGACGTTTGGGAACTTGTTCCGAGACCCGAAAATAAAATTATAATTGGAACTAAATGGGTTTATAAAAATAAAATGAACGAACAAGGAGAGGTAGTTAGAAATAAAGCCCGTTTAGTTGCTCAAGGTTATTGTCAAGAAGAAGGAATAGATTTTGATGAAACCTTTGCTCCCGTAGCAAGATTAGAAGCCATTAGGATTCTACTTGCTTTCGCAAATCATAATAATTTCAAATTATTTCAAATGGATGTTAAAAGCTCCTTTTTAAATGGATTTGTAAAAGAAGAAGTATATGTCGAACAACCACCACTTTTTGAAAATGATAAATTACCAAATCATGTTCACAAACTTAAAAAAGCACTATATGGTCTAAAACAAGCTCCTAGAGCCTGGTATGATAGACTAAGATCTTATTTATTGCAATCTAATTTTGAAATCGGTAAAGTAGATAATACTCTTTTTATCAAAAGAAATAAAAATGATATTCGACTAGTATAAGTTTACGTAGATGATATCATTTTTGGTTCAACTAATTTTGAAATGAATAAAGAATTTTCTGAAATAATGAAAAAAGAATTTGAGATGAGTCATATGGGTGAATTAACTTTCTTTTTAGGATTACAAATAAAACAATTAGATAAAGGTATCTTTATTAGTCAAGAAAAATATGCTAAAGACCTAATTAGTAAATTTGGTTTGACCGCTGCGAGTGGAAAACCCACTCCCATGGCAACCAATGAGTACCTTAGTAAAGAAGATCTCTCGAAAGATGTAGATCAAAAATTATATAGAGGAATGATTGGCTCATTACTCTGTATTACTACTAATAGACCTGATATCATGCGTAGTGTCTGTCTCTGTGCCAGATATCAATCCCAAACTAAAGAGACTCACTTAAAAGCCGTGAAACGAATCATAAGATATGTTAAACACACGTCTGATTATTGTTTATTCTATCCTAAAAATGATTCTTTTGACTTAATATCTTACTGTGATGCTGACTATGCTGGTTGTAAATCAGACCGAAAAAGTACAAGTGTGACTTGTCACTTTTTGGGGCATTCTCTGATTTCTTGGCTTAGTAAAAAGCATAACATAGTTTCTTCATCAACAACTGAAGCAGAGTATATTTCTGCTGCTTTGGCTTGTTCTCAAGTAATATATATGCAACAAACCTTAAAAGATTTTAGTTTAAATTTCTCAAAATCTCCAATTTATTATAACAATACGAGTGCGATAAATTTATCCAAAAATACTACTCAACATGCTCGAACTAAACATATTGATATCAGACATCATTTTCTCAGAGATAATATAAGCAAGGAAGTAGTTACTCTCGACTATATCAATTCTGAAAATCAAATTGCTGAGATCTTAACAAAACCTTTAAATGAATCAATATTTACTAAATTAACAAGAGAATTAGGAATTTGTTCTATAACTGAAATATAAAATATTAATAACAAGTATAATTAACAATTGGTATCAAAATAAATCAAAGAGTTAAATTTTAAAAAGACCATGTCGACATCCCCTAGGTATACATGTCGACATATAACGTTTTTGATTTTTTTTTAAAATTTTCCCACCAAAATTCAAAATTTTAGTTATATATTCTTCTCAATTTAGACTTTTCATTTATTCTCTCTGTTTTCTCTTTATTCTCTCTTCTGAAATAAATAAAATCATGGCTTCATCCTTAAAATCAAACATAAAATCAACTTTCTCATTTCCCTCTCCTACTTTTGGTCCATTCCAATGCACTACTCTTGCTCGTGTAACGAAAATAGAGGAGTCTATGATAGATGTACTTCAGATGTTAACTGAAATTCAAGTAACTCAACTTCGTATGGCAAAGGAACAGGAAAGGCAATGCAAGATTCTTAGGAATTTGCAAAAATTCCTAATGAACAACCAGACCAACCCTATCTTGATCGATGAAAACTCTTCACTCAATCAAGAACAAGAGGCCAGCGACGAAGAAGAAGAAGAAGAACCCATGGAAGAAGCACACGAGGAGGAGGATGACCAAGTAGTGTGTTTCGACAAAAATGGGAATCTTCTTGACAAACGTGGAAATTTCTGTTTCCACTATCCAAACTGTTCGATTCATAGATCTCCTATGTTCAGAAACACATATTAGTTTCTTCTCTTTCCTTCCGTTGTTGTTTGTGTTTTTATGTTTTCCAAACGCAAATATAAATACAACCATATACGTAATAAATAAATCATGTACTTATATGTGTTTTTATTATAAGTATTATCGTGAATTCTTAGTTAGGATAGTTAATAATTTAGGACTATGTTTTAGTATTAGACTTAAGTGTTGATTATTTATGATAACACTATCATTATAATCACATGTCATAGAGTAATAGTTTTAGGGGGAGTTATATAGTTTGGAGTTATCTAGTTTAGATAAAGTTTTTGTTGATGACAAAGGGGGAGAAATATAAAATAGGATAGTTAGGTATAGATTAAGGGGGAGTTGTTAGTTTTAGGGGGAGTTATTAGGATAGAAATAATATTTTATAAACAAAGGTTGTCATCATCAAAAAGGGGGAGATTGTTAGTCTGTGAGATGATGGTTTTGATGACAACAAACTTAGAATAGATTATAAAATATAAATACTAACATTATAAGCTTAGATATATATGTATATGCAGGATTTAATCATGCAGATACTAAGAATGAAGAATGTACAGTATAGAGATTCAAGATATCAAGATAAAATATCAAGATAGAAGACTCATGAGTATCGAGACTATCAAGAGTTCAAGATTTCAAGGATAAGTATTTTATATTATTATAAGGAATTTTTGTTAAAACTCGTAGAAAAGCACTGGCATCTTAAAATCCAATTTATTCGTGGAATGGAATCCACTTCGAGCCCGTTAAAGGGATGGAACCCTAAGTAGGATAGAACCTACGAAAAATCTAGTGGAACATTGTTTTGTTTCCGCTAACTTTTATTCAAAATGACTTTTCAAAATTATATCCTATTTTCAAAATGTTTTCAAAACTTTCCTTTTAAAAGATTCAAAACCCTCGATCCTGATTTTAAATAATTTTAGCCTCAAAAACATCTTTATTTTCAAAGTCAAATTACTCCTGATTGTAAACTATCTTTTTAAATAATACATTTAACTTTTAAATATTTATACTTAGATTTAAATATAAAATTATAGTAAAAATCTATATATATTATTCTTTATATTTACTTATGAATTTTAACTATAGCCAAGTAAATTTATAAAGTTTAAAATAGTTTTTATATAAGATAGAGGTTATTTTCAAAGAAAATCAAAAACACCAAAAATCCTTTGGGATGTCGACATGCCTAGCATGACCATGTCGACATGGTGACAATTTGATTCAAAAATTCAAATTTCAAACAAAGTGTCTATTCGCCATAACTCTTCATGAATGGTCATGGCTGTTGTTCTTCTATAAATAGGGGTCAGTTTCAACAAATTTTTATTCATAATTTTCTGGTTTTCACTCCTCTTCTTCTTCCTCGTTTCTTAATACATATTCTTATCATTATTCTGCCGAAATCAACATTGAATCATACTCGATTACTTCTAGTTTGATTCTCTATCACTATCTCTACAAAATTCTTAGTGCTATTCAGAGTTATAGACTTCTTTGTAATCTATTAAGCGAGAAAAGGTGTGATTGTAGCCTTGGAAATCAACCAAAGGGGAAAAGGTGTGATTGTAGCCTTGGTAAATCAGTTGGGTAAACTTGTGGCCCGGAAATCAAGTATCTCTACCCAGAGGATTGAAATTCTGGAGGGTGTACCTCATAGCCTTGAAACCGAGGGTGTAATTATACAATTTCTTTTGAAAGGAAATCCGTACTTGTGTTGCGGGACTGGATGTAGGGTAACTCCGAACCAGTATAAAATCCGGTGTGTTTTTTCCTTTGCTGCTTTTATTTTATTTTTGCATCTATGTTTGTTTCTGTGATCATATCTGTGTCTGTATATTGCATACATCGGTGTCTAAATTAACATAAATCGAAAAAGATTTAGTAATTCTTTATTAACACTATTCACCCCCCCTCTAGTGTTAATCCTAGCCTTAAGATCCGTAATCCGCATTTCTCACAATACATACATACATACATACATACATATATGTATGTATATATAAAGCATCATGGGTATAGTGGTAAGTAGACCTGCATCATAAAGATCTCCGTCTTCGAAAATCATCATCATAAACCTACACTTTCAAATGCATACATTAGTCTGGAGTGGTTTTTGGATAAATCCGATCCCAGTCTCTCTGGGCCAACAACGCTAAGGGGCCCTCAACCTCATACGGAAACCAAGTCTCACAGACTTATCACGTTGCCAACTCTCAACTTGCTATCCTTCGACCAAGAAGAAAGCCCAATAGATTGGAGTACCATAGCCACTTCGCACTACTCGAATCAATATTCTTAACACCATAGGATAACTAAGCCTACTCAATTGGCTTCGTGCTATGTGCACAACTAATCAGTTCCTACATCAAGTCAAGGAACCAAATATGGCCAAATTTGATAGTCGACACAAGCAATCACTAGGCCTATTTAATAAATCTTTATTAATTAAATCAGTTTTCAAATATTTATCCCAAAATATCTTTAAAATATATATTAAGAAAAACACTATAATATTTCGATATTCGGAAAACATTTCCATATACTTATGTCAACGGTATAAGTATATTTACAAACCACTTTAATATTTCGATATTTGGAAAATATTTCTATATACTTATTTCAATGGTATAAGTATACGTAATAACACTATCATTTTAGAGACGTGCTAAGTAGATTTCTGTAACCGTACAATTCCCGAGTTCATACACCTCAGAACAAGAGTTCAGTACAAGAAGCAATGCTTCCAATACCACCAAGCCTTTAGTATGATCATAAGAACCAATTCGTTTTTTCACAATGGAAGGTCAAAACATAATTTATTGGTTCAAAACGAATGTTGCATAAAATATCGTTACAACGACCCAAAAACGCTAGTATAGGGATTCAATTATATATATATATATATATATATATATATATATATATATCGTGTACTATATAAGACAATTTCTTTCAGAAATCAGTTACAATAATAATAATTTTATAGTTCATGCCTTCCTTACTTTCCATGAAAACGTTTATTACAACAGTAAATGTTGTAATCCATATTTTCATCATTTAGCTCATTTTAAACCACTTTTAAATAAAACAATTTAAACTCCATTCAGAAATATCACTTTCAAAACATTCCTTTAAAAGATAAACCACTTTTAAAATGATTAACCCCATATTTAAAACTCAACATTAATCATTTCTGTACTTATAAAACTATGTTTATAAATCTTCTTTTTATTTTATAAAACTTCTTTTTTATGAAATCTCTTTATTTATAAAATTTTCATTTATAACTCTACTCTTTTCTATATCCAATTTATTATTAAAAATCCATCTACAAATCCTTTTCTTTATAAATCTAGATTATCTATAAAATCCATATATATATATATAAACTCTGTTTATAAATTTATTTCTTTATTTATAAAATATCACTTTTATAACTTTTATATATAAACCATTCAAAATTTCTATTTAATTATTTTTTAAAACTATCATTTTATAACATCAAAAATCAAAAAATTTATTTTTTAAAATAAATTCATTATTTTCTATAACTTAAGAATTATTAAAACATATATACTTTCAAAATAACTTAGAAATCCCTTTTAAATCAAAATCATTATTTTATAATATTTTAAAATACAAAAAATAAGGTCTAGTGCCACTAAAGCACTAAATAGGCAAAATAATATACGTTTCATTAAATATGACCCCCACATATTATATATCACAATATATGAAAAATAAAATCAACAGGGCGAGGAACCCAGTTGGATCCCTCTAACCTGTCCCTCTGCATCACATACTCTGTACACTCATAAAATATAAATCAACAGCTTCAAGGCAGGATCTTACGTAAAGGGTCATCCGCTTATACAAGGGAACGTAATTAGGTCTCATCCGCTTCAGGGATGGGAATATCCAAACTAACTAGTAAAATAGTAAATAATTTAAACAGTTAACAAATATAAACAATAAATTTACCCACACTTATATAAAAAGATAAGTGGACCAAAGAGGTAAGTTAACTCATTTTGATTCCAGCAATCGTTGAAGCATTCTGGTTTGAATTAAAATCAAACAAGCGCTCAATTTTAACCCAGGTTCCTATTTGATCCAAATCCATCTAGTCCAATTCCATAACGTAGTATTCACTAATACGAGTGCAACGTGACTACTGACATCCAAATCGATCTCGTATGGACAAGATACGGATGTTAGAACTTATAGATAATTAAATTATAATTAACTTTAATTAATTAAGCTTAAAACCTTAATTATCTTCCTTCTAACAACCTTGGTCGCACAATTTTCTTTTTTCAACTTCGACGTGTTCATCTCAAAACTTCATCGCCTTTGACGATCACGCACCACTGCAAGCTCGTCATCGTCTCGCCTAACCTTCCTTCACCCGTCGCCATAAGTACGAACCCCCAAGGCACCACCATTGGCCAGAAAAACATAAGGAATGTCGGGCCATTCATCTCCCAATTACCATGGACCATCGATCGACGGTCGGCTGGTATGGATAAACTCATGGTGACGCGGGCTGCATGTTTTATTTATGTTGTTTTAGCTAATTTTTCTTTAATCACAACTTCGAACTCGTGGACGTTGGACGGAATATCTAGGGTTAGGGTTTAAACGAAAAAGAAAGAAGTGAGTGTCCTTTTATGCAAATTAAAATATCTAAACATTATTCACTTGCTAAATTTTCGAACATCAATCACAACGTCTCGCATGGCATTCCATATGTAATACCCCTAGTCCGAACACTATAGAATTATTATCGGGACCCAACTTCATCATGTACAGAAATTTGTTTTTTGAAATCAAATTATATTAAATTAAATCTCTTTAATAAATTTGTATGCGTTTCGAGCTTGCACGACTAAAGGATACATCCGATCGCCGCAAAATTCGACAGCATTTAATAATTCACTATTACGGATCCAATGGCTTTAGTTTCGTCAAAATCCGAGATAGTGTCCCGGAGGGCTATTTTCACAAATTTATTAAACTAATTATCATAAAAATTTATCTAGTTACTTATATTCAAATTTAACGGTTTGCTAAATTCATCCTTATTCAAATAGAATTTGAACCAACTTTCAAAATCATTTTTATTCAAATCAAATTCAAGATTCGGTTTTTAAACAATTCCAATTATTTAATTTAACAATTCACATTATCAAATAAATCGCTATAATTGAAATTTAAGTTATTTAACTTATAAAATTAACTTTTCAATATTTAAAATAAATTATATATTCCATATTCAAATGATCGAATTTTGGTCGTTATGTACTTCCCCTCTTAAAAGAATTTCCCCACGAAATTAGCAAGTAAGAAAAAATGCCCCAAACCCATTAACTTTTCAAAACCAATTAGTTGAAATAGATCATAAAATTTTCTAAGTCTTTGAAATTCATTTACCAATACCAACCAATACCATTCCAAGTTATAACATGGAAGTCAATTTTTTTAGTTATCAAAGATTTTTTCTTTAAATTTCTCAAAAAATTTCCAACTCTTGAATTTACAGAAAATTTCGCCAGCATCTCCTTTGCATGGCTTGATCAGGAAAATTTACAATATATAATCACAAATATACATCTCATCTTAAGGATAAGGCATCCCATAGAGAAAAGCATAAAAGAATGATATGTAATCTGAGAAGTTTATCTTTTATTAGTATTAGCAAGCATATACAATCAAGATAATGTGAAAGCAAGCTCTAAATGCGAAGCATACGACACCAGCACCTACTAAACACTTAATAACCAATGAGAACATGTATATGGAAAATAATATCAATATATAACATGTACTAATACGATAACCATATGCAAATGTAACAAATGCAACCACAGAATCCATCAAACAAATAATATCCATCCAATTAGTTCATAACCATATCAGTTTGCATTTCCAATGTCAACATTTAATTTATTGAAGACCGTATGATGTACATATATCATCCATATGCAAAACCAAATTCGATCACTCGCTTGATCATACAATTTCACTTCCAAACTAGTATCGTTCACACGACCTCTCTAGTGCAGACTTAGATCTGGCTCCTTGATTAGAAACCGCCATTCTCCTTGCATCGCCATATACTATGATAGAGAATTTTAGAATAAATCAGAAATCCATATCCAGTGTTTGACATCAAGAATCGAGTAAAAAATTCTAATTTGCACCAATGTAAATCATCTTGAAATCATATATACGAATTTGGATCAGGCTGTTATGTGAATAAAATAATATACGTACAATCTATTTGTTTATTTCAATTGGTTTTTTTATTATAGCCCTTTCTTTTTTTTATTCAGGTTCTTTTATTTACATTCATTTATTCATAATCATTGTTCTCATTGCTTTATTCACATTCTTTTCTTACTTAGTATATTTCTTTCAATGCTAATATCACTTAAGAACCATTCCATCAAATTTTACTTAAGTTTATTATAAACCTTTTATACAACACTTCACATGTTTATTTTCGCTTTACAACGTAAGTTCATATCCATTTCAAATCAAATTCAATTTCATTAATTCACTTCATTTTACCTTTACTTGAGTCAGATTTCTTTTCAAATTTCATTTCATTTTATTTAACTTAACTTAAATTTCATTTCATTTCATAGTTCAATTTCGAATCTACTTTTCTTAACATTTATAGGTTTTAACTTCTAATTCTCAAAATTTATAAGTTATAAAACTTATTTTCTCATATTTATCAAAGTATACTTTGATTTTTAAAATCAAAGCTTATTTTACCAAATAAAAACTTCAATGGTAGTGATCCATCGCTTAAAAACTAGAAAATAAACGTCAATGATGTTGCGGTCATCACTTGAATTATTTCCCAACGATTGAAGTGAGTTTAATGCTTTCTATTTCTTTTATATCCTTTTAAAAATATTTATAGACAAAATAATTTCTAGAAAATATCGTTATAATTTCTTCAAATTTTGGAAAACAATTTTCAAAATCAACGGGATTTAAATTCTCAATTTAAAATCCTTTTTATTTACAATCACATTTATAAATTTTCCTTATATATAATTTTACTTTGGTTATATAAAACCATTTCTTAATTGTTTATCTTTGTTTAAATTATAATAATAACAACTTTATTAAAACACAAACAACAAATGATAATAACTAAAAAATATCATTCATTAACAACTGAACCCACAATATATACTACAATAATTTCTAAAAAATTATTCATTTACAAATAAAATATAATCAAAGTAAATTTTTTTCATTTACCTAATTTCAAAACAATACTAAAATCGCTATGTTCAAGTGTTTAGAGATCCCTATCAGTAACGCTAATTACTCTTATTGACCAAAATCCACAAGCTATTCAACAGATCAATCAACACAATATAAAACATTTTTATATCACTAACAAATATGCACTCATACAAACACACCCACTCAAACTCATTATAGGGTGCACTGACCCTATATATAATGAGTACCCCATTAAAGCTTAGATGTTCGTTAACCCAATCTCTGATACCAGCTGCAATGATCCATAAATCCGCATAATCCAAGCTGACAATAAACCACTTCTGCCTAACCTAAATTGAATGGAAAGACAGATAGTTACGGAAAAGAGAGAAGAAAGAAGAAGAAGAAAAGAGATAGAAATTAAAACAACACAGAGTTTCACAACGGAACATCATATAATACAATATCAATGATATTTACAAAAGTGAAACTGTAATATACATACATCAAATCAGTGTACACAAATAATTAATCATCAACATAGACAGTTCTAACAATCTATCCTCATAAATGCTGATAATTTTCAACAACATGCAGCGAAAAATAAACATATACGTAAATACGACACAAAGACCTTCAGCTCCTCTTCCGAAGCTCCAAAGCATCAAATTTAAATCTATAAATATCCTCGTTCTAACCCGAGCATTGAAAAGGAGAACCCTCAGATCAGTTTAGTATACTAGCATGATAAAACACATCTCAATTGAATTATAAAGTTATAAAAACAATTCTTTTTCAAAACAAAAGGAATCTCGTAAGACATGCCGCACATAAACACGGATGAGTTTTAACCTTATGATAACCAAAACGTTTTCATATCAAATTCTATTATATTATACTAGTGTCTAGTATACAAATAATATTAATCATAGCTGAAATTGTTACGTTATTAAATTCCAGCATAGTAGGTTCTATAATCAAAATAACAGGCACGTATTGGAGAATGGATTTCTATAAAATTGTAAGGTAAGGGACCACCTTTGTATAGTACATCTCTAGAGGGATGTACTGAGGATACACAAACAATCCTCCTTATCTGGCGAGACCGGTCTATCCCTTTTTGGCACTCCGATGTGGCCTTGATAGAAATAGAATACGTCATTACCCCAGTCATAACTGGCCTATCCAAGATCCCATAGCATACACCATATACTCGACATATAGAGAGTAATCTAGAAAGATGATGATCATATCCTAATGGATGCGAACCACATAGCCTTATGGCATATCCTATTTAAGCCATTACCCGGTGATGAGGCCTGAAGTAGCAATTACCTTTCATCTAGCACATTCCACTTTGAATATCATATTGCCTATTCCATTACACATTATTGGTTTCTAGAAACATATAACCTTTGAGCCTGTACGTCTCAGAGAATGTCGTTAAGCTAAGAGAAGTTGCCTTCTCCGCCATCAAACAAACGAACATTTGTAAACATCAATGTACATGCGTTTTAGAAATGCAATGTAAGATATTTGTCCCTCCAAGTTATCCAGGAACAGGATAAACCAAAGACACTCTTCTATCACATCCTGTTGGGAATTACCCCAAGGATTAGTAGCGAGTAGTCCTTGCATATTAAAGATTTTCATAACAAAGCACTATTACCACCACACACACACACACACACACACACACATATATATTATGCATCGTGAATTTAGTGCCAAGTAGCCCTGCATCATGAAGATCTCCACCTTCGAAAATCACCATTATAAACCTGCACTTTCAAACATATATATTGGTCGTGGTTTTCGGATAAATCAGATCCTGGTCTCTCCAGACCAACAATGATAAGAGGCCCTCAACCATATATGGAAATCAATCTCATTGAATTATCATGTTTCCAACTTTCAACTTGCTATCCTTCGGCCAAGAAGAAAGCTCGGTAGATTGGAATACCATAGTCACTCCGCACTACTCGAATCAACATTCTTAACAACAAATGATAATCATGCCTACTTTGTCGTGTATCCACCCACATATTTTACGATTGTATATTCAAATAGTTTATTTAAATATAGCATCGTTGGTTGGATTAAAGTCCAAAAAGTTACTTTTTGCAAACATCCAAATTAGGACTCGAGGCAACTTCCATTGAGTTCAAAATGGTGTTAGCGACCTTTTTGAGTATAAACATTGATATGTTTGGAGTTGAGTAGAATTTTGATGTTTCCACTTAGGGCTTTGGGTTTGGGTTTCAGCCCACTAACCCAACTCATCTTATATCTTAACTCCACCCCTTCTCCTCTTCATTCATTCTATTATTTTTCTAACACTTCAAGCTTTAGCAAAAATGGGGGAAGAGATTGGAAATTCAAAATCCTAAGCCCTAGTTTCTTTTGCAAGTTCAAGTTCTAGCTCCAAAATCAAAGAGAAGCTTAGATAAGCATCCTCTTCTTCTTCTCTATCTCAATCTCTCTCCAATTTTAGAAATTTCCTATAACCTAACTTAGGAAATATTTTCTTATGATCTTAGATTGGAGCTTTTAGAGTTGAAGTTGAAGAGTAGTTGATCTACCCTTTGTTTTTAAGCTTCTCCTTTGTTGTTTTTGAGAAAAAGGTGAGTTTTTGAATTCACATCTATGTCTATATCTTTGATAGTTGTTAGGTAGTGATTCCTAACATCTATTCCTTGTCCATTTTCTTCGGATTGAATTGCTTTTATGAATATTCCAATTTTTGGTGTTTTAAGGTCAAATCTTTAAAAATCCTAGTTTTGATGTTTGAACATGTTTTTGCTGGTGTATCGAAGAGCTTATAGGGCTGGGTTGCCGATTAGCACAAACCCCTAACGCCCATCGCTCGTCCGATTGCAATTTGTTGGATTTTTGCCCACTTGGGGGCTAGGCTAAAAATATTGGAAATTTTACTTTAGTCGACTGAACCAGGAAGTCAGTCGACTGAACCGAACCCAGGAAATTTCCTAGGCCAGTATCAGTCGACTGACCACTCTGGGTCAGTTGTTTGAGCTTGAAAATTGAAAGTTTCCTGACATGATTCAATCGACTGACCACCCTGGTTCAGTCGACTGAACCTAGAAATAGAAAGTTTCCAAGAATATTGTCGGTTAACTGACCACCCTGGTCCAGTCGACTGAATCTACCGACTCAGCCAAATTTGCATATTTTGCTTGGGTTTCCAATTTTAATCGATTCGTGTTGATCCAATTTGTTGTTATCACCTTTGTTGACTTTGGTAACTTCTTTTTCGGGATTTTTGGAAATATCCATTTTGATGGATTTTGTATCGATTTCTATGGATTTGATTTACGTCTTCGTATGTGAATTTTTAGCGATTGATTGTTTTTACAATCAGTTTTGTGATTTGTCACTTTAAAATACAAAGGTTTCTATACTAGTAGTAAATATTCAAACTCTTTCACAAAGATGAATTCAACTCTATTTTTAATACAAAGCTCGTTTATGAAACCGTTTTCCAATCTATTAGTATATACAAACCTTTTCCACATTCGTTCAAGAAATCCAATTAAACATCTGAAAAAAACAAGTGATATGAAACGCTTGCGTTTACTTTGTCGGTTAATTCTTAGACTCGTTCAATTGAAACTCTTGTGACAATCTTCAAGTGGAAATCTATAATTTGTTCGTAAATATTTAAGTTAAGCCAGTGTTTATGGGACAAGAAGCGGAAGTCATTTATTTACTAGCTTAGTGTGATCGACACTTCTTAATGATCGATGGTGATCATTTTGTGGTTTAGACTAGCAATGTGTGATGTCTCTTTGTCTGCGAGGGAGACTAAACCCTGTTTCTGTGGAGCTTCGGCTCAAAATTGATGGGGGTAGCGACCCATGGTCTTTGGGCCGTTTGTGGAGCCTCGGCTTAAAATTGATGGTTAGCAACCATGAAATATCGTTCCGTTTGTGATACATGTATTGGTGAGTTTTCATGCTCCCGTTTTGTGATAGGCCTCCCCCTTTTGTGATTTTTGGATTTCTAGTTGATGATTTCTAGAATTTGTGTTTCACCAATTTTGTGATAGGCATTGATGTATATTTGTCAATATTTGTGGTTTGGTGAATAAAATAAAGAATATGACATTCTTTTTAGTGCTTTGAGATTTCTTGAGATATTGTATGATTTTTGTTGTTGTTTAATATATACTTGTCGCAGTATGGCATTGTTGTTATCATACGTTTTTATCATATCTCTTATTCTATCTCATTTTATCTGATATTTATAGCTAGACTGATCCGTTTATTATTTTCTTATTAAATAATACTCGGGTCAGACCGAGATGTTAAAGGTGCTTCTGCTTGACTCCTTATCTGAGACCATCATCTGACTTTTTTCTAACTACTTAGTTTAGTAGTTTTTGTCAATATACATTCGAGATAGAGACTCCTTGATGTATACATATTCTTTTGTGTAGCACTTGTATCTATTCTTTTATGATATTGCAGATCTTGTTTGACCACTAGTCTGATGTACACTTCTATGTGTTATATTCATATCTATTTCCGCCTTTGTGATATGGATATTTGTGACTGATATGTGTTATGGTTATTTCTATATTTGCTTCCGAAGACCACAAAGTCATTTATAGTTGCTTTGAGTTTGTATCAGTATGTCAAATTTCCTCTTGAAAAGAAATGCATGTTATATTATCTGACATATCGGTATTCGCGCAAAGCAATTCCACGGATGGTCGCTCCTCAATAGCCTTATTCTTCGTGCTAGTTGACGGCATTACTCCGTAGTGTCCTTGGTTAGCATGAGCGTAGAGGTGGGGCGTCACAGCTTGGTATCATAGCCAAACTTCGGAATAATGTAGAATAATCTAGCAAGGATCATTGTCCTAAGTCCTTCTTAGGAGCCGTGCCTTAGGGTTTATTCGAGTCATTGGACCCGTTTTATCCTTTTCTTTATGGTCCCTTGTTTTATCAATCATGATTGTTTGATATTCATCATGAGAATAACTTTTTCTTCTTCTTTCTTTCTTTCTTAAAGAAGAGAAATGGTTAGACCAGGCCGTCCCAGCGCTTGTCAATCTAGTGCTACTCCTCAGGATGGAGTATTTATGTCTACCCAGCAGCTTTTAGATCCTGTAAAGAATGCTCAAGCTGTCGGACCCATTCCAGAGCCTACTCACCCAAAATCCGGATTTGCACGCTTATATAGTGATTATACCAATTTGGGTGGAAAGCCATTCAAGGGTTCCGAAAGCATTATAGAAGTCCAAGCTTGACTTAGAACATGCGGTCGCATCTTTTCTTGCATGAATCTCATTGATCTTCATCAAGTCCAAGTGGTTTCTAGTATGCTCCAAGGAACAGCATTAGATTGGTATGAGCTTCTGATTTCTGAAATTATTGAAGCAGATCTTACTTGGGAGCAATTCCGGGAAAGATTTGAATCGAAGCTTGTACCAGAAGCTGAAAAAGTGACTCTGGCCCGTCATTTTATTGACCTTGTTCAAGTTGAATCTTCTGTGGCAGATTATGTCGCATCTTTTGAATCCCTCTCTAAATATGGGGTTGAGTATATGAAAACCCCATTGAAGAAAAATCAGAGGTCTATCTATGGCTTGAATAAGAATCTCAAAAAGCCTTTACTTCTGAAATTGAAAGTTTCTTTCGACCAACTTGTTGATATCGCTCGACTTGAGGAGGTAGATAAAGAGAGTGATTTTGAAGATGGGAGTGCCAAATCGAACTTCAACAACAACAAGAAGAGGCCTAATAAGTTCAAAGGTCCTTATCCTAACAAGAAAGGGAAACAAGCAAGTTCAGTAGCAAAGACTTCTACCTCTAGTGGTGGAAAATGCTACAATTGTGGTGCTAAGGACCATTATGCAAATAAGTGTTCACTTGTTTGTCGCTATTGCAAAAGTTAGGGTCATTATATATATGTATGTCCCAAACTTCAAAGCAAGAACGAGGGAAAGCTAAATGTTATGCAATCCCCTAGCAACACTTCTCGTGGTCAAGATATTTCTCATTCTATCCTTGTTGGCATTATTATGTTTCATGACCAACCTATTTGAGTTCTTTTTGGTACGGGTGCATCC
Organism: Allium cepa; assembly: GCA_030765085.1. Lineage (NCBI taxonomy): Eukaryota > Viridiplantae > Streptophyta > Magnoliopsida > Asparagales > Amaryllidaceae > Allium > Allium cepa. The sequence goes on along the minus strand of CM060945.1, from coordinate 115,089,397 downwards.
CATTCTTTCATATCAAAAGAACTTGTTGATACTTTTTCTGTAAGTGTTATGGCTTTGATGACTTCTTTAAGAATTGCGAATCCGGTCGGTGGATCCGCAACACTCAGTTTACTTTGTAAAGATGTCGAGATTATTTTATGTGATTATTCTTTCCAAGCCATTTTGCATGTCATGCGTTACTTAGGCTTCGGAATGATTTTTGTTTAACTGTTATGAAGCCCATATCCTATGTCCTGAGCGGACTATTCATCTTCGACAGCCTCAATCTGTTAAGCAGATTTCTGTTGTTCTTAAAGGTTCGGATTCTAAATTGGCAGCATCCTTGTATTCTTTATACCCTCATGATGACGATAATGATGATGAGGAAGATGTCATTTCTCTCATTCACGTTATTCGTGAATTTTTCGACATATTTGAGCCCGTTTTAGGATTACCACCTAAGCGAGCAATTGAGTTCAGAATTAATCTAATCCCTGGAGCTCTGCCTATCACTCGTCCTCCGTATCGTATGTCCAATAAAGAAAATGAGGAGATGCGTAAATAATTATCCGAATTGGAAGAGAAGCAATTTATTTGTTCTAGTTCCTCTCCTTGGGGAGCTTCGGCTATTTTTGTGAAGAAATTCGATGGTACACTTAGGCTTTGCGTTGAATACCGCTAGCTTAATGATCTTACTATTAAGAATAAATATCCTTTACCCCAGTTTGATGATTTATTTGATCAATTTAGTGGTGATTGAGTCTTTTCACAGTTAGGCTTAGCAACTGGTTTTCATCAGCTTCGAATTGCAAAGGATAGCATTCCTTTGACATTATTCCGTACTCGTTATGGATCTTATGAATGGCTTGTTTTGCCATTTGGTTTAACGAATGCCCCAGCTTATTTCGTCGACCTTATGAATCGAGTTTTCAAAGACTTCCTTGGTCGATTTGTTCTCATCTTTACTAATGATATTCTTGTTTATTCTAAAACCGAGGAAAAGCATGAAAAGCATCTTCCAATTATGTTGGAAACTCTTAGGAGCAATCAATTGAAAGAATTTTTTTCTAAATGCCACTTTTGGCAATCTCATGTGAAATTTCTCGGTCATATTATTTCCGAATCTGGAATTTCCGTGGATCCTTCAAAGATCGAAGCGATTCAAAATTGGCGGGTTATTACCATCGTTTTATAAAAGACTTTTCTAAAATTTTCATGCCTCTTACTAGTTTGACAAAGAAGGGAGTTAAGTACATCTGGTCAGACAAATGTGAAGCTTCTTTTCAGAAATTAAAAGAACTCCTTTTCGATGCTCCTATTCTTGTGATTACTGAAGGGAACCAAGACTTTATTATTTATACTGATGCTAGTCATGTTGGTTTGGGTGTCGTTCTTATGCAATGGGGATGTGTTATTGCTTATGCTTCTAAGCAATTAAAGCCTGCTGAGACTAGATATGCCACTCATGATTTAGAGCTCACGACTATTGTTTTCGCCCTTAGAATTTGGTGTCATTATCTTTTGGGAGAGAAATTTGTTCTCTATTTCGATCATAAATCTTTGAAGTATTTATTTTCTCAAAAGGAACTTAATTTTCGTCAACAACGTTGGCCCGAGTTCCTTGCATCTTATGATCTTGATATTGTTTATACTCCCGGAAAGGGAAATCGTGTTGCCGATGCACTTAGTCACAAGCAACAAGCGGTTGTTTCTATGATGATGTCCGAATGGAATGATCTCGGGATTTTTTCCACTTGCGAGATTCGAGATCGTGAATCGATTTATGTTCATCTCTTGCCCTATGTAGCCTTGAGGCTCATCCTTCTCTTTTAGACCGCATTCTTGATGCTCAAAAGCTCGATCCCGAATTGGATCTTCTTAGCCAAAGTTGTAGGGATAAAATTAATATTGAAGGTTTGAAAGACTTTGATATTGATGCTCGTGGCGGTATTCGAAAATTTGGTAGACTTATCGTGCCAAATATTAGTGATCTTCGTAAAGACATTTTAGAAGATTTTCATCATTCTAAATTTAACATTCATCTCGGTAGTAGTAAAATGTACGCGGATATAAAGCGACTTTATTATTGGGATGGAATGAAATCTGATATTTCTAACCTCATTAAGCGTTGCATGACTTGCCAACTTGTTAAGGCCGAGCATCAAAGGTCCGGTGGGTTATTGCAACCTTTGGACATTCCAATTTGGAAGTGGGATCAAGTCTCCATGGACTTTATTGACGGACTTTCCCGTTCTCGTTCGGGCCATGACAGTTTGTGGGTAATTGTGGATAGACTTACAAAATCCGCCCATTTTATTCCCGTTCGGTCTAATCGGACCGTACCTCTTTTGGCCAAACTCTATGTTTAAGAAATTGTTAAATTGCATGGAATTCCTACTTCTATTGTTAGTGATTGTGATCCATTGTTTACTAGTGGATTTTGGAAGAGTCTTCAAAAAGCTTTGGGAATGAAGCTTAATTTTAGCACCTCTTGTCATCCTCAGTCCGACGGACAAACCGAGCATGTGAATCAAACTCTTGAAGATCTTCTTCGTGCATGTGTTCTTGATTTTGGTGGAAGTTGGGAAGATCATATTTCTCTTGTTGAGTTTTCCTATAATAATAGCTTCCAATCTAGCATTGGTATGGCACCTTTCGAGGCACTCTATGGAAGGCCATGCTGATCTCCTTCTTATTGGCTTGAGGCCGGCGAGAAGCTGGTTTTAGGTCCAGACTTTATTTGTGATTGCACAGAAAAGATTGACCTTATTTGCCATTGGATGAAAGAAGCTCAAAGTAGACAAAATCTTATGTCGATAACCGAAGAAGGAAATTAGAATTTTCTATGGGAGATTTGGTGTTTATTCGTGTTTCACCTATGAAGGGTGTTGTGCATTTCAGTCGATCGGGAAAATTAGCGCCTTGATATATTGGTCCGTTTCCCATCACAGATCGCATTGGTTCCGTGGCTTATCACCTTTTATTACCGGCTCAATTTTCTGCTATACATGACGTATTTCACGTTTCTCAACTATGCAAATGCCTTCGAGATTCTGATTCTATTATTGAGCCCGGTGTTGTGGAAGAAATTGAAGTTTCTCCTAATTTGACTTATGAGCAACATCCGATTCGTATCATTGCTACGGAGGTTAAACGCCTTCGAAATAAAGATGTTCCACTTGTGAAGGTTCAATGGTCCTCAAATCCTATGGATTTCTCTTGGGAATCTAGAGAATTCATGGAGTGGACACATCCGGACTTACTCTCTCGTGCTCCTTAGAGGTGAACTTCTTATTTCAATTTTTTTTTGTGTTGATATGCTTTTATGGTTGTTACTTTTTATTTTCTTCTTAAGTATTGTGAGGACGCAATTTCTTTAAGGAGGGGAGTCTGTAACAATCCGCATATTTTACGATTGTATATTTAAATATTTAATTTAAATATAGCATCGCTAATTGGATTAAAGTTCGAAAAGATACTTTTGCAAACAGCCAAATTAGGACTCGAGGCCACATCCATTGAGTTCAAAATGGTTTTTGCGACCTTTTTGAGTATAAATATTGATATGTTTGGAGTTGAGTGGAATTTTGATGTTTTCACTTAGGGCTTTGGGTTTAGGTTTGGGTTTCAGCCCACTAACTCAACTCATCTTATATCCTAACTCCACCCGCTCTCCTCTTCATTCATTCTATTATTTTTCTAACACTTCAAGTTTTAGCAAAAATGGAGGAAGAGATTGGAAATTCAAAATCCTAAGCCCTAGTTTCTTTTGCAAATTCAAGATTTAGCTCCAAAATCAAAGAGAAGCTTAGGTAAGCATCCTCTTCTTCTTCTCCATCTCAATCTCTCTCCAATTTCGGAAATTTCCTATAACCTAACTTAGGAAATATTTTCTTATGATCTTAGATTGGAGCTTTTTGAGTTGAAGTTGAAGAGTAGTTGATCTTCCCTTTATTTTCAAGCTTCTCCTTTGTTGTTTTTGAGAAAAAGGTGAGTTTTTGAACTCGCATCTATGTCTATATCTTCGATAGTTGTTAGATAGTGATTCCTAACATCTAATCCTTGTCCATTTTGCTTTGGATTAAATTGGTTTTATGAATATTCCAATTTTTTGTGTTTTAAGGTCAAATCTTTAAAAATCCAAGCTTTGATGTTTGAATATATTTTTGATGGTGTATCGAAGAGCCTATAGGGCTGGGATGCCGATTGACATAAACCCCTAGCGCCCATCGCTCCTTCGATCCCAATTTGTTGGAATTTTGCCCCACTTGGGGGCTAGGCTGAAAATACTTAAAATTCCAGTTCAGTCGACTGAACCAGGAAGTCATTCGATTGAACCGAATCCAGGAAATTTCCTAGGCCAGTATCAGTCGACTGACCACTATGGGTCGGTCAACTGAGCATGGAAACCGAAAGTTTCCAGGTATGATTCAGTCGACTGACCATCCTGGTTCAACCGACTAAACCTGGAAATAGAAAGTTTGAAACAGAAAGTTTCTAGGAATTGTGTCAGTCGACTGACCACCCTAGTCCAGTCGACTGGATCTGCTGTCGCAGCCAAATTTGCCTATTTTGCTTGGGTTTCCAATTTTAATCAATTCATGCTGATCCAATTTTTTGTTATCACTTTGTTGACTTTGATAACTTCTTTTTTGGGATTTTTGAAAATATCCATTTTTATGGATTTTGTATCGATTTCTATGGATTTGATTCACGTCTTCGTATGTGAATTTTTGGCGATTGATTGTTTTTACAATCAATTTTGTGATTTGTCACTTTAAAATACAAAGGTTTCTATACTAGTAGTAAATATCCAAACTCTTTCACAAAGATGATTTCAACTCTATTTTTAATACAAAGCTCGTTTATAAAATCGTTTTTCAATCTATTAGTATATACAAACTTTTTCCTCATTCATTCGAGAAATCCAATTAAACAACTAAGCAAAACAAGTGGTATGAAATGCTTGCATTTACTTTGTCGGTTAATTCTTAGACTTGTTCGATTGAAACTCTTGTGACAATTTTCGAGTGGAAATCTATAATTTATTCGTAAATATTTAAATTAAGCCAATGGTTATGGAACATGAAGCTGAACTCATTTATTTACTAGCTTAGTGTGATCGACACTTCTTCATGATCGATGATGATCGTTTTGTGGTTTAGACTAGCAATGTGCGATGTCCTTTTGTCTGCGAGGGAGAATAAACCCTGTTTCTGTGGAGATTCGGCTTAAAATTGGTAGGGTAGCGACCCATGGTCTTCGGCCATTTGTGGAGCCTCAGCTGAAAATTGATGATTAGCAACCATGGAATAGCGTTCCGTTTGTGATACACGTGTGGTGAGTTTACATGCTCCCGTTTTGCGATAGGCCTCCCCCTTTTGTGATTTCTGGATTTCTAGTTGATGAATTCTAAAATTTGTGTTTCACCAATTTTGTGATTGGCATTGATGTATATTTGTCAATATTTGTGGTTTGGTGAATAAAATAAGGAATATGACATTCTTTTTAGCCCTTTGAGATTTCTTGAGATATTGTATGAATTTTTGTTGTTGTTTAGTGTATACTTGTCCCAGTATGGCATTATTGTTATCATATGTTTTTATCATATCTCTTATCCTATCTCATTTTATCTGATATTTATAGCTAGACTGATCCGTTTATTATTTTCTTATTAAGTAATACTCGGGTCTGACTGAGATGATACAGGTGCTTCTGCTTGACTCCTTATCTGGGACCATCATCTGACTTTTGTCTAACTACTTAGATTAGTAGTTTTTGTCAATATACATTTGAGATAGAGACTCCTTGATGTATACATATTCTTTTGTGTAGCACTTGTATCTATTATTTTGTGATATTGTGGATCTTGTTTGGCCACTACTCTGATGTACACTTCTATGTGTTATATTCATATCTATTTCTGCCTTTGTGATATGGGTATCTATGACAGATTTGTGTTATGTTTATTTCTATATTTGCTTCCGAAGACTACAAAGCCACTGTGTAGTAGCTTTGAGTTTGTATCGGTATGTCGGATTTCCTCTTGAAAAGAAATGCATGTTATATTATCTGACATATCGGTACTCGCGCAAAGCAATTTCATGGATGGTCGCTCCTCAACAGCCTTATTCTTCATGCTAGTTGACGGCATTACTCTGTAGTGTCCTTGGTTTGCGTGAGTATAGAGGTGTGGCATCACAGGTCGGCTTCATGCTAAGTACATGACTAGTTAGTTCCTACATCAAGTCAAGAAACCAAAAATGGCCAAATTTGATAGTCGATTATTCACTAGGCCTATTTAATTAATCTCTTTTTAATTAAATCAATTTCCAACTATTTTCCCAAAATATCTTTAAAAGATATATTCACAAAACCACTTTAATATTTTGATATTTGGAAAACATTTCCATATACTAATTTCAATGGTATTAGTATATTCACTAACCACTTTATTATTTCGATATTTGGAAAAAAATTCCATATATTATTTCAATGACATAAGTATATTTAATAACACTACCATTTTGGAGACATACTAAATAGATTTCTATAACCATACAACTCCCGAGTTCATATACCTCAGAGCGGGTGTTAAATATAAGCAGCAATGCTTCCAATACCACCAAGCCATTAGTACGATCATAAGAACCAATTTGTTTATTTCACAATGGAAGGTCAAAACACAATTTATTGGGTCAAAACGAATGTTGCATAAAACATTGTTACGACAACCCAAAAACGCTAGTATGGGGATTCGATTAATTAATTAATTACACACACACACATATATGTGTGTGTATGTATACCCCATATACCATATAAAACATTTCCTTTCGAAAATCATTTGCTATAACAACAATGTTATAGTCCATGCCTTCCTTAATTTCCTTGTAAACATTTATTACAATAATAAGTGTTGAAATCCAGTTTTTTCCTAAATCATTTTAAACCACTTTTAATAAAAACCTTTTAAACTCCATTTGGATATATCACTTTCAAAACATTCCTTCAAAAGATAAATCAATTTTTAAACGATTAACCCCATATTTAAATCTCAACATAAATCATTTTTATATTTATAAAACTATAAATATCCTTTTTATTTTATAAAACTTCTATTTATATGAAATCTCTTAATTTATTTATGAATTTCCATTTGCAACTCCATTCTTTTCTAAATTCCATTTATTATTAAAAATCCATTCATAAATCCTTTTCTTTATAAAAAATTATATAACCCATTTTTATATGTATTTGTAAACTCCGTTTATAAATCTATTTCTTTATTTATAAAACATTACTTTTATAAATTATTTTTATAAACCATTCAAAAATCTTTATTTAAAGTATTTCACAAACTATAATTTTATAACATCAATAATCATACTTTTTATTTATTTATAATAAATTCATTCTATTTAATAATTTAAAATTTATTAAAACATATATACTTTCAGAATCACTTTGAAATCCCTTTTAAATCAAAATCATTATTCTATAGTATTTTCAAATACCAAAAATAAGGCATAGTGTCACTAAAGCACTAAATAAGCAAAATCATATCCACGTCATCAAATATGGCATCCACCAAATCATATATCACAATATGTCACAAGTAAAATCAATGGGGTGGGGAATCCTCTTGGATCACTTCAACATGTCCCCCTACATCACATACACTATACAATCATAAAATATAAATCAACCACTTCAAGGTAGGTCCTTATACAAAGGGTCACCCGCTCATGCATGGAAACGTAATAGAGTATCATCCGCTCTAAGACCGAGAATATATCCAAACCAACTAATAGAATAGTAAATCTTCCAAACAGTAAACAAACTGCCAACAATAAAATTATCTACACTTACATAAAAATATACAAGTGGACCAGAGAGGTGAGTTAGCTCACTTTGATTTCAGTAATCGTAGAAGTGTTTCGGTTTGAATTAAAATCGAATAAATGTTCAATTTTAACCCAAATTCCTACTACCTTCAAATCCATCCAATCCAAAGCTATAACGTATTAATATGAGCGCAAAGTGACCGAACGCGTCCAAATCTGATCTCGTATGGATAAGATATGGGCGTTAGAACTTATATATATATATATATATTATAATTAACATTAAATAATTAAGTTTAAACCCTTAATTGCTTTCCTTCCAAAACACCAAGTGGCGCAATTTTCTTTTTCAGCATCGATGCCATGTTCATCTAAAAAAGTTGTCGCCTCTGACGATCGCAAGCTACCGCGAGCTTGTTGCCGCCTCGCCTTGCCTTCCTCCATCCATCATAGTAGGTCCAAACCCCCAAGATGTCACAGTTCGCTAGAAAACGTAAGGAATGTCATGCCGTTCATCTTCCAACCGCCGCCCCTTGGACCATCGATCGACGATCAGTTGGTATGGATGAACTCGTGGTGATGAGGGTAACAATTGTAACGACACGATATTTTCAACCATTTGCATCCGCACATGTTAGACTTGAATAGCTTAAAACACCGGATTGTAATTTAAATTTGGCAAAACACAGCATAAACGGTAAATAAATAGTCACAGATCACAGACACGGAGTAGTAAAATGCAGCGGAAGTAAGAAATAGTAGTTCATGAAGCTACTATATAAATACATCAGAGTCAAACAAGATACAACAGAGATAACAAGACACAACGGAGGTCTCAACATGATAACCAGGTATGAATCAGAATACATCACTGGAACCAACCGGATAACTGGAATCAACTCGATAACCGAAAGTGAAATAGATATCTAAATCTTCAAGCAAAGCTTCCAACTTCGAAGGTGAGTCTCAAATGCTGTATCACTCAGTCTGACCCGAGCGTAAAGCAAAACACAAAACACTCGAGTCAGGACATACATACTCATACAATGTAAACCAACTCAAGTGAACTGTAATATAAGGTACAAGTAACTTAAAAGATGGTTGGGACCGCCCATCTTCTAAGGATCCGTTAAACTATTTACTATGTAGTAATATTTCGCTATTATAATAACGCCTATAGTAAAATAAACTTACTTTTTAATAGCGTTAAGGGGTTACCCATATAGCCCTTAACACGTAATAGTGCCAGTTGTCTATACAGTACCGTAATACCTCCTGATCGGGAGGCTACCAGAGGATACTCCATAGGTACGACACAAATCAAACTTGTACAAGATGCGCTAGGGCAGGTGACACGGCACAACTAGGTAATGCCAGGGTAGATATATCAATTACACTTTCGGGCCTGTGGTAACGCGTAGCAGCTACTATCGCCCACCTCGAGCCATAACCCCAAATCAAAAATCAAAGGTGGCCACCGAATCAATCTCAAAGTCAGAATATAATATCGAAGGAGTGTGTCCGATAAGAGGAATGACCTCATTAGCCCATCGATTGCTCCTGTTTTTGCCACCTTATGCCAGCTCACGGGAGTCGGGTCCACGTTCATACCTCAAAGGACGTCGCCACCATCTACTTCATTCTGGAATCTCCATCGCGTACACGGTTGTTAAAGTGGTTTTCGGAGATGGAAGAGAGTATGACAACTTTCGATCCTGGTCTCTTTAACAACCAAACATTATTATAACCCATGGATATTTATTTCAAAATCATTTATACTTTCAAACCAAACTAGCATATCCATTTCAAAATCATATCATTTCTTCCAAAATAGTATATACTTTCAAAAAAATATCATACTCATTTAAAAAACATATCACAATAGTATCATTTCCATTTCAAAAGTAATTCAATAATATATCATTTAAATAAAACCCAAATTTCCAAATCACTGAATATTTCCTTCAATTTACTAAACTTGAAATATTCCTTTAAATTATCATAGCATTTTGGAAATGTAACCTTAAGGAATCATAACATTTTTGGAATGTAATACTTTCCACTTTTATATAATCAATGTATTTATATACTTACAAATTTTAACATGGTCATTTTATCATAGGCTTATAGTTAAATAAACTTTGTTACTGTAATATCCAATTTAAAGCTGAAATTCTTATGTTAAGTTAAAAGTACCTTATTAACTTATATTATTATTACAATAAAGAAACTTTATTATTTTAATCATTTAAAATATGCCATTTACATTAATTAAAACTTACATATCAAAAGTACATTATCAACTTACATTTTATTATTACAGTAAGGAACATTTATCATTTTAATCAATTTAAAATACACCATTACATTAATTAAAACTTACATGTCAAATGTACGTTTTAACTTACAATTTTATTACAGTAAAGAGCATTTATTATTTTAATCAACATTACACTAATTAAAACTTACATTATCAAATGTACGCTTTAATGTACATTTCTATTACAATAAAGAGCATTTATCATTTAATCAATATTACATTAATTAAAACTTTACATGTTTCTTTCATTAATTAAAACTTTACATGTTTCTTTCATTAATTAGAACTTTACATGTTTCTTGCATTAATTAAAAACTTTACATGTTACTTTCATTAATTAGGACTTTACACATTTCTTTCATAAATTAAAACTTTACACGTTTCTTTCATAAATTAAAACTTTACATGTTTCTTGCATTAATTAAAAATTTACATGTTTCTTGCATTAATTAAAAACTTTACACGTTTCTTTCATTAATTAGGACTTTACACATTTCTTTCATAAATTAAAACTTTATATGTTTCTTGCATTAATTAAAAACTTTACATGTTTCTTGCATTAATTAAAAACTTTACACGTTTCTTTCATTAATTAGGACTTTACACATTTCTTTCATAAATTAAAACTTTATATGTTTCTTGCATTAACTAAAATCTTTACACGTTTCTTTCATTAATTAGGATTTACACATTTCTTTCATAAATTAAATCTTTACACGTTTCTTTCATAAATTAAAGCTTTACATGTTTCTTGCATTAATTAAAACTTTACATGTTTCTTGCATTAATTAAAACTTTACATGTTTCTTTCATTAATTAGAACTTTACACATTTCTTTCATAAATTAAAACTGTACATGTTTCTTGCATGAACTAAAATTTTACACTTTAAACCAATTATCAGCTTTTAACATTTTAACTTATAAAAACTGATATCTCTTTATATTTCAAATCTTTAAATCAAATTTTATGTTAAAATTCCATATATTCCAAAATTTCAAAATACTTAATAAATTTTTAGGAAAATATTACTATAAAAATATTAACCATGGGTCTGTATAATATTTTCAAACTTAGGTCAAGTGATACGGATATGTATCATTTCAATCCGTAATTTAAAAAGAAAAATCCAGGTTTTATCATTTCAAAACCGCAATACCAAGAAAAATAAATACGACAAAAATCAATAAAAAATCACTCAAGCCTATCATTTCAGCCCATAGTGATATTCCTTATCCTAAAGTCCGTTCGGGTATGTATCATTTCAACCCATAGTGATGGGGAACTTGCAGTGGTGATTAACAGAAATAAAATAACAGTATACATATAATATTATAACAAATGATGTAACAAATATATAAACGACATTTATCATCATGTAATCACAACACATGCATATATGAATGACATATCAATGTCTATAGATTCACTTGTCAATTTTTTTACAAAAATATAAGTACATATGTCTAGAGTGATAAAAACTCACCTTTTAAAAGCTAGAATTGACAAATTCAGAATAAAAATCCAAACTCCGCAAAGCACGACAAAGCACAATGCGAAGTTGAGTGGTGAAGGGTCAGATTTAAATCTTGTATGCCAACAAATATTACGTACATAAGAATATGATTCAACACAAAACAACATATGTTAAAATAATGGAAAAATAAATGAATCAAAGTGACATAACTTGCCTTAATCAATCAATGGCTTGGTTGCACCACAAATGGTTTCAACCATCACCTTATATTTCTCGGTCATGATGGTTAGAGGTGTGCTAGAGGCCAGAGGCTGAGTATAAGCATGAAGAACAAAGAAGAAACAAAAAGAGAAAAAGAAAGAAGAGGAAGAGAAGCCATGGATCTAGAGCTTGAATATAATTTTCTTTCACGCAAATGATAATGAGAAGTTTTGGGAAGTTTTTATGCGTGATAGGCAAGAGAAATTCATGGCTAGATTAAAGGAATGAATGGCTAAGGTAAGTAATAAAGAGGCTATGCAATAAAAGGCAAGATTTTGAATGGTTTGGAAAATAAAATGGCAACAAATACTTGATGTATTTAATAAATAAAAAAATTCTTTCTTTCAAGAGATGAAATGAGAAATGGAATAAAATGAGATATGTTTGAGGAGTTTTGTACGTGAATGATAAAAGGAAATACACGGCTATATAAGAAAAAATCAGCTAAGGAGTTATGAATACTAGGAAAACGGAAAGAAATAAGTTAAGGAGGAAGAAACGTATAATATTTTATTTTTAAATACAAATAAAAAAAATTAGAGATAGGAAATAATTTTTTTGTACGTGAATTTTCAACTTGATATGTAAGGCGGTGAGTAGAGTAATTAATGGCTAGGAATGAGGAGGAAACGGCTAGAAAATAATAAAGGCATGCAAATGAAAAAGGCAAGAGTTTACACAATGAAACGTATGCCTCTTAAATTTCTCCAAGCCATTTATTTGCATACATTTCTATCTAGAAATGAAATGTGAAGTAAATGTGTACGTGAATTATGAAGTGGAGTGGATGGCAGGAAAAGATTTGAATGGCTAAAGAGGAGTAAATGATAGGAAAACAAAAAGGCTAGGAAATAAAAGGCAAAAAAATAAGGAGAAACACACACACGCGCGCGCACACACATATATTATTCTTAAATGCAATTGGAAAGAGGATATTTTGAGATGTTTGTATGTGATTAATAAGAGCGATTCACAGCTATGAATGGTGAATGGCTGGGGTAAGTAATAAAGAGGGTAGGTAAATAAAAAGGCAAGCATTAAAGAAATGTAACACATGTCTCCTTGATTTTCTTCCCAGCCTTTTATGAAAAGATATACACACAAGTAAAATCCAATAAATAAAGTTTAGATAAACAAAATAGAAAAATAAAATAAAATAACATAGAAAATAAAAATATATAAATGAACATAGAAAAATAAAAATTGAAATACAGAAAATAACTACGTGTAAAACGCTGTAATTTATCTAATTTAAAAAGTATAACTCAGAATTTAACGAAACGAAAAGCAGAACAGATATCATAAATAGATTCTGCTTCAAAGAAAAAAATTCAAATTTAAAAATTCAATTTTTTTAAAATTTAAACTGAAAACTCAAATTTTGACCAAAATATAAAATTTTCAAAAATTGTTTATTTATTGCATTTGAAAAATAAACTACAAACAAATTCCAAACTAACATTGTAAAAATTCTAAAAATTCATTTATAAATGATTTAAAAATCAAATTTTCAAATAAAAATTTAATTAAAAATATTCACAAAATTATGGGTTGTTACACTCTCCTCCACTCAAAACTTTTCGTCCCCGAAAAGGAACGAGGCATGGAAAATAGAGACAACGGATAGAATGAGATAGAATTAAGACTATATAAAAAAAGAAGATTGAAATTATACCTGGTAACAGTCATTATAGGTAAATTCAACAAGATGGAGATGATCTTCCCAAGATCCTCTGTAATCAAGGACACAAGCACGAAGAAGATTCTCAAAAAGTTTTTCAAAACAGACTGGTAAAGGTATTTTGGGAGGAAGAACTACAGATCGAACTTTAGGAGATAAGATCAATTTGAAATTCAATTCCCCGCTTAGTATGCAGGAGAATAGGAACAATCGAAGGATAAGAGATTGGAAAACAAAATAAGATGATAAATTTTAAAACCATGAAAGTTTCAACTTAAATTAATAATTGATTTCATCCATTTGATTTTTCCTAAGTTAATTAATTCTTATCTATTTTTAATTTCATTATCTTATCACCCAATTAACAATTTCTAAAATCGTGAATTTGAAATCATTTATTATACTCAAAATTTTATTCAATAATTTTCATTCTTCTTTATTCCAGATGGTTATTACATTTATTCCACTTAATATATGTCTAATCGCATATATTAAGTATACTTACACTTTTTACGACTTACTCCAATTTATTATAAATTCCTTTAACATCACTTTATATTGTATACTATTCAATTAACTTTTTATTCTATTTACCTTTATTTATCCTTTTATAACTAAAATTTAAGTGTATAACATTTATTATAAACACTCAAATTTTATTATAAAATCCTTTTATATTGTATATTATCCAATTACATAGTTAACTTTTAAATAATTTAGGTAAGTTATAATAGAAATGCAATAGAATACTATATAAATAAAGTTTTCTAATTCAATTATTTCAACTTAAATATTTATTCAAAAATTTTGGGTCATTTTATAATTGAAAACATTCTTTAAGGTAAATTTAAGAATTACATTTTGATTAACTTCAAACCATTTAGAGGAAAATAAATACATATACAATATATACCAAATCAAATTTAAATCATATATCCATATATATATATTATAAATCAAGTAATATTTTTGAAATTCAAATCAATTAAATTTTCAAAGAAAAACAGTAGCAAAGCTACAGAATGGTCTCTTCACTTCGAAACTCGAAAATGAATGTCGATGATGCTGAAGTCATCACCGAAATTATTTTCCAGCAACAAGAGAAGAGAACTGATTTAAACATTAAAAATTCTTTGAAAACAATCTCTATTTGGAAAACACTTTAAATAATATATCTTTTAAAACTTTAAAAACCCAAGTTTGAAACCATCGAAAATTAAATTCTCAAGTTCTTGATTTAGATTCATTTTAATTTCCAAATTAATTTATAGCTATGTTTTATAGTTCAGTTATTTATATAGGAGACAAAAGCCAATCGTTACAAGATATATATAAAGTCAAATATTATTTCTTAATACCCTATTCAATTAATTATCAGAATTCAGAAAATCAAACTCATACATAATATAATTATACAAAATTTATCATTTACTAAATTTTGAAATCAATATGGTGTCAGTTTGCTCTGTTCAAGTGTTTTGGAAATCCTATCGATAGCGTTGATCAAACGAATCGATCGGAAACCCAAATCAACATCAACAACTTAAATGACACAATATATAAAAAAAATTTAAATATAGGTTTACAAAGCAAGAATAGGGATTCAAATTTGATTGACTCAAATCAAGAGAATTTTGATTCGAAGATAAGTTGGAAACGAAAGATAAGATGATTAAATTGACAGAATAAGGAATGGATAAGCTTACATAAATCGCGGGCAACCTTAATCGAGTCAACCGTGACTTCAAGAATTATATCAATGTGGAATTCTGAGGTAATTCTACATTCGATCTTAAGAAATAGAATTCGGAATAACAAGAGGTACTAGCATCTGAACCGAGGATACATATAAATCTTCGGTAAATCAATGCTAATTGCAAAGGAGTTTCACACCTTTACAAGTCATCTGAATGTTGATGAGACCACCAATTCATTATAAAGATAATTGGAAGTGGAGTTATGGGATACTCCAGAATCAAAAAAAGAAGAATAATGAGGGACAAGAATGAATTTTGAGACCGCAGGGAACGTTCCAAAACTCAAAAGAAACCCAAGTTAAAAAGGAAGAAATACAACTCAAATGAAAGTGGTTATATAAATAAATTCATCATATATGCTAAGTTTTCCTAGAGCCAAAGCTCTGATACCAAATGTAATGACCCGATATTTTCAACCATTCGCATCCGCACATGTCGGACTTGAATAGCTTAAAATACCGAATTGTAATTTAAATTTGGCAAAACACAGCATAAACGGTAAATAAATAGTCACAGAACACAGACACAGAGTAATAAAATGCAGCGGAAGTAAAGAAATAGTATTTCATGAAGCTATTATATAAATACATCAGAGTCAAACAAGATACAACTAAGATAACAAGATACAACGGAGGTCTCAACATGATAACCAGGTATGAATCAGAATACATCACTGGAACCAACCGAATAACTGGAATCAACTCGATAACCGAAAGTGAAATAGATAGCTATATCTTCAAGCAAAGCTTCCAACTTCGAAGGTGAGTCTCAAATGTTGTATCACTCAGTCTGACCCGAGCGTAAAGCAAAACACAAAACACTTGAGTCAGGACATACATACTCATACAATGTAAACCAACTCAAGTGAACTGTAATATAAGGTACAAGTAACTTAAAGGATGCTTGGGACCGTCCATCCTCTAAAGATCCGTTAAACTATTTACTATGTAGTAATATTTCGCTATTATAATAATGTCTATAGTAAAATAAACTTACTTTTTAATAGCATTAAAGGGGTTACCCATATAGTCCTTAACATGTAATAGTGCCAGTAGTCTATACAATACCGTAATACCTCTTGATCAGGAGGCTACCAGAGGATACTCCATAGGTACGACACAAATCAAACTCATACAAGGCGCGCTAGGGTAGGTGACACGACACAACTAGGCAATGCCAGGGTAGATATACCAATTACACTTTCGGGTCGGTAGTAATGCGTAGCAGCTACTACCGCCCACCTCGAGCCACACCCCCAAATCAAAAATCAAAAGTGGTCACCGAATCAATCTCAAAGTCAGAATATAATATCGAAGGAATGTGTCCAATCAGAGGAATGACCTCATTAGCCCGTCGATTGCTCCTCTTTTAGCCACCTTATGCCAACTCACGGGAGTCAGGTCCACGTTCATACCTCATAGGATGTCACCACAGTCCTACTTCATTCTAGAATCTCCGCCACATACACGGTTGTTAAAGTGGTTTTCGGAGTTGGCAGAGAGTATGAAAACTTCCGATCCCGGTCTCTTTAACAACCAAACGTTATTATAACCCATGGATATTTATTTCAAAATCATTTATACTTTCAAACCAAACTAGCATATCCATTTCAAAATCATATCATTTCTTTCAAAATAGTATATACTTTCAAAAAAATGTCGTACTCATTTCAAAACCATATCACAATAGTATCATTTCCATTTCAAAAAGTAATTCAATAATATATCATTTAAATAAAACCCAAATTTCCAAATCACTGAATATTTCCTTCAATTTATGAAACTTGAAATATTTCTTTAAATTATCATGGCATTTTGGAAATGTAACCTTAAGGAATCATAGCATTTTTGGAATGTAATACTTTCCACTTTTATATAATCAAAGTATTCATATACTTACAAATTTTAACATGGTCATTTTATCATAACCTTATAGTTAAATAAACTTTGTTACTGTAATATCCAATTTAAAGCTGAAATTCTTATGTTAAGTTAAAATTACCTTAGTAACTTACATTATTATTACAATAAAGAAACTTTATTATTTTAGTCATTTAAAATATGCCATTTACATTAATTAAAACTTACATATCAAATATACATTATCAACTTACATTTTATTATTACAGTAAGGAACATTTATCATTTTAATCAATTTAAAATACACCATTATATTATTAAAACTTACATGTCAAATGTACGTTTTAACCTACAATTTTATTACAGTAAAGAGCATTTATTATTTTAATCAATTTACACTAATTAAAACTTACATTATCAAATGTACGTTTTAATTTACATTTCTATTACAGTAAAGAGCATTTATCATTTAATCAATATTACATTAATTAAAACTTTACATGTTTCTTTCATTAATTAAAACTTTACATGTTTCTTTCATTAATTATAACTTTACATGTTTCTCGCATTAATTAAAAACTTTACACGTTTCTTTTTTTAATTAGGACTTTACACATTTCTTTTATAAATTAAAACATTACACGTTTCTTTCATAAATTAAAACTTTACATGTTTCTTGCATTAATTAAAACTTTACATGTTTCTTGCATTAATTAAAAACTTTACACGTTTCTTTCATTCATTAGGACTTTACACATTTCTTTCATAAATTAAAACTTTACATGTTTCTTGCATTAATTAAAAACTTTACACGTTTCTTTCATTAATTAGGGCTTTATAAATTTCTTTCATAAATTAAAACTTTACATGTTTCTTGCATTAACTAAAAACTTTACACGTTTCTTTCATTAATTAGGACTTACACATTTCTTTCATAAATTAAATCTTTACACGTTTCTTTCACAAATTAAAACTTTACATGTTTCTTGCATTAATTAAAACTTTACATGTTTCTTGCATTAATTAAAACTTTACATGTTTCTTTCATTAATTAGGGCTTTACACATTTCTTTCATAAATTAAAACTGTAGATGTTTCTTGCATTAACTTTAATTTTACACTTTAAACCAATTATCAGCTTATAACATTTTAACTTATAAAAACTAATATCTCTTTATATTTCAAATCTTTAAATCAATTTTTAAGTTAAAATTTCATATATTCCAAAATTTCAAAATACTTAATAAATTTTTAGGAAAATATTACTATAAAAATATTAACCATGGGCCCGTATAATACTTTCTAACGTAGGTCAAGTGATACAGATATGTATCATTTCAATCCATAATTTAAAAAGAAAAATTCAGGTTTTATCATTTCAAACCCGCAATATCAAGAAAAATAAATACGACAAAAATCAATAAAAAATCACTCGAGCCTATCATTTCAGCCCATAGTGATATTCCTTATCCTAAAGTCCATTAGGGTATGTATCAACTTGCAGTGGTGATTAACAGAAATAAAATAACAGTATACATATAATATCATAACAAATGATGTAACAAATATATAAACAACATTTATCATCATGTAATCACAACACAGGCATATATAAATGACATATCAATGTCTACAGATTCACTTTTCATTTGTTTCACAAAAATATAAGTACATATGTCTAGAGTGATAAAAACTCACCTTTTAAAAGCTAGAATTGACAAATTCAAAATAAAAATCCAAACTCCGCAAAGCATGAAAAGCATGACAAAGCACAATGCGAACTTGAATGGATGAAGAGTCGGATCCAAATCTTATATGCAAACAAATATTACATACATAAGAATATGATTCGACACAAAACAATAGATGTTAAAACAATGGACAAATAAATGAATCAAAGTGACATAACTTGCCTTAATCAATCAATGGCTTGGTTACACCACATATGGTTTCAACCATCATCTTATATTTCTTGGTCATGATGGTTAGAGGTGTGCTAGAGGCCGGAGGCTGAGTATAAGCATGAAGAACAAAGAAGAAATAAAAAGAGAAAAAGAAAGAAGAGGAAGAGAAGCCATGGATCTAGAGCTTGAATATAATTTTCTTTCACGCAAATGATAATGAGAAGTTTTGAGAAGTTTTTATGCGTGATAGGCAAGAGAAATTCATGGCTAGATTAAAAGAATTAATGGCTAATGTAAGTAATAAAGAGGCTATGCAATAAAAGGAAAGATTTTGAATGGTTTGGAAAATAAAATGGCAACAAATACTTAATGTATTTAATAAAAAAAAATCTTTCTTTCAAGAGATGAAATGAGAAGTAGAATAAAATGAGATAAGTTTGAGGAGTTTTGTACGTGAATGATAAAAGGAAATACACGGCTATATAAGAAAAAAAATAGCTAAGGAGTTATGAATACTAGGGAAACGGAAAGGCATAAGTTAAGGAGGAAGAAACGTATAATATATTTTATTTTTAAATATAAAAAAAATGAGAGATGGGAAATAATTTTTTGTACGTGAATTTTCAACTTGATATGCAAGGCTGTGAGTAGAGTAATTCATGGCTAGGAATGAGGAAGAAACGGCTAGAAAATAATAAAGGCCATGCAAATGAAAAAGGCAAGAGTTTAAATTATGAAACGTATGCATCTTAAATTTCTCCAAGCCATTTATTTGCATACATTTCTCTCTAGAAATGAAATGTGAAGTAAATGTGTACGTGAATTATGAAGTGGAGTGGATGGAAAGAAAAAATTTGAACGGCTAAAGAGGAGTAAATGATAGGAAAACAAAAAGGCTAGGAAATAAAAGGCAAAAAAATAAGGAGAAAGAAACACACACACACACACACATATGTTATTCTTAAATGCAATTGGAAAGAGGATATTTTGAGATGTTTGTATGTGATTAATAAGAGCGATTCACAGCTATGAATGGTGAATGGCTAGGGTAAGTAATAAAGAGGGTAGCTAAATAAAAAGGCAAGCATTAAAGAAATGTAACGCATGTCTCCTTGATTTTCTTCCAAGCCTTTTATGAAAAGATATACACACAAGTAAAATCCAATAAATAAAGTTTAGATAAACAAAATAGAAAAATAAAATAAAATAACATGGAAAATAAAAATATAGAAATGAACATAGAAAAATAGAAATCGAAATACAGAAAATAACTGCGTGTAAAACGTTGTAATTTATCTAATTTAAAAGGTATAACTCGGAATTTAACGAAACGAAAAGCAGAACAGATATCATAAATAGATTCTGCTTCAAAGAAAAAGATTGAAATTTAAAAATTCAAATGTTTTAAAAATTTAAATTGAAAATTCAAATTTTGACCAAAATATAAAATTTTCAAAAATTGTTTATTTATTGCATTTGAAAAATAAATTACAAACAAATTCCAAACTTACATTGGAAAAATTCTAAAAATTCACTTATAAATGATTTAAAAATCAAAATTTCAAATAAAAATTTGATTAAAAATATTCACAAAATTATGGGTTGTTACAACAATTTTCGTTTATATTTTTTGGCAAATTTTGCTTCGATCGTAACTTCGATCTATGGCCATTGGATGGAATAACTAGGGTTAGTGATGCAGCGCACCATGATAATTCACCCAACCATCTTATGTCGCTCGCCGGCCTTAAGTCGCTCAACCAACATAGGTCGCTCGGCCTTAAGTCGCTCAAACATAAGTCGCATGCCTTAAAGATAACGGCTCAAGAGACGCTCAACCTTAAGTCGCTCATTCCCTTATGTCGCTTAAGTCGCTCAACGACCTTAAGCCGCCCAACCATCCTTAAGTCGCATGCCAGATGATGCAGCGCATGATAAGCGAGTCATATGCCTTAAGTCGCTCAAGCTTATGTCGCATTCCTTAAGCCGTTCAATGTCGCATTCCTTAAGCCGATAAGTTATGCCGCATTTCTTAAGCTGTTGATTTCTTATGTCGCGTGAAGGCTGATTTAAGTCGCTCAGTAGGCCGCATTGTTCTTATGTCGCTATGTCGCTAGGTCGTGAGTCGTGAGTCGTATGTTGTTATGTTGTATTGATGTATTGTTAAGTCGTATGTCGTTATGTCGTATGCTATTAGGTCGCTTATGTTGTATTGAGTCGCGTGTGATGTTGTAACTTGTAATTATGTTAAGTCGTATGTCGTTAGGTCGTTTGTGGTGTTGTATATCGCATGTATGTGTTGTATGTTGAGTCGTTTGTATGTGTTGTAATTCACTATAAATAGTGGTGTGTTGTCATTTGTTAAGGGGTTGATTTTGAATAAATTTTTTATGTGAGCTTTTGCTACCATTGTTGAAGTTGAGTGTGATCTTCTTCTTCTTTCCTTCTTCGGGTTATTCGTGCGCGAATCAACGAAGTAGAAGCCAATTCTCGGTATCACTTGCGACTGATCAACGATCGAATTATAGATCTTTCAACACGGTATCTTGCGAGATCAACGGGTTGGAGATAGCGAGATTCCGGCATCATCACGATTAACAGAATTGGGCATTTATCGTTTTATCAGTTTATTTGACACGAAATCATCATTTCGTGGGAAGATCCTGGATAGGTTGTGAAAGTTTGTATCTAAACTGTTCAAGCCTACTTATAAGCTGCGTCATTTTGGTATCGGAGCCAGGTCGGAGCTAGATTAGAGATTGAAACTCGTCAATTTGTATCAGAGTTAAAGTAGAGACCGAAGCGTCAATTTGTATCAAAGTTAGATCAAAGACTGAAACGAGATTGTTTAATGATCATGCCTCCGAGACGTGCTAATCGCTATCATAATGTTGAAGATTTGTATAGAAGACAAGAAGCTGAGCAGATGGAGCAGCGTATCACTGAAAATTTCAATGAGGGTATTGAAAAGTTGTAGAAGTTGATGAACGACATGAATCACAATCAAAGGAGAACGTCATCAGTTTCGAATCAGAGTGGAAACAGGGTTTCACCATCGGTTTCGGAAGAAAGGAGGATGTCACCCCAGTCTTATCGAGATAGGAGAGAATCTTCAGTTTCAATGAGGCGAGACCACCATGGGCGCCGAAATGAAGAGGGAAGAACTCAACGTGGGTTTGCGAATGAACCATATCATGATGTTGAAAGATAGGGTAGAAGGGACATGCATGGTCAGGATCGATATCGAAATACATATGAATTTGAGGAGGATGGTGATGGAGGTAGTATTCATTATCGAAGTCGAGGCCAAGTGTGAAATCAATATCTGGATTCAGAAAATGATCGTAAATGGGAATCAGGTATGAGGATGGAAATTCCAGAATTCAAAGGTGGTATGCAAGCAGAAGAATTTCTTGATTGGTTGTCGAATGTTGAAGAAATTTTGCAATTCAAGGAGGTGTCTGATAATCAAAGAGTCCAATTAGTTGCTACAAGACTAAGGGAAAGAGCTATGGCTTGGTGGCAGCAAACTAAACTAACTCGGGAGAGAATGGAAAAATCGAAAGTTGTTGCTTGGGAGAAGATGAGAAAGATGATGAAAGCGACTTTCTTGACGTACAATTATCAATCTCTTATGTATCAACGTTTGCAGAATTTGAGACAAGGGACGAAGACAGTGAATGACTATGCAGATGAATTCCATCAATTGATTGCAAGGAATGATATTATGGAAACTGAGGAACAGCTAACGGCTAGATATGTTGGAGGGTTACGAATGCAAATTCAAGACATGGTGAATATGTTTAATCAAATGTCTGTTGCTAAAGCACATCAGAAAGCTCTAGCTTGGGAGAAACAAGAGAGACGAGGAAGTGGTGTGTTTGCGGGTTCTAACAATCAGAACAAGGGTGCTAGTAGCAGTGCTAATATTTCCAAAGCAGTCAGTAAACCAATTGTCAACGAAGCCGCTAAAGCAAAGGTCAATAACAGTATCAAGTGCTATAATTGTTAGGAGTTTGGCCATAAAAGTAATGAATGTACAAAGCCAAAGAAGAGAGCATTAGTTGCAGAGGAATGTGAGTATGAAGATGTGGAAGCTGAAGTTGATTATTCTCAACCATCGAAGTTTAATGAAGATTTAGAAGTTGTTTCAGGAGACGAAGGGTGTAATTTGATGATAAGAAGGTCTTGTTTAGTGCCAAAGCATGAGAATGATTCTAGTTGGCTAAGAAGCAATATTTTTCAGTCTACATGTACTATCTTGGGAAAGGTTTGTCGATTTGTTATTAATGCAGGAAGCTGCGATAACATTATTTCTGAAGAAGCTGTTACGAAGTTAGGGTTGAAGACTGAAAAACATTCTAGACCTTATAAACTGGCATGGCTAAAGAAAGGTGGAAAAGTGACAGTGGGAAGACGAGCATTTGTTACATTTTATATTGGGAAGAAGTACAAAGATGATATATGGTGTGATGTTGTCGACATGGATGTGTGTCATTTACTATTGGGAAGACCGTGGCAATATGATAGAGCTGTACAACATAATGGTCGCACCAACAGGTACAGTTTCATGTTCGAAGGAACCCAAGTTACTTTAGTTCCTAAGAAGCATGAACAAAGTGAAAGCAAGTCAGAGAAGAAAGTGAAATCAACTAGCCTATTACCTACGAGAGAATTTGTTAAAGAAGTGAAAGATAGTGCTGAACTGTTTATGTTGATTGGGTATGAAACAAGTGAAGATTTTGAAATTCCTGGGGAGGTTAGACCGGTTTTGGATGAATTTGAAGATGTCTTTCCAGCGGAATTACACAAGGAATTACCGCCGTTGAGAGATATACAACATCAAATTGATCTGGTGCCAGGTGCTGTTTTACCGCATAGACCACATTATCGTATGAGTCCGAAAGACCATGAAGAGTTGAGGAGACAGGTTGAGGAGTTGCTTGAACAAGGGCGTGTTCGAGAGAGTCTCAGTCCTTGTGCTGTACCATCTCTGTTGGTACCGAAGAAAGATGGTCCATGGAGAATGTGTACCAATAGCAGGGCACTCAACAAAATAACTGTCAGATACAGATTTCCTATGCCAAGACTTGATGATCTATTGGATCAAGTTAGTGGATCTGTAATCTTTTCAAAGATCGATCTTAAGAGTGGTTATCATCAGATTCGCATAAGACCAGGTGATGAATGGAAGACAACATTCAAGACTCGGGAAGGATTATATGAATGGCTGGTCATGCCATTTGGTCTATCTAATGCACCAAGTACATTTATTAGGGTGATGAATCAAATTTTCAGACCTTACATCGGGAAGTGTGTTGTAGTTTACTTTGATGATATCTTGATATATAGTGCAAGCACAGAGGAGCACATTCAACACTTGCGAAAGGTGTTAACTATTCTTCGTCAAGAATAGTTCTATGCAGCGACGAAGAAATGCGTGTTCATGACACCAAGTGTTTTATTTCTGGGTTATGTCGTGTCTGAGGAAGGGATACAAGTGGACCAGAGTAAAGTAGCCGCAATCAGAAATTGGCCACAGCCCAAAACTATAATAGAAGTCAGAAGTTTCCATGGGTTAGCTTCATTTTATCGAAGATTTGTACCGCACTTTAGTAGTGTGATGGCTCTTGTTACTGATTGTATGAAAGGAAAGAAGTTTTCATGGACGGAAGAGGCAGGATCTGCTTTTGAGCAAATCAAGGAACTTTTAACCTCAGCACTGATTCTAGTGTTGTCAGATTTTCAGTTACTATTTGAGTTACATAAGGATGCATCGAAAGTTGGAATTGGAGGAGTGTTGAGTCAGAAGGGTCGTCCAATCGCCTATTTCAGTGAAAAACTTTCTGGAGAAAAGATGAGATACAATACTTATGATGTGGAGTTTTATGCTATTGTGCAGGCCGTGAAGCATTGGAGACATTACTTATTCCAAAAAGAATTTGTTTTGTATACGGACCATGAAGCGTTGGAACATTTACAAGGGCAGAATAAAATTGCAGCTAGGCATGCATCGTGGATAGTTTATTTGCAACAATTTACATTCGTCGTAAAGCACAAGTCTGAAGTAACTAATCGCACAGTATTGACTAAGGAACGATTTCCTATTGGTACTTACAACAAACTAGCTACTATAAAGATTGGTCCTTTGGAAATTGTAAAGAAGATTAATGAAAATGCTTATCAGTTAAGATTGCCGGATCATATCCATACTACCGACGTTTTCAACGTCAAACACTTGATTCCATATCATGAGAATACGTATGTCGAAGAAGAGGAAAGTGTAAATTCGGGGTCGAATTCTTTTCAACCAGGGGAGGATGATGCAGCGCACCATGATAATTCGCTCAACCATCTTATGTCGCTCAACCAACATAGGTCGCTCGGCCTTAAGTCGCTCAAACATAAGTCGCATGCCTTAAAGATAACGGCTCAAGAGACGCTCAACCTTAAGTCGCTCATTTCCTTATGTCGCTTAAGTCGCTCAACGACCTTAAACCGCCCAACCATTCTTAAGTCGCATGCGAGATGATGCAGCGCATGATAAGCGAGTCATATGCCTTAAGTCTCTCAAGCTTATGTCGCATTCCTTAAGTCGTTCACTTATGCCGCATTCCTTAAGCCGTTAAGTTATGCCGCATTTCTTAAGCCGTTGATTTCTTATGTCGCGTGAAGGCTGATTTAAGTCGCTCAGTAGGCCACATTGTTGTTATGTCGCTAGGTCGTGAGTCGTGAGTCGTATGTTGTTATGTTGTATTGATGTATTGTTAAGTCGTATGTTGTTATGTCGTATGCTGTTAGGTCGCTTGTGTTGTATTGAGTCGCGTGTGATGTTGGAACTTGTAATTAAGTCGTATGTTGTTAGGTCGTTTGTGGTGTTGTATGTCGCATGTATGTGTTGTATGTTGAGTCGTTTGTATGTGTTGTAATTCCCTATAAATAGGGGTGTGTTGTCATTTGTAAAGGGGTTGATTTTGAATAAAAAATTTGTGTGAGCTTTTGCCACCATTGTTGAAGTTGAGTGTGTTCTCCTTCTTATTTCCTTTTTCGGGTTATTCGTGCGCGAATCAACGAAGTAGAAGCCAATTCTCGGTATCACGTGCGAGTGATCAACGATCGAATTGTAGATCTTTCAACACGGTATCTTGCGAGATCAACGGGTTGGAGATAGCTAGATTCCGGCATCATCACGATCAACGGAATTGGGCATTTATCGTTTTATCAGTTTATTTGACACGAAATCATCATTTCGTGGGAAGATCCTTGATAGGTTGTGAAAGTTTGTATCTAAACTGTTCAAGCCTACTTATAAGCTGCGTCAGTTAGGGTTTTAAATGAATAAGAAAGAAGTGAGGGTCCTTTTATAGCAATTAAAATATCTAAACATTTTTCACTTGCTAAATTTTCAAACTCTAATCAAAGCATGCCACCCGACACTCTATATGTAACATTCATATTCCAAACACAATGGATCTATACCAGGACCCAATTCCACCATATACAAAATTTAGCTTTTCAAAATCAAATTATATTAAATTAAATTCCTTTAATAAATTTCTATGTGGTTCGAGCTCGCATGACGAAACGATACATCCGATCGCCATGAAATTTGATGGCATATAATAATCCACTATTATGAATCCAATGATATTGGTTTCGTCAAAATCCGAGACAATATTCCGAAAGGCTATCTGCATACATTACTTAAGACGAATTATCATAAAAAGTTGTCTAGTCACCTTTATTTGAATTTAAATTTTTATTATCTTCATTCTTATTCAAATAGAATTTAAATCAACTTTTGAACTTGTTTTTATTCACATCAAATTCAAGATTCAATTATTTAAACAATTCCAATTATTCAATTTAATAATTCCAATTATCAAATAAATCGCTATATTTGAAATTTAAGTTATTTAACTTATAAAATTAACTTTTCAATTTAAGATAAATTAAACATTTCAAATTCAAACGAATGAAATTCTAGGTCGTTACAGGTTGCCATCTTTATTTCATTCTTTTCATAACTTTTTTTGTTATTCATTCTTTTCAATAACTTTTCTAGTTCTCTCCTTCCTCTCTAATGGTTGAAAATATGAGAAATTCCATTACTTTAAAAATTCCCAAAATCAAATATGAATCAAATCTATTCATTAAAAAATGGTTTATCTCTCTAGATTCTTGCAAAATCTAAAGGTTGATTTCTCAATCTAAGAGCTTTAATTTACCATTCAAGGTGTAATTTATTGGCTACATCAAAAGGTAATTTTCTTATTTAAATTCACCTATGTGTTTATATGTTCGATGTAATTATATTTTCTATGATTCACCTTATGTTTTAATTATTCATCTTGCCACATGTAAGTTAAATCTCCTTTATGCCTATTTTGATTAAACCATTTATTCATTATTTTAACTAGAACTATGCTTATTCATCGTCTCCCATTAATACATGTTCATGATAAATTGATGTGCTTTGAATCCTATATTTCTTTTAATAACTTGTCATTATTCTCTGCATTGTTTATATTGTAAATTTCTATCACAAATTTACACATACCTATTTTGTCCAAATTTCTTATATTTTGTTTTGGAAATTTGTGAAACCGAAAGCTATTTTTGAATTATTTTTTTTAATATAGCAATATAACTGTTATATACTTAAATGCAAATGAAATATATATGCTATATTATCTTCTATTTTGAAACTAGTCTTTAATTTCATATGGTAAATATATAATTGTTCAATCCTTGTCTAAAATAAACTGGATTAAGATTAATGAATAGACTTTAGTGCGAATTCTATTCTTTGTAGTTTTCTATATCTAATGTTTCATGTAAATATAAAGTATTGTTTCATTTCTTAATTAAAAGTTTAATGAAAAGTGTTAACTTTAAAATCAAAACTAATTTTTATAAGTGCATATATACATATATCGTATGTTATAATGTTTGCAAATATATGTTGTTTAGGTCTAAATTATTAAATTGGAATAATCATGCATATGGAAATATACATGTTTAGTTTAATTCAAATTTGTAAAAGGATTTTATGCAATAATGTAACCTTTAGTGTCATATCTTTCTTTAATTGAAATAATTTTGTTGATGTTAATTGTGGATTTCAAATTATTCAAAACAACTAATAAGTTTTTCTTTACACACACAGAGACACACAAACACACACACACACACACACACACACACACACACACACACACACACACACACATATATGTGTGTGTGTGTGTATGTATGTATGTATGCATGTGTATATGCATGTATCTGTATATCTATAATTATTATGGATGTATGCACTTTTTTCATTAATAAAAAAATTAGACAATAAAGGCATGTGTATATTTGGTTGATAAGTTATAAATGTTATTTAATATATTAATCATTACAATTAAAGAGGGGGAGAAATGAAAGGTTTCTCTCTCTTCGTATATTGTTGTATTTTCCCTTCATGTATTGCATAGGGTAAGAGAGGGGAAATATAATGTTTCGCTCTCTAAATTCATTTATACATGTTTCATTTTCATATACATATATATATATATATATATATATATATATATAATACTTATATATCACACTTAAACTTCACACAAATAAATGTGCTTGATACATTCATTATAATACCTACAAGTTTACATTATATTTAAATCTCTATTTTAACAATTTAAACGAAATATTTTTTTAGTTAAATATTTTTTAGATTGTACATCTAGAGTTCATAGGCCCAATAAACATCCAAAATGGTAAAAAAAAAAAATCACCCATTTCTTCCACTGCGCACTAGCCAAGTTCCAACAATGAGCACATGATATCCTCTTTAGATTGCCTTTGAAATCCCCGACAATAAAATGAATACTCGATAATTCATCCTCATGGATAACCGGCCATGTTGAAGGAAGCGGGGGACTGCGCTGTCCTGGGTAGCAAAGATAGGTGATCCTCGAACAAGGTAACGAGCATATGATAACTCATCCTCGCTGGATAGCCTTGGCGGCCCTACTGGACGATGCAGGAATTGTAGTCTTCAACGCACTTTTCACGAGAGGTTACAAGTTCGAAAGGGAGCTTGAGGTACAAGGGGAGAAGTCTGGTTATTTCAAGTCTTACAGGCAGGCACTTAGCCACTTTCGAATGCCGTTGAGGACGAATATGAGCGATATGACTATTTGGTAGCCCATAGAAGGGCTGTCCTAGGCACGGATAGGAGTGGTGGGTCTCTAGGTTTTCTATGCGAGGGTGCTCAGTAGTTGCCAGGAGGCCATCCTGCTTCGGGTCGGTCATAAAGTAGGCTGAGTAGGACGTCTCCTTGTAGATACAGGCCAACCCATAAAGAGTTAAAGGGTAAATTTCAGAAAATTTCCTTTTGGGTTTATTGGGTCTATGAAATCTAAAGAGATTTTAGATCCAATCTAAAAGTGTTTTAAACAAAATCATTTATTTTATTTGATTAGTTTAAAAGAGTTTGAATTTGATATAAAGTAAATGAATAAGAGTATCAAGTACACTCATCTGTGAAGCAGTTACTTATTAAAATTAATTTGACAAGGAAAATGTAAAAACCAGGTGTCAGGGAGTAATTAAATGTGAATTAAATAATTAAGATTTGAATGATTAAATAAGATTATGGTGATAATTATAGAATTATAGCGAATAATTTGGAGAATTTCATGACAAATATTTAATAATGAAAAAGTAGTTATATTTTTTTACGTATTTAAAGAATTAACTAATTAATTTGAATGTTTATTATTATTATAAAAAGAAAACTCATGAGATTGAAGAAAATAAATACAATTATTGATTCTATGGTAAAGAGAAAATATTTGGAATTAATAAGATTAAATATTAGTTGTATATAAGGAATTTCACATTATTTAAGAAAATTTGAAGTTATATTTTTGAAACTAACCTAAATAAAAATGAAAAAATAGAGACAAATTTATTTGGAAAGTTATGGAATGATTAAAATATATATGTGCGAGAGAGTGTATTTTGAATTTATCAGAAAAATATATTTTTAAGTAAGCAATTGAACCAAACTTATTGACCTACTCTAATTAACAAGACTAAAGATTTTTGTTTAAATATCCAGAGGATTCTAAAATCTGTAACTTTCTTCAAGTTTTATAAATTTAAGTACGCGTTATTATTTATTTACTCTGATGATCATCTTCCACTACGTTCAAAACCCTACCTTCAACATATCACTATAAAAATTCAAAATAAACAACATAAATTGTTATAAATCCATAAATTTAAAGAAAAGCTTTCTAACATGTTTCTACGCCAATTAGAAAGGAGAAACTCTAAATTTGAATAAGTAAGAAGTAGGAATTTACAGTTTACAACGGGCATGGAGAAAGAAGAGCAAGAGGGAATAAGAAAAGTTCTTCATAGCCGGGTGAGTAATCATGCTTACATCAATGTCTAATTTGACTATGTCCTTTCTAAAATCGATAAGTATGTTATGCGATATATAAGTAGCCTTTACTGCAAATGGAATTCTATCTTAATGTTGCTCATGTATGTGATATATGTTAGTTGGATTGAATCAGATATGTAAGTATTGTAGTATGTTTGACTATGGAAGTGTATACACTGAACTGAAGTTGAGATGTGAACGGATGTTGATCGGAGAAGAAATATAAGGGTTCGATGTTGCATTGCTAGGAAGGAGACCGGTTGATCGCTATCGATCGATTGGAGGTCTGACCAGTCGTCCACCCAATTTCATATATATATATATATATATTATAATATAAATTAAAATATTAAAATATAATAATTATATAATAAATAAACAATAATACATGCATTAGAGATAATGAACATAATCATAATAATGAAATATGAACTATCTAGAAATATAATAGAATAATAATATTGTAATATAACTTTATATTTTTAAATTAACATAACGTATTCATATAAAAGTATATGAGATGATTCAACTATAATTTTAGTAAAGATATCAATACTAAATCTAATAATATGAATAATATATCTACATTAATGATTTTAAAATTAATTAATATGTATTATAAATCATATATGTATATATATTTATAATAGTATCTATGCGATGAGGAATTTGAAATAAAGAGGGTTATAATACCGATCGGTATGGGACTTTCGGTAATATTTCTCGGATCATTAATTGGACTCGTTGCGTAGAAAATAGAGTTGACCGAATGTAATTTATGAGCAGTGAGTAAGCATCTAAGTATCACATAGTCGAATGGGACACTATTGTGATAATTTTTAGGTTATTCACTGTAAGTAAATGGCATAAGTGGTGGATATAATATTATGAGATCATACTTACGTGAGGTGTAGCTCATAGGTGTAAGCGGGGTAGATTCCCATGAATTTATAGATATGTATACCACTACATTGATGTAATCCTATTTTATTGATGGTCGAGGATTAGATGGCTATAATCCACCTTAGTGGCCTAATCATGAGGTCGCGCCCCGGATCTATGACACCTTGTGAGTATATATATTTGGTTAGGTGACTATAGGGTTGGTTACCTATAGCCTTTGTGTCACCTAGGTCAGCAATCTGTTGTCTATAGGGGCAAGTGCAGGGTCGTGGCCAAGTACTTCACGTAGACGAGCAATAGTGGATATTTTGTCACAATGACCGTCGAGGCAACTAAAGACCGTAGAGTTGGGTTATGACCTTACTTTGGAGTTGGCATATGGCCATTAGTCCCCCTTCTTGTTATAATGGAGTGGTATATTGGTATATACTATTTATACCATCACATGAGTATAAATATAGGTTAGCAATCCAGGGTGAGGTGGCCTACGTGATGATTATTTATGTGACTATACTTGGGACCTATGTCTACCGTACACTCATTATCGTTATTTTGTACACTGAGATATATATATATACATGTATGATTTAGATGATTTAAACCTGTAAATACATAGTATGAATTAACATATGCAAATCATATATACTTAATTTACAATGAAATCTTCATAGTAATGTAATAATGAGTTTAATAGATTTCTATGTTCAATTTCTTATATATATCACATTTATTACACTGTTAAATTATTATTATAAACATGGATTGATCCATGTGTAATTATAATACTCAGTTCAATATCACGGGGTATGATAAGTGTAGGTATAATGTTGCATCTTCAGACTTATGGATTTTGTAGGCCAGTGATCACTTTAGGATGATACATCTCCTAGAGCACTTGGTAGCCTTATTATCCGTGTGTGTCTATTAAAGCCTTATTATGTAATGTAATGTATGTATATTATGGATTAGAGCCTGTCATTTTGTAATCCACTTAACTATGTATATGTTTTATATGTGTATTATATTTTATCTGCAGTGTTGTGACCCTATGTGCTATATTTATATCCTGGGATGGTGCATTGTTCTTCTCTGGCAACATATGTGTATTGCTTTGTACCATGATCGTGTACATTTATAGTAAGTATGTTATAATTTGAGAATTACACGGAAGTTAGTCCAAAGGAGTAATCACGTATGTACCCCATATAGCCTTATTCTCTATACATACATTATTACCTTGTAATACTCTTGGATTAGTATGGGTATAGAGTGCTGTTGTTTATATTTGGTATTGGAGAAAGCTAAGACAATATATGACATTAAGATACATGATTCCATATCCTAAATGGACATTGGGAGTCCTTACTCCCTAGGAACTGGGTAGATATATACATTATTAGGTATATTAGATGATTATAGGATGTAGTCATCCGAATGCGTGTTTGTTATTTGTATATTTGGATATGTTATTGTTTATTATTCTTAATATGAATCTTACTTCCTTATAGTAGTGAGAATGGTTGATCCACACTCTGAACAAGTTGACCCTGGACAAGCCAGTGGACCTGGGGGAGTATATATAACCATAAAGCAACTTATGGTGTTAGTAAGGGACATCCAATAATCTAGTGCTTCCACAACTCTTTATCCTCCTACATCTTGTTTCGATCTTGCTAAGCTATACAGTGATTATGCATACCCACATACGTATATTTTTAAACATTACCTAAAATATAGTAACATAAAATGTAAATATTAATATATATTTTTTAAAACAATTAACTAAATACACAAATACATATATATTACAATTTATTAAATGTATATTTCAAATAACTTGAAATAAATAAATGAGTGCACATACGCACATACACTATAGTCATGGCTGGATATCATTCGTATAGGTGTATGGGTATGTTTATTATTTGTACACATATATATAATTTCTATTGTAATACGCCTTTATAATGAAAACCAAACACACAGATACACACACACACACATACATACATACATATATACATATATATAGTGTGTGTGTATAAATAATTCAAAATCCCACTAACTATATTATATCATATATATATATTATATTGTTATATTTATATTATTATCAAAAAGAATATTTTTATATTCACATGACTTAAACTAATGGTATGTTGATTATTTGGCTGCCCACACAACATAATTAAATTTATCCGACGAATAGTTTCAAACCAAATCAAAATTGAGTTTATATCAACTTTGGTTTAATATAATTCAAACGTTTGCTCGTAATATAAAAAACTGGTCTTTGAGTAAATTTATTTAAAGGATTTTTTCTGTTCGAAACCAATATTTTTACCCCACAACACGACCCTCTAGATCAATGATTTCAAGCGTTCACGTATCAATATGAATGAATTGACTAAATCTAAGGTAGATCCAACGAAAATTCCACTATGATATGTGTATAGGAAAGGAGTTTTAACTATGGAGAATGTTACTTTGAGTAAGGAACTGTCCTGCAAACAAAAAACCTTCCTACTCCTAATCCTTACCTAATTCGTCAAAATGTTATATCCATAGGGTATTGCCTTAGCTTAATGTTAGGGTTTTTACTAGGATCCCTACACAATTAGATTTTAGAAGAAATAAGAAGTAAAGAAAAAATACACAAAATTCCTTCAAACAAAACCTTTATTATTTCACCAAAAGATTACAAAAGAAGGCTTAAAATTGAGAATCATTCTCAATACCAAAACCCTTAGTAAAAACGACTCTTTTAACATACATATTTATAGCTACTACTAGTCAAGAAACGTAGAGATATATTTGCTAATATATCTCCTATAATCAATTAAGTAAATGAATATATTTGACCATATATTTAATTTTATTGTTTTAAAAAAGATATTATAGAGAACAATATTCATAAATATCTCTTCCTAAATCAAATCGAGTATTTTCCATAATTAATTAGTTAACCGATCAATTAACTAATATATAAAATAAATATTACATCGCAACTCCACCTTAACACAATATTATTTACGAGCTCCACCTTTGTTCAAGAACAAACAAACCCTCTATTTATGCTTGCTTCCTTTGAACACACATATCATCGATAAATCAGAATTGCATGTAATACCACAAAGGTCTTCAAATAGACTTTGTGTATTTTGTTGCACACTCCATCTTAATTAATACAAATTTGTCTCCCCAACTTCAATTTGAGCACTCCCGACATTCTCCATCGTTTTTTAAGCAATTTGTATATGTTAATTTTCCTCGTTTTTCATGCAGAACCTCCCTATTACCCCTCCAAATCCTTGTGACTCCACTTCAAGTTGAAAAGTTCTAGTCTTTTTTGTTTTAGTTGTTCTATTATAGCAGGATTCTTCTTAATTTATGGGATGTGCCTAACTACTATTAGCTTCACCACCCTTCCATTATACAGCTTCAACCTAACCGAGCTTATGCCTTTAACATGCAAATCTCCGCCATCATTAGATTCAACCATACCACTTTTCTCTTCTTAATCAATAAATGCTTTCTTACGATTATAAATGTGGAAACAAGCACCTGAATCAAGTACCCGATCTTTGCTTTTGCATTATCCACATGTAGGATGTTATTGTCAAATTCTTCACCAAATTTTACCTTTTCGTCGCTACCTTCATCAAGCTTGACTTTGCCTTTCTCTAATGCCTTCATCCTTTCTTCGTCTTTTTTAAGCTTACTACAAAATCTCAGCCTATGATCGGGTTTTCCATAGTAATAGTAGATGAAATGCCTTTCCATGTATTTGATTGTCGTTCCATATTCGGACTATTACTGTTACCATTCCTAGCAAGATTGACATCTACAAATAGCTTTCTACTTTCTCTTTCTTTTTTATCCATTCCTTCTATTATGTTCATCCTCCTCTACATCTCCACGCTAAGCAAGCTACTAACCACTGATCACATTGAAACAATTTCATTCAAATTTGATTTATTAATACAATCATAAGCTCTTCCCAATTATCCGGTTATGAATTCATCAACATCAAAATTTTGTCTCATCATCTACATTGAAATGGATGACAGCCAAGTGGTTCATAATTGCTTGAAAATCATTGAGATTCTTTCTAATTGACCCATCTTCTTGAAGCTTTAGATTCTCTTATAAGAAGAGCCTTATTTGTTGCAGAGTTCTTTAGATAGATTTCTTCGAATTTCTTCCAGATTGCATAAGAAAATGTTTCATTAGCAATAATATAAACACCGAATTCTCCAAAAACCACCTACCCACTGCCGCAACCTTATCAAACTCTCCCATTTTGCTTCAGATAATTTACTAGGTGTCTCCTCTTTATTCTTCAATAATTAATGATGATGATCAAATTGAGATATATAAAGTCTTCCATCTTCATCTTCCACAATCCCATATTTCTTCCATAAAGTTTTTTGAGAAAAAATGACACAAATTTATCCAAACAAAACCTTTATTAATTCACCAAAACATTACGAGAGAAAACCTAAAAAAATCAGAATTAATCTCAATACCAAACCCTTAATAAAAACGACACTCCTAACATACGTATTTATAGCTATTATCAGTTAGAAGAAATGTAAAAATATATTTGCTAATATATCTCCCTTAATTTTTTTTGCAGAATAACCGGGGTTAAACTGGTCCCTTACCAGGTTTATTAAAGAAAGGAGAAAATACAAAGCAAGAGAAGACAACAAAAGGAAAAGAAACCTAAAAAAAGAAAAACAACAACCACACAAGAGAAACAAACATACATTGAAATGGAAAAAAAAGAAAAGCAAAGAATAAACTAAGGAATCCATGGCTCAAACTGGTGATCAAGAAAATTATGCACACTAGCCCTCATTCCCAATAAATTTCTTGCTTTAAGACAGACCATAACACTTCCTGGCTTCTCCTGATTCCATCAAAACACCTCTTGTTCCTTTCTTTCCATATGACCTTCATTAACTTTTTCAAAATGAAGAAAAAAATATTCTCCCTCCACCTAGTTGCTCTCTCAATAATATTCCAACGAATTGCAGGGACAAGGGAAACATCCACCCTTGCAATGGTACTTATCATTTTGCTCCAGAGATGTTGTACATAAGGACATTCAAAATATAAGTGCTGAATACTCTCACTGTTATAACAACATAGCTCACAAAAGGGTGGCACAGACATTCCATGCCTAATCAACTTGTCCCTTGTCATCAATGCATTGTTCCATACCTTCCAGAGCATCAGGTTATCACTGCTACTAGAAATGGGAGACCAAGTAACCTTGCTCCACCTACAATTTCGCAAAGACTCCAATCCCAGTAAGGCCTCATAAACACAGGAGATAGTATGAGCTTGACCATTTCATTGAACTGTGTCATGCTCTTTAAACTCATATGTGCAAGTACCATATTGGTTCCAAAAAGCTTTGACTATCTGATTGCTAGAAAATGGCAGCACTAGCATACCATTAACAATGTGGTCAACAGCTAGAGCATTAGATCCAATGCCAGATTGAAACTTTTGCTAGGAAATGAGTAGCTATTCAAAAATAACACCCTTGCTTAACCATGGCTCATTCCAAAAATTACACGTGCTAGCTTCAAAGAGATTGATCTGAACATAAGGTTTGAAAATGTTTCTTAACTTTAATATACTTCTCCATATCCAACTGTAAGATTAAGGAACCTCCATTAGCCAAAAGTTCTTTGCCCCAATGTTATACCTGAGAGTCCACCTCACCCATAAAGTGTCCTTCTTTTGCAACAAGGCATTGAAATGATGACTGTAAGCAGCTTTGTTCCAAACTTCTATGCTATGTAAGCCCAAACCCCCTTTGCTTTTTGGCTTCTCAAAATTAGAGAAAGAACATGGAAGCATTTTCTTCGAATGAATAGAACCAGACCAGAAAAATCTCATCGTGGCTCTTCTAATCATTTTCAATAGCTTCATTGGAAGAATGTATGCTCTAGCTCAATAGACCATCATGGAGAAGCTAACGGATTTAATGAGAACCAATCTACCAGCTTGAGATAAGAATTTGTTTGCCCAACAGCCCATGACATCAGTTATTTTTTGATAAAGAGATATACAGTTGGTATGAGTTACCCTAGAAGTATAGAGAGGCAGCCCAATGTAAGTCATATCAATATTCATAGACTGCATACCAGCAAAGGAGGCAAGATTCAGTTCCTGCAAGTTAGTTAACCCAGAGAACAAAATACTTGATTTATTGAGATTAAGCTTTAGGCTAGTCAACAGGTAGAAATTATGAAAAGCACCTTTAATGCAGTCAATGGATTGAAGGTTGGGCTTGGAGAATATCATGATGTCATCAGCAAAATGGAGGTAAGTTATCTAGAGGTCTTTGCATTTGGAATGATAATGCATTTGGAATGATAATCTATTAATTAGTCAAATAAATAAATATATTTGTCCGTATATGTATTTATTTGTTTCCTTTGAAAAAGAAAATATTAAAGAGAAATATGTATAAATATCTCTTCCTAAATCTAATCTAATACTTTCCATAATTAATTAGTCAACCAATCAATTGACTAATATATAAAATAAATATCACATCACATATTTTCAACATGTAAGGCCAGACTTGCTTGTGTCTTAAATCGATTCAAATACAATTTTGAGTTAAATTTGAATCAGATTTGAAAATTATTTTCAACTTTGAATTTGTTTATGTCACAAATTCAAATATTAAAATAGTTTAAATTGTGTTGATATTAAGTGATAAATTTATGAATTTCTAGTTGCGTTATCAAGAATCTTCAGTGAAGTGACAAGTAGTATGACACTATAGGTCGAGGTCATAAAGTTGACGGGTTTGAACCCTTGACATCAAAATAAGTGTTATGCTTGGATTGGATATCACTCTTATTATATAAAAAATGTGTAAATTTATGGTAAATTTGAATTATGTATGAAATAAAAATTGCTTAAATTCAAAATTAAGTTATAAAATTTATAATTAGTAAGTTCAAATTGTTTGAGTTTGAAATTAAAATTTAAGTGAGTTTAAATTTAAAAACAAGTTAATTGTAATTTTTAATAATTTAATAAATTCAAAATTATCTTGAATTTAAAAGAAATCAATGTAAATGTTATAAGCGTAGTTTCAAAAAAATTTTGAAGTAAAGTATAAGTTATGAAACTTGGAACTTAATTAATTAAAATAATTAATTTCCACGAGTTAAAATTATATTAAATATTCTAAAACAATAAATCCATAAAGGTGCAATGGGTGTGTATATTATATCGAGTTATGACATGTCACGTGATGTTGTGTACTCATTACCTCTTATTATCTATAACACTCAAATTTATTTCTTTAGACTATGAATTTATAATGCTCTATCATTTATGCACACATCAATGTTCTAGGACATATAAATGGTTGTTGGGTATACTCAAGCTGTTTATATTTTTTTAGAGAAGCTTCATGTTTTCCTTAATAGGTAAGACTGTTGTGCACGTAAATGTGCATATTTTTACCACCATATTTATTCTATTTAAATTAAATAAATGATCATATAGGGTAATTTAACTTGTTTTAACCAAAATCCATATTAATTCCAAATTGCCAAATATCCGTCTTCATATAGGGGCAAAACTGTCATTTGTGTGCATATATATTTTTGAGAAAAATTAATTGAAAATTTATATATATTTATGTAGGAATTTAATCTCAAATAGGAGTGAGTTTATGAAGACATATGCATGCACAAAATAGTTACAAAGGAAAAAAGATGGAAATAATTCAAAGTGAAGAACATGGAGGACACCACTTACCCACCTACCTTAATGTACAAGTTAGAGGCTAATGCACATGCTTATGGAATTAATGGCTTCATGTACACTTAAATAATGATTAGTAGAAGCTAATGATTACTTGGCCTCGACACTATCTCAAGGGAATTTGGGCATTCCCCAAATTATGGATTAGGGTTTCACGCTTGTATAAATAACCCATTATGTTCATGTAACCTCCTCTTCTACTTAGTCTCTCTTTAGTTAGTTTTAGGTTCAAAATATAACCAAGCTCTCTTCTTTCTTTCATGGCTACTTAGCCATTTCTATTTCATGTATGTTTTCTTTTTTTATGCAACTTCAATACATGTTCTTTTCCTTTTCATGCTTATTTACTTTCATGTTGTAGTGTAGATTTATTTTCCATGCACGTAGAATAGTTTTTTCTTTACTTTGCTCTCTTTTTCCTTTTTTTTCCACTCATGTTGCAAGCTACATTTGTTGTCTTAATGACAAATATGAGAGGCTAAACCCCTTTAAATTAGGGGGTAATGAAGCTCTCTAATTATGTAGCTTTAACTATTTATTAATTCATGCTCTCTTTTTGTACTTAATGATGATGATAGAAATGGTTTACTAGTTTTTTTTGCTTTGAATTTGATAACCTATATTGTTGACACCAAATAGGCTTAAACAATCACTAACACAAATGCCTCTTCATCAAAATATGATTATGGCAGAAGAAAGTGATTTGAAATTAAAATTTGATGGTCTATATTTCTAATCAATAGTTAATAGGCCATACTTAAAATAGATTTCATTTTCATTTTCCTTGTCAACTTTCATGAAAGTTAGTAAGTGCTTTAAGGGATGTGTTATAGTTTGATGGCTTATGTTGGCTAATCAATAGCACAAATATGCCATACTTATGATAAGCACATCAATTAAAGCACTAATGACCATAAAAGAGAGATCATGATTTCATGTGTTGAACTACATGATCTAGAGAGTGGATTTATTCTCTGAATTGTCATTTATCTCTTATATTTGCATCTCTCTTCTTTTAGTTAGTTAGCTAATTTTCTAATTCTCTATTTAACTTTCACTCGACTTTGGTTTAATTTGATTGAATAGAATTTTAAAATCATCAATTCCCTACGGATCGACCCGTATTCGCCGCGTGCTACATTCGTACACCGTGCGCTTGCGGTTATTTTTATTTCGAAATTTTTCGGCGGTTTTCTAACTCGATAGAAAACTAGCCGATTAACAAGTTTTTGGCGCCATTGCCGGGGAATTGCTTTTTTTTTTTTTTCTATTCTTCGAATTATTTTTATTTGATTTTTGTGTGTTTTATTTTGTGTGTGTTTTCAATATATATATATATATATATATATATATATATATATATATATATATATATATAGTGTGCTTGTGTGATTTTGTTCGCATTTGATTTGTTGTTCTAGTTTGCATTGTATATTGCATTTCTATTTTTTTTCAAAAAAAAATCATAATTTCAAAAAACAACCAAAAATATTTTATTCCCTTTGTAATTTCCATTTCATTTTTTTTACATTTTCATTTGTACATATATTTTTTATCCTCTTTTCACTGTTCTCAGTTACAATTCTTAATTCTCTGTTCTGTCCACTGTTTACAACCATTTCACCACAAACTTCTCCAAATAGAGCACATACCACAAACTTCTCCAAACAGAGCACATACCACTACAGCATAGCATTCCTCCACTACAGTAGAACTTCACTTCATCATCACCTTCTCTTCCCATAACTAGTCATCACACTTCACCACTTCACTCACACTTCATCCCACCTGATCAATCAACAAACTCAACCACCTGCAAATACTTACATCACAACAGCAAGCACCTTCCCCTACCATTTTCTACCTTACTACCAAACCTCTTCATAACTTTATCAACTTACTCCAACATTCCTCCATAATCTATTGTACTGTAATTCTACGGCAAATCCAAAAACATTTTCTGATCAAACATATACCACTACAACCATCATTTCTTCATACTTCCACAACAACCAAATTCTGATCAAGTAACAACAACTACTGCAGCTCCCCTTCAACAGTGCACATCCACCTATACAAACTTCTCTGCCATCCTCCTTCTCACCATTCAACACTCACAAACCTTCAAACAACATACCATCTTCCACCATACATCAAGCAACTGCTACTCACAAACTCACACCAACATCTACACTTTCTTCACTATCGAAACCAGCCTCATCACTCACCCAAAGCAGCGACCCCGCAGACTTCATCAATCCAAATCAATTGCAATCTCGCATCCCAATCGCCTCACTCGCAAACCCAATTCCATCCCCAAACCTCTGAAATCACGGCCAACAGTACACAACCCAACTGACCGCAAATCCTACCACCGCGAAGACCATCCACCTTCGAATTCGCAATCCAAATCAACTTCGAACCACTTGATTCTTTCCCACCTTCTTTAACCAGATCGCAACCTCTCTGCTGAAATTCGCTACCCATTGCCTTCAATCCACCATCACCTCATCACCTCGTCTGAGTAAAACCACGAGCACGAGCTTCGGTTTTGAAAATTGATTGTAGGAGATTTAGATTTACCGTGTTATATTGATTGTTAATTTCGAAAAGTGATTGTGGATTTGCACTGTTTTAACGAGAGAACTATTTAGTTTGGAGTATGGGCCGGGCATTTAGGGTGTGTGCACATTTGTT
The DNA here is from genome assembly GCA_030765085.1 of Allium cepa. Lineage (NCBI taxonomy): Eukaryota > Viridiplantae > Streptophyta > Magnoliopsida > Asparagales > Amaryllidaceae > Allium > Allium cepa. The sequence goes on along the minus strand of CM060945.1, from coordinate 115,047,461 downwards.
TTTACTTTAGTTTGTTTTCTTTTAATTTAATTTTTTTAGTTTTAGTTTGTTTTCATTTGACCTTTGTTTATCGCTAAATGTAAAAAAATTGCTTTCTTGTTGTTTAGTTTTTCTTTGTCCTAAAAAAACAAAAAACAAAAATTGTTTTGTTTTGATTTAATTTGGTTTTGTTGTAATTTATGTCAAAAAAAACTTGTATATATATCTGATTCCTTTTTCAGGTTGCCAAAGCAGTTTGGAAGAGCTTGCTCCGCTTAACTGCTGCCAAAAAAAATTGCTTGCTCATAAATTTTTTTTTGCACCCTTGCATATTGTTTTATTTGGTTTGCATTATTGGTAGTTTGAATTTACATTTTATATAAAAAAATTCAAAAAAAAACATTCGTAGTTGCATTGTTAATACATATTTAATTTATGCTTTGCATTTCATCCAAGATTTTGATTAATAATAACGGTTAGACATCAATAACACTTAATCGTATATTGACAAGTTGTCTTCTTTGAACAATTTAATTTCGTGGTGTCTAGGCTATGGCAGAGTAATAACAATTTATAAATATTATGGTGAATCGTAAATATTATAGTGGTTGTTCCTCTGAAGGTACTTAAACCTTCGGCTGCATTGCTACGGTGATTCGTGGTGCACCGATAAATCATGTCTGTTACCTGGCTAAGAATTGTCTTGTTTATCTAAGACAATGTGTGAATATACAATTTTGAGTTAAGCTAGGATAAATCATTTGTAATTAACCACTGCATTCATTTAGTTGCATTAGTTCATGCATATTAAAAAAACAAAACAAAAATCCAAAAATCCAAAACTAAAAAAATTGTAAATATTCCTTTTATTTTTCTTTGAAATTTTTAAATCCATTTTTGAAATTTCAAAAATCCAAAAAATTTAGAATAACAAAAATCCAAAAAAATATATAAAACTTTTTTTTAATAAAAAAAGCTAAAAAATTTGAAAATCCAAAAACAAAACAAAAATCAATTTTCCATTTTGACAAATAAATTCTATTTGTAATTATTTTTCTTTATAAAAAAGCAAAAAAAATCTTGAAAATGTCCGAGTTTCCTTTTTCTTACTCATTTGAATTGTGAAAATCAGTATAATTCATATGATTTCACTCCAAATTCACATGGATATCTTAACAACAACTATTATGTAAATAATTCGAATTTCGAACGATAAAATTTTCAAAACGATGACCAACCCTCTACTCTTGAAAATAGCATTTCATCTTTACTTGAAATCTCTGCACAACAAAATCAAATGATAAATGAGTTGTGTAATTCATATTTGTGCGATAACTCGAATCTAAGTTTTCAAAATAATCAAAATTTGAATTCACTTCAAAATTCAAATGATTTCGAGTATAACCCATGCCAATTCAATTTCGAGCTTTAAAATGAATTTTAAAATCAAGACCAAAATGTGAACCAATTTTCAAATAATTTTGGCAATGGGAATAGTTTTAATAACGATACGATTGAAAACTTTGGTTATCAAGAAATTCAAAATGAAAATGTTCAAATTAATAATCATGAATTTGATTTTTTTGACCAAATGGAAAAAGATAACGGGGATTTATTACTTGAAAAATACAAAACTTTTCGTGAAAATCATAATCAAATCTCAACTTGAGAAGAATCAAATAATAATCTACCGTTTATCGAAATTGACAATTCTTGTTCTGAACGAGTCCAAATCGAAAATTTTCAAGTTAATAATTACAAATTTGACTTTGTTAAGCAAACAAATGAAATTTACGATGATCACACAAATTTGTTGTTTGAAACATATATGAAACAACGTGATAAACAAAATCAAATCCCAACATGTGACGAGTTAAATGATAATCCATATTTTACATAAATTGATGATTTTCAAACAACAACTTTTGAAACTGAAAATAACAATCTTAATGAAGTTGTTGAAAACACGGTAATTGAGTCGGATTTCAATTCTTTTGAGGGTGTGGAACCAAATGTAAAATTTGATCTTTCTTTACTCGATTTCGAAAATTTGAATACAACAACTTTGGATTATGAACTTGAGACATGTAATAAAGTTGTTGATAATCCAATAAAGGAAGACGAATTTAATGACACGAATTTTGTGGAATTTCCGAAGACGAGTTGTTAAATTCCGAAGGGGTAGATTTAAATCACCATTTGATTTTGAAATCAATAATTTTGAAGAAGTTTTCAATGACAAATTTGAATTTCAATTTGGTGAAAATAAACTTGAATTTCAACCAATTATTTTATCGACCCTAAAAATCATCGACAATAAAACAACTCGTACGATTTTTAATAAAACGATGTTCGTTTTTCCAAATCAACATTCAACTTTGAAATCTTCTATGGTTTGGTTTTTCGAGCTTAAGCTTTGTCTCGCATACTTGACGAGACAAATGAATCGGTCTTTGATAGATCGTTTCATTTACTTTTTGACGATATACTTTCTGATCTCGTGTAAATACCATTAATTTTCATTTAAATAAAGGTTATGTTTTTGTGTTTATTTTTCTCCTTCCACTTGGGTTGACTATGGGGACACAGTCAAAATCAAGTGTGGGGGGGGAGACTCATCTTCATTTTTTTTCATGGGTTATTGTTGCTTTAAAATCTCAAAAAAAAAAACAAAAACAAAAAAAAAACAAATTTTCTTTTGATTTATTTTTTAAAAGAAACACTATAAGATAAACATATGGTTCTGGTTTATTAAATTGAAATTTTTGAAAATTTATTTGTCTTAACAAAAATAAAAATGAAGTTTGATTACAAATAATAATGGTTTAACTAGTATATAGGAAGATTCATACGTGTTAATTATGAAGTACATCCTAACTGAAAATCTTTGTTTTAAAAAGTGGTTGATTTCAAGTAAAGGACATAACTTTTTTTTGTCTTCTAAGTTAAATGGTGCTAAAATGATTTTGAAAAACTCTCTCTCTCTTAAAAAAAATATAACAATAAAAAATAATAACATCCAAGCATTCACTCTCATTTAAAAGTCCTCACCGTTATGCATGGGTGAATTATTTGGAATCTTTGATTATGTGCTTTCATACTCATTTGAAAGTCCTCACGATTATGCATGTATGGAACACATGTAAAAAAACAAACTTAATAAAAACCACCTATGGTCGATAGGTGTATGCACGAAAGTGTGTGCACTCGCCATGCTCTATACTCCCCTCACATAAGCCCGAAAGGCAGTGCATGTGTGGTATATCTGGCCTTAGTTTACCTGAGCTAGATGTATAATTTTTCTTGCAAATAATGAGAGAGCAAGCAATTGAAATCCTAGCACTATTTTTACTAATTTGATTTTATTTGTTATCGAAAAGAAATGAAAATACCACTTTGTTAAACTTTGATAATCAACTAAGGATCCATTTCATAGTTACATCGTGTTATTAACCAAAACAACGAGTTAAACTGTAGTCTATTTGTTATGATAACTTCATTTTTATTGGAAATATTGACGAGTAAACAACTTAAATTTCAAGATAATGACCAAAACCTATATTTAACTTATTCATGTCGATTTAAAAATAAATCCTTCATTTGTAAATATTTTCAAAGCATTCATCTCTTTGTAAATAAATCAAAATATTTTGTAAATATTTTCATCCTGCATTTGGATTTTGTGGGTAGTATCTGCTGAAAACCCTCACGAGACAACACTCGTCCTACTGGGGACACCCAGAGGTTTAACGGCTTGTTGCATACGCTCAATGCAATCGTGCTCCCTATGAAAACGGATTTATCTTAGTTTTTTTCTTTTTTCTTCATTCGAGGACGAATAAAAAGATAAGTGTGGGGGTTTTGTTGTGCACGTAAATGTGCATATTTTTACCACCATATTCATTCTATTTAAATTAAATAAATGATCATATAGGGTAATTTAACTTGTTTTAACCAAAATCCATATTAATTTCAAATTGTCACATATCCATCTTCATATAGGGGCAAAACTGTCATTTGTGTGCATATTTTTTTGAGAAAAATTAATTGGAAATATATATATATATATATTTATGTAGGAATTTGATCTCAAATAGGAGTGAGTTCATGTAGACATATGCATGCACAAAATAGTTACAAAGGAAAGAAGATGGAAATAATGCAAAGTGAAGAACATGGAGAACCCCACTTACCCACCTACCTTAATGTACAAGTTAGAGAATGCATATGCTTATGGAATTAATGGCTTCATGTACACTTAAATGATGATTAGTAAAAGCTAATGATTACTTGGCCTCCACACTACCTCAAGGGCATTTTGGGCATTCTCCAAATTATGGATTAAGGTTTCATGCTTGTATAAATAACCCATTATGTTCATGTAACCTCCTCTTCTACTTAGTCTCTCTTTTGTTAGTTTTAGGCTCAAAATAAAACCAAGCTCTCTTCTTTCTTTCATCGCTGCTTAGCCATTTCTATTTCATTTATTTTTTTTCTTTTTTTATGCAACTTCAATACATGATCTTTTCCTTTCCATGCTTATTTACTTTCATGTTGTAGTGTAGATTTATTTTTCATGCAAGTAGAATAGTTTTTTCTTTACTTTGCTCTTTTTTTCCTTTTTTCTCTCATGTTGCAAATTACATTTGTTGTTTTAATGACAAATATGTGAGGCTAAACCCCTTCAATTTAGGGGTAATGAAGCTCTCTAATTATGTAGCTTCAACTATTTGTTAATTCATGCTCTCTTTTCGTACTTAATGATGATGATAGAAATGGTTTACTAGTTGTTTTTGCTTTGAATTTGATAGCCTATATTGTTGACACCAAATAGGATATACTTAAACAATCACTAAAACAAATGCATCTTCATCAAAATATGATTATGGCATAAGAAAGTGATTTGAAATTAAAATTTGATGGTCTATATTTCTAATCAATAGTTAATAGGCTATACTTGAAATAGATTTTATTTTCATTTTCCTTGTCAAGTTTCATGAAAGTTAGTAAGTGCTTTAAGGGATGTGTTATAGTTTGAATGTTGGCTAATCAATAGCACAAATATGCCATACTTATGATAAGCACATCAATTAAAGCACTAATGACCATAAAAGAGAGATCATGATTTCATATGTTGAACTACACGATCTAGAGAGTGGATTTAATCTCTAAATTATCATTTAACTCTTATATTTTCATCTCTCTTCTTTTAGTTAGTTAGCTGATTTTATAATTCTCTAGTTCAACTTTCACTTGACTTTGGTTTAATTTGATTGAATAGAATTTTAAAATCATCAATTCCCTGTGGATCGACCCATATTCTCCGCGTGCTACATTCGTACACCGTGCGCTTGCGGTTATTTTTATTTCGAAATTTTTCGGTGGTTTTCTAACTCGATAGATAACTAGCCGATTAACAAAGACAAACTACAACAATTTGTTGAGCATAATTAATGTCATATATTTGTACTTATGCATTGTAAAATGATACATGACGAGTGTCTAATGCACTCTGTGATTTATAAAGCATATTTAAATTCACAATGATGACTAGGGGGAATGATTATAATGTTAGGAGTTATATATAATATAAGTGATAAATTGTTATTCACCATTTATGGATACCATGATTTGTTAATCACACTTAAGGTCAAAAATACCTGAAAAATGGGTCTTATCATTAGTAAAGGAATTCTAAGAACTCTCTCATCTTCCATGGGGTATAGGAACTTGTGGGACCTTATTCACTCAAGTTCGTTTAACCAATTAATAAGTATAAGAACATACATAGTTGTAGGCTAATAATACTTAATTAATTTGCATGGAAAAATGAAAACTATAAAATTGTTCCAAGGAAAACATATTAGGTGGCAGAAAGTATACACATACTGGACGAGCTTCAATGATAACATTAAAAATTAGGGCAATGTGTTATTTTCAATCACATGTAAAAGCTGTATGGCGAGCAATCTCATCCCATAAAATATGAAATTTCGAGGAAATGGTTACACTTGGAAATGAGCAAGAGCGCTTATAACACCCCCTATTTCGAGGCCCAAAACTATAGATGTTGCAATCATCCATAGTTCTTAATTCTCAATGAGAAAAAGCAGCTATGTCGATTATATCAATAATTAGAAGCACATGAATATGAAAATTTTCAAATACGGCTTAATAGCAAATTTTCACATTTCATTTCACAAATGGTTGTTCATATTCATTATATATTCCCATTCGCAAATCCCCATAGAGAGAAATTATAATTATTACAAAATACTCTAAATACGACACATGAAGATGCCCTCTTGGTTGATTAGAGTCAGATACTTAGCAATTATACAACATTTCCATTACATCCAAATAGGGAAAAACAAACTACATAGGGGGATAAAGATAAAGCTCATAATAGCTAGATTTCCTCCTACACATCTCCGAAAGCTTATTCATCTAATTGGAACCTAAAAGCCCTTACTCCCGGCAAACTCAAATGAGCAACCGAGAGTTTAAGGGAAAAAACAAAACCTTTGGGTCAAACAACAGTCTGGTGTGAATAATAACTTACCATCTCAAACCAAATAGATATCTAATGAGACCAAGCCACTGTGCGGAATGGGTTCTCCCCTCACTAGTATATTATCAAAGCATAACAATCATATACCATGCTCCTGCAACCATAATGGTTAGAATATAGAAAATAGCATTTATAATCATGCAATACATATTAAATTATCCATGCCAATTCATTGGATTATACATCTTTATTTCAAATGACTACCAATCCCAATTTTAACTAACTATCCTCTTACTTTAATCTGACTACCCATCTTATAATTATGTGGACCGCCCATCTCACGTTTAAAGTATTCATAATTAAGTGGATTATCCATCTCGTATTTATTTTTTACTTGGATTATCTATCACCTACCACATTGACTACCCATCACATATCATTCAATCATTTAAAGTTATATGGACTATCCATCACACACATTCCATTTAACTTAAAATGGTGTGGACTATCCATTACACATGCCATGGTTTTTTTAGGATGACTATGAACCCTTTATTATTCTCATAGAGACTAACTATCTCTAGCATAATGTAGACTATCCATCTCATGTCCTATAGTTTTCCTAAGATGATTATGAATCCATCACTTGGTCTTTTAACTCATATCACCCACATGTCTTAATTTAACCCATGTTACGCACATGTTTCACTTTAATCCATGCTACCCACATGCTTAATCTATATATATTAGTGTCCCTCATTAGTTTACCTCCTCTTAACAATTATAAAATTTCAAAAGACATACATTGGTATCCACACATGATCTATGTCGAACCCAATACAAAAGTACTTTGGTACCATTATGGTTTAAGTCAAAAACACATATAGTACATGGCTCGTCGCCATTCAAGATTTTAGTTTAGAACAATGTCGAAATTCATAATTTAGAATGGCATTGGTATCACCAATGACATCGTCGAAATAGAAATCATAAAGCTCTCTGCCTTTAATAAAAACGCACACACGGGTTTGAACGACGTTGGCCTCTATCCAAAGTTCAAGTCATAACTTAAGTATAAAAGATCACGTCGAGATTGATGATGTCGACCTCAATAAAAGTAGTTGGATATCTACCAAAACATAAGGTCTCGGCCCTCTTGAATATAGGTTACTTCGTTTCTTTTTATAAAAAAATTGATTCTCTTCGAACAGGGTCTCTTTGACGCTAAATAAAGAGTTATGGCTTCATTGCCAAATAATATAAGGTCATCGACTTTATTGAATAACGGCAACACGAACCACATCTCCCCTTTAAAAAAATAGTTTAATAAAAACTCCCTGGCTATTATGTCACTCAATATATATACAATCAATGACATAAAATGCGACGTCGATGCCGTAGTCTTGAAAACATTCCAATTGATAGGTACAACATCAATAAAAACAATGGTGAAGACAAGCAACGTCGTCGACGTAGACTATAACTTTTAAATGTTTAAGTGAATTACGAAGATCCATTGCCGCCTAAGTCATCGATGAGATCAACTTCGACCTACTTTGAACCATTACATAGTTATCGAAGTATATATTTTATGCTTCTTTTCAATTCGACATCGGCACTCATGGAAACGACTAGACCTTAGGCTCGATGATGTCCAAGTGATATGGCAATATCGTAAGTTAATTGAAGACTATTTTATTTTTTCCAAAGTAAAACTTTTGACCAAATTATTATTCTTGTCCAATTTCTATCGGATAAACAATTTTTTTATAAATCCTTTTGAGTAATTCTGTTGCACTATATTTTCAGGTTCCAAACCCTTAATTAATTAACCTTTTATATGCTTATCTAACATGATAATTTCATAATAAATCAAAATCATTTGGGAAAATTTCCAAAAATTCATCGAAATTAGGGAACATCCTTCTCTTTACCATATACAAATTTCAAGGTCGAAAGCTATATTAAATATTTTAAACATTTAAAACCCAAATTAATCCCATTTCCTCTTTAGGAAATTCCTAAAATATTCAAATATATTTAATAAATTATGAAATTAAAAATCCATCTCTAAATGATCATTTTACACCTCATATTAAAATTTCAAATCATTTGAAGAATAAAAACCCAGGTTTTCACACTAAAACCTATTAAATTAATTTCATAAAATGCCCTTAACATTTATTCTATCCAAACAATGATTATGTAGCGACAATTTGATAAATCAACAAATAGGATTCAGGTATTACCGATAACTGAATCTAATAAAGATTAAAAGAGATGATTAGTTATATAATTCACCTTAAATTGTTTGTTGGACTTGAGATTTGATGTAGCTTTTTAATACTTAAGCTTCTTCTCCTTTGAATCCTCTTGATATCAACTTCCTATTGCTTGCTAATGCCCGACCTATGTTTCTTTTTCTATGATTGCTTTATGAATGAGTAAAGCGAGAAGTAAATAAGAGGAGGATGGTTTAAGGCAACCTTATTTCCTAATTTACCCTTCCTCGTATCTTCTTTTTTATGGTTTAAGTTTAAAACAACCTTACTTAGTTTATTTTATGACGGTTCGACCTTATTAATTTATCAAATCTCATCCCCTTGACTATTCACATTATTCTTATTTAATATATCCAATTAAATACCCTGAATGATGTTAGAGAAAAATTAGGGGTGTTATGGCTCCTCCTTAAAGAATTTCGTCATCAAAATTCAACAAGGACTATAGAACAAGCATATCAAACATGCAAACAGTGCTAGTATGTCCTACCAGCCATAAAGTCTATATACAACAAATATTGAACATATCCTCATAACATCTCATGATAAGCATCCCTAATCTTATCCTCGTCTCCTAAGTACAATCTTTCTCATTATTGCTTCACTGAAATTTCACCAACTTGACTGTTTTGTTTTAACTTATTTTCATCTCTCACTACAACTCGAACTGATTGCTTAACAAAAGTCAGATCCGGTTCTACAACAAAATATTCTAATGCAGTTGGAGTGATAACAGTTTCTGTATCATGCACATAATTCTGAAGATGTGAAACATGAAATACGTTATGGACACCTGCCAAACTGCCCGATAACTCTACTCGATATGTGTACTTTTCGATTCTCTATATAATTGTGAATGATCCAACATATCTTGAGACTAGTTTCCCGACTTTCCAATACATATCACGCCTTTTATCGGTGATGCCTTAATAAAAACACCGACTCCACCTAAGAACTCAAGATCCTTACATTCTTTATCTGCATAACTTTTGTGCCTAGACTAAGCTTCCCTCATCCTATCTCAGATTAACTCAATCTTCTCTATGGCTTCTCTTACCATCTCTGGACCAAGGACCAAACTGTCTCTAGTATCCAACTAATATGCTGGTGATTTGCACGGCCTTCCATACAAATCTTCAAAAGGCACCATTCCTTTACTAGTCTGATAGCTATTATTATAGGAAAACTCAACCAAGTGCAAATGGTCTTCCCATAACCCACCAAAATCTAGTACACAAGCTCTCAAAAAATTCTCAATTACCGTATTGACTCTTTCTGTCTTCCCGTCTATCTGAGAGTGATAAGCGGTACTCTTCTTAAGCTTGTTACCTAGCTCATCTTGAAGACTCACCTAAAATTTACTAGTGAACAAGGCATCTCTATCACTGAATATACTACTAGGAATCCCATGCAGCTTAACTATGTTCTTTATAAACAACTTATCTAATACAGGCGCCATCTTGGTTGACTTAACAAGAATGAAATGGGTACTCTTGGTCAATCTGTCCACAACAACCCGTATACTTTCATTTCCCCTATTCGACCTTAGCAACCCATTAATAAAATCTATAGATATCAAATCCTATTTTTAAATCGGTATATCTAAAGGCTAAAGCAATCTGCTTGGCTTTCTATGTTCGGCTTTCACTTGCTGGCAATTTACACATTGCTCTTTATATCCTGATATATCTTGGTTCCCCTAGGATGAATCGTAAACTTCGATTAATGACATTCCCTGAGAACTTCCCCCCTTAGGTTACCAATTTTGGAACACACTGTCGTCCCTTCTTCATCAATTATCCTCTTTGGTTAAGTCTAAAATATTTTAGATCATCGATCTCACTTCCATTTTCCTATATTTTGATCCTTTTAGCTAGCACTAGATCATCTCTTTGCTTAGAATATGTCCTTTAGATCAATATCAGTTGAACTTTCAAACAAGATAACATGGATATACATTAGCTAGAACTTGCAGTCGATTTTAATTTCACTCTACATATAGTCAATGCTTCTAATTATTTCCATTCTGCCGGCACAGCTAACATCACATTTTGATGTTTTTTGCTAAGTGCGTCTGCAACTTTATATCCTTTCCCTGGTGTATACTCAATACTGAAACTATAAGCTGCTAAAGACCCCAGCCACCTCTGATGTCTCGTATTCAACTCTTTCCATGAGAACTAATACTTCAAAGACTTATGACCCGTATATAACTCAATCCTTGCTCCTAAAGATAAACACTTTCAGTGCAAAGACTACCGCTGCCAACTCCAAATCATGAGTCAAATGTCTCACTTCATGTCGAGTTGTCGAGAAGCGTAAACACTTACTGTACCCCTTTTCATCAACACAACTCCTAATCCAATTCCACAAGCATCTGTATACACCGCTAAATCCTGATTTCCATCTGGAACTACTAACATGGGCGCATTGGTTAACGAATTCTTTAATTCAAGGAATCCTTCCCCACATTCATCAGACTAAGAAAACTTCACATCCTTTCTTGTTAGCTTAATCAAAGGTGTTGCTATCCGTGAAAATTCTTTAATAAATCTCCAGTAATAGCTAGTTAATCCAAGAAAACTACTTATCTCGGTTACTATCTCAGGTCTTTTCCAACTATTAGCAGCTTCGAACTTGGCTGGATCGGCCGATAACCCTTTCTCGGAAACTACATGACTAGGAAACTTCCCTTCTTTCTTCCAAAAATGATACTTCGAAAACTTCGATGTTAGTTGATCCTGCCTCAACGTCTCAAACACTATTCTAAGATGAATCTCATGATCTCTTTTATCCTTAGAATATATCAAAATGTCATCAATGAACACTAACACGAATATATCCAAGCGCTCTTGGAATATTTGATTCATCAAATACACAAAAAAATCAAGTGCATTGGTCAATTCGAACGACATTACTAATCACTCGTATGAACAATACCTCGCTCGAAATGGCATCAACAGAATACTGTCTTCCTCTACTCTCAATTGATTGTTGCTAAATCCAACTGGAAAAATACTTTGGCTCCACTAAATTGGACAAATAAATTATCAATTCTCAATAAAGGATATCGATTTTTTTATCATCTTTTCATTCAACTTACGATAATCGATGTACAATCTCAACGACCCATTCAGTTTCTTCACGAACATCATGACTACTCGCCAAGGTGAACTGCTTGGTCAAATAAAACTTTTTCCTCCTAATCCATTAGCTGCTCCTTTAACTCCTCTATCTCGGTAGGTGCCATCTTGCGAGATGGTCCACTTACAGGTTCAGCTCCTGGTATAAGATTTATTCGAAACTCGATGGCTCGTTTCGGTGGTAGTCCTGTAACTGGCTCAAAGATCTTCGCAAATTCTATTGCAACTAAAACTCGATTCAATTCGTCTTCTATTTCTATGGCTTTCAATAAAGCACAAATTCCAAGACTTAAATTATTAACCGAGCATAGTGAAGGAACTGGGCTAGCCCGCAGCGGAAGATATGTGCGAATTTCAAAAATATTTACCATTTTGGATCTTTAATGAGTCTAAGAAGTCTTAAAATACATTAAATCCAATCTAATAAAATCTTATTTTATTTAAAGTTTGTTAAAGGAAGTTCAAAGTTAATTTAGTTTAAAATTATAGTGCATCATATACACTTGGCAATTGTTTATAAGAGTTAATTTTAGGGAAGGAAACCATTCATTTCTTTCCCTAAAAGAGAGAAACCTTCCATTTTCTCTTCCTTTCTAATTTAATTGATTGGTCATTGAATGAAATTAATTATCTATGAAGAGAGGAACCTTCTGTTTTATCTCTTTTCAATTAAATTGATCGGGTCATTATATGATATTAATTGGCAATTTATTCATGGCATAAAATGTAACTATTGTTCAAATGTACATTACTATAAATTATGTAAGTGGAATAAATTGGACAACGTATAGATATGATATTTCCTACATATGTGTCTTTGTCCATAGTATTATTTAAAATACGTATATACACATATATTTACATTTATATACAATATACATATACACATAAATGAGATAAAATTATGTGTCACATTTGTAACTTTGAAATGTCAGCAATTTTGAACCTAGTTTTAAAACTGAAAGTTTTTAAGACTAAAAGTTATAATTCTACACAAAATTCCATCACATAAATTCAATTCAATTATATATGTATGTATGTATGTATGTATGTATGTATATACATGCACATAAATTTGTGTTATATATACACAGATACAAAATTCACTGTAAATAATGTTTTAATCTTAATACATCTTTATGTTAGAATTTATAATTTAGTATATGTTCCAATATAAAATAACAACTAAAGCCTAACTTTAATTTTAAAAGGAAATTCAAGGGTTTATGATATTTTGCACTAAAGTCCGGTTATGTTTATAAAGAATTTTTTTAACTCTAAACAGAAGTACGCAAAAACCAAAAGACTGAATTTGAAATATTGAACATAAAACATACATGTAAACATAAATAAATTACATATATTTTCTATTCGAATCAATAATAAAAATATTTCATTAATTAAGGCTTAGATTTTAATCAAAAAGTGTTATTTTTTAAATAACGAACTTGAAACAACAACAAAATAGATAGGATAAATCATACACATATGTATATGTTGCAAAGGTTTCGGATCTAAACAATTAGCAATATGAAAAATAATTAAATATGGGACCATATAATGTAGATCTAATAATGACAACATGAATGGGAAAACAATCAAAATATATCTTAGAACTGATTCAAATTAAAATAAAATGGTGAACATATATAATTAATTAAGATGGAGAAATAGGGATCAAATCTATTTGATCAAATAAACAAATACACAGACGAGATGAAATAGCAGATGGATATAAGTTACATAAACAAGTTGAACAATGAATATATAAAATTAGAATAATCACCATGAGATGTCGCCAAGAGAACGCACCTTGATTGATGAATTAAAGGCTCTTAGATTCCACAAATCAATCTCCGAATTTTGCAAGAATTAAGAGATTAGAACCACCTTTTGCTATTAATTTTACTTGATAATTTATTTTGGAAATATAGAGGTTAAGAAGCCATGAAAATTCGAAATTCTCTAATAAAAGAGCAAGAGGGATGATACTGATAGATGAAAAAAAATCATATAAGAAAATAAAGGTAGATATGTTTTAAAGGAATGATACAAACCTTTCTCATTCCTTCCTTGAAACTTTCCCCTGTTAATTCCTTTTTAATCAAATCCTCTCTCTCTTTTATGTGGCTATCCATAGGTGGTGCCACAAGCCCTCAAAAATTTTCCAAAATCTCATTAGCATCAATCCCATTTAAATCCAATTCAAATGTGCATGTGTTTATAACTTTTATATACGCACACAATTAAATGCTAATGTTATTCAAATAAATTAAAATAAAATTTTAATAACTAATATTTCACTTATACTAATTAATTTAATTCATTTAAATCCCACTTTTCAGTATTTATCATGTTTAAATGAAATTTAAACGCTATAAAGATATCATATATCAATTTGTGCGTTTATAACTCATATATTGTGGCGACCGTCCATGACTCCTGCACCAAACAAGGAAATAGTGCGCTGAAAAGTGTGCCAGGCCGCCATGGACGATCATCAAGGTAAGGTAAACACAGAATAGTCTATCGTATTACTCACAGCGCATGAATAAAATACAATAGAAAAGTATACATAGTGAAGCTCCATAGAACAGAATCTCATCATATAAACTCATAATAGTTTGGTACAACAATATGAAAAGTCAATACAGCAAGCCTCACTACATATCACTCAGAGTAGATACAAACAGCGGAACATCCAGTACATATAGTAAGAAAACAATATGCAAAAGCCTCCAGCTCGTTTTCGTCATCAACAGCGTTGGTCACTAAGAACAGCACCTGTCACCTGCTACCTAGTCTGCCCATCCCAAAACGGATGAACAGCCCAAGGTAATAAGAGTTGAACATAAAATCTTGAGTCAGACAAAAGTCCTAGTGAGCAGTAAATCAACTATCAAACATACCAAAAGAGCATAAAGGGTAAAAAGGAATAGGAACCCAACCATCCCACTCCACCTCTTTCTACAGTGATAGCCCCCAGACCCACTAAGCAGAAATGAACATAGCAAAGCAGACAGTTAAAGTAAAGCAATTATCACTCGAGTCAAGGTCGATGTTTTCCAAGTACAAACCCCCAAGGCCTAAACCAAGATCAGATAAGCACCCACAAAACATCGCTCTTGAGACCGAGTGACGATACAACCAAAGCATCCAAACATCCGTGACTCTGGCTATCACTGTTATCATTGCCTTGATATCACCGTTAATTGAATGACCAGCTCATTATTTCATCCGTCTGTCAAGGGCTAATGGTAACCCCGGTTCTAGACATAACTCTGCACGTCATCATGACCCGTGCCTAGGACTATCGAATGTGCCCAGAGTACTAGACCATCAACTATTCGTCTTGGGACTATCGAATCTGCCCAACGTACTCTTGCTTTGAGCATGCTAGAACCTTCAACAACGATGAGATCTCAGCCTTCTAGTCATCCTCCTTGACGACTATTTCCATACTAGCTCAAGCGCCTCTCAAGCCAACCATTATCAACAAACTCGAACCATTTCACCGAGTTATCAACATGCATGGGATGATCCCGTCTGGATTAAACCAAGGTTATCTCATATCATGCTTTGCTTTATCGCATCATAGCAAAGTCCCATCTCAACATCATGCTTTGCCTTATCGCATCATAGCAAAGTCCTATCTCAACATCATGCTTTGCTTCATCGTATCATAGCAAAGTCCCATCTCAACATCATCATCAAATCTATCCATATGAGCTTTATCATCCGCTTCATATGCCACGGGCAGCTTTCCTTATTCAAGAGCCTTTCCACTTAGCTTTTGAATCATCTTAGACCAACTTATCTAAATCAAATCATCAATCAACCAATTTCTAACAATCAATCAGATCAATCATTAATCCAAGTAATCAATCATTCAAACAAGATCTAAATAAACAGTTATGACAATAATAGCAATTTCGTAAATAAAGAGTCCAAATCTAACAAGCATGAATTCTAAGTAATATCTTGATGAATGAACTAGCATAGGTCAACATGTAGTAAGATGGATATCAAAACTTTATTAACGATGGATCTTCATGCAGACTTAAGAAAAATGCATGAAATCACTATCTTTCACACGCAAACAAGCCACCGATCCAATATACTCCTTTGGGTCCGTGTGAGAGATAACCACCACTCACCGAATCACCTAAACACCTCAAAAGCAACTAACTTCAGATCTGGACAGCAAAAGATCTAGCTCGATCCGCCAAAACTCCGCTTCAAACGATGAAATCCCTCTTCAATGGATGAAGATCTTCAACTTTGGCTCTAGGATCTTTGGTTTGATCTTCAATCTTGGATGGATGTAAGCACTAGATTAGAGTAGAGAAAAGAAGTGAAGAAGTGTTGTGGTCGAGCTCTTAAAATCGCAGCACTTCATCGCTTCAAAATCCGGTGGCAAAAAGTGATGCAAACCCTTCTATTTATAGGCCAACCTATGAGTCGTTCCCCCCTTAAGTCGGTCATGACTTAACAACGCACGACCTACGACTCATCAACCACACGGCTCAAGCCTCTACGCGATCTATCTACACACACGGCTTAGCGACCCACGACTCAACATGATACGACTCACGACTCAACGACTCAACACACATACGCGGCATAGCATGCACACGACCTAACTGGGCACGACCTACCAACTAAACCCCTTAACGACTTAACCTCAAGGCCGACCTAACACAATGCCGCACTTCTTCCTAAGTCCTAAGTCGTTTGGACGACTCAACGACTTACGACTCAACACAGGAGACAACTCAACGACCTAAGCCTTATCTTGTTCACGACCTAACCCATCATAGCGCTAACCACTAGGTCGCTACCCTCCTTAAGCCGCTTACTCTCATAGGTCGGTCCATCTCCTAAGTCGTTAACCCTTAAGTCGGCAAACACCTTAAGTCGGCCAAACCCCTAAGTCGCTCACTTCCTTAGGTCGTCCTAATCCTTAAGTCGTACAACCGACTTATCTACTACCTGATCTAAGCTTCCACACGACTTAACATCCGGACGACTTAACTTCTACACGACTCTTCTCTACACGACTCATCTCTAGACGACATAAGCTCCAAACGACTTAAATTCTGAACGACTTAACAACACTAACAACCTAATAACAACAGTTCTACGATCCTTCGATCCGTAAAAATACGGGTCGTTACATTCTCTCCCCCTTATGAATTTCGCCCCCGAAATTCCAAACCAACAAGAGCAACCAAAACTATTCTGCATGCCTACCATCCATAGCAATCAACAAACCATGCATCCAATTACTAGCCTAGCATGTAGAAATCTAAAACAAGAACAAGTTACAAATTCATGAGATGTCACGACACCTTAGGGCCACCTCGAAGAGTTCAGGATGAGCTGCCTTCATCCACTCTTCCTCCTCCCATGTACAGTCGTTAACATCATCACTCCATTGTACCTTAAGCAACTTGACTACCTTCCTCCTAAGCTGTTTCGTATCAGTTCCCACAACACGAAGCGGCTTACGTGGTCTCTCAACGACTGGATCAACCTCAAAATCTTCATAGCTATCAGCAGAAACCACTGTACTTGGGTCGTGCACATACTTCCGTAGATATGATACATGAAAAACATTGTGCACACCCGACATCTTTTCTGGTAATTCCAATTTATAAGCGAGCTTTCCAATTCGCTCGACGATCGGGAATGGTCCAACAAATCTCGGAGTCAAATTCCCTTTCTTCCCGAATCGAATAACATTCTTCAGTTTAGAAATCTTCACAAAAACCATATCTCCTACGTCGAACTCCAAATCCTTACGACGCTTATCGGCATAACTTTTCTGACGGTCTTGGGCTGCCTTCATTCGTTGCCGAATGATCCCTATGCAATTCGTAGTCTGTTGAATCATTTCTGGCCCAAGTATCAACTTTTCTCCTGTTTCCAACCAACACGTCGGAGAGTTACATGATCTTCCATACAATGCCTCATATGGTGCCATACCAATACTCGACTAGTAACTGTTATCGTATGAAAATTCCACCAAATGAAGATGATCTTCCCATGATCCTCCGAAGTCCAATACACATGCTCTGAGGAGATCTTCCAAAACTCGGTTGACTCTCTCGGTCTGACCATCTGTTTGGGGATGATAAGCTGTACTCAAACACAACTCGGTTCCCAAAACTTCCTGGAAGCTCTTCCAAAATCCACTAGTGAACAATGGGTCTCGATCGCTTACTATACTCTTCGGAATACCATGGAATCAACTATCCACTTAACATATAGCTCAGCCGATTTCGATGCAGTCCTAGTTGATCGAACGGGAATGAATCTTGCACTCTTAGTCAATCGATCTACGATGACCCAAATCCCTTCATTTCCTGCTCTGGTTCTAGGTAGACCATCGATAAAATCCATCGATATTTGTTCCCACTTCCATGTAGGAACTTCTAACGGCTGAAGTAATCCACTTGGCTTCTTATGTTCGGCTTTTACCAACTGGCAGTTCATGCATTTGGAAATAAAATTTCCAACATCCTTCTTCATACCTTCCCAGTAATAGGTTCTCTTCATATCCTGATACATCTTATTTCCACATGGATGAATTGTCAACTTCGAGTGATGACTTTCCTTCAGAACTTCATCTCTCAATTCATCTATATCGGAAACAACTAGTCGTCCTTGTTTCCGAAGCCAACCCTCTCGATCGACCTCGAATCCTTTATCCTTCTCTAGGTCCAATCCAGATTCCAAATCACGGATAATCTTGACAAGCTTATCGCCTCGCTTTTGGCTCTCGCCAATTCTTTCCACAAGAGTAGGTCTTATCGATAAGTTTGCCAACATCTCAGGTTCCAATTCACATCTAGGCCTGAAGTCAAATCCAGCCAAATACTCGAGACTCTTCCATTCCGAAAACATGGCTCCCAATCCTGCATATCTTCGACTTAACGCATCTGCCACTGCGTTACCTTTTCCAGGAGTATAGGCTATACCAAAATCATATGATGCTAAAAACTCTAGCCATCGTTGCTGCCGAAGATTCAAATCCTTTTGGGAGAAAAGATACTTCAATGACTTATGATCTGTAAACAACTCAAATCGAACTCCCAAAATGTAATGTCTCCACATCTTCAGAGCAAAAACAATCGCCGCTAACTCCAAATCATGAGTCGCATAATTCCCTTCATGTAGTTTCAGTTGTCGACTTGCATACGCAACAACTTTATCCTTCTGCATTATCACTGCTCCAAATCCAGTACCACATGCATCGGTGTAAACCACCATCTCATCATTTCCACTTGGAATAGTCAAAACAGGAGCACTAGTCAGTTGTTCTTTCAGGATTCCGAAAGCTTGCTCACACTTAGCATCCCATCTGAACACTTGGTACTTTTTCGTCAATCATGTTAATGGTGCAGCTATCTTGGAAAAGTCTTTGATAAACCGACGATAATATCCTGCTAATCCAAGAAAACTTCTCACATCAGATGCATTCTTAGGTCTAACCCAATCCTGGATCGCTGCCACCTTGGCGGGATCAACCGCTATTCCATTTCCAGAGATAACATGGCCTAAGAATCTCACTTCGCTCTTCCAGAAGTGACACTTCGAAAACTTAGCCCTCAGCTGATGTTTTCGCAGAATTTCCAAAACAATACGCAAATGCGTCTTGTGCTCTTCTTCAGTTCTGAAATAAATCAGAATATCATCCACGAACACAAGTACGAACCTGTTTAACTGATCTCTGAACACTCTATTCATAAGATCCACAGAATATGCTGGTGCATTGGTTAATCCAAACGGCATTACCAGCCACTCATAGAAACCGGATGGTGTCCTAAAAGCAGTCTTCGGCACACTATCATTTGCCACTCTCAACTGGTGAAATCCCGTTGCCAAATCCATCTGAGAAAACACCTTAGCTTCGTGAAGCTGATCAAACAAGTCATCTATTCTCGGCAAGGGATACTTGTTCTTCTTAGTCACTTTATTCAGCTCACGATAATCCACACATAATCTCAACGATCCATCCGCTTTGGTTGCAAACACAACTGGTGCACCCCATTAGGACACACTACGCCGAATGAATCCTTTCTGTAAAAGGTCATCAACTTGCACCTTCAACTCTTGCTGTTCCCTAGGCGCCATCCGCCTAAGAGGCATCACAACGGGTCTGGCTCCTTCAACTAGATCGATATGAAACTCGATCTCTCTATGCGGCGGTAACCCTTTGACCTCGTCAAAGACATCCTCAAATCCATTCACAATAGGCACTGATGACAGTCCATCCTGTGGAACAACCAGCGAATACATGAAGCTCATGAAGACGCCTTTCTCATGCTTACATCGTATCACAACCTTTCGCCCCTCCACATTCTCGACTGTCACCTCCAGCCTCTTACAATCAACCCTTGCCGCATACTTCCTAAGCCAGTCCATACCCAGAATAATTCCGAACCCCGCAAAGTTCAGAACAAAACAATCACATACAAAAGAACAATCATGACTCGATACAACCAGACCACGGCATACCATACACAAACAAGACGAACCCCTAACTGGATTAGTCACAACCAATCGTCTATCAACAATATCCGGTTCCAAACCCAACCGGCCTACGAGTTCATTACAAACAAAAGAATGCGACGCCCCAGTATCAAATAACACTCTAACTGGAACACCACAAATGGAAAGAGTACCTTGAACCACCACACTCTTTCCTTTCTCTTCCGCCATAGGATCTTTTGAAGACGATGACACAACCCCCAAAACATAAGCTTGCACAATCTGTTTATCCTTCCTTGGTTCTGGACAATTCTTCCTAATATGCCCCAGCTTGTCACAGTTGTTGCACTTCACCAGCACCTTAGGATTCTTACAATCTCTAGACAAATGACCCTTCTGCTGACAATTGTAGCAGGTCACTTCACCCTTCGGCTTCTTCTGGCCATTCTTACCCTTCTGTTGCTGCTGCTTCCTCTTCTTATTCCCACCTTGCTGTGGTTTAGATCCTTCATTGGTTACAGCAACAACAGATCCTTCCTTAGGAAACAAATTCTCATGCCTGAGAGCTTTCTCCACAAGCTTCTCAAATGGATCGTCCAAATGATCCACCAACTGTCTCCAAAGATAACTGTCCAAGCCTGTCACAAACTTCTCGTTCTTCTGATAAGGAGATTCAATATATGACCGAGCATACTTGGACAAGGCTTCAAACTCTGAAACATACTCAAGAACTGGTCTTCCACCTTGCTTGAGTTCCACAAACTTCTTGAACAGAACAGATTTCTGAGCTGTAGAAATGAACTTAGCCTCAAATCTAGCTTGGAATTGCTCCCAAGTAATCTCTTCCTCTGGAGTATCAATGGTGATAGAATTCCACCAATCAGAAGCTCTCCCTTGAAGCTGTCTTGATGCAAGCTTTCTCTTAGTTGCATCCTCAATTCCCAAGTCACCAAAGATCCTTCTACAAGCATCAATCCATCTCTGAACTTCAATGGTTGACTCTGTTCCCAAGAAAACCTTTCCTCCAAGAGCAGTATAGTCTTTGCACAACTTAGCAAAATCCACTGGTTTTGGGGCTTGAACCTGAACTCCAACATCTACTGATGGCCCCGGAGCTGGCATCCTTCTCATGATCGAAGTTATCATAGCCTCGAACATAGAAGCATAATCAGCAGCCCCCTCAACAGCACAGCCTTCCCTAGCACCTGGTCTCCCTCTTCGACTCATTCCTAATATCTATAAGAAAATGATTAATACACCTTGAGAAACAACTGCATAAGGAGTTCAAATCCCTCTACGCTACTATATTATACATAGTAATCATCCATCAAAATTACAATTACGTCTCTCATACGTAGTTACGTCAGCGAGCGTTGGCTAAAATCGATTAACCAAAGCTCTGATACCAAATATGGCGACCGCCCATGACTCCTGCACCAAACAAGGAAATAGTGCGCTGAAAAGTGTGCCAGGCCGCCATGGACGATCATCAAGGTAAGGTAAACACAGAATAGTCTATCGTATTACTCACAGCGCATGGATAAAATACAATAGAAAAGTATACATAGTGAAGCTCCATAGAACAGAATCTCATCATATAAACTCATAATAGTTTGGTACAACAATATGAAAAGTCAATACAGCAAGCCTCACTACATATCACTCAGAGTAGATACAAACAGCGGAACATCCAGTACATATAGTAAGAAAACAATATGCAAAAGCCTCCAGCTCGTTTTCGTCATCAACAGCGTTGGTCACTAAGAACAGCACCTGTTACCTGCTACCTAGTCTGTCCATCCCAAAACGGATGAATAGCCCAAGGTAATAAGAGTTGAACATAAAACCTTGAGTCAGACAAAAGTCCTAGTAAGCAGTAAATCAACTATCAAACATACCAAAAGAGCATAAAGGGTAAAAAGGAATAGGAACCCAACCATCCTACTCCACCTCTTTCTACAGTGATAGTCCCCAGACCCACTAAGCAGAAATAAACATAGCAAAGCAGACAATTAAAGTAAAGCAATTATCACTCGAGTCAAGGTCGATGTTTTCCAAGTACAAACCCCCAAGGCCTAAACCAAGATCAGATAAGCACCCACAAAACATCGCTCTTGAGACCGAGTGACGATACAACCAAAGCATCCAAACATCCATGACTCTGGCTATCACTGTTATCATTGCCTCGATATCACCGTTAATTGAATGACCAGCTCATTATTTCATCCGTCCGTCAAGGGCTAATGGTAACCCCGGTTCTAGACATAACTCTGCACGTCATCGTGACCCGTGCCTAGGACTATCAAATCTGCCCAGAGTACTAGACCATCAACTATTCGTCTTGGGACTATCGAATCTGCCCAACGTACTCTTGCTTTGAGCATGCTAGAACCTTCAACAACGATGAGATCTCAGCCTTCTAGTCATCCTCCTTGACGACTATTTCCATACAAGCTCAAGCGCCTCTCAAGCCAACCATTATCAACAAACTCGAACCATTTCACCAAGTTATCAACATGCTTGGGATGATCCCGTCTGGATTAAACCAAGGCTATCTCATATCATGCTTTGCTTTATCGCATCATAGAAAAGTCCCATCTCAACATCATGCTTTGCCTTATCGCATCATAGCAAAGTCCTATCTCAACATCATGCTTTGCCTCATCGTATCATAGCAAAGTCCCATCTCAACATCATCATCAAATCTATCCATATGAGCTTTATCATCCGCTTCATATGCCACGGGCAGCTTTCCTTATTCAAGAGCCTTTCCACTTAGCTTTTGAATCATCTTAGACCAACTTGTCTAAATCAAATCATCAATCAACCAATTTCTAACAATCAATCAGATCAATCGTTAATCCAAGTAATCAATCATTCAAACATGATCTAAATAAACAGTTATAACAATAATAGCAATTTCGTAAATAAAGAGTCCAAATCTAACAAGCATGAATTCTAAGTAATATCTTGATGAATGAACTAGCATAGGTCAACATGTAGTAAGATGGATATCAAAACTTTATTAACGATGGATCTTCATGCAGACTTAAGAAAAATGCATGAAATCACTATCTTTAACACGCAAACAAGCCACCGATCCAATATACTCCTTTGGGTCCGTGTGAGAGATAACCACCACTCACCGAATCACCTAAACACCTCAAAAGCAACTAACTTCAGATCTGGACAGCAAAAGATCTAGCTCGATCCGCCAAAACTCCGCTTCAAATGATGAAATCCCTCTTCAATGGATGAAGATCTTTAACTTTGGCTCTAGGATCTTTGGTTTGATCTTCAATCTTGGATGGATGTAAGCACTAGATTAGAGTAGAGAAAAGAAGTGAAGAAGTGTTGTGGTCGAGCTCTCAAAATCGCAGCACTTCGTCGCTTCAAAATCCGGTGCCAAAAAGTGATGCAAACCCTTCTATTTATAAGCCAACCTATGAGTCGTTCGCCCCCCCTTAAGTCGGTCATGACTTAACAAGGCACGACCTACGACTCATCAACCACACGGCTCAAGCCTCTATGCGATCTATCTACACACACGGCTTAGCGACCCACGACTAAACAGGATACGACTCACGACTCAACGACTCAACACACATACGCGGCATAGCATGCACACGACCTAACTGGGCACGACCTACCAACTAAACCCCTTAACGACCTAACCTCAAGGCCGACCTAACACAATGCCGCACTTC
The DNA here is from genome assembly GCA_030765085.1 of Allium cepa. Lineage (NCBI taxonomy): Eukaryota > Viridiplantae > Streptophyta > Magnoliopsida > Asparagales > Amaryllidaceae > Allium > Allium cepa. Next base: position 115,023,343 of record CM060945.1, on the reverse strand, counting down.
TTCCTAAGTCCTAAGTCGTTTGGACGACTCAACGACTTACGACTCAACACAGGAGACAACTCAACGACCTAAGCCTTATCTTGTTCACGACCTAACCCATCACAGCGCTAACCACTAGGTCGCTACCCTCCTTAAGCCGCTTACTCCTATACGTCGGTCCATCTCCTAAGTCGTTAACCCTTAAGTCGGCAAACACCTTAAGTCGGCCAAACCCCTAAGTCGCTCACTTCCTTAGGTCGTCCTAATCCTCAAGTCGTACAATCGACTTATCTACTACCTGATCTAAGCTTCCACACGTCTTAACATCCGGACGACTTAACTTCTATATGACTCATCTCTACACGACTCATCTCTGGATGACTTAAGCTCCAAACGACTTAAATTCTGAACGACTCAACAACACTAACAACCTAATAACAACAGTTCTACGATCCTTCGATCCGTAAAAATACGGGTCGTTACATATATATACGCCCTTACTGAATGCTAAGGGCATTCAAACAAATTAAGTAAAAATTTAGTAATTAATATTTCATAAATATTAATTGATTTAATTAATTTACAACAACTATAAATTAATTAAATCATGTGGTTTATTTAGAGCATTCACCATTTCGATTGTGCGACTCAAATGTGTAAATTCAGTCAGCGATTAATATCGAACAATTCAAATATTAACGTTTACATGTCACTTAGCAAATGGTGTGGCATTTTGGTCGAATTCATCGCTTGCACACATTTTGGTAAAATCCAGTTTTACTTATTATAAGCAGAATGTAATAATGACAATTGTTTACACCTATTCTCTTCGTCAAAACTATATCACTGTGGATTTTTGGAATTTGGTAATGGTAAAAATTCCAATGTCATTCATATTCAATTTTATAGTCCAAACACAAAGTCCTTGGTTCAATATTAAGAATTATTATTAACCAAAATGCTCTGGCTAGAGACTTTGACTTTGAATTAACTTGAGTCGACCATGATACTAATCCTATATAACCGAGGAGACAAATTTTCTCTTGAATAGTGTTTCACTTTCAATACTTGCACTCGACCTAAGTATAGTCACTCCATGGAACAACATGCCATGATTTTACTATAATCAAAGCAGAGCTTTCATATTGAAGATCCACAGTATTCTCAAGTCGAGAGAACTGTGTAAATCAGTTACATCGACATTTACTGTTTGACTTAGTTATATTAACCAACAAAAAATTATCAAGTGAGTCGTTCCATAGTTATCCAATAACTATTAGTACGTAACCTCTATGTTCCCCCAGCAGTCATGAGTAATATACTGCCCAACATTTGGAGACGTTACATATCCTATAGTCTCAACGAATACACCGATATCTAGTCTCGATGCATCGTGACTAGGAACACTTAAAATGGTATATTTTTTTTATTGTAATAAATTACTCGCGGCTACAACACTTTGTAACTACTATCACCAAACATACCATTTATGGATTTTCTATTAAACATGCTTTCAATTAAATTGATTAATTAATATAACCACATTATATCAAGTATATAATAGAAAGAAAACACCTTTATTTCGAACAAGATTGGTCAACGAGTTAGATATATGTAGCAAATTACATAATTTCCTCTAGGACATTCCCCTAACTCTATCACATACTATTCGGTCGCTACCATCAAGATGTCTCAGTGATATTTTTATAGGAAATGCGGATTATGGATCTTAAGGCAAAATTAACACTAGAGGGGGAGGGGTGAATAGTGTTTAATTAATTTATAAATCTTTTTGAAATCTTTTCAAATTAAACCCAAACAGACGCAATTCACAAACATAGAGACAATTACAGAACCCGACATAGAAGCAAATAGTAAATAAAAACAGTAAAGGAAAGAACATACCGGAATTTTATACTAGTTTGGAGTTACCCTACATCCAGTCCCACATAATTTCTTTGCATATCTCTTTTCAAATATAATGTCGATATTACAACCTTAATTTCAATGAGATACACTATCCTGCCTCCGAGTCTAAGGCAAACTCTCTTGATTTAACCAGGCTACAAGATCACCCAATCGATTTACGGGCCACAATCACACTTAATTGATTTACGAGCCACAATCACACTATGTCTAATCACACTTTGATAGAGAGAGACTCGATACACTTCGTTCTTTTGATCTTTGATTACAAATGATCCTATAACCCTGAAAAGAACTAAGATCTTTGAGAGAGAGTAGCAGAGAATCAAACTAGAGACGATCGAGTTTGATTCACTTAGGATTCCGGTAGAATTTTGTTAAATCATTTAAAATATAAGAGAATATTTGAGTGGAGAAGAACGAGTGAAGAAATGAAGAAAAACTAATTTAAAATTCATTAAAAAACTGGTGTGTATATGGGAGAACAACGGTCATGTCCATTCGCGAAAGGTTATGAAGAATAGATACTTCTTTTGAAAATTTGAAATTTGAAATCTACAGCTACCATGTCGACATGGGGGGTATAGAGATGTCGACTGCCTATGTTATTTTTGAAAATTGATTTTTCTTTAAAATCATTTCTATACTAAAACTTGTCAAAACAATCTTAGAACTTTGTAAACTATTTTGAATATACTTTATGATTATAAAAACCTTTGGAAAGTGATCTTACGAAATATAAAAGTAATAAACACTAAATATATAAATATTTTGAGAATAAAGCTGAAATATTAAAACCACGAGATAATTTAAACAAATAAATGATTTTAAAATTAATATGATTAAAAATAGTTTTTGAATTAAGGATAAAATATTTATACCGAGAGAGACGTCTTTCTAAAAAATAGTTTTGAAAAAAAATCTAAAAATAAGTCATTTTTAAAATTTCGTGGATTCTATTCCACTAGAGAAGGTCGTGGGTTCCATCCCACTAAAGAGGTCGTGGGTTCCATCTCAATATTAAAGCGAGAAGGTGTCCACAATTAAAATCCGAATAAAGATTTTAGTGCAATTATGAAGTTTTAACATAAATCTAGACTCCGTTACATTTCTTGATATCTTGAACTCTTAAACTATTGATAATCTTGATACTTATGAGTCTTGAGTCTTAATTTCTTCAATCTTGAATTCGTCGGTCTTGAATCTCTATTCTGTATAGTCTTCATTCTCAGTACCTGCATATATTTATATATCCCATATATACATATATATCTAGACAATATTAGTATTTATATTTTATAACAAGTCCTAAGGTTGTTGTCGTCAAAACCATCATCTCATAAACTAAAAATCTCCCCCCTTTTGATAATGAGAACCTATGTTTATAAAACATACTCGACCAAACTCTGATTCTACTCTGACTCCCCCTTATTCCAACAACTCCCCCTTAATCTACTAACTCTCCCTTAATCTAAGCCTAACTAACAGCCCAACTATCCTATTTTATAATTCTCCCCCTTTGTCATCAACAAAAACTAAGCCTAAACTACATAACTCCCCTCGAAACCAATACTATGGAACTAAATGCTAATAACGAAGTATAATAATCAAAACATAAATCTAATTTTATTATATACGATATTACATTACACATATATATGAAACATAGACATAAATATACACAAGTACAAAAAATATAAAAACATTAATATAATACCAATCTAAAGAGAGTCCTTGACAACTGGTGACTTATGAATCAAACAATTAGGGTAATGGAGACAAAAGTTTCCATGTTGTTCGACCAAATTACCATTTTTTTAAAACCGACTTATCCAATGCAAACAACATTATCGCCCTCGTCCATTTGTGCTTCTTCCTCCTCTTCTTCTTCTTCTTCGTTGTTGTCCTCTAATGGATTATTAGTATGTATGTTAGAGTAATCTCCTTCAATCGCAATAGGTTCTGCAAGATTATCCATTAGAAATTTTTGCAAATTTCTAAGAATCTTGTCTTTTTTCTCATGTTCCTTTGCCATCCTTATTTGAATGACTTATCGTTTAGTCAGCATTTGCAAAGAATTCTTCATATATTCCTTGATATGCATTACTCGATGTCACGACCCGAATTTCAGCGTTCAAAAATCGACACCCATACTTCACTTGTACTCGAATGATGCAGATTCAACCGTTGAAATCCGATTCGTGCCGGAGCTTATAACACATTAAGTAATACAACAAAGCGGAAGAAAATGAAATTATACACACACACACACACACACATATATATATATATGAACATTTGATACAACGATGATACAATTGAGATATTAGAGATACAGAAATAACAGCAGAAGAAAGTCTTCAACAAAGGAACACCAACATTAACTTCAATAGAAAAAGAGGGAGCTTGAGAATCCAATATTGCATATCCACCTCCAATGCTCTAAGGACTCCAATCCAAAAGCAATTATGTCCAAACCACAAGCTCGAACCACCATCACATTGTATTAAGCAAGGTCAGTCCAAGTGAACAAATGCTATCGCCAAATCCAAATGCCGACAGCTATCGAATCTATATTAACTAGCTGACTATCTGAAAAATCTTACTCTAGGTTGTCCGTATGGAAAATTATGGGCAGCCAGAGTTTATAAAGGGATCAATAAACTCCAGGTCAATCATGGGACTGGTATGAGCAAACGAAAATAGTTTATTTTTAAACAAAACAAAAGAATTTTAAAAGAAATCCACAATGCTTTTTCGAAAATGAAACTATCATAAGGCCTCCCGCCGCACACACAATGCAAGCGCAGAATTGGAGGAGATTTCTCCTTATGATAGTCAAACATGCTTGATACGCAGAACTCTTTTGATATTATTATTAGTGCATAGTGCAGAAAACATTTGCAAGTGTAATATCAATCTTAGCCAGCATATATACCATTATAGTATGCCTACTATAGCTACCATGTTAAATGGAAGGTTCTACAACTAAAACCGTATAAGGTGCGAATTGGTGAATGGATTTCCAACAAATTGTCAGGCTAAGGAACTTCCTATTGCTATATGGGTATGCCTCTGGAGGGACGCCCCGAGAACTTAACCAGCTCTCTGTCAACACAAGGTTAGGTTACCCCTTCCCGGAAGTAACACCTACAAGTATGCCATCCCCAGTCGTTACCGACCTTTATTCGAGGATCCTCAACCACAAAGTAATAAATTTGCAGCAACCACATAGGTTAAATATTTGGGCTCCATACCATGATACCACTTTTTTCCAGAAGAAATGGACATACCCTAGGGGCACGACCCCTAATAACCTTGCCGCATCTTTCCTGTTTTGACCATTTCTGGGTTGGGAGGTCCTGATGTAGTCTCGTCCACAAAGCTACGCCTTATACAAAAGCCATGTTTTGATCAACAAATGATCAGCAGCACTTCGTATATATGCCACATTACCAAATTGGGAATGTATCACTAGTAACCATCAACTACATAACCTCTGAGCTCGTACGTCTCAAAGAAGGGTGTCAAGCTAAGAGAATAAATCTCCGCCACCAAACAGAAATGTATTTGATAGAAACCAGCTTTAAATCTCAAAGTGTAATGTCAGACATACATCCATACAAGTCTGTTCCAGGTTCGAACAAAACCGAAGGCACTTCAAAAAGATGCCCTTGCAATCCGGGTATTCACCATATCGATCGGACTCCCCATCACATATGGAGATCTCTATACCGTAGCTACTCAGTGCAGAGTCATTCGACGGGTAATCCTTTCGTTCTTGAAAATGCCCGGTCTTCACCACCAGTCTTCAAATGCAATCCATAACGTCGTATCATTATTCAGAATGGGTTATATGACACAAGGTCCTCTCTCGGCTAAACCGAATAATGCACGCAATATTTAAAAACCATATGGATAATGGGATCTCACTTAAGTCACAACTTATTACTCAAAGCCTTTCTTTTTAACGGTTTAAACAAATTACTATTTCAAATCTTTAAACAAAAAGATTCACTTCATAAAGTTCACCAATATTTCACAAAGATTCATTTATAGCTTTCAAAAAAAATTCCATTTTAATCTTTTAAAATAAAAGATTCACCCCTTTAAGATCCCTTTCAAAGTCCATCAATCTTTAACAAAGATCCATTCATAGTTTTTCAAAACTATTTTCATTTCAACTTGAAATCCTTTCAATAAAACTGGAAATCCTTTCGTTATATGAAAGCAATAATCATTTGAAAACAAAGAGTTTTCGTTTTGGAAAAATTCGATCAAATATGCACAATTTACATCCTTTAAAAATATAACTTGGGTTAAATTTAAATTCCTAAAATAATACTTTCAAAATACTTTAAAGATGGTTTAAAACTATATATATACTTTATATAACTTGTATAAACCTTTCAAACCAAATTTCCAAAATGACTTCAAAACTTAAATAATATATTTATTATTCAAACTAAATTTCATTTTCAAACTTTCTTTCAAACGCTTTTCATATTCAATCCAATTCTATTTCCAAAACCATTTGGATTCAAAATTCAACTTTAGAACCATTTCATTAAATTCAAATATCTGTGACTTAACCAATTTCCTCGTGCAATCCATATTTATGTGTGTAAGGTGTAGTCCAGGGGTTTACACAATAGTGCAACATCATCAATCATTACAATCCAAACATAGCAATATCGATAAGCGGTATAATCCTATAACGCTTATCTTCATTCATAGATTCATAGATAAATAATAAAGATTCATTACAGATAAGTAAATTACATTTATCACAGCTCAAATCAAAATAATTCATATCACAAAGCATTACACATCAGGGATATCAAACAATTTCAAACATTCAATAGAATCCGAACATCAATAAGTAAGGTTAATTAATCATCTGATTAATTTAAACCAGATTTATTACTGATGAATAAATCACTAATTCTGATTATTAACATTAATTAATTACAAATCATTTTGATTAATTATTCTTTAATCATTTATTAATTAACCTTAATTAATAAATCAATTAGCCTTTAATCATTAAATAATTAACCCCTAATTATTTAATTATCCTTTAAATTAATCTTCCTTAACTAATTAATTAACCCTTAATTAGTTACCATTTAATTAATTAATTACAATAAGCAATTATCCCTAATCACTTATATTAATAAATCAAAAATTAATTACATTGAGCAATTATCTTTTAAATCACTTGATTAATTAACTTTAATCATTAATTAATTATCCTTAATTACGTTCGTTAAGTAATTATCTTTAAGTAATTAATTAACTTTAATTACTTACATTAATTAATCTTAATTAATTAATTTATCTTTTAATTATTACTTTAACGAATTAACCTTTAATTATTAGATAATTAACCTTTAATTACTCATATTAATTAACCCTTAATTAATTATTCTTATTAATTACATCAAGTAATAAATCCTTAATCAAGTAATTAACTACTCTTTATTTACTCATATTAATTAAACTTTGATAAATCACATTAATTAATTAAAGATAAACCTTTTTATTTAATTAATCATTAAATTTTATTTAGGAATCAATAATATAATTAACCTAATATATATTACTTTAAGAACAAATCAATCCTAGAACATTTTGCTTAAAAATTTAAACTATGAAAATTTTGTTAAAAACTTGTTAAAGATTCACTTTAGTTTTAAAAACTTTGAAACTTATATAAAAACTTGTTTAATATTTACTTTTAAACTTGCATTGCTTTTTACTTTAAAACGTGGTTTAAACGTAACTTTTTAAAATTATAAAGCTTGTTAACTTTTTTTAACCTGGTGACAAAAATAAAGACCCGAGCCAGTTGATCAAAATCACGAGCTCGAACCCGAGACAATCCATTCTTCTTCTCTACTTCAAGACAATCCTCATCGAACTCGAGCAACGACCCGAGCATCTTCATCTTCCCCAAACCTTCCAATAGTCATCAGATATAAATGTGCACTGTGTACATGCAGCAGCCATTTGACAAACTCCGGCCGACCTCGCCACCATCTACAATTCGACGACGACCATCCCAAACCAACCCGCCTCCCAGAATCCACGATATCACCGTAGTTCGAATTCGAGTATGACAGCAGCCTACTGAAACTTCATTTGATCGGAAATTCTCCCTTGCGCCGATGATCTAGTCCACCATAGATCACTCGACTTCGTCCAAAGCTTCACCACATCTCAATGCATCGATCCCCCCAGGTCCGGCCCCTTTCGGTCCCCTCACGCCGACGAACTCCCTCTTCAAACTTCGACGAGCAAACTGGGTTTAAAACCCTATATAGTCAACGTTCATCCACCACAGTAGTTTAAAGATTCATCTAATATCTTTCCTAGGTTCATCAATCTCTAAGCTATCTTCAATACAAAGCACAACCCAAGAATCATCGACGATCACCAGAGATTGACAAAAATGTCAATCTCGTTCATCTCATATTTTCTCACAATTTAATAAATTAAAAATCTTGAAATGATATTCAAAAATCATTATTTTCAAATTCGAATTGAGTTATGAAATTGAAACACTAATTTATGATCATTAAAATTTAACGCATATATGATGCTTAGTATAAATTCATTGTTCTAGATAGTTTTACTTGCTAATTCAACTTGATAATATTTTTAAAAAGAAGATTTCATGTTGACACAAACATTCCCTTAAGACAACATTAGCTATCAGTAATTGGTTAAAGAGAACTAATTTTCTCTTGTATTGGTTGGGTCCACAAAACCAAATAGAGATCTGTTTATATATATACAGACATGCACATCTAAATCTACATATATATATACATGTAGATACAAACATTTTTCAAGTCATCATCATCATAGACATACAAAATCAAGCAACAGGATATAAATATATTGAGGGTGGAAAGTTTGCTCACATGGATTTTGGAAAGAAGAGAACAAGGAACATGCTTGAAATAAATTTGCAAACTGGAATTGTTTTTTTTTTTGGCAACTTTGAGATTGGATTTTGATCCTGATTTTAAAACTGAAGCTTGTTTGCTTTGCATTGTTTCAGGCTTAAAGCTTTCAGGTTTTGATTCCAGAAAATTATCTGTTGTTTGAACTTACATGCTTTCAGATTGCAATTTGAATCTATGTGCCTGAAACTTGCTTTTGTTTTCTAGATTTGCTTTAAATCTGGAACTTCTTATATTTGAAAGTTAGATTTGGTTTGGCTTGATAAACTGGTAATCATTTTGAACCCGAAATGCTTAATGTTCTGTTGAATCTATGCTTTGATTCAAATTGTTTTAGATTCAGGTTTGGTTTTGAATTTCTTCCTTAAGTTTTGGATATGTATAAGAAAGGTGAGAAAGAAGTATGGATGCATATATATACTTTGTTTTCATTTTATTCATATTTTTGAAAATAGACAAAGGACACTTGTAATTATAAAATGAAATTGAGCTAACACTTGTCTTATTCTTTGTTAAACTATGTAATAATTTTTCAACACTTGTTATATTCAAATAAATTTATGTTTAGACCTTCTCTTTAATTTATTTACAAATTATGTTTGAACCCTTGTTTACAAATTACTTATAAATTTATGTATATATCATTTACATAGTGTATATTTATACATTTTCCATTATCTATACTTTGGTAACTTTTAAAAGAAAATAATTGAAAATATAATTATATTTACTATTAATAAATACATTTCCTTTTTTTATAAAATTTAAAATAAAAATGGGTTGAAACTAATGTATATATTTATAACTTTAAAGAAATTGATTTTTTTTTAAAATCAAATTATACTTTAACACATATATTATATATAAAAGAATTTACCCTTTTGAAAATTTATTATATTAAATTCAAATATAACTTTCAGAATACATATTACATATGAATTTTACAAATTAGAAAACAAATTTCTATTAACTTTAAAATATAGAGTTTTTTTTTCAAACCCAATTTATTATTCAAAACATTTATTTTTGACTTCCAAATTCAAAATTTAATTTAATATAAATTGATATACATATATATAAAACACATATCTTTATTAAATTTGGAAAAATTCAATTTAATCCACAATTTAATCCAGAATTTATATTAATTTCCAATTTAACATTGGCTTAAAAACCGGGAATGTTACACTCGAGCCAATGTAGTACATTGGAATGGACCAAAACTAGGTGAAGGGAAGGAAACGGTTGCATTTTGGTTTGATTTAAAAGAGGAGACCATTACTTTGTATTTCCAGAAGTTTATTACAGAGAAAATGAAGTGAGAAGATAGATGAATTTGAAATATTGTGGTTATATAACCACTAAACTGATTTTAGAGGGAAAATCAAAATTTCAAATATGACCGTCGTATGTCGACATGGGGAATAAGGGCATGTCGGCATCCCTTTGAAAATTTTGAAAATTTTGTTTTTATCTATTTATTTAAATATATATGTTACTATATCTATATTCTATATCTCAATCATAGAAAAAATATCTAGTTCTTTTCTTAATTTAGTAAAGGTTGATTGATTCAAAGGTTTGGTCAGAATATCAACTATTTGATTCTCGATGTTGATAAATTCAAGAGAAATAATATCTTTACTTATATTATCTCTGAGAAAATGATGTCTGATATCCATATGTTTGATTCTGGCATGATGAGTAGGATTTTTGCATAATTATATTGCACTTGTATTGTCTTAATAAATTGGTGATTTTGAAATATTTAATCCAAAATCCTTTAGCATCTATTGCATATAGATAACTTGAGAAAAAGCCAAAGCAACAGAGATATATTCTGCTTCAGTTGTTGATAGTGAGACAGTATTTTGCTTATTATTAAACTGAGAAACCAGAGAATGTCCTAAAAAGTGACAGGTTCCACCTGTACTTTTTCGGTTTGATTTAAACCAGCGTAGTCGGCATCACAATATGAGATTAAATCAAATGAATCATTTGTAGGGTAAAATAGACCATTGTCTATAGTGTGTTTAACATATCTTATGATACGTTTGACACTTTTAAATGGGTTTCTTTGGGTTGAGATTGGTATCTTGCATAAAGACAAACACTTTGCATGATATCAGGCCTACTCGCGGTTATATAGAGTAGTGATCCAATCATTTCCCTGTATAGTTTTTGATCAACGTCTTTTGACATGTCTTCTTTATTCAAGGCTTCATTGGTTGCCACAGGAGTGGGTTTTCCACTCGTAGTGGTCATACCAAACTTGCTAACTATATCCCTATCATACGTTTCTTGATTAATGAAAATACCACTATCTAATTGTTTTATTTGCAATCCTAAAAAGATAGTAAGTTCACCCATATGACTCATCTCAAACTTTTTTTTCATTATTTCAGGAAACTCTTTGTTCATTTCATTGTTTGTTGATCCAAAAATGATATCATCTTCATAAATCTATACTAATTGGATATCATTATTGTTTCTTTTAATAAAAAGAGTATTCTCTACTCTACCAATTTCAAAATTTTATTGTAATAGGTAAGATCTTAGTCTATCATACCAGGCTCTAGGAGCTTGTTTCAGGCTATATAAAGATTTCTTTAATTTGTAAACATGATTTGGAAACTTTTCTTCTTCAAAAAGTGGAGGTTGTTCAACATAAACATCCTCTTTAAAAAACCATTTAAAAAGGTACTTTTTACATCCATTTAAAATAATTTGAAATTTTTGTGGTTTGTGAAAGCAAGTAGAATTCTAATGGCTTTTAATCTTGCTACAGGTTCAAAGGTTTCATCAAAGTCTATTCCTTCTTCTTGACAATAACCTTGTGCGACTAACTGAGCTTTATTTCGAACGATCTCACCTTGTTCATTCATTTTATTATTATCAACCCATTTAGTTTCTATTATAGTTTTATCCTCGTGTCTAGCACCAAGTCATACAACATTTCTGGTGAACTGATTCTGTTCTTCTTGCATAACAAGAACCCATGAATCATTAGATGATGCTTCCGTTGGATTTTTGGGTTCAATAGTTGATATAAAAGCTACATTACTCATCTTGTTTAGTTAATTTCTAGTTATAACAACAGATTCAATATTTCCTAGTATATTTTCTATAGGATGATCTAAAGCCTGATCCTTTTATTAGGATGAACAGTTTCACAATTTGTTTCATTTGATTCATAATTTAAAGTAACAAAATCATCTTCATCATTTATTTGAACAAAATCTTTGAAATTTTCATCAAAAGGTACATGCATTGTTTCTTTAATGGTGTTAGTTTTTAAATTGAAAACTCTGTATGTTTTACTTCTATTATAATATTCGATAAAGATTCCATTGTCGGATTTAGGATAAAATTTCTCCAAATTGTCCTTTGATTTAGAATAAAGCATTTACTTCCAAAAACTTTAAAATAAGATATCTTTGGTTTTTTATTAAAAAGAAGTTAATATGGTGTTTTATTGGTTAGAGGTCTAATTGAAATCCTATTCAAAATGTAACAAGCTGTAGCGACTGCTTCAACCCAAAAATTTCTTAGTAATTTACTATCAGAAAGCATAGTTTTTGCACACTCTTGAATTTTCCTATTTTTATGCTCTACCACTCCGTTTTGTTGTAGAGTTTTTGGAAAAGAAAATTTACGAGTTATTCCCTTTTGATTACAGAAATTCTCAAAATATTCATTTTCCAATTCTCCACCATGATCACTACGAATAGTTTTGATTTTTTATAGAAAGTTGATTTTGAATTCTTTTTGCAAATTTTTTAAATAAATCAAAAACATCACTTTTATGTTTCAGAAAATTGTCCATGTAAATCTAGAGTAATCATCTACAATTACAAAAACATATTTCCGGTGAATTATTAACAGAATTTGAGATGGACCAAACATATCTAAATGAAGTAACTTAAGAGGTTTTGAAGTTGAAATCATATCTTTCAATTTGAATGAACTCTTCCTAAGTTTTCCTAATTAACAAGTATAACATACGCTATCTACTTTAAAATCCATTTTAGAAAGACCTCTTACTAGATCAAGTTTTGAAAGACTAGATAAGAGTTTGAAATTCTAACGCCAAATCTTTTATGCCAAACCAAGGGTCACTTGTATTAGCCAAAAGACATATGCTATCATTTGAGATTTTCATACTGAGAATATAAATATTTTTCTTCCTAATTCCTTTAAAGACAATATTTGATTTATTATTTTCGATGTGCCTTCAAAGATAATATTTGATTTATTATCTTTGATGTGACACTTATCCTTTTCAAATTTAATTTTGTAGCCCTTGACACATAGTTGACTTATGCTAAGTAAGTTGTATATTAGAGTCCTAACTAACAGAACTTCAGAAATAGTAGGAGTTTTAGAGTTACCGACATTGCCAATGCCAATCACATATCCTTTTGAATTGTCTGACTAGTCCTCCAGCTTTATAAATTATGTCATTCGGTATCTCTAGATTACCAATCATGTGTCTTGAACATCCAGTATCAAGTATCCATTTTTCTTCTTAATTTGCACCATTTGTTCATTGAGTATCAAGTATCTTCATAAATTATGTCATTCAGTATCAAGTATCTTCCTAACTTTGAAAACCAATGCCCTAATATCAAATGTTGGAAATGCAGATTACGGATCTTAAGGCAGAATTAACACTAGAGGGATGGTGAATAGTGTTTAATTAATTTTATGAATCTTTTTGAAATCTTGTCAAATTAAACCCAAACAGATGCAATTTACAAATACAAAGAAAATCATACAACCATACACAGAAGCAAATAGTAAATAAAAGCAGTAAAGGAAAGAACATAGCAGAATTTTACACTAGTTCGGAGTTACCCTACATCCAGTCTCACACAATTTCTTGTGTAGATTTCTTTTCAAATATAATGTCGATATTACAACCTCGATTTCAAGGCCATGAGATACACCCTTCTATCTCTAAGTCCAAGGCAAACTCTCTTGATTTGACCTGCCTACAAGATCACCTAATTGATTTACAGGCTACAACCATACCCAATTGATTTAGGGGCCACAATCACACAATTTCCAATCACATTTTGATAGAGGGAGACTTGGTACACTTCGATCTTTGGTAACAAATGATCATATAACTCTGAATAGCACTGAGATCTTTCAGAGAAAGCGGTAGAGAATCAAACTAGAGATGATCGAGTTTGATTCACTTAAGATTTTCGCAGAATTTCGTTAAAGCATTTGAAATATAAGAGAATATTTGAGTGGAGAAGGAGTGAAGAAATGAAGAAAAACTAATTTAAAATGCATTGAAAACAACTGGTATATATAGGAGCAAAACGGTCATGTCCATTTGCGAAAGGTTATGATGAACAGACACTTCTTTTGAAATTTTGAAAATTGAAATCCACGGCTACCATATCGACATGGGGGTATAGGGACGTCGACATGCCTATGTTATTACTGAAAATTGATTTTGCTTTAAAATGATTTCTATTCTAAAACTTGTCAAAACAGTCTTAGTACTTTGTAAACTATTTTGAATATACTTTATGATTATAAAAACCTTTGGAAAGTGATCTTACAAAATATAAAAGTAATAAAAACTGAATATATAAATATTTTGAGATTAAAGCTAAAACATTAAAGCCGAGAGATAGTTTAAAAATAAGAAATGATTTTGAAACTAATATGATTAAAAATAGTTTTTGCATTAAGGCTAAAATATTTAAACTGAGTGAGAGAATTCTTTTTAAAAAGATAGTTTTGAAGAAAAAAATCTAAAAATAAGCCATTTTGAAAATTTCGTGGATTCCATTCCACTAGAGAAGGTCGTGGGTTCCATCCCACTAAAGAAGGTCGTGGGTTCCATCCCACTATTAAAGCGAGAAGGTGGATTCCATTCCATAATTAAAATCCAAATAAATATTTTAGTGCTATTATGAAGTTTTAACATAAATCTAGACTTTATTACTTATCTTGATATTTTGAAATCTTGATAACCTTGATACTTATGAGTCTTCAATCTTGATTTCTTCAATCTTGAATTCATCAGTCTTGAATCTCTATACAATATAGTCTTCATTCTCAGTACCTACCTACATATATATATATATATATCATACATACATACACACATCTAGACAAGAATACTGGTATTTGTATTTTTTAACAAGTCCTAAGGTTGTTATCATCAAAACCATCATCTTGGGAGCTAACAATCTCCCCCTTTTTGATGATTCCTAACAACTGTCTCTACCACTATATTAGATGGTTCTTTGAAATGTGGCATAGTTGCCCTAGCAATCTTTGACTTCAGCCCCTGCATAAACTTCTCGTTGCTCTTTATAATATTGTCAATAATAGCATATTCGTACCTGGATAGCTCATCAAATTTTGCATTGTACTCCAACATTGACATTGACCTTTGCTCTAACTCCATAAACTTCCTGAGCAAGATTGACTTAGCTAATTCAGACAAAAATCTTTCCTCCAATCTAACCCAAAATTCCAACTAAGTCCATTCCTTTCTCGGTAGTCCTACGGTCACCCCGTTCCACCAGAACAAAGCAGATCCTTGCAACTTTTTTGAAATCAATCTTCATTTCTGCTCATCATTCAAACCCAAATCCACAAAAATCCTTCCATAGTGTAACAACCAGTTTTCCACCTCTATTGCATCCTCAATCCCTAGAAAAGGCTTCCCTTCCAGACTGGTGTAATGTTAGCTTAGAATATTTATTCCTAACTAGTGCTACAGGATTGACTCCTTCCGCATTAGCAACATTTCCTCCAGCAACCCCTGCAGCTGCTCCAACTTGTGTCTGATTGATGAGAAACTGATACATAATCCCCATGTCCACTGGTGGGGTTTCGACATCAACATTGGCGTTTGCAATTTGATTAGCATTTTTATATCGACCGTGGTTTCTCTTAGCATTGGGTCAAGAATTTCCATTGGTTGTGGTGCTTCCTCCACCCAGATTCACTCTTCCATTTCCTGCCTCCGTATCTTTCTTTCTCGTAAATCTGCGTACGAGCCTTAGTAAGATACAAAAGAAGATCCGAGAGGGTGGGGAGAATACATATTTATGAATAGAAAATACAAGTACGTTACTATTATATTATCCCATACCTTAATCATACTCTCAAATACATTCAAATTACGTTTTCAGAAAATCTATAGGTTTAAAATTATTTTAATCATAAATAGATGCTCTAATACCAACTCATAACATCCCCTATTCTAAGGACCAAAACTAACTACTACAGATGTTGCAATCATCCATAGTTATTAGCCCTCGACGACAAAATGCAGCTATGTTAATCATATCAATAATCAAAAGCACAAAATATAAATATTTTCAAACACGGCTTAGTAACAAATTTTCATGTTTCATTTCAAAAATGGTCATTCATATTCATTATATAATCCTATTCACAAACCCCCACTCAGAGAAATTATAATTATTACAAAATACTCCAAGAGCGACATATGAAATTCCTCCATTCTTGATCAGAGTCAGATACTTGGCAATTATACAACTTATCCATTACATCCAAATAAATAAATCAAACTACACAGGGATATAGATACAGTTCCCAATAGCTAGATCATCTCGTGGACGTCTCTAGAAGCTTATTTGTCTATTTGGAACCTGAAAGCCATTACTCCTGACCTACTTAAATGAGTACCCGAGAGTTTAAGGGGAAAATCAAAAACTTCGAGTCAGACAACAATCTGATGTGAATAATAACCTACAATCTCAAACTAAATAGATATATGATGAAACCTTGTCGTTGAGTGAAGCGAAACAGTTTTCCCCTCACTAATATCTTATCAAAACATAAGGTTTTGCCCTCACTAGTACCTTATCAAAACATAACAAATATATACTGTGCTTATGCACCCACAATGGTCAGAACACAAAAAATATCGTATATAATCATACAATACATATTGGATTACCCATCCTGTGATGTCCCGGAAATTTAGGCAATAATTATTTAATAATTTCTTTAATAATTATTTTAAAATGTGAAATATTGATTTAATAATCAAATTCAAACAGGGATTTTCTTTTGAAGATTAATAATTATTTAATTGGTCAAATGATATTCTTTTAAAATTTATAATAATTTAATTTAATTTGAGAATCTGATTGTTTTCAAAGGTTAAAAGTATTTAAGTAATAAATTTATCTTTCTAAGCTTATTTAAAAATATTTTATTTATTACGTATAAATGTTTATACATTGTAAATAGAGGATTTGGTTTTAATTTTAATTTATATTAAATAAAGAATATCTTCCAACTTATTATATAAATGTATAAATTGTAAATTGATTAAATTAATTTGAATTTTCAAAAGTTTGTTTTAAAAATCTATCTTAAATTTTCATAGAAATGTAAGTAAGTATTATTTGTTTAGATTTTATTTTATAATAAAAGTTTGTTTTGTTTATTTTAAAATTTGCTTTTTTTTGAAATAAGATTTAGTTCATTTTTGTTAAAGTATAACATTTGATTTAAAACTCTTGAATAAGATAAACTCAACATCTTTCTTTTCTTTTAAAAATCTTTCCTTTTGAAATTTAGTTTCATAAAGAATATTATTTTAAAAATAATCAAACAAACATTAAAATAAATGTTATAAGAAGTTATAAATAAACATGTAATTATTTCAAGGCTAATGTTAATAAAACATTTTAAGCATGCTAAAATAAGTTTGAAATGGTTTAAGACAAATTCAAATACATTTATACATTTAGAAATTGCTTTTAATATTTGAATTGCGTATGTGTTAAATTCTTAAACTATTAAATGGACACTTGTAAATTTATCTGCACCTAAAGATAACAAGTGGCATTGATTTAAAAACCTTTTTATTTAAAATATATTAACAAGGCAATAAAACATGGCAATGCATTTGTTAAAACATTTTCTCATTTAAAAACCTGAAAATCAAATTTCAGTAAAGATCAAAACCAATCTTCAATAAATTTCTTCAAAACAAATGCATGTTAAATCTGCAAATTTATCTTCAAATCTGCAAAACCCAAATTCAAAAATCTGTAAATCTGGAAGAAATCTTCAACTTCAACATCAATTTCTGCATACAACTACAAATCTGAAGCTAAGTTTCAATATCATATTAGAAGTTCAACTTTAATTTGAATCTGATCATATGAAGTTTTGGGTCAGCATGCATCATCAACAAGAAAAGCAACTTCAATAATCATCTACAACTAGCAAATTGCATCCAAATTCAATATGCAGTTCCTAGAAATTGAAATCTGCATCTCTGAAAATTTGATCTCTGCATCTTCATAAGTCAAGTGAGTAAGCTTCTTTATCTTTTAAAAACAGTTTCCTTTAAATATCAAAATCAAACATAAATCAAAGAACTTATGTTTTATTTCACAGAAATCAAACTGTTTTAAACAAAACTGTTCTGTTTTGTTTTAAAATGAAATAAGTAACCTCACATGCACAAAATTTGTGACACCTAAGTATATGAAGTGAAAGTAATAAAATGATGTGGTGATTACATACTCATGAATGTTATGTGTGTATAGAAATGAATATGCTTATATGTTTTTCTTATTTCTGGAATCTGCATATCTAGTTGGTTGTAAACTGAGATGTTTCTTAAATAGTAAAGCTTTATTATTTAAATTGTTTATGTTAATAAATTTATGTGTAAACAAATATGGTTGTTTAGTATAAACTTGGGTTTTGTAAAAGCATGTTTAGTTAATAAGTTAAATCTAAAATCTGTTACATCTGGAATAATTGTAGCAGTAAGTATTTTCAAATAAATTAGGATATTAACATCATAAACTATTTAAAACAAGATTATATCATTGATGTATGTTAGAAATCAAAAAGTGTTTCACTTTTTAAAAATGAACTGTGTAAATTAGCATTCTGTTTTGAACAAAAAAGGAAATTTTAGAGGTATCTGATAGGCTAGTGGAATTTAGGGGTTAAGATGCCTACTGTAGTGGAGTTTTGATGTAAGTATGTTAGGGGAAATTGGTGATGGATGATCAGAAGGGGAGGAGATGATATTTGGGTTTTCCAGGTTTTCAAAACCCTGATTTTAAGTGTTACAGTTCTTTGCATTTGCACATGCTCTATGTTGAATCGAGTGGAGTAGGGATTTGAGAAGTTGTAGAAGGAGTGTAGAGGTAGCTATGGCCAGGGTCGCGTCAATGATGATGGTCGGAGGCGAGTTTAAGGGTTGTTGACAGGTTTGCAGTGGTTTCTCAAGTTTTGGTGAACTTCAGATGTGCAGGGTATTTGACTCGGGGGTTGCTCGGGTATTTTTGTTTTTGACTCGAAGCAGGGTGGTTTGGAACTCGGAGTAAAGTATATGGTTTCTCGGGTTAGTATAGTGCAGGTATTAAAACCTATAGTTTGCAGTTTTTAAGAATTTAAATAAAATTCATAATTTAAAGATCTTAATTTGATTTAAATATAAGTTAAGTCTGAATTCAAATGGAGTTTTGATTTCAAGGTTTTAAAATGAAACTTTTAAATTTAAACAAGTTTTAAATTCTGTTTTAAATCAAGATGTAAAAACAAAACAGTTTAATCCTGTAGTTTTGCAGTTTTGAATAAAATTCATATTTTTAAGTTGCAACTTGATTCAAGTATAACTTGAATCTGGATTCAAATGTAGTTTTGAATTTAAAAGTTTTTAAAATGAAAATCTTAGATTTAGACAAGATTTAATTTAGTTTTAATCAAGTTTAAAAATAAGTTTCAGGTTTGATTTCAAAATCAGACATTAAGCTAAAAACAGTTTTTTTGTAAATGTTAAAAGTGTGAACAGATTTAAATGTTTAAGCAAAACTTAAATTGTTTTGAAATTAAGTTAAAAACAGTTTCAAGTTTACTTTGGAATCCAGTTTTGATTTCAAAGCAGTTTTGAATCCAGTTTTGGACATATTCAAATGGGTAAAAATAGATTTGAAAATAGAATTTGATTTCAAATAAGATTTAAAACTTGAAAGAATTTAGTTTCCATTAGTATTGAATTAAAAATATGAAGTGTTAATTTAAATTTGAAAGTTGAAAAAAAATCAATTTATTTTCAAAGCTTAATTTATTTTAATCAAGTAAATTTGTTTCAAATCTTTCTTTTATATCTAAGTAATGAATGTTCTTTAACATTCATTTTATTTTAAGGTTTATAATTATTTAAAATTTGGATTAATGTTTAATAGTTAAACATTTTTAAATATTAGAATTTTTAAATGGAATTTGAATTTAAAATTAGAAATGTATTGTTTTAATACATTTTGAATATAATGAGTCATTTAATAAGTAATTAAATTATTTTGAAAATATTTAAGATAATTAAAGATTTACTTAATTATTTGTTTTTAAATAATGATTTAGATTAATATTAATTAGAAATGATTTATTAATCTAATTCAAATTTCTTAAGTATATAATTATTGAAATGTTGTTAATTAATAATTGGTGATAATTATCTAGGGATAATTTAGTAATTAATTAAGGTAATTAATTTTGATAATTAATTAGATTAATTAATTGAATATAATTTAATTGTAATTTGTTAAGTATAATTAATTGTTAAAGTAATTAAGGAATTAATTATTGTAATTAATTTTGATATGTGATTTATTTAAGTTAATTAATTTAGTTTAATTAATTTAAGTGAATCATCTAATGATCTTAAGAGTATAATTACTTAATGTAAATTTATGGAGCAGGATTACTTAGGGAAGTAATAATGATAATTACTGGAATGTAATTAGTAATTTGTATAATTACTTTTGTAGTCAATTAAGGAATTAATTAATGATTAATTATTGGATAATGAATTTATAAATAAGTAATTAAAGATAGTTAATTACTAAATTTAATATTAATCAAGGTGATTACTAATTAGATTTAATTACTAAATGTAATTAATTTTAATTAAATAATTTATTTAAATATTAGAGATCATTAATTATTATAACTAATGATGTAATTAAGGATTGTTTAATTAAGTAATAATTAATTAATTAAGTGATTAATTAATTGTAATTAATTAAGGACAAATATAATTATTTATAATTATTTAATAAATGAGTAATTAAATGTTAATTACTTATGATTAAGGTTAATTAATTTAATTAAAGATTAATTACTTATTGTAATTAGTGAATGATTAATCAAAGATGTTTAATCAAGTTAAATACTTAGTGAATAATTAATTATCTGGGTTAACTAATTTATGGATATTAAGCAGGATTTATAGAAGTGTTAATTAATTTAATTTATTTTAAATTAATTAGGGATGGTTGTAATTAATTTAATTCATTTTAAATTAATTATAATTGATGGTTAATAAATCATTGCTTATGGATGCTGTTGATTGAATGGTTGTGATCTCAGTAATGAGATGAGTCGTATCTGTATGATATGGGTGCTTGGTTTAAGTATGATGGTTTGTGATGGATTATTTGGTTGAATGATATCTGTTCGTGATGATACAGATTATCTGTTTATGATATGAATGTGATTATCTATTGTGATATGTAATTTATCTATCTATATGAATTAGATAATAATGAAATAAGTTAATTGTTTAAACCCTTAAGTACAACTTGGACATTAAAATGGCGTTTGGTTTCGGTGAGACCGGGATCGGGTTTCCATATTTGGATTTTCGAAAACCACATCGATTCCAATTAAACGTTAGGTCGTTAATCCAAGTGGAGCAAGTGAAGACTCGAGGTGTAAGGGCTATACGTTAGTATAACTCTGTGGGTGATTCCGTAATGAGTTTGATGGAATAGTACTTATAGATTCGAGATGGTGATTTAGAGTGCAAGGGTTATCGTCGTTAACTCTGAGGGTGATTCCAATACGAGTGTAACAAGATAATGCCTTCGGTTTCGTTCAAACCCGGAACGAACTTGTATGGATTGAATGCTTTCAAAACATCGTCATGTGGACGATGAGCATTCTAAGATTGATATGTCCTATAAAGGTAATCGTAACCTCAAGCCTCATCAACCGGGAATGGCTAAAACAGGAGAGATGCAGCAATGCTTCGTGGGTAGCCCCCACTGGAGAGCAAGATTTACTCCTGTCTAGAGGTCCCTTTATATTTCGGTTGTGTGGCAGTTGGTGACGACCAATCTGCGGGGTGGTCTTGTTGGGACTGTTCAGTAAGGAATGGTCCCGGCTTTGTGTTGTAGGGGAGTTAGGGTGGCTCCTCGGTACGGTGATCTAGGCCACGTACTGTGACGGGCGGTACCCCAGTAGCCCTGCCATTGTTGGAAACCCATTTACCCTACGAGACCCTACAGTTTTGATTGTATTACTCACTTTTGTGGCTAGTTGTTGGAATTTAATAGATGTAACAATTTCGGCTATTTCTTATTTACTTGAAAACCCTAGACACTATTATAATATCACTGGATTTCCTATCAAATGTTTTGGTTAGCGTAAGGTAAAAAAATTTCCATGTTTATGTGTGGGAAGTCTTACGTGATACCTTTTGTTTTCAAAGGATTTTCTAAAGTTAAGCAACTTTTATCCCCGTTTACTCACACCAGACCCCTGTTTGGCCTGAGTGTTTATTTTCTGTTTTATTAAACTCTTGGGTACTCATATTATGTATGAGTAGTCAAGTGATTCAGGATTGCTTTGACGAGTTTCTGGAGGAGATAATGGAGCAGGAGGCTTCAGCGTGTAGATATATGTAGTGGTTCCGCTGTGTTTGTTTTGTATTTGTTTCTCTGATGTACTTGAATTGTAATTGCTAGACAGATGTTTATAACTGTCTAGTTTGTGTTGTATTAGCTGTATTACTCTGATGTATATGATACTATGTAAAGTTTTATGTAATATATTATAATTTATTCGATTCCGCTGTGAGATTCTGATGTTTTCTGTTCTTTCTTTCCTTTCTTTTCTCTTTTCTATCCCTTTCTTTCTTCTTAGCGATGCGACTTCCTAGAGTTTGGAAGTTGGGTCGCTACATTGTGGTATCAGAGCTCTAGGTTGAGCGAATACCTAGACTCTGTAGTGGTGTCCTTCTTGAGAGTGCGTATTTGTAATTTTGTATATATATATATTTATTTATTTATTTATTTCTGCCTATTAGATTGGGTTACCTGTTCAGGTTTTCCAATAAGTAATAAAGGTAGATAGGGTAGTGGTGTGTGTAACACAACTACCAATGGTTGGAGTTCGAGTGTTTGAAGTTGGAGTGATCTGCTAGGGCAGTGTTGGGCATCTTGAATAGTTTGGCAGTTTGGTGCTAGGGATTGTACCGACCTCTGAAGGAAATATTTTTAAGATTCAGAGTTTATCTTTGGATTGTAAGTTTGGTAGCACTCGTGTGAGTGGATTTTCTTGAGTTTGGATCAGTTGGAAGTTCTGAAGCCAGCAATGGTATTTTGGCAACCTTAGGAAGGAGTTCTGTCTGTATTTGAGTTTGAGACTCAGTTTGGCAGAGTGTTTTGAGCTTGGTTTGGGAGCGAGTTTCCTGAGAGGTATCTGTCTATCTGGAAGGCTCTATTGTGAAGAGGCTGGTGTAGTTTTGAGGTTCAATGAGCTTTTGGATAAGGAAGTTTTGGCAGGAGTAGCAGCAGTGAGTGGCCTGTTCTTCGATGGTTCAGAAATCTCTGTGATTCTTCTGTCAGTAGTCCGGGCAGATGGTGGAGCACGTCCATTTCTTCTGGAGCTCAGTTGGGTGTGATGTTTGTGGTTGGAGGTAGACCACTAGTTCTTCTTTTGATTAGAAGGTTTTAGCTGTTATGATTTTGTAGTAAGAACGATTTCTTGGAATCTGAACTAGGTGGAATCGCAAAAGTGACTTGCGATGGTTTGGAAGTTCTCTGAGTGATCTTTGTTTGGATTGAAGCATCTTTAGAGGATATTTGAGTTTTCGAAGTGGTATTTTCTGGATATCTTCGAAGGAGTTAAGATTTGCATCCGTATCAGGAGATTGAGTTCTGTATCGATTTGGTTCTTGGAGCTTTACAGGTGGTTCAGCATAGTAGGAGGGCTCTTTGAGAAAGAGATCTGTTTAAGTTGGTAGGATTTATCAGATCTAGTTTTCTGGTTGAATTTTTGTTGTGTGTTGTGACTGAAACGGATAGATCACTGAGATTTATGGAATTTGATGAACAATATTCCGGGATAAGTTGATCAAGTTTGTACTTGTGTTCATCAACAGCATTCTTGAATCAGAGTTGCGTAGTGGAAGCATGGTGGCAGCTATTCCAAAATAGGAGCAGCACCGATTCACTGGGAATTTGAGTTTTGTCTTGGATCAGAGGATTTCTATAGGAAATTCATTTTGGATCTGGAGACTTGATTGTTTTGTATCTGTTTGTTTTCCAGAAAGAATAGTATGCCTGGAGTCTTCTAATATTTGTGTAGAAGAGATTTGTGGATATGAGTATTGGATTTTTCTATATTCTCTTAAGAGATCAGTGTTTGGTCTACAGGATTGAATTGCCATTTCTGATGGCTGGAATTTGTTTTGTTTTTCACGTATCTCTGAGGGAATACGTGTATAGTTTGTCTTTGGTTTTAGAATCGGTAGTTCTGTGAGATTTGGAAGTTGATCTGGACTTGTCTGTGGTCCAGTTTTCTGTTTAGATTTGTAGATCTAGATATATAGGAGCTCTAGATCTGAGTGGAGTAGCTAGTTTATATTCTGTAGAGCGAGTGTCCCGATGTTTGTACCTGGGAAACTCTAGGGAATTTTATCCAAAATATTGTCTGGATAATTAGAATTGTTTGTTTTGAATTGGTTGCTATGGTTGTTAGTATTTGGTTGATAGCATATGTTTGCTCTTTTTAAATTCAAAATTTGTATGGATTATTAAATTACCTTTGCTTTTAAATTTCGGGGACGAAATTCTTTTAAGGAGGAGGAATGTGATGTCCCGAAAATTTAGGCAATAATTATTTAATAATTTCTTTAATAATTATTTTAAAATGTGAAATATTGATTTAATAATCTAATTCAAACAGGGATTTTCTTTTGAAGATTAATAATTATTTAATTGGTCAAATGATATTCCTTTAAAATTTATAATAATTTAATTTAATTTGAGAATCTGATTGTTTTCAAACGTTAAAAATATTTAAGTAATAAATTTATCTTTCTAAGCTTATTTAAAAATATTTTATTTATTATGTATAAATGTTTATACATTGCAAATAGAGGATTTGGTTTTAATTTTAATTTATATTAAATAAAGAATATCTTCCAACTTATTATATAAATGTATAAATTGTAAATTGATTAAATTAATTTGAATTAGTATTGTAAACTTTTCAAAAGTTTGTTTTAAAAATCTATCTTAAATTTTCATAGAAATGTAAGTAAGTATTATTTGTTTAGATTTTATTTTATAATAAAAGTTTGTTTTGTTTATTTTAAAATTTGCTTTTTTTTGAAATAAGATTTAGTTCATTTTTGTTAAAGTATAACATTTGATTTAAAACTCTTGAATAAGATAAACTCAACATCTTTCTTTTCTTTTAAAAATCTTTCCTTTTGAAATTTAGTTTCATAAAGAATATTATTTTCAAAATAATCAAACAAACATTAAAATAAATGTTATAAGAAGTTATAAATAAACATGTAATTATTTCAAGGCTAATATGTTAATAAAACATTTTAAACATGCTAAAATGAGTTTGAAATGGTTTAAGACAAATTCAAATACATTTATACATTTAGAAATTGCTTTTAATAATTGAATTGCATATGTGTTAAATTCTTAAACTATTAAATGGACACTTGTAAATTTATCTACACCTAAAGATAACAAGTGGCATTGATTTAAAAACCTTTTTATTTAAAATATATTAAAAAGACAATAAAACATGGCAATGCATTTGTTAAAACATTTTCTTATTTAAAAACCTGAAAATCAAATTTCAGTAAAGATCAAAACCAATCTTCAATAAATTTCTTCAAAACAAATGCATGTTAAATCTGCAAATTTATCTTCAAATCTGCAAAACCCAAATTAAAAAATCTGTAAATCTGGAAGAAATCTTCAACATCAATTTCTGCATACAACTTCAAATCTGAAGCTAAGTTTCAATATCATATTAGAAGTTCAACTTTAAAGTGAATCTGAGCATATGAAGTTTTGGGTCTGCATGCATCATCAACAAGAAAAGCAACTTCAGTAATCATCTACAACTAGCAAATTGCATCCAAATTCAATATGCAGTTCCTGGAAATTGAAATCTGCATCTTTGAAAATTTGATCTCTGCATCTTCATAAGTCAGGTGAGTAAGCTTCTTTATCTTTTAAAAACAGTTTCCTTTAAATATCAAAATCAAACATAAATAAAGAACTTATGTTTTATTTCACAGAAATCAAACTGTTTTAAACAAAACTGTTCTGTTTTGTTTTAAAATGAAATAAGTAACCTCACATGCACAAAATTTGTGACACCTGGGTAGAAGAACAAGGATATGGGCACGTGTAAGTAGGAAACAAAAAATATCTATTTTAGTTTTATCATCAGCTATGGGTTCAAATCTAAGAGAAATTCTAGATAATGTTTGTTACCCTGAAATTTTCTTGTCTTTCTCGAATGATAAGGAGAAAAAAAAGATTGGATCCAAAGAAAATGCCATTTTGGAGTTTTATCAACAATTTGCTTGTGTCGGTGGGGATCCGGTATTTTCTGAGTCCTTATGTAAGGAATTACAAAAGAAATTTTTTCAACAAAAATGTGAATTAGGAAGGATTGGTCGACGAAATATGAACCGGAGACTGAATCTTGATATACCTCAGAACAATACATTTTTGTTACCACGAGATCTATTGGCTGCTGCGGATCATTTGATCGGAATTAAATTTGGAATGGGTACATTTGACGATATGAGTGAAAGTAATAAAATGATGTGGTGATTACATACTCATGAATGTTATGTGTGTATAGAAATGAATATGCTTATATGTTTTTCTTATTTCTGGAATCTGCATATCTAGTTGGTTGTAAACTGAGATGTTTCTTAAATAGTAAAGCTTTATTATTTAAATTGTTTCTGTTAATAAATTTATGTGTAAACAAAGTATGGTTGTTAAGTATAAACTTAGGTTTTGTAAAAGCATGTTTAGTTAATAAGTTAAATCTAAAATCTGTTACATCTGGAATAATTGTAGCAGTAAGTATTTTCAAATAAAATCAGGATATTAACATCATAAACTATTTAAAACAAGATTATATCATTGATGTATGTTAGAAATCAGAAAGTGTTTCACTTTTTAAAAATGAACTGTGTAAATTAGCATTCTGTTTTGAACAGAAAAGGAAATTTTAAAGGTATCTGATAGGCTAGTGGAATTTAGGGGTTAAGATGCCTACTGTAGTGGAGTTTTGATGTAAGTATGTTAGGGGAAATTGGTGATGGATGATCAGAAGGGGAGGAGATGATATTTGGGTTTTCCAGGTTTTCAAAACCCTGATTTTAAGTGTTACAGTTCTTTGCATTTGCACATGCTCTATGTTGAATCGAGTGGAGTAGGGATTTGAGAAGTTGTAGAAGGAGTGTAGAGGTAGCTATGGCCAGGGTCGCGTCAATGATGATGGTCGGAGGCGAGTTTAAGGGCTGTTGACAGGTTTGCAGTGGTTTCTCAAGTTCTGGTGAGCTTCTGATGTGCAGGGTATTTGACTCGGGGGTTGCTCGGGTATTTTTGTTTTTGACTCGAAGCAGGGTGGTTTGGAACTCGGAGTAAAGTATATGGTTTCTCGGGTTAGTATAGTACAGGTATTAAAACCTGTAGTTTGCAGTTTTTAAGAATTTAAATAA
Source organism: Allium cepa (assembly GCA_030765085.1). Lineage (NCBI taxonomy): Eukaryota > Viridiplantae > Streptophyta > Magnoliopsida > Asparagales > Amaryllidaceae > Allium > Allium cepa. Next base: position 114,995,644 of record CM060945.1, on the reverse strand, counting down.
AATTCATAATTTAAAGACCTTAATTTGATTTAAATATAAGTTAAGTCTGAATTCAAATGGAGTTTTGAGTTCAAGGTTTTAAAATGAAACTTTTAAATTTAAACAAGTTTTAAATTCTGTTTTAAATCAAGATGTAAAAACAAAACAGTTTAATCCTGTAGTTTTGCAGTTTTGAATAAAATTCATATTTTTAAGTTGCAACTTGATTCAAGTATAACTTGAATCTGGATTCAAATGTAGTTTTGAATTCAAAAGTTTTAAAAATGAAAATCTTATATTTAAACAAGATTTAATTTAGTTTCAATCAAGTTTAAAAATAAGTTTCAGGTTTGATTTCAAAATCAGACATTAGGCTAAAAGCAGTTTTTTTGTAAATGTTAAAAGTGTGAACAGATTTAAATGTTTAAGCAAAACTTAAATTGTTTTGAAATTAAGTTAAAAACAGTTTCAAGTTTACTTTGGAATCCAGTTTTGATTTCAAAGCAGTTTTGAATCCAGTTTTGAACATATTCAAATATGTAAAAATAGATTTGAAAATAGAATTTGATTTCAAATAAGATTTAAAACTTGAAAGAATTTAGTTTCCATTAGTATTGAATTAAAAATGTGAAGTGTTAATTTAAATTTGAAAGTTGAAAAAAAAATCAATTTATTTTCAAAGCTTAATTTATTTTAATCAAGTAAATTTGTTTCAAATCTTTCTTTTATATCTAAGTAATGAATGTTCTTTAATATTCATTTTATTTTAAGGTTTATAATTATTTAAAATTTGGATTAATGTTTAATAGTTAAACATTTTTAAATATTAGAATTTTTAAATGGAATTTGAATTTAAAATTAGAAATGTATTGTTTTAATACATTTTGAATATAATGAGTCATTTAATAAGTAATTAAATTATTTTGAAAATATTTAAGATAATTAAGGATTTACTTAATTATTTGTTTTTAAATAATGATTTAGATTAATATTAATTAGAAATGATTTATTAATCTAATTCAAATTTCTTAAGTATATAATTATTGAAATGTTGTTAATTAATAATTGGTTATAATTATCTAGGGATAATTTAGTAATTAATTAAGGTAATTAATTTTGATAATTAACTAGATTAATAAATTGAATATAATTTAATTGTAATTTGTTAAGTATAATTAATTGTTAAAGTAATTAAGGAATTAATTATTGTAATTAATTTTGATATGTGATTTATTTAAATTAATTAATTTAGTTTAATTAATTTAAGTGAATCATCTAATGATCTTAAGAGTATAATTACTTAATGTAAATTTATGGAGCAGGATTACTTAGAGAAGTAATAATGATAATTACTGGAATGTAATTAGTAATTTGTATAGTTACTTTGGTAATTAATTAAGGAATTAATTAATGATTAATTATTGGATAATTAATTTATAAATAAGTAATTAAAGATAGTTAATTACTAAATTTAATATTAATCAAGGTGATTAATAATTAGATTTAATTACTAAATGTAACTAATTTTAATTAAATAATTTATTTAAATATTAGAGATCATTAATTATTATAATTAATGATGTAATTAAGGATTGTTTAACTAAGTAATAATTAATTAAGTGATTAATTAATTGTAATTAATTAAGGGCAAATATAATTAATTATAATTAATTAATAAATGAGTAATTAAATGTTAATTACTTATGATTAAGGTTAATTAATTTAATTAAAGATTAATTACTTATTGTAATTAGTGAATGATTAATCAAAGATGTTTAATCAAGTTAAATACTTAGTGAATAATTAATTATCTGGGTTAACTAATTTATGGATATTAAGCAGGATTTATAGAAGTGTTAATTAATTTAATTTATTTTAAATTAATTAGGGATGGTTGTAATTAATTTAATTCATTTTAAATTAATTATAATTGATGGTTAATAAATCATTGCTTATGGATGTTATTGATTGAATGGTTGTGATCTCAGTAATGAGATGAGTCGTATCTGTATGATATGGATGCTTGGTTTAAGTATGATGGTTTGTGATGGATTATTTGGTTGAATGATTATTTGTTCGTGATGATACAGATTATCTGTTTATGATATGAATGTGATTATCTATTGTGATATGTAATTTATCTATCTATATGAATTAGATAATAATGAAATATGTTAATTGTTTAAACCCTTAAGTACAACTTGGACATTAAAATGGCGTTTGGTTTCGGTGAGACCGGGATCGGGTTTCCATATTTGGATTTCCGAAAACCACATCGATTCCAATTAAACGTTAGGTCGTTAATCCAAGTGGAGCAAGTGAAGACTCGAGGTGTAAGGGCTATACGTCAGTATAACTCTGTGGGTGATTCCGTAATGAGTTTGACGGAATAGTACTTATAGATTCGAGATGGTGATTCAGAGTGCAAGGGTTATCGTCGTTAACTCTGAGGGTGATTCCAATACGAGTGTAACGAGATAATGCCTTCGGTTTCGTTCGAACCCGGAATGAACTTGTATGGATTGAATGCTTTCAGAACATCGTCATGTGGACGATGAGCATTCTAAGATTGATATGTCCTATAAAGGTAATCGTAACCTCAAGGCTCGTCAACCGGGAATGGCTAAAACAGGGAGGTGCAGCAAAGCTTCGTGGGTAGCCCCCACTGGAGAGCAAGATTTACTCCTGTCTAGAGGTCCCTTTATATTTCGGCTGTGTGGCAGTTGGTGACGACCAATCTGCGGGGTGGTCTTGTTCGGGACTGTTCAGTAAGGAATGGTCCCAGCTTTGTGTTGCAGGAGAGTTAGGGTGGCTCCTCGGTACGGTGATCTAGGCCACGTACTGTGACGGGCGGTACCCCAGTAGCCCTGCCATTGTTGGAAACCCATTTATCCTACGAGACCCTACGGTTTTGATTGTATTACCCACTTTTGTGGCTAGTAGCTGGAATTTAATAGATGTAACAATTTCAGCTATTTTTTATTTACTTGAAAACCCTAGACACTATTATAATATCACTGGATTTCCTATCAAATGTTTTGGTTAGCGTAAGGTAAAAACTTTTCCATGTTTATGTGTGGGAAGTCTTACGTGATACCTTTTGTTTTCAAAGGATTTTCTAAAGTTAAGAAACTTTTATCCCCGTTTACTCACACCAGACCCCTGTCTGACCTGAGTGTTTATTTTCTGTTTTATTAAACTCTTGGGTACTCATATTATGTATGAGTAGTCAAGTGATTCAGGATTGCTTTGACGAGTTTCTGGAGGAGATAATGGAGCAGGAGGCTTCAGCATGTAGATATATGTAGTGGTTCCGCTGTGTTTGTTTTGTATCTGTTTCTCTGATGTACTTGAATTGTAATTGCCAGACAGATGTTTATAACTGTCTAGTTTGTGTTGTATTAGCTGTATTACTCTAATGTATATGATACTATGTAAAGTTTTATGTGATATATTATAATTTATTCGGTTCTGCTGTGAGATTATGATGTTGTTTGTTCTTTCTTTCCTTTCTTTTCTCTTTTCTATCCCTTTCTTTCTTCTTAGCGATGCGACTTCCTGGAGTTTGGAAGTTGGGTCGCTACACATCCCAATTCATTTGATTATCCATATTAATTTCAAACGACTACTCCTTACAATTTAAACGGACCATTTATCTTATTTTGATTTGATTACCTATCTTATAATTAGGTGGACTATCCATCACATGTTTAAGCATATTCATGATTAAGTGGACTATCCATCTCACATGTATTTATTACTTGGATTACCTATACCTTAACATATTGACTACCCATCACATATGGTTTAACCATTTAAAATTTTGTGGACTATACACCATACATATTCAATTTAACTTCAAATGATGTGGACTATCGATCGCACATCTCATAGTTTTCCTACGATGACTATTAGCCCTTCATTATTCTCATAGTGACTCTCCATCTCTAGCATGATGTAGGCTATCCATCTTACATCTGATATTTTTTCTAGGATGACTATGAACCCATCACTTGGCCTTTAAATTCATGTTACCCGCATATCTCTATTTAACCCATGTTACCCACATGTTTCACTTTAATCCATGCTACCCAAATGCTTAGCTTATATCTATTGGTGTCCCCAATTAGATTATCGCCCTTTAAAAATTATAATAGTTCAAAACGACACACATTGGTATCCCTACATGATTTGTGTCGAACCCAGAAAAAAGTACTTTGGTATCCCCAAGATTTAAGTCAAAAACACATATAGTACATGACTCGCTGCCATTCAAGGTTTTAGTTTAGAACAATGTCAAAATTCATATTTAAAACGGCACCGGTATCCTTAATGAGGACGTCATCAAAATAGATAGAATAAGGCTCTCCACATTTAATAAAAGCATACATGCACGAGTTTAAATGGCATCGACCTCTATCCAAGGTCAAAGTCATAACTTAAGTATGAAAAATCGCGTTCAGATTAACGATGTCAACATCTATGAAAACAATTGGCTATGCACCAAAACATAAGGTTTCCGACCCTATTAAACGCAGGTTACTTCATTTATTTTTAAAATATTTCCGATTCTTGCCTAAATGGGTCTCTTTGACGCTAAAAAAAGAATTGCAGTATCATTGCCAAATAATATAAGATCGTTGACTTTATTGAATAGCGATGACAAGGACCTTATCGCCACTTTATAAAAATAGTTTAGTAAATACTCTTAAGCTATTATGCTTCTTAATACACACACAGATATATATATACATATACATATATATATACATATATATATACATATATATATATACACACACATATATATATATATTTAGTCGAAGACATAAAATGTGGCATCATTGCCAGTCTTGAAAACATTCAAAGTGATAGGTGCAGCATCATTAAAAACAGTGGCGAAGATAAGCGACGCCGTCGATGTCAACTTTAACTTTTAACTGTTTAAGTGAATTACAAAGTGCCATTGCCGCCTATTATATGTCTTCGACGAGATCGACTTTGATCTACTTGGAATAGTTACATAATTACCGAAGTATCTATTGTTTGCTTCCTTTCAATGCGACGTCAATACTCATGGAAATGACTAGACCTTAGGCTTGGTGAACGTCAAAGTGATATGGCATTAACGCAATTTAATTGAAAACTGTTTATTTCTTCTTAAAGTAAAAACTTTTCATCCAATCATAATTCTTGCCCACTTGGATAAACAATTTTACAATTTCTTTTCAAAAACTTATTGTCATCCTATATTTTCAAGTTCCAAAACGTAATTAAAATAATTAATTAATACCCATAATTAATTATTCTTTTATATGCTTATCTAGCATGATAAATTCATAATAAATCAAAATCACTTGGGAAAATTTTCAAAAATTAAAGAAAACATTCTCTTTATAATATAAAAATTTTAGGACCAAAAGTTATATTTAATTACGTTAAATGTTAAAACCCGAATTAAGCCCAATTCCTCTTTATGGTATTCCTGAAATATTCAAATAAATATAAAATTATGAAATTAAAAACCCATCTCTAAATGATCATTTTACACCTATGTTAAAATTTTCAATCATTTGGAGAACAATACTTAGTGTTTTACTCTAAAACCCATTATCAATTTCATAAAGCATCCATTAGCCATTACTATATCCAAATAATGATTGTGTAGCCATATCTTGACAGATCAACAAATAGAATTCGGGTATTACCCATAAAAAATCTAACAAAGATTAAAAGAGCTAATTTGTTGTATCGGTCACCTTAAATTTCTTGTTAGAGTTAAGATTTGATGTAGCTTTTTAATCCCTAAGCCTCTTCTCCTTTGAATCCTCTTGGTACCGATTGTTTTGGGAATGAGTAAAGTGAGAAGGAAATGTGAGGGAGAGGGTTTAAGGTAACTCTACTTCCAAATTTACCCTTCCTCGTATCTTCTCTTTTGTGGTTTAAGTTTAAAACAACCTTACTTTTTTTATGATGGCTCGAAATCTCATCCGCTTGACTATTCACATTATTTTTATTTAATCTATCCAATTAAATATCTTGAATAATGTTAGACAAAAATTAGGCGTATTACTGCACCACTATGCAAGACCATGCATCCAAAATGAATGGATACTTAGAGCATATTTTTTAATTGGGCATTACACTCCATGAAGAGTTGCAAGTTGACCTTATCCTTTGATCACTAACACCCTAGTTCGTTCTATATATATTGAACTATGACTTGAAATTGTTGATATGTAATGTTATCGAGCTCCTTAATAAGTTAAGGACTATCGAATGCAACATTAAGAATTTAATTAGTCTAGTTCTTACAATTAAGAGCTCCTCCTCTAAAAGGAATACCTTGGAATAGAGAAAGCATAAGGCTAAGGATGGGAAAAATTCAAATGGTAAAGGTGAATGTTATGTTATCATTGTCACAAAAGGGTCATTAGAGGCACAACTGTTTGTATCACCTCAAGATGCTAAAAGAGACAATGGAATGTGATTTCTCTTCTAAATGTATCTTTGTTATATACAATTGTTCTTTTATAAATTTAACTTCTTGGTGTTTGAATACTGGACCTGGACCTCAGGGACTTTGAAGTAGAAGAGATGCAGCAAGTGGAGCCATGGAGCTTCGTATTGCAAATGATGATATTGTAGATAGTGGGAGAGTACCATATGAAGCTTTTTATCGAATAAATTTTACTAATAAATTATTTTCTTTATCCATTGAATGTATCATGTAGCATTATTTATGTTCCTCGTTTGAACACAGATGAACATAGTTTTATTTTGAATAATAATGTCATGAATATTCGGTTTGTAAGTAAGACTTTGTTACGGTTAATTAAATGAAGGTATTTATGTTCTTAGCCATAATAAAGTGTTCGTTGTAAATATGGTTAATGCATCTATATTTAACTATAACTGTTTGTGGTATTGTTGACTAGACCATATAACGTGGAACAACTGCATAAGTTGAGTAATGAAGGTTATCTTTATTTATTTCATGTACTAATGGCAAAATGACAAAGCATCCTTTTAATGGAAGCAACGAAAGAGTCAAACTCTTAGGGTTCATACATATATATGTATGTGGCCCATTCTCTAGGCTACAAGAGAAAGATTCATATACATTATTACATTTATTGATGACTACTCAGGATATGCAGATTTTTATTTTATGAAAGAAAAATCGAAGGTTTATGAGAAATTTTTGGATTTTAAATAGAAGCAGAAAACCAAAAGTCAAATGAAACAAAAATTCTTTGATCCAATTGAGGCAATGAGTATTTTGGATACGAATTCCAAAAATACCTAAAAGATAATGCGATTACATTTCAAATTACTCCTCTTTATATCCCGCAGCACAATGGTGTTTCAAAAATTAAAAGTCGAACATTTTAAGACATACTTCTATCTTTGATGAGTGCAGTTGAGTCATTTATTTTGGGGATACAATATGGAATGTGCAATTCGTATGTTAAATGTATTTCCATATAAATATGTAACTTTGACACTATACAAGCAATGGAATGCGATGATAGCCTACCTTAATTACCTTAAGGTGTGAGGTTGTCTTGCCTATGTAAGAACGTAAGCCAGTAAATAGAAAGCTAGATTTATATTACATAACTTCATAATGTATCGTAGTGATTCCTATGGTTACATTTCTATCACATTGAGAAATAATGAATTACTGTTTCAAGACATGCTACCTTCTTAGAGAAGGAATTTTTGTCTAGGGAAATTGGTAGCGATGCGACTGACTTTGATGAGATCCATGAAGCTAATATGATGTAGATCATATAGGTGCTTCACCCTAATAGAGACAACTTATTTGAAATTCTGATAGGGAATCTTTTCCACTAGAGAGCTATTATTATTTTCTCATCAAGAAATCGAGGATTTATCTCATAAGATAGCAATCCCATTATTTACTAATAAGCCTTGAAGAGTAAAGATTATGCCTTATGGCTTGATGTCTGTGCACTAACAACGTATGGAGTATGAACTTTAGAGAATGTACACAAAGGGGTAAACCCGTAGGTCATAAGCCATCTTTAAGAAGAAGATTGGTGTAGACAAAAATGTTAGAACTTATCAAGATAGAATAACGTCTTTGGGATTTTTTCAAATTCAAAGTGTTGACAATAACAAGTCCTTTTCACAAGTTATGCTGATTAATCCATTTAAATATTACTAGAAATAGATGCTTGCTAAGACTATAAAAATGGCAATTAGATGTGAGAACAATCTTTCTTACTGTGAACTAAGCTTGTAAGTCGTTGAAATTAATTTGTTGTCTCAAGCATGCATCTCGAACTTAGAAAAAGTATTTTGATAAAGTAATTAAATAGTTTGGTCGTATTTAAAATATAGAGGAAAAGCATGTAAAAAATGGAAGAGCGAGGTGCTATGACATTTATAGTCCTATGTATAGATTTATTACTAATTGTAACCGATATTCACATATTACAATCAATAAAAGCAAGTTTATCCAACCAGTTAATGACAAAGGATTTGGACAAGCATCTTATATATTTGGTATTAAGATCCATAAAGATAGATTTAAAAGGATATATCATTGTTCCAATCATCGTACATATGCTAAAGAGTTTTAGTATGAAAAATTCCAAGCAAGGAAATGTAACGACATGATAATTTCAACCATTCGCATCTAAACATGCCGGAATTGAATTGCTCAAAATACCAGATTGTAAGTTTATATTTGGCAAAACTCAGCATATACAGTAAATAAATAATCACAGAATCACAGACACAGAGTAATATAACCATATGCAGCTGAAACAAAATGAATAGTAGTTCGTGAAGCTACTATATATATAATAGAGTTAAATAAGTTACAACAGATCTCTCGAATATAATAGTCAAATACAAGAATCAGAATACATCACTAGAATCAACTGAATATCTGAAAGCTGGATAGATAGCTGGATCTCCAAGCGAAGCTCCAACTCCAAAGGTGAGTCTCGAATACTGGTACACTCAGTCTGACCCGAGCGTAAAGCAAAACACAAAACACTCGAGTAAGGATTAACATTCTTATATCAATAAATCCAACTCAATTGAAATAACAACTGAAATACAAGTAACTCAAAAGATGTTTGGGATAACCATCTTCTAAGGATCCGTTAACTATTTATATGTACGCTAAGTAGATAATGCCTATCAGTAATATAAAGTATCAAAATAGCGTTAAGGCGTTACCATTATCCCCCTTAACACATTTTATATAAGCGTCATAGTCTATACAGCACTGTAAACTCCACCGTAAACTAGTGAGCTATCAGGGAGTATTTCATAGGTATAACACAAAACAAATCATAGTGGTCGCGCATAGGGATACGAGTATGGAAAGGCACATAAGGCAATACCCAAGGTAGGGAAACTACCGTTTGCCTGATCCGGACTGGTGAGAACGCATCGCCGCAACAATCGCAACACCGCGAAACAACACTTCCAATTCAAGGGTGTGCACCAATCAAAAACAAGTAATGGGTAGTTTACGAAGAAGTGTGTTCGCTTAGAGGTGGCTAACCTCATTGGCCCGGCACGGCTCCTGTTTAAGTCATTTCCAATTTGAAACAAGTGTCAAGGCTATCCAATATCGTTCTCTTTCTTCAAATCAGCAATGCCATCATTCCAACCACTTCGTTCTGGATCACATTCCGCGTATAATAGTTATTAAAGTGGTTTTCAGTTTAGACAGAGAGTATCTCCCTAACCGATCCCGGTCTCTTCAATAACTACGTAATTATTTCACCGATTTTTCATTTAATAAACTTTCAAAATAGTTTATATTCCAAACAAAAATATCATTATCATTTTAAAACCATATCAATACGATATCGCTTCCATTTCAAAACCAAGTGTGATATCATTTCCATTTTAAATATATCCATCTCAAATATATCCGTCTCAAATATATCCATTTACAAAATCTTAGTACTTCAAAGTTATAACACTTTCTAAATCAAACACTTTGGAAATCATAATACTTTGGAAATCAAAATTTAGAAATCATAATGCTTGGAATCATAACACTTCCCACTTAACTGTTTAAATATAAATAATAGTATATATAATAAAATACTTTATAATTTAAAATAGTTTATATAAAAATAGTTATATTAAAAATAATTTATATTAAAATAGTTTATATGAAATAAATTGATAAAGTAATAAATATAAATAGTTTTAAATATAATTTAAAAAATACTTTATATAATAAAATGGCTTTCTCAAATTTCATAAATCGATTCAAATCAACTCAAATTCCAAAATTCAAATTTATTCAAATCTCAAATCATCAATTTTAATTTATTTCAGTTTCTCAATAAGCCATTTCAAATTATATCTATTTAAAATACAGATTTTTAACCACAAAATAAACCATTTCAAATTTCATATATTTCAAAGTTAAATATTCCAAAATTTCAAAACTGGATTTGATAATTCCATATATATATATCAAATTCACTTTACTATTATTTATTTTGAAATATTTACTTACTAAATCCATTATCATTTAAATAAAACCCCAAATTTCAAATGGCCAAATATTTCCTTTAATTCATTTAAACTTGAAAGATTCGTTTAAATTATCTTAACCAAAATCAAGTTATAAAATTTTATCCTTTAAAAAACTCAAATTCAACAAGATCCAATTCGATTTCAAATTTAATATATTTCTTGATTAAATATACTTTCAAATCAATTTCAAATCTATCTTCTCAAACTTAATTTATTAAATCATTATAAACTCTATATTAAAATGTAATTTAAATACTTACTTAACCATATTATATTTTAATAAAATCAAACTTTATTATTAAGCTTATTTTAGACTAAAACGAATTTACATATAGCTTAAATTTAAGAATTTAACTATACATAAAATAACATTTATATAATATCTAAAATCATTATTTATATAAAACCATATATTTCCTTCCAAAACCATAGTTATCATTTCAATTATTTATATATAGACCAACAGTGTCTGCATATAATTTTCTATGTTATGGTCAAGTGATACGGATATTTATCATTTCAATCCGCAATTTAAATATATATACGGGTGTGTGTGTGTGTGTGTATGTGTCATTCCAACCAGCAATCCCAAATTCAATTCGACGAAAATCGCTTGGATTTATCATTTCAACCCATAACGATTTTCTCCTATTCTACAGATCGTTCGGGTATGTACCATTTCAACCCATAGTGATTCTATACTAACAGGGAACTCGCAGAGTGATAACAGATATGATAATACTATAATAGGCATATATCATCAATTTAAATAGCAGATAATGGTATCAGATGTCACAAGTGAACTGATACAGGTAATAGCATATATAAACAGTGTAAATAACTAACAATAGCATATTTCAATTGTCGTTTTAATTGAAATCAAATTTAATAAATAAAAGAACATTAATCGTGAGTGATTGCTCGCCTTTCTTGGCTAGAGATGAATGAGAATGGGATGAGTTACGAATCTAAGTACATATTCTGAAGCAAAGCTAGATTAGCATGACTTTTGGCGACAGGGCTGATAAATAGGAATGGACGAAATTGAATCAGAACAGAATTGAATCAACACATTTTAAACTTAAAAGTTTAATATAAATTGAAATAATAAATATTATATATATATATATATCTTTCTTAAAGTCAAAGTAAAGTTTTAAACTCATAATATATATGCAGTATATTATTACAACCCAAAATCTGTTCAAAATAATAAACTGTAAAACAACCAAATTATATAAAATTTATATAAACAACATATACATAAATACACAGATCATAACTCTCAAAAGTATACAGCCAGCATAACTGACATAAATCCCATTCGAAATATATATACAAGATGATATATTATAAAACTTTCAACACTCAACTCGTACATACATAATTTTTATATATACAAAATTTATATAAACTAACTATAACTTTAACTATATTTGCTTAACAGTATAATATTAAGGTATGCATATATATTTAACATAAAACAGCAAAATTATATAAACTTACATATATACTATACCCAATTAATATAAACTTAATATTTGCACTAATATATAAACTGCAACTGTACTAATATGCAAACTACTTGTATAACTAATAGAGAAAATCACAGTGCACACAAATAAGTGCAGGTCATATTTAGAAATCAAATATATATAGAATCGTACTATAAATATAGCAGATGCAAATCATATTTTAAAACAAGGCAAATATACGTAAATATTTATAACAGAATCAAATACACTATACATTCACATATATAAAATAATACCCATATGAGCATGGGGCTTCAAAGCAGAGGAGAAAAATAGGTGGAAGCTGAGTTGATGGTTTCTCGGCTGCTATGTTAGAGAAGGCGAGTGGGTGGTGGAAACAAGGCGTGAGTTGATGCCACGGTGGAGCTCGGGTGGGGTTCGGCACTTGCCGAGGTCGACGCGAGGTTTGGGCTGACGATGAATGAAGTTTGGGTCAGGTTTCTGCTGAGGTGGCTGAGGTGACTGAGGCGACGTTCGGTGGTGAGGTGGGCTGCCTGATGGCTGACGTGGCAAGGTTGATCGGTGGAAGGTCAAGCATGCGGAGGAGCTTGTCTGGTTGTGCGTGCTGGAAGGGGCAGGCCGGATGCTGGATGACATGGCACGGCCATGGTGGAGCGGTGGGAAAGCAGGGTGGCCAAATTTAGGTGAAGGGGACGATGATGCACGTGAGGCACGGATCTCAGGTGGTGGATGGTGAAGGCCTTGCGTGGAGGGTGACTGGGTATTGGAGGTGGAAGGGAATACGAAGATGGTGGGTTCTTAAAATATGCTCCGTCATTTCATATTTTATATATGAACAAGTAACAGAAGAGAGAAAGGAGGAGGTGTGGCTTGAACAAGAAGATGGAATGTGAATAGCTTTTTAGAATAATGCAAATGCCGGCTAATTTTTATGTTTCTACTAGAACTTTATATATATATATATATAATGTTATTAACTAACAGAAATAAAGTGGGAGAGCAGAAGCCAAAATGAACGAACCAGCAAATGTTATAAAGTCAACATGGGGAATAGTAAAAGCCAGAAACTAAATTCAGGAGTATAAAGAAGCTAGAGGCTATTAGAATTATTCACGTGAAATTTGAATGGACACAGGAGATACGCAAAACGATACCGATACGGTTACCGATTTCGTGGATTCCGCTGTGTACCGGACTTCAAAACACAGAATTGAACATACCGCAGAGATCAGAACGACGAGATGATCACAACAGTATACAGATATCAGTGGTACGATTGAATTATAAAAATTCGAATTTTCTACTAACGGAAAATGCAGCAAAAATGCAGAAAATAAGATCGACGGAGCTAAAGAAGTCCGAATTTGGAAAAACGAAAAATAGTAAGAAGATGATTTAGAATTTTTCTATGAAAAAATATTCTAGTTTGTAAAATATTTTATTATCAACAATATTAACTGACTTGAATTTAATAGAATTTCACAATGAAATAAACTTTTATAAAATCAGATGAAAATTTACCGTCTTCTATATTTAAGTATATGTATTCCAATATAAAATTTTAATTTCAAAATTTATTATTTAAAATTTCTCCAAAATTCAATTAAATACGTAAATAAAACCATTAAGATTTTATGGGTCGTTACACTCTCCCCCACTCAAAACTTTTCATCCCCGAAAAGGAAGGAGGTAGGAGAATAGAAACAATCAGAAAGAAAAACAAATTTTAAATAAAAAATAGAACAATTAATTTAAAACCATATAAATTTCAATTGAATTAATTAATATTCAATAATTGATTTTAAACTCAAGGAATTTCATTAATTTGGTTTATTTTCAATTTATTGTTATTTGTTACAAAATTTATTTCAAACAACAATTTATTTTATTAATCCATTTATTAGTCAACTAACCTTGTATTCTGTTTAACCCTATTAATCATTTTATAATTAAACTTAAAGTGTATAACACTTATTACAACCACTCAATTTTTTTATTTATAAAATTATTAATCATCATTATACATTGTAAATTATTCAATTACATTTTCAACTTCGGAATGATTTAGGTAAGTTATATTGGAATGTAATTGGGTATTATACAAGTAAAATTTCTAATTCAATTATTTCGACTTTAAATATTTATTCAAAATTTTTTACTTCATTTTACAATTGAAAATATCTTTTAACATAAATTTAAGAATCAAATTTCCGATTTCACTTCAAACCATTGGAGATAAATATACAAATATATATAAGTCAAATCAAATTTATAAATATACTTGTATTATAAATCAAGTCATACTTCAGCAATTCAAATCAATTTGATTTCCAACATAATAGTGTAGCAAGGCTACAGAATGGTCTCTCCACTTCGAAACTCGAAAATGAATGTCGATGATGAGGCCGTCATCACCGAAATTATTTTCCAGCGACAAAATAGGAGAGCACTGATTTAAACCTTTAAATTTCTCGAAAATAATTTTTATTTGAAAATACTTTGAATAATATACACTTTATTTAAAATCAAAGTTTGAATCATCGAAAATTAAATTCTCAAATTCTAAATTTTAAATTCATTTAAATTCCAAATCAAGTATAAACCTTGTTTATAATTTCATTTATAAATGATGTTGGTAAAATCAATGGTTTACAAAACAATAAATGAAAATCAAACAACATCATTTTGTTAACCAATTCATTTAACAATTTAGAAAATTTACTTATATAAAATATAATCACACAAAATTTATTTTATTTACCAAATTTGAAAACAATATTGTGTCAGTTTGCTCTGCTCAAGTGTTTTGGAAATCCTATCGATAGCGTTGATCAGACGAATCGATGAAAACCCAAATCAACATTAACAACTCAATATATATATATAGCATTTTTAATATTAATTCACAAATACACTTCCTCGCTCGACGATACAAGAATGGATTTCAAAGCAAAGATAGAGATTCAAATTTGATGGACTCAAATCAAAGAGAATTTTGATTCGAAGATAGGTTCGAAACAAAGATAAGATGGTTAAATAATAAAATAGGAAGATGTATAAGTTAATTAAGTTGCGGCAACCTTAACCGGGTCGACTGTGACTTTAAGAATAAGATCAATGCAGAATTCCGAGACAAATCGACATTCAATCGCAAAAGATCGAATTCTGGTATAGTAGGAGATAGATAGCATCGTAAACCGAGGATACAGAAATCTTCAGTAAATCAATGCCTATTATAAAGGAGTTTCACCCCTTTACAAATCATTTGAAGATTAACGAAACCGCCGCGTTGTCATAGAGATCATTCGAAGTGGAGTCATTGGATACTCCAAAATCAAGAAGCACGAATAGGGAGAGATAAGGATGGATTTTGGAACCGAAGGGAACGTCTCAAAATTCAAAGGGAATCCGAGTCAAAGAAGAAGGAGTTCAAGCTCGAACGAAAGTAATTATGTAATTAAATTTACCCTATATGTTGAGTTTGCCTAAAACCAAAGCTCTGATACCAAATGTAACGACCTGATAATTTCAATCATTCGCATCCTAACATGCCAGAATTGAATTGCTCAAAATACCAGATTGTAAGTTTATATTTGGAAAAACTCAGCATATACGGTAAATAAATAATCACAGAAGCACAGACACAGAGAAATATAACCATATGCAGCGGAAAAAATGAATAGTAGTTCATGAAGCTACTATATATATAACAGAGTTAAATAAGTTACAACAGAAGTCTCGAATACAATAGTCAAATACAAGAATCATAATACATCACTAGAATCAACTGAATATCTGAAAGCTGGATAGCTAGCTGGATCTCCAAGCGAAGCTCCAACTCCAAAGGTGAGTCTCGAATACTGGTACACTCAGTCTGACCCGAGCGTAAAGCAAAACACAAAACACTCGAGTCAGGATTAACATTCTTATATCAATAAATCCAACTCAAGTGAAATAACAACTGAAATACAAGTAACTCAAAAGATGTTTGGGATAACCATCTTCTAAGGATCCGTTAACTATTTATATGTACGCTAAGTAGATAATGCCTATCAGTAATATAAAGTATCAAAATAGAGTTAAGGCGTTACCATTATCCCCCTTAACACATTTTATATAAGCGTCATAGTCTATACAGCAATGTAAACTCCACCACAAACTAGTGGGCTATCAGGGAGTACTCCATAGGTATAACACAAAACAAATCATAGTGGTCGTGCATAGGGATACGAGTATGACAAGGCACATGAGGCAATACCCAAGGTAGTGAAACTATCATTTGCCTGATCCGGACTGGTGAGAATGCATCACCGCAACGATCGCAACACCGCGAAACAACACTCCCAATTCAAGGGTGTGCAGCAATCAAAAACAAGTAATGAGTAGTTTATGAAGAAATGTGTTCGCTTAGAGGTGGCTAACCTCATTGGCCCGACACGGCTCCTGTTTAAGTCATTTCCAATTTGACACAAGTGTCAAGGCTATCCATTATCGTTCTCTTTCTTCAAATCAGCAACGCCATCAATCTAACCACTTCATTCTAGATCACACTCCACGTATAATATTTATTAAAGTGGTTTTCGATTTAGACAGAGAGTATGTCCCTAACCGATCCCGGTCGCTTCAATAACTACGTAATTATTTCACTGATTATTCATTTAAAAAACTTTCAAAATAGTTTATATTTCAAACTAAAATATCATTATCATTTAAAAACCCTATCAATACGATATCACTTCCATTTCAAAACCAAGTGCGATATCATTTCCAATTTAAATATATCCATCTCAAATATATCCATTTACAAAATCTTAGTACTTTAAAGTTATAACACTTTCTAAATCAAACACTTTGGAAATCATATTACTTTGGAAATCAAAATTTAGAAATCATAATGCTTGGAATCATAACACTTCCCACTTAATGTTTAAATATAAATAATAAAATAGTTTATAATTTAAAATAATTTATATAATATTACTTATATTAAAAATAATTTATATTAAAATAGTTTATATGAAATAAATTTATAAGTAATATATATAAATAGTTTTAAATATAATTTAGAGAATACTTTATATAATAAAATGGCTTTCTCAAATTTCATAAATCGATTCAAATCAACTCAAATTCCAAAATTCAAATTTAATCAAATCTCAAATCATCAATTTTAATTTATTTCAGTTTCTCAATAAACCATTTCAAATTATATCGATTTCAAATACAGATTTTTAACCACAAAATAAACCATTTCAAATTTCATATATTTCAAAGTTAAATATTCCAAAATTTCAAAACTAGATTTGATAATTCCATATATATATCAAATTCACTTTACTATTATTTATTTTGAAATATTTACTTACTAAATCCATTATCATTTAAATAAAACCCCAAATTTCAAATGACCAAATATTTCCTTCTATTCATTAGACTTGAAAGATTCGTTTAAATTACCTAACCGAAAATCAAGTTATAAAATTTTATCCTTTAAAAATCTCAAATTCAATAAGTTCCAATTCGATTTCAAATTTAATATATTTCTTGATTAAATACACTTTCAAATCAATTTCAAATATATCTTCTCAAACTTAATTTATTAAATCATTATAAACTCTATATTAAAATATAATTTAAATACTTACTTAATCATATTATATTTTAATAAAATCAAACTTTATTATTAAGCTTATTTTATACTTAACGAATTTATGCATAGCTTAAATTCAAGAATTTAACTATATATAAAATAACATTTATATAATATCTCAAATCATTATTTATATAAAACCATATATTTTCTTCCAAAACCATAGTTATCATTTCAAATTATTTATATATAGACCAACAGTGTATATATATATTTTCTATTTTGTGGTCAAGTGATACAGATATTTATCATTTCAATCCGCAATTTAAATATATATGGGTATATATACATCATTTCAACCCGCAATCCCAAATTCAATTCGGTGAAAATCGCTTGGGTTTATCATTTCAACCCATAACGATTTTCTCCTATTCTACAGATCGTTCGGGTATGTATCATTTCAACCATAGTGATTCTATACTAACAAGGAACTTGTAGAGTGATAACAGATCTGATAATACTATAACAGCATATATCATCAATTTAAATAACAGATAATGGTGTCAGATGTCACAAGTGAACTGATACAGGTAATAACATATATATAACAATGTAAATAACTAACAGCAACATATTTCAATTGTCGTTTTAATTGAAATCAAATTTAATAAATAATAGAACATTAATCGTGAGTGATTGCTCACCTTTTGAGGCTAGAGATGAATGAGAATGGGATGAGTTACGAATCTAAGTACAGATTCCGAAGCAAAACTAAATTGGCATGAATTTTGGCGACAGAGATGATAAATAGGAATGGGTGAAATTGAATCAGAACGGAATTGAATCAACACATTTTGAACTTAACAGTTTAATATAAATTGAAATAATAAATATTATATCTATATTTCTTTCTCAAAAATCAAAGTAAAGTTTTAAACTCATAATTTATATAGAGTATATTATTACAACCTAAAATCTGTTCAAAATAATAAACTGTAAAACAACCAAATTACATAAAATTTATGTAAATAACATATACATCAATACATAAATCATAACTCGCAAAAGTATACAGCCACCATAACTGACATAAATCCCATTCGAAATATATATACAAGAAGATATATTATAAAACTTTCATACAGTTCACTCAACTCGTACATACATATTTTTTATATATACAAAATTTATATAAACTAACTATAACTTTAACTATATCTGCTTAACAGTATAATATTAAGGTATGCATGTATATTTAACATAAAACAGCAAAATTATATAAACTTACATATATACTATACCCAACTAATATAAACTTAATATTTGCGCTAATATATAAACTGCAACTGTACTAATATATGCAAACTACTAGTATAACTAATATAGAAAATCACAGTGCACACAAATAAGTGTAGGTCATATTTAGAAATCAAATATATATAGAATCGTACTATAAATATAGAAGATGCAAATCATATTTTAAAACAAGATAAATATACGTAAATATTCATAACAGAATCAAATACACTATACATTCACATATATAAAATAATACCTATATGAGCATGGGGCTTAGAAGCGGAGGAGAAAAATAGGTGGAAGCTGAGTTGATGGTTTCTCGGCTGCTACGTTAGAGGAGGCGAGTGGGTGGCGGAAACAAGGCGTGAGTTGATGGCACGGTGGAGCTCAGGTGGGGTTCGGCAAAATGAAGTGGGAGAGCAAAAGCCAAAATGAACGAACCAGCAAATGTTATAAAGTCAACATGGGGAATAGTAAAAGCCAGAAACTAAATTCAGGAGTATAAAGAGGCTAGAGGCTATTAGAATTATTCACGTGAAATCTGAATGGACATAGGAAAATTCTAGATACGCAAAACGGATACCGATACGGTTACCGATTTCGCGGATTCCGCTGTGTACCGGACTTCATAACACAGAATTGAATATACCACAGAGATCAGCACGACGAGATGATCACAATGATATATAGATATCAGTGGTACGATTGAATTATAAAAATTCGAATTTTCTACTAATGGAAAATGCAGCAAAAACGCAGAAAAATAAGATCGACGGAGCTAAAGAAGTCCGAATTTGGAAAAACAAAAAATGACGTCTCAGTCAGAAGATGATTTAGAATTTTTCTACGTAAAAATATTCTGGTTTGGAAAATATTTTAGTATCAACAATTATTAACAGACTTGAATTTAATAGAATTTCACAATGAAATAAACTTTCATAAAATCATATGAAAAATTACCTTCTTCTATATTTAAATATACGTATTCCAAATATAAAATTTTAATTTC
Organism: Allium cepa; assembly: GCA_030765085.1. Taxonomy (NCBI): domain Eukaryota; kingdom Viridiplantae; phylum Streptophyta; class Magnoliopsida; order Asparagales; family Amaryllidaceae; genus Allium; species Allium cepa. The sequence continues at coordinate 114,975,726 of CM060945.1, read as the reverse complement.
AAAATTTATTATTTAAAATTTCTCCAAAATTCAATTAAATACGTAAATGAAACCATTAAGATTTTACGGGTCGTTAGTGAAACAAAATTATCCTATCTAGAAAGGATTCCCCATCCATGAATGAGTAGCAAGAGTGTATGAGATGGATTCTTTATACTTTGATGAAAGGATCCATTATTTATGTTATGCTATATGCGGCCCAAAATTCCAATGCATTTGGCGTAGTAAGAAAGTACCAATCTAATCTTGGTGAAACCTTTAAATAACCATGAAGAGTATTCTCGAGTATTCGCCAAATGCTAGAGACTTGTCTCTACTACATGAAAATAATAAGCTCCTTATGAAAGGTACTCTATCTCAAGCTTCCAAAGTGACATTGATGATTGCAAGTTAATTTTAGGATTTTTCTTTATCCTCAATAGAGGGATTGTTAGTTGGCAGACTTATAAGTAAGAGGTAATGGTAGATTCCACTATGGAGGTTAAGTACATTGCCTTGAATGATGCAGTTAAAGAATAAGTAGGGATATACAAATTTATAAAAGAGCTAGGATTTTTTTACAACGATTTAGAGTCTAATAGCATTTTATGTTTGCACAAAAAATGGACAAACACCTCCAAGTCGTATTATTTAGTTGATTATATGTAATTTTCAATGATTTTAGATGAGTATGTAAATATGAGAAAAGTAGGGGCTGAAATGTAAAAGACACACAGATTTATAGTGGTTCGGCCAGAATGTGCCTACGTCCACTTTATATGTTATTATCTTCTTTCTTTCAGGTTACAAGTACAATGCGTTGTATACAAGTGTATGAAAGTAGTTTGAAAGTTCCTTCCTTGCTTGAGCTCTCAAACTTGTCTGCCATTGTTGTACCCCTGCCCCTCTATTTATAGAGTGAGGTAGGGGGCAGGGGTCTTGGAAGTATATAGATGCTGGTGGGCCCGGGCTGAAGCAATCTGGCCTGGTAGCATTCTGGTTCGGCGGAGCTTGGTCCGGCCGTGTTTGGAGAAGTTGGAGTTTGGTCCGGTCATGGTTGGTTCGGTGGTAGTGGGTTTTGGACCGGTGATGGTGTGTTTTGGACCGGTGATGGTGTGTTGGTTCGGTCGTGGAAGTGGTCCGGTGGTAGCATGGAGATGGAGTTTGGACCGGTGCTGGTTCTCATCCGGCAGTGGAAGGTTGGTTCGGTCTTGGCTGGTTCATCAGTGGGGGAATGCCGGATGGGCTTGAGTTTGGAGTGCCGAATGAACAGAGGTTTGGAAAGCCGAATGAACTGGAAAGCCGAATGAAACCCAATGCTTGCCATGCCGAATGAGCTTGTGTGTGTTAGGTTGGTTGCTGGCTGAATGCTTCCTTGCATTGCTTTGCCGAGTGGACTTATGCTTGTATTGTTGAAAGGGCTTTGTATTCGGATCTTGAGTGGAACTCTGGGCTTACATACGCTTGCTGGTTGCTTCTTCTTAACTTGATCGTGGTGGAGACGCGCTCGACATTGATATTCCAGTTTTGACCAAAAAACGGGATAACAAAGTAGAGGTTGCTCGCGAGCCCGGGTGAAACTGCGGCTTCTTGGTCTTGAGATCTTCTGGGTGAAAATCCGCCCAACATTTGCCCCCCAAAGTGGGGCACGTGCTTGCACGTGTCGCGCTTTGTTTCTCGTTGGTGGGAAGACTCGTCTTGTAATGTCATGGGCTGGATGTTTATATCTTGTGGATGTCCTGCAAAGAGATTTATAGTTTTAGTGTGGTTTCAAATAACGACCGTTCGTGGTCGGAATATTTGAGATGGAGTGGACTGTGTCGCTCGGGACGAGCAAGCGTGCCCCGAAGGGGCTTAGCATTATCGATGCCAGGTTCACGTTAGAGTGGGTCCCTGGGTCGTTTGCCAAGGTGGTTTATCGCCAGCTCAGAGCATGCCTAGTGATCGTTCGCGACACCGTACATGTGTAAGTAGCTTAGCCATTTCACAATTATCAAATATCCATTTGACCGATGGGCTTAAAAATGCGTGTCAAAGTGTAAATTCCCACGATGGCAGGGTTGATAACCATTCAGAGCGTGCCTATGGACCATTCGAGGTCGCGTGCACGTGTAAACGATTTAATCCACGTTGGTGAGGATTTTACGACTTATTCATCGTTATCATAATCTTATTTTATTAGTTAGTTCTGGAGTTCGGGACTTATCTGAGTGAAGCGCCCTGCATGCCCCCTGTTTCTGGTTTCTGCTGGTAGAGACAGTTACATTCGGTTTCGAGTAGGCATATATTCTTATTCGTTTGGGGGTTGGTTTGGTATGGAAGGTTTCATTCGGTACATAGTTGGTCCGGTTGTTGTTGGTCTGGTTGTTGTTGGTCCGGTTGTTGTTGGTCCTCGTTCGGCATGGGGTTGGTCCGGCAGTAGGTTCTCGTCCGGTATTCCAGAGCTCGCCTATATATAGAGGCTACACCCCCCTTAGTTTTTCTTTACCGAACAAGAGGAAGCCGAATCATAAATCCACCGAACCAAATCTTTGCCGAATCAAATATTCGCCGAATCAGGTATATACCCTCTTACCGAATGAACTCGATAACCGAATGGGCTTATGCCGAATGGGCACGAAAGCTTTGTTTTGCCGAATGAACCACAGATTCCATTGCCGAATGGAAGCCAGATCCTATTGCCGAATGAACATGAACTTGTACTGCCGAATGAACGTATAAGACCCTAGTGCCGAATGGTCTTGAACCTCCAGTGCCGAACGAACTTTGTGTCTGGACTTTGAGTGGAACTCCGGACTTATGTATGCTTGTTTGTTTATACTGTCGTTCTAACATCATGCTTTTTACTTTTGTGTATGCAGATAAATGTCTCGCAAAGTTGAAACTCGATCGGGCAAGAGGAAATCCAGGGATAGCGGAGAAACTTCTGCCGTGCCCCCAGCTCAGCCAGATCCAGCACAGCACGGACCCGCTCCGAGGTCACTAGTCGATGGGTATGGTCCCCAGGAGCTTCTCGTCTCTCCTCCTGATTGCTTTCCTAGCTCCTTAAAGGAGGAGCAACTTGACGTCATATCCCGTTCCTTTGGGATAGATAGGGCTCTTATGCTGCTGCCAGGAGATGGGGTGATGCCATATAATCCCCCCGAGGGCTACTTCGCTTTTAGTAGATACCATTGCATGTGCGGCGCTATCCCCCCTATCAACGCTTGGATAGTAAGCTTCACCACTTATTTGAAGGTGGCTCCTTTCCAGCTCCAGCCTAACTCATATGCCATCCTGGTGAGCCTCTTTGTTATCTTCCAGAGGAGGTACGGGCGTCCTCCTTCTAACCGGGAAATCCGATACTTGTACAACCTGAGAGGCTATAAGAAGGGGTCTCCGTATATTAGTCTGGAGGCGGCCGTGCCCTTCAAACCAGTTCTGGACTTGTATTCCAAGTTCACCATGTTCAAGAAAGAGTGGTTCTTCGTCAAGGACGATGCTGTTTCTTTCCGCCTTTTCACTTCCGGCTGTAAGATTGATTTCATTTATATTTTTCATGTGTTTTAACTGTAGTGTTTCTTCTGACATGCTTCTATTTCTGGCTAGCGACAGGTGGTATTGCAGTCGTGGAGGACGATTCCTTAGTGCGAATGGTTGCTGAACTAAAGGCTATTCCGGCACGGGACCGGTCGGCCTCTTTCTTGATCAGGAACGCAACCCTCTTGGAGTATAATTTGATCTTACCGCGCCAGTCCGTGGTTAAGCAAAGGGATACGGCTGAGGAGAGGGCTGCTAAAGCTAAGGAGGGGGCTACGGTAAAGAGCGGTAAGAGGGAGCCTTTCGCAGCGCGTCCTGCGGTTGGGGGGAAGAAACTGAAGAAGTCCGATGGCCCTTCTCCAAGTACTTGCCCGACTGTCCCGGAGGAGGAAGGTGTGGAAGAGGAGGAAGGAGGCGAAGTTGGAGAAGGGTCGGAGGGTGGAGGAGATGGCGACGGTCAAGGTGGTAGTGGTGTTGCTGCTCTAACCTCTGAACAAGACCTCGAACTGGATGAGGCTCTCCGTCGGGCCTTCGGGGAGTCGGAGGGAGAGTCGGAAACGGAGAAGGGAACGGAGAAGGCAAAGGAAACCGGCAAAGCTGTGGCTGGCACTGACCCATCCTCTAAGGGTTCCTCAGCTAGGGTGATTCCGGCGATGCAAGGTGAACTTTTGTCTTCTGCCGATTCTATTTTCGATAAGGACTTAGAAATTTTTTACGGTTCACTTCCGTCCTGGAATGAGATCCAGGACTTATTGCAGTATCCCACTCCTCCGCCGGGTTTGTATAACAGATGTGTCTCCTCACTTTTCTTTCTTTTTAACTTAGCACATTTTTTGAATTGCGGATTATTGTATGTTCGTAACACTTGTTCTTTATTCCAGGGGCAGGCCAGGCGGGTAAAATGTCGGATGTTCGACACCGCCTTGAACAATTTAAGTCGAGGAGAGCTTCCGCGAAACCTTCTACTGATCGCACTGGGGACGTAGTCAAGTACCGCCCTCTTCTTGGGGTCATCGAAGAGGGCATTCAGAAAAGGAAGCGGAGCCGTTCCTTATTTGAGTCTTCTTCTGCTTCGCAGCTTCCTACTCTGTCTCCCCCTACTCAGCCTCCTCGTGATACTACGGAGGAGAGCACGGAGCCCTGCCCCCCTCCTCCTCCTTCCAAGAGTTCTACTGTCATTCATATAAGGCGTCCCGATGTGCCTCGCCCCGTGCCTCGTGACCCTTTTGCCGGCCATCCTGATTTAGACCCAAGTTTTCGGGACATTTCATTCGATGAGACCACGGGCGAGCACCTACTTCCCCGCAACCCCATGGTAAGAGTGCTGGACGAGGCCAAATCTTTAGATCTTGATTTACTTACTACACGGGTAGTCACCATGGGGGATGAGGCCAAGGCTAATATCGACCGGGTGGCCGCAGAGACCAAGAAGTTAATGGAGCATCATGCTAAGTTGGTCAAGGCCGGGGAAGAGATCGGGAGTGCTAACATTCGGTTGAGGTTAAAGGTTGCCGATCAGGCCAAGCAACTCGCCGACCAAGCCATCCAGATTTCCCAGCATGAGGAAGCCTCCAAGCGTCTGAAAGAGACCATGGAGAAGGCCAGTAGGGCGGAATTACGGAAGATGGAGGTCGCTTGCAGGGAACGGATTAACATAGCTATCGCAACGGTGGATGAGGTTCGAAATGCGGATCTCGAGCGGGTAGAGGAGTTGTCAGGGAGGCTCGAGGCTGCGGAGATGGCTCAGGCCGAGTTGAAGGAGGAGATGGAGGAGATGAGGAGGTTCCTCAAGTTGAAGGAAGAGGAAATGAGGAGGTCACTCCAGGCTGACTGCTTGAGATACCAATCAGAGAGGGACGTCGCCATCACCAAGTTGCAAGCTTCCGAGGCCCGGGTGAGGGAGTTTGAGGAAAACGAGGGGATGATGGATGAGATGTTGCAGGATATGTACTTCCACACTTGGAAGGAGGGCGGCTTGTCTTGGATGGACGATTACCCTCGGGTCATGGCCAAGGTGTATCTCCAGGCTTTAGAGGAGGCCAGGGTGAATGCGGGTAAGGAAGGCGGAGAGGCTTTCAACTTGAGTGCGGTTACTGCTCAGTTCTCAAAGGAGGAGCAAGCGGCGGTGAAGGAGGGGATGCGGCTACTCGCTGCAGAGGAAGCGGGCGTGCAGTTGGATGATGAGGATCAAGCGGCGGATGCTGGTGAGTTATTCTTTTCCCTTTCTTTTCTTTTCGTGTTTTCATAACTTGATCGTTCGTTTAATGAATTCCTCTTCTGATCTGGACAGGTGGGACTTCAGATCCACATGCTGGGGGCTCCGATCCTGCGGCTAAGTAGGCTGGGGGAGTTGGTGATGGAGTGTGGATGCATCTGCCATCTTTTTGTTTCTTTTTTATCACTGTTCATGTTAGCCTTTGATATGCAACGCCCTTTATGTTTTATTCGCAGGCGGTAGCTTTGAGTGTCTTGTGTAACTGTTCACGGGTATAGCAGAGCGCCCTGCTACCCAGCATGCAGGCTTAGAGCCTCATGAGTGAATGCTTCCTATTTGGTTTCCTGTACTTTAGAGTTTGTTATACAGGATAGGAGAAAAATATTTAAATGAAATGGAAATATAGTAAAAGTAAAACTTCCAGTCACGGAAGGCCGTCGATGTGCTTAAGTTCGTGGCAAACGGGTTTTGTAGTCACTTTCCCTAGCTGTGGGTCTTGGAGACATTTGTCACCCATCTTACGCCTCCGCGGGGAGTTTTCTTTTTTACCACAGCCGCACTTAAGACACATCGGAGCCGAGATCGCGCACGGTAACTACCCGAACCATTATGGTCCGTAATCGTGGGTATTATTCGATTTACCGTGGCCGGCTAGCGTGGGTGCCGTTGGCCGTGAACTACCCCTGGCTGGCCACACCTTATGTTGGGGCTTAAAGTAGGTTCACAGTTACCGACGAGCCGAACGCCGTAATGAGCTGCCATCGGCTATAGTCGGCCTTTATGATGACTTATAATCGGCTCATTACAGTTGGCTTTGAGGGCAGGCGCGCAATGAGTTAACCCGCAGCAGAGGGATGCCGGGGCAAAAGAGTCTCATTGGCGAGTGCATAGAATCGTAGCGTACCTGTTAGGCCTAGTCCAGATGAGGCCGCGGTGCGTCTTGAGTGGAGATGCCATAGAATTTTGTTCAACAGAAAGGGATAACGCTTAACAAGTAGCCAAGACATAAAGGAACAAGTTAAAAAGAGACAAGATTTTTTAAAGTGGTTCGGCACGAAAATGCCTACGTCCACTGATTCTCTTTGTTAATTCACTTCATATGGGCAGTACAAGTTAAGAAAAGTATCGACGGAGGTGTCGGATGTTCCATGCCCTCTGGAACACCTCTCCGTCCACTGTTGACAAAATGTAAGCTCCGTTGTGGAGATCTTTGTGAATTACATATGGTCCGTCCCAGATGGGGTCCAGTGCCCCGGGGCGCGGAAAGATTCGCCTGAGGACAAGATCTCCTTCTTGTAAGCTGCGATGCTTGACTTTGGAATTGTATAGTGCTGCCACTTTTTGTTTGTGAGCTGCTGCTTTGAGTGCTGCATCGTTTCTCCTTTCCTCAATCAGATCCAAAGACATGAGGAGGAGTTCTTCGTTTTCTTCTGGGTTGTAGTGGATCCTACGGTGGGAAGGCACAATAGTCTCAACTGGGAGCATTGCCTCCGATCCATATGCCAAAGAGAAAGGAGTATGTCCCGTTGATGTTCTGAAAGATGTGCGGTATGCCCATAGTGCCGTAGGAAGTTCGTCCACCCAAGCGCCTTTTGACTTTTCAAGTTTCTTCTTGATTAGGGTTTTGAGAATTTTGTTGACAGCTTCAATTTGTCCGTTTGCCTGAGGGTAAGCTACTGATGAGAAGCTTTTATGAATTCCATGCTCTTGGCACCAGTCGGCAAATTCTTCGCTGTCAAATTGGAGTCCGTTGTCTGATACGATTTTGAGGGGGACTCCATACCTGCACAGAATGTTTTTGATCAAGAAGTTGATAACTTTTGCTGAAGATATTTTATTTAAAGGTTCCGCTTCCACCCATTTGGTGAAATAATCGACTGCCACTATAGCATATTTGGCTCCGCCTCGGCCCGTTGGCAGTTCGCCAATTAAGTCAATTCCCCATACGGCAAAGGGCCAAGGGCTGGTCATTTGAGTAATTTCGTTTGTGGGTAGTCGAGGGATCTTGGCGAACTTCTGACATCTGTCGCATTTCTTAACGAAGTCTAGGGCATCTTTGTTTAGTGTGGGCCAGTAATATCCATATCGGAGTATCTTTCTTGCCAAAGTCTGTCCTCCAGTGTGATCTCCGCATCCTCCCTGATGGATGTTTGTTAATATCTCCTTGGCTTCCCTTCCGGCGACGCATCTTAATAGGGGGCTAGAGAAACCACGCCGGTAGAGGATGCCTTCTTGCATTGTGTAGTGGGGAACTTTCCTCAAGATCTTCTTGGCTTCGTCACGCCTGTCGGGTAGTATGCCATCTTGCAAATATTTCCGGATAGGAGTCATCCAGGTTCCTTCTTCGATTGCAGTTATCAGATTCGCTTGTTCGAAACTCGGGGCTAGCTGCCTTGAGATTACTAGTGCTCCGGGAATGGTGCTGTCCTTCATACTAGCTTGCTTTGCAAGTTCATCTGCCTCTTGGTTTTCTTCTCGAGGAATGTGTTTGATTAGATAATGGTCCAATCGATCGAGCAGCAGTCTGGTTTTCTTTAGGTATGCTGTGAGCCGTTCTCCTCGAGTCTGGAATTCTCCTAGTACCTGGTTTACGATAAGCTGAGAATCACTATGAATACATAAGGAATTGATCCCAATTTCTAGGGCCAGTTCCAATCCCGCTATTACTGCTTCATATTCAGCATCGTTGTTAGTGGCCGTGAACTCCAATCTTAATGCATAGTACAACTTTCTTCCCCTGGGGGTGACGATCACAATACCTGCCCCCGAGCCTTGTTCGTTCGATGCTCCGTCTACAAAGAGGTTCCACTTGATGTTTTTTGCTACTTCGGATTGTTCCTTGCCTTCGTTGGTAGTGAATTCGGCAATGAAATCAGCCATGGCTTGTCCTTTGATAGCGGTGCGGGGATGGTAGGTGATATCATACTGACTTAGTTCGATGCACCATTTGAGGAGTCGCCCAGAAGTGTCAGGACGATGGAGCACTTGTCTTAGTGGTTGATCGGTTAGAACCCTGATGGAGTGAGACTGGAAGTAGTGTCGCAGTTTCCGTGACGCGATCAATAAACAATATGCTAACTTCTCAAGTTTAGGATATCTGGCTTCTGCCCCCGTAAATCTCTTGCTTACAAAGTAAACCGGACGTTGTGTGCGGTCTTCTTCTCTTACCAAGGCGGCGCTTAGAGCATGAGATGATACAGCGAGGTATAGGTATAACACTTCACCTTCATTTGGAGTTGAGAGTACTGGTGGTCTCTGAAGGTGTTCGATTAGGTTGAGGAAGGCTTTTAAGCATTCGTCGGTCCACTCGAACCTCCCTTTGTCTTTCTTGAGTGCTTCGAAGAAAGGGACACACTTGTCAGTTGCCTTGGAAATGAATCTGCTTAGGGCGGCCACCTTTCCGTTTAGGCTCTGCATTTCTTTCCGAGTGGAAGGTATCCTTATTTCTTTTAAAGCTCGGATTTGTTCAGGGTTTGCTTCGATTCCTCTGGCGTGGACGATGAATCCTAAGAATTTTCCCGATGATACTCCGAAGGAGCATTTTAGAGGATTCAGCTTCATTCCATATCGGCGAAGTACCCGAAACATATCGTCCAGATGGCTTACATGGTCGTTGGCTTTCCTGGACTTCACCAACATGTCATCCACATATACTTCCATAGTACGTCCTATCAGTTCTGCGAACATTTTGTTGACGAGGCGTTGATAGGTAGCTCCAGCATTTTTGAGTCCAAAAGGCATGACTTTGTAACAATATAATCCGCGGTCGGTGATGAAGCTAGTGTGGTCCTGATCGGGAGCGTGCATGGGGATCTGGTTATATCCGGAGTATGCATCCATAAAAGATAGGAGTTCGTGCCCAGCTGTGCTGTCCACGAGTTGGTCAATTCGGGGAAGTGGGAAGCAGTCTTTCGGGCAAGCGTCATTCAGATTGGAGAAGTCAATACATGTTCGCCACTTTCCATTGGCCTTTTTTACTAGCACTGGGTTAGCGATCCATTCTGGGTAGATGGCTTCCCGTATGAAGTCATTAGCAAGTAGATTTTTTACTTCCTCATCAAGGGCTGCTGATCGCTCTGCCCCCATGCTCCTCTTTTTCTGCTTTACTGGTACCTTGGTGGGATCGATGTTCAACATGTGGCACGCTACGTCTGGAGAGATTCCTGTCATATCGGCGTGGGTCCACGCAAATACATCTAAGTTGTGGCGGAGAAAGTCAATGAGTTGACCCTTTAATTCCGTTTTCAGCTGAGATCCGATTTTTAATAGTTTACTTGAATCGTGCTTATCTACAGATACGAATTCCATAGCCTCTGCAGGCTCGGCGGTAGCCTCCTCCTCTTTATCCCGGGGGTCTAGTTCATTGAAGGGATCGCTTGTGTATCGAAGAGGAGGGGCTTTCTTTAGTTGCTATGCCTCCAAGCTTTTCATGCAGAGAGTAGTCTCTGCATCTTTTCCTTTATTCTTTCTGCGGTTGTTGCGAAGCTCAGTTACATAGCAGTCTCGGGCAGCGTCTTGATCTCCTTCTACTTCTCCTATTCCGTTGTCTGTCGGGAATTTCATCTTCAGGCACCAGGGGGCTAGGACAATTTGGAAGTCAGACAAGGCTGGTCTCCCCAAGAAGGCGTTGTAAGCCGAGTGGTTCTCTATTAGCACGAACGTTTGTTTTCGCACCACGGAGCGGGGATGACTTCCTATTTCGACGAAGAGGTCAAGTTGCCCGAGGGGCATTTTTGCATCTCCAGTGAAACCGTGCAGTGGTTTGTCGCAGGGAGACACATCCTTCATTGATAACTTCATTTTGTCGAAAGCATGTTTGAACAAGATGTTTACGGAGCTTCCCGTGTCTATTAGAATCCGAAAAACTTTAGCAGGGCCGAACCAGGCAGAGATGACCATAGGATCCATATGTGGGTACTGTCTTCCTTCCAAATCGCGTCTACTGAATATGATGTCGTCGCTCTCTTTTCGTTTCGGTTGGCGTTCTTCTGTGACGGAGTTAACGTATCCTTCGGCATTTCTAAGCGACTTGCCGTACCTTTCCATCTCTGCCCAACTTCTGTCGGCAATGTGTGGTCCTCCTGAGATGGTAAGGACTACTATCTTCTCTTGACTAGAGCCACTGGTGTTGTGATTGTTGCGACTCCCTCCGCCTACTTCTGGGAGGGGTTGCTTTGAGTTCTCATTGGCAGGAGTTGGAGTCCTGTTCTGACTTTTCACATAACGTTCCAGTCTTCTTCTTCTAATGTGTTCTTCGATCAAGTCCCGAAGATGGTGGCATTCATTGGTGTCATGTCCGTGGGATTCGTGGAAGCGACAGAACTTTCCGGACTTGAGTGCGTTATCTGATTCTTTCTTGTGCGGGGGGCGCTTGTATCCGAGTTCGCCCTGAGTGGCTAGGTAGATGTTTTCGATTGTTTCATTCAAAGGAGTGTAGGAGTCAAATCTTGGCCCTGGTCGATATTGGCGCTTCTCACCCTTTCTGCCCCCAGCATTGTCTCTAGATTCATTTCTTCGAGCGTCCTTAGCTGCAGTGGGAACCTTGTCCTGAATTATCTTGCCTTGTTGCCCTGGCTGCCTCTCCGTAGCAGCGTCTTCAAGTCTCATATACTTTCCAGCTTCATGGAAGAAATCGGGCAAGGTAACTGGTTTTTCCTTAGTTAATCTTCTGGCAAACTTGGTGTCTGGATGCACACCACTACAGAGGGCCATTAGAGTGAGTTTTTCATCGGCATCTTGAACTGCTGCCGCTGCGGCGTTGAACCGTGTTAGATATTGTTGTAGCGTCTCTCCGGTTTTCTGTTTGACATTGGATAGAGAATAAGCATCCCTGGGTTGTTCCACATGGATGCGGAACTGGCTAATAAACCTTTCTTTTAACATCTCCCATGAGTTGATGGATCCTTGGGGTAGATGGCAGAACCAGGAGGTAGCTAGATCTGATAGGAATAGCGGAAAGCATTTACATAATACTCCTTCTGTTGCTCCACTCATGAGCATATGCTGGGTGTATCTCTGCAGGTGTACGATGGGGTCGGAAGTTCCTTTGTAAGGTTCCATGGTTGGCATTTTCCATTCCCGGGGAGTGATGGCAGTTTCGATATTTCGGGTAAAGGGACTGGTGACCCTAGCGCCTATTCCCCGGTCCCTTTGCTCCCGTTGGACACATTCTCTGAATAATCGTGCCATCCGCTCGTCAGAACTTGGAGCGGACAAAAATGAGCTCGGTTCTTCCCTGCGGGATCTATCTCGCCCAGATGACCTGTAGGGATGGTACAGTCTATCACCTCTAGCATTATCCAGTGGTTGTCTTTGGCTGCTTGGATGCACGCTAGGACCAGCTACAGTTGCCCCCTGCCTTGATCTTCCCCTGTGGGGTTCTGTTTCGAGCACATCCATGGGGTCAACTTCGGGCTGGGTTCTAGCTCGGCTCCGTTCAGCGGGGTTTCTATGATTAGGTGGCATGACTGGCTCAGCTACATCCGACCCTCGCCTGGTGCCTCCCCCGCTAGGTTCGGTTCCAAGGGCTTCCTCGAGTCGGAATTCGGGCTGAGTCCGGGCGCGGCCCCTATCATCGTTTTTCCTGTTGATAGCTTGTTCGAAGAGTGAAGACCTTTGTTGCCTCCGGGATCCTCCGGATTGGGATTCACCCCATGATTCAGTGTTGCGGTTGGACTCTTCAGCGTCCCTTAAGCGTGTCATGAGTTGGTCCACCAAAGTTTCTTGTTGGGATGTGAAGCGGTTAGTTACTTCAGCCACAACCCTGTCCAGATCTGCCCTAGTGATTGGTTGTTCCGTTGCGGGACCAGTTGGATTTTCCTGATTTTCATCTGGTACTGCTGTTGAAGTGGGCTGATCTGTGATTGCTGGATCTGGAAGGCTGCTAGTTGCGATGTTCTTTCCTTTGTTAACATCCCTTCTCTGTTTGGAAGGCATGATTTCTAAGCAACGAGTGATGTCGTTAGGAAAAAGGTTGAGTGGGAGAAGATGAAGCCTGAGTTCAGTTCTCAGTGAAAGCACCAAAAATGTTTGCACAAAAAATGGACAAACACCTCCAAGTCGTATTATTTAGTTGATTATATGTAATTTTCAATGATTTTAGATGAGTATGTAAATATGAGAAAAGTAGGGGCTGAAATGTAAAAGACACACAGATTTATAGTGGTTCGGCCAGAATGTGCCTACGTCCACTTTATATGTTATTATCTTCTTTCTTTCAGGTTACAAGTACAATGCGTTGTATACAAGTGTATGAAAGTAGTTTGAAAGTTCCTTCCTTGCTTGAGCTCTCAAACTTGTCTGCCATTGTTGTACCCCTGCCCCTCTATTTATAGAGTGAGGTAGGGGGCAGGGGTCTTGGAAGTATATAGATGCTGGTGGGCCCGGGCTGAAGCAATCTGGCCTGGTAGCATTCTGGTTCGGCGGAGCTTGGTCCGGCCGTGTTTGGAGAAGTTGGAGTTTGGTCCGGTCATGGTTGGTTCGGTGGTAGTGGGTTTTGGACCGGTGATGGTGTGTTTTGGACCGGTGATGGTGTGTTGGTTCGGTCGTGGAAGTGGTCCGGTGGTAGCATGGAGATGGAGTTTGGACCGGTGCTGGTTCTCATCCGGCAGTGGAAGGTTGGTTCGGTCTTGGCTGGTTCATCAGTGGGGGAATGCCGGATGGGCTTGAGTTTGGAGTGCCGAATGAACAGAGGTTTGGAAAGCCGAATGAACTGGAAAGCCGAATGAAACCCAATGCTTGCCATGCCGAATGAGCTTGTGTGTGTTAGGTTGGTTGCTGGCTGAATGCTTCCTTGCATTGCTTTGCCGAGTGGACTTATGCTTGTATTGTTGAAAGGGCTTTGTATTCGGATCTTGAGTGGAACTCTGGGCTTACATACGCTTGCTGGTTGCTTCTTCTTAACTTGATCGTGGTGGAGACGCGCTCGACATTGATATTCCAGTTTTGACCAAAAAACGGGATAACAAAGTAGAGGTTGCTCGCGAGCCCGGGTGAAACTGCGGCTTCTTGGTCTTGAGATCTTCTGGGTGAAAATCCGCCCAACATTTTATTATGACAACAATGTGATAATATTGGTTGTCAATGGATCAAAGAGCTTATAACAAGTAAAGATATATTCTTCACAAGCACACATTGATTGAGTTGTTTATTAGTGAAAAGAAATTGTTGTCGAAAGGGTAGACATCAAAATAACATTGCAGACCTATTCACTAAAGCACTTTCTCAGTACGTTTTAGGAAAACTGATCAAGGGTATGGGTACGGTGTACTATAATTTGCCCCAAGTGGCATCTCACATGACAATATGCAACGGTCTATTGACTTGAAAGTACTATGGATGTTGTATATCGAGACCTGTTTTGATAACGATTAATCACATGATATGACTTCATGTTAAGACTATAGTTGGGTACAAGATTAGATATTAAAAGTGTAACATTACTCAAGAGAAAATCTATCTCCATCGGTATAGAAGGTTAGTGTCATTGTAATTGGTCTAGACTTGAAGTTCGAAATCTTTGGCCATAATAGATCAGTTAATTAATAATTATTATTCATTAGACTAAATAACTTCAAAGCTCAACTTCATAATTAAATAAGAATATTATAAGGTTTTGATTTATGACATAACCCTAGATGTCTAAGTGACATATTTTGATGAAAAGATAAACATACACAAATATTGTTGCATAAGGGTGCAATTTTAAAATGGTTATGAAGTAGAACTTCACATAAATGATCGATGAGAATACGGCTTTGTGACATTTACCGTGTTTCCACAATGTTCACAAAATTTTTGATATTTAAATGGTTTACTAATTAACATATAATTGAAGTCATGCATGTGATTCACTCAACGGAGAATTATAGCATTAAACCCAAATGCTATAAAAATTTGTAATAGTTAAATTATTACAAAGATGATTAATATTTATGAATAATTTTTATCTAAATATATACATGATTTATTCAATTTTAATATCACCTAAATTAATTAAGTCAAATAAGTATAATTTTTGCATATATTTAATTTAATTTAAATGGATATGGAGTAATATAAAATACATATTGTATGTAATTATGCCATATATTAATTAATTAATATATGTATTAATTGATTCAAAATGGTCTAGCTCATGAAGAAGAAAGGAAGAGTTAAATTGGTTTGGTTCAAGTGGGAAATAAATGAAGACCTTATATAAATGATATATTTTAATAGTGAAATTAAAAATATATAAACTTTGAAGCTATTTGCTCCTTCTTGGATGATCATACCACGATACTAGTGTCTAACCCGTGCGTTGCACACAGTAGTACTATAAAATATACAATATTTTTACCTTTTGATGTACAATTCAAAATTTTATTGTAGTGTATAATAATTCAACGAAGTAAATAAACTGTACGTTAAATTTGGTAGTATTGTTTATGTATAATGTATGTTATGTAGCTTGTATATTTTTATGTACGACTAAAAAGTAACTTTATCATTTTTGTTCATATGAACATGGTATACATATTGAAAATCAACATAATTTATAGCATTACTTAATGAATTAACAAATGTTAGTTAAAAAAAATTTCTAGAGGGATTTCCACTCAAATGGCTTCTTTGTGCAAGATAATAATTTCATGGACATCACTTCTGAAAAATTAATTTTAAGAATGATTTATATGTAAAAGATATACATAGATTATCATTTTCAGTTATATAGAAAAAGTGATAAATGAATTTATCATTTTCCTGTGTAACTAATTTAAAAGATTATTGAATTTATTATTTTCCTGTAAATTGTCCTTAAAACTAATTATTCAAAATTGTTGTCTTTAAAACTTATTATCCTGAAATGAGAAGCCCTTCAAACTAATTTCCAATTCTTTTTCAAAATACATTAAAATTTAAAATTATGTAATGAGTTTAAATATATGAACTTAAAGATAATTTGTAAGAAAAAATTAAAATGGATTTGTAATAAAACTTTATAAACGTAGCATAGTGTATGATAAAATTTTAAGATAAATGATTGTAAATGATTTACAAATTTTGTAATATAATCGTTTATGTACATAATTTAATGCACGTGAATTGATTGATCTTTATGGTTGGATAAGAAAATTAATTTTACTATTTTTGTTAATATGGGTGCATGTGTATTAAAATTAATGTATATTTTTAGGATTGATTCAAAGAATAGAGTAACTGTTGATTAAGATAATTTAAATTACATAAATTTGTGATTTCGTAAGTAAATTTAAATGCATGGAGCTGCAGATAAAATAGTAGGAATGAAGTGAGGGCGTGGGTTGTAAATAAATGTGAAAATGTTAAAAGGTAAGCATTTGAAGTTAAAAATAGAATTTTAAAATACAATTTATAATACACCAGTACCTTAGGAACGTCCGTTGGACATGTGCAAAGAAAACTGAGAGCAAATTTAGTTACTGTGAAATAATGATGATATACATAGAGAATACATGAAATAGATTTACTGTCAAAAGCTTGAAATAAAATACCATATTACAACTTTGATAAGCTAATACAGGAAATAATCATTTTAATATCTCAAAAATAATGATATTTGAAAAATATCATTATTAACTATATCAAATTAAGTGATATATGATAATATCATCTGAATTTCATAATTGACGATGTCAAGAAGATATCATTATCACAATCCCCAAAATGAGTGATATATGAAAGTACCACCTTAAGTATTTCAAAGCTAATGGTATATTAATAAAGTACCACTTTTAGTATTTGTACCTGACGATATATTAAAATACAATTTTTTATATCTTAAAAAATTATTATTATACAGATTTATATATCATTATAATTTTTTGAATCCCAAATCACCAAAAAAATATAAAAAAACCAATTTTATTCATATAATTTTTCATCAATATCTTTTTGTTATAAAGTAAAAATAATCATCTATACATATATAATACTGAAATAATATTGTCCCATAACTGTTAGTAAGGCAGTATGATATTATCGAAGACTAAAATAAACAAACAATTAAGGATAAGTTTAACGTCTTGTAATCATTTAACTATATGTTATTTATTTCTAGTTTCAAAACACCATCTTCAGTAACAAACATTATTCGATAAAATTAAATTCATATTGAGTATTAACTACAACAGAGTATGAAAACAACATCAATACAAAAAAAAATGATAAAATACCTTCTTCCATGCATTTATATTTGTTAAAATGATAAAATATCTTCTTCCATGCATTTATATTTGTGAAAATGATAAAATACCTTCTTCCATATTGAGTAAAATTAAATTCATATTGAGTATTAACTACAACAGAGTATGAAAACAACATCAATCCAAAAAATGATAAAATACCTCCTTCCATGCATTTATATTTGTGAAAAATGATAAAATACCTTCTTCCATATTGAGTATTAACTACAACGGAGTATGAAAACAACATCGATCCAAAATATGATAAAATACATATGTGAAGAAGGTAAATCATAATTTGAAAAAATAATAGACATTATACCTATAATAATCAATGTAGTATTGTTAAATACATAATGGAAAGTTGATATTTTCCTAATTGAACTTTCCTAAACCACGCATTTATGTTGCAAAAAATCATGCTTAATAATCTAGACTGTAAATGTAATGCATAATTTCCATATAGCAACAAAATATCCATAGTGTCTGTTAAGTATAAAATATGCTCCACATTATATATACATTAATAAATTCTCTCATATTTAATAAAATACATAAGATATATCATAATATGATTTTTGTTAACCTTACAATACCGATTCTCATCTTTAGTTTTTGCAGACACCTTCCACTGCACAACATTGCCCACCTTTAACACACAACTTCCTCTATTGATGAACATTGCACCACCATCCTTTAACGTGCTATGCTTTAACTTGCTATGCGTCAGCAGAAGTTTACTGTTTGGCCATGCAGCAACTCATCTTGCTATTCCTACCGACATAGCATTTTTCCTCTGCATTGTTTATGCAATAGCCCTTCATTTCATCCTTCTTTGTCTTTGCTAACCTTCAAGTTTGGTTGCGTACCCCTATAGCCACACTGTTTTAGATAACAAATCTAGACATGCAATGGTTAAGTCATTCTATTCTAAATGCAAGTGTTGCTTCAGATTTCATGCTAGGTCCTTCGGCTCAACACTTTTAGGTACTTGTTGCAAATTTGAACCCAACCTTTTCACAGCTTTTTGCCACAATCTGAAATAAAGTAATAATAAAAAGCTCCATAAAATCCTAAATAAGCAATGTGCCATAAAATCTCAACCGAAATGCTATATCAATGTCCCTATGGTTTTAGTTTAAATTTTTCAAGCAATTTAAATATTTGGCAGCTGTCTATAGCGAGAATATAGATCAGTTAGAGTCATTTACTTATCTAGTGCCTATTACATTATTATTATATATATGAAAGAGTATGATTTAATTTGTGACCATGATAAACTATACAGAATGTGCAAAGTTGTATTATAAAACAAATAATGTAGAATATGACTTGATGAACTTAATGTGATTTATAACCTATATCAAAGCCTACCATTAAGAGTTCTTTCTTTGAAGAAAGGGTAACAATTTTATATTTTTGCATGTAACTAAACATTCTCCTAAGTATAGTATCCTCGTTCGTTCTATTATATAAAGAAAAACTAGGATAAAATCTTTAAATAAGGAATCAACTATCACTACTAATAACGCTGAAACTATCATAAACACTTGGTGAAACTTCATTTTTATACAGTACTAATTTTACATAAGCGAAATTACAAAGAGAAACAATATAAAAAACAAACTTACTTTGCAATCACTTCATATGTAATACGCCATCACCAATCTATAAGTTATAAAAATGGAAAAAATGTTCTACACTTAGTAAAGTAAAAGAAATATAGAATGTTAACATAAGGTAATGTAATCCAAAGTACAACAAAGTGTATCATGCTTCAGCAAACTTAGCTTAATTTGGATGAGGTGTTAAGAATCACTTCATATTAATCAGACCAAAGGGGCAGCTAACAAAAGATATTGTATCCCTTTATTTTAAGAAAACATATAATAATTTAACAAATACAAAACTATTGAACATAAAAATATGAATTTGATACTAACCGGACTCACACAATTAGCACAATAACACCTTATCTGAATTAGCTACAATTATTAATACATTTTGAAATGCAAACAATTTGTTCCATGTCTATTTTGGAAGAGAGTTTAACAAAGCTTTTCAACGGAAAAGGTAGACGTAGGCACGTAATATAGATAATGATTAAGATAGGATACCCATAAACTGGAAAGTTTAAATTAAAAATGTCTTTCCACTTTAAGGAACCCCTTCTTAGTCCTCTATTTGGTTATTTAAACCAACCTTGTTAGGTGATTCTTTGCAAATTTGTCATGTCTCTCTTTTTTAAATCTGAATCTGAAACCGCTCCTTTATCTCTTATTACTTCTTTTTTACCATTTCCTTTTATCAAATCTCTTGACATTTCAGCAATTAGTTTCTTATATGAAATTCATAATTCTACTTTGATAATTCATTCAAATCTTTAATAATACTCTCTTATTTGTACAGTATATGATATGTTGATGAATTCCATTATTTATCACATTTAAATCTACAATCGCCTACAAAAATAATGAAAATTTTGTGCAAACTGAAATAGAAATAAATAAATTTCAAATGCTTACCATTTGATATGTTGTCATGTACATTGAGAAACAATTTAATTAAATTTGAGAAAAAACCTTTAATTTTTTGGTTTTGTGGAGATGGACAAAATAATGAAAAGGAAAATGAGAGACTTTGTCCTACCTGCAACATGTATGAAATGGTAAAGTGAATACTAAAAATGTGCAAACAAAACGATGTTGATGAAACTAAAGTACCTCTTGCAAGAAACATGCACAATCCCAACCTCGGTTTCAGATGTGACCACCTAGGATATGAACACCCTCAGATTCTATGAAATTATGCAAGTAGTGGTAGTCGCCATCACGAAAATCAAGGAGCTTTCAACATGAACTATCAAGCATCATCAACCCAAGTTCACCCGAAGCCACCTTTTCACCTTTTTGACTTCATGCCCTTGATTGTATAAAATCGATCATGAAAGAAATAAATTTATAAGCGAGTTGTAAATCTACGTTTTAATCTAAGTCGATCTATGTTGACTGTTTTCTTTCATAATTTTACAAAAAATTATGGAGATCAGGGTTGAAATTGAGAGATTGAAGAAATGGAATAGGTTAAAGATTCACTAAAAAATACAGTGGAATAAAATAAAAAAATAAAAAAAGCGATTAATATAAAAGTTAAAAAAGAAAGTGGTTTTAGCTGAGGGGAACATGGCTTGAGAATTGACCAAATTATCCTTGGATTGTAATAGAATGCTTTAAGGGTATACATGTAACTTCAAAAGCTTCAAGTGAAGATATTCCTATTATATATAAATTTATTGAGATAAATGAATAATAAGTTAAAGTTTTTAATATTATTTATATATATTATTTATGTTTTGTGATTTATATGTCTTTATATTTGAATGAACAAATGAATTTACCACTTTTGTTAGTACGAATATGACATACGTATTGTAATGGTCATATTTTAGGATTCACTAGATGAATTAACAAATATTTGTTAATTGAATTTATTTAAATAGTTTCAATTTAGGATTACATAATTAATTAATACATAATATTAATTTAAATGTACAATATTAGGCGATACTAAGGAGGGTTTTGTATACAAATACAGTTTTTGCAAAATGTATGCACTTGATGTTAAAAAAGGAATTTTACAATGCAATACATGGTAAAATATATTGATATAAATGAATTATAAATTAAATTCATATTATTATCTAATTACATTAAGTTATTGATGTATGGATATACATAAATGAATTTCATACTGTTTTTGTTAATATGAACATAGTACGAACAATAAAATTTTCATATTTTTATGATTTGTTTGACAAATCAACAAGGTTTACTAAATTATTTGAATAGTTTTAAGATTATATGATTAAGTCTAATATATGGAATTAAATGCGAACTATTAGAAGTGAACCAAGGTGAGTTTGTTAAATGATTATAAATTACTTAGAATTAAGGTATCAAACTGAATTTTTTTTGTAATGCACTATACGATGAATATATTGAGATAAATGAATTTAGAATTGAATTAATTTGTCATTATTGTTTATGTATGTACTGTATGAGACTTATATATCCTAATTTAAAGAATAGATAATTTTTACCCTTTTTTTAAACATAAACGTGGTGTACATATTAAAATTACATATTTTCATAATTTGGTAGAGGAAGTAATGAATATTGTATAATTGTATTTATCAAATTAGTTTATTAGTTTAAATTTAAGATTGCATGATTGAGTTATATATATGGAATGAAACATAAACTATGAGAAAAAGAGTGATGTGAGACTTGTAAATAAATGTGGTAACGTGGTAGTTCTAAATGCAGGCGTTTGAAGTGAAAAGTAGAATTTACAATCTAATGTCTGATAAATTTACTGAGATAAATGAATTACAAATTAAATTTGTATTATTGTTTTATATGGAATTGAATAAAAAAAGATTTACAATTTGTGTTGGTAAAGAAAGAATATAAATATTTAAATTGTCATCATTTAGTATTTATTTGAAATATTCATAAATATTAGTTAGTTGAATTTATTAAAATATTTTAATTCTTGATTATGCAATTAACTTGAATATGTAGACTTAAATAAAAAATGTTATGAGGAATTATTTTATAAACTTTTAGACGTACATACGAAAATGCAAAATAATGTGAGAGATTTAGTAAAAAAAAATATAAATTGGTAAACTAAAAGATTTGAAAATATAATAAGAGCGAATCAAGGAGAAAAGGGAAAACTCCTAAAGTTAATAAGAAAACTGTGTTATAAACTAAAAGGAGATAAGAAGCCATTAGAAAAGAGGAGTGGGGAGAAAATGTTATTCACTATGATATCAGTTACACAGAGATTGATTAATTCGATCACATTACATAGGCTCCTTTATATATAGGCCTTGGAGCGTGAGAATGAACATATCCCATGATGTGGGACTAAATAGAAAAACATAAAAGCATATTCACTTTTATATTTACATATATTATAACACTCCCCCTTGAATATACGTCTTCGAAATCTTGAATGCTCTGATAACTTGAAATTATCCCTTTTGAAACGTGTATGTGATTGCTCCCCCTCATTATTATCTTGATTTCATTTATCCATTAAGTCGATATATTGTCCGTTCCTCATTAAAAACCTCTGTCAGAAAAACCTAGTGGGAAAAAACTTGTACAGGGAAAACAGTGCAACTTGTAAAATCATATTAAAAATAATATTCTTTCTAAAAAGGTTTGATACATCGGGATCAAAATAATGCCTCATTAAAACCTTACTAAGCAAAACCCAATGGGAAAAATCTTAATGAAGGAAAATGAGTACAATGACATATTTTATTACATCATTTCATCAAATGAAGTTTGATACTTCAAGATCAAACTAATGCCTCGTTAAAACCCTAGTAAGAAAAACCCAGTGGGAAAAATCTTAAATAAGGAAAAAGAGTACATTATAATTTATTATAAATGTTATTAGGGAGTTGATACTTCTGGATCAAGATAACGCCTCAATAAAACCTTACTAAGAAAATCCTATGGGAAAAATCTTAGTCAAGGATAAAAATACAATTTAACTTAAATAACATATTTGAGATGTTATTTCTTGAAAGAACATTTGATTCTTCTAGATCAAGGTAATGCCTCGTTAAAACCTTAGTTAGAAAAACCTAGTGAGAAAAATCTTAAATAAGGAAAAAGAGTACATTATAACTTATTTCAATTGTTACTGGGGAGTTGATACTTCTGGATCAAGATAATGCCTCATTAAAACCTTACTAAGAAAAACCCAGTGGGAAAAATCTTAGTTAAGGAAAAAGAATGTATTATAAAATACTTATGGATGCCCCTCTGATTTAAAATTTCCCTCTGAATTCATGTTCGTCTTTCGATAACTCAAATTGGTTATAGATACTTTTGAATCCATAAATATGAATCTCATTAGTAATACAATTTATTAATAGTTTTCTTCGATACAATCAAATTTTCTAAGATTGTTTCTTCCAAACATGATTTGCATTTTATGCATTTTGTTTGCTGCTTTTATGAAAAATAGTTCATGTGCTTTCATTTTTTGTGCTTCAAATCAGTTTTGCGTATTGCAACTATACATCTTTCATATATATTTAAAAAATCATTACAACATTACTAAAAAAGCAGGAAGTAATCTACTCATCTTGAAGTATATCAAGATTTTCATTACAACAATACTTAGAAAAAGGTTGTACTATACACTTCATGTCTTTTGCATTCTTTATAACTACAAAAGTTATGTATATTCTTCAGGAATTTGTATACTTTAGTAAGTATTTTCATATCGCGACTACTACTTCAATGGATATTAAAAATTTCATTACAACAATACTTAAAAATAGGAAGTAATCTACTCATCATGAATTATATCAAGATTTTCATTACAACAATAATTAAAAGTAGGTTGTAATCTATACCCCTTGTTCTTTGCATTCTGTATAACCACGAAAGTTTTTTGTATTCTTCAGGAATTTGTATACTTTCGTCATTTAATATGATTTAAATCATATGTATACCTTCGGGATATATTAAGCGTTTCAAGCATTTTCACTACTTTGCGGACTACATGTCCATATTTCTCTATTAGTAAAGGATTCATGATGGCTAGTCACGTTTTCCACTAATTCAAGATCTTTAATCTATTTATAAACATAAGCGCTTTATTATTTACAAATTTGTCATTGATGATTATTTATTGTCAGTTCTAGACATGATTTATTGAATCATGTTTTAGGTACCTAAACCATTTCTAGGGTTAGTTGACAATCATGTCATGCATCTCTTTCAGAGCACCCTTAAGTATTTCTTCAAGAAAATTCACCTCATTTATTTGGCATATTTATTACTTACTCCAAAAATATTCGAACTGACTTCTGTACCACATCTCAGATGTGGTTTACACCTTTTGATCCTTCAGGGATTCAAATCTATATTGGACAAAGTCTACTGGGGATATTAATAATAATTTATTTAAGTTACTTAATATTTTGCATTGTTATACACGTTAACAAATATTTGACACCGATGATCAAAATGAACTTGTTTCCTTTTATCCTCCCTATCAATATTGACAAACATTGTCACATTAAATAATAATCATCTTTGGATTCTCATTTTGATCGATTATCATATTGCTACTAGCAAATACACCATACATATTGATAATATGAGGATAATTCTTTTATCAATTGATCAGATGTATTCAAGTGATATCTGTGAGCTTCTAGCTCATGTTTAAATATGGGATTCAATTATGCCAAATTTCGTGAAATATAATCCAGTTGAAATTGTACCAAATTTTTGTTCCTAAAATAAGCTTCTGGCTTTCAATTTTAGAAATAACGCAAATATATTCTTTAACGTTTTCATTATAGTTCCAATATAGTAGCCATTCATTTATATATTCTCAAAACTCAACAAAATTCTTTTAAATTTGCTCGAGTATAATGTATTTTGAATTAAGATATACGTACCATTTGGTAATACTATATGGGCTCTTCTAGACCCTTCAATTATATTAGCAGATTTGCTATGGTTGAAATTTTTAGCTAAATTTTAGATAGTTCAGAGAAAAACTTCTGGTTTTTCAAAATCATATGAGTAGTTGCACTATCTAGTAGGTATATATGATCACTCAAAAATTGATGGTCCATATCTTAAGAATTAAAGATACTATAGTTAGTCAACTATTAAAATTTGTAAGCATTAAATAAATGGTAATACTTTCCAGAAAAATTTAAAATGGACTATTAATTAAAACACAACATTCATCGGAACGTTATTTCAATTAGTTCTAAGAGGAAAAACATACAAGCACCAACTTCCAACTGGTTGAAACTTCAAGTTCAACCACTCTTGTCTAGTGTTTGGAACCATCTTCTAGTGGTCATAACGCTCCTTCAGGGAGTTCCATAAGTAAAGATGATCTTTTTCAGTTAAATGCCTTATTTTAAGATTGTCGTAGATGTGACACCTTAAAAATACAAAGTCTTTGTTTTATCCTACTGGGACATATTATTATCATTTTTAATGGCATTTTCTAAGCATTGAAATTGTAATTGAATGTCAGCATCCAATATCTATGACAAAAAGTTCTCCTAATAAGTCCAAAATTTTAAATTCAAGCTTGGCTATGTCTGTCATATTACAAACTTCATATCTGAATATTTAAATATATGGATGTATACGTGTGTCCACGTATTACACATATATTATAATTTTCATGTTCTTTCTCATTTAAACCAGTGATTTTTTAGAACAAACTATTACAAGGATCCAAGCTATTAATTTCTATTTATAAATCAATGTCAACATGAATCCATCAAAACCGCATGAAAATGTTCAAAATGTTTGGTTTGGAACCATATCGAACTTCTGGTTCGAACAGAATATACACACAACTTCAAGTTGTTAAGTTTTATTCCTCAATTATATCTCAAATATCAGTTTTGAACATTAATTATGATTACTTATCAAAGAATAATTTATAATTTCATATAGATATTTCTACGCATCTCTTTTGAGAGTTCTGTAAAAAAAATTACAGCAAAAATAATAATAAGAGTATCTTATGGATACTTGGAATGTTATAGATACAGATCTTCTCAAGACCGTATGTATAGCTTGCATGAAAATTATGATATGAAATATAGACTATCTCTTCAAGAGAATATTTAAAGATATATCTTCAAGAATTGATTATATGTGTAATATTTCTTATGAAATAATAACTAGGAACATGATCTTTATGATATAATTAGACATATGAACATAGAACAACATATTCTAGAGATAATTTAATTTCTTACCTATTTGAGAGGTTTGATATAATTATAACGAAATATACGATACACGTTGTATAGCTCTCAAACTTTTAGGATGTAATCTAAACTAAATTAGGATCCTTCATAATCAAATTTCCAAGCATTTATTTGGTTTAATAAAATTATCAAATATATAAACAAATCTCTTCTAGAGATATGTTATCATTTCCTAATTTATTAGTCTCTTTTAGGGTTATTTTATTATCACTACTTCTAGAGTGAATTTATCTCTTTTAGAGACATATATGCACTATTGGTATACCATATCAATGTACAATATTTCTTTTGTAGAAATTACATAATTACTACATTTACAATAACATAAAACATCCTTATTGAAGATTTTTGTTGTAACTATCCTTGAAATGAGATATAAAACTTTAAATACAGTTACAAAATTAGATTCATGTCCAAACTACAATAAATTTGCTTGAATCAACAATATCAAATTTTGTCAAGTTCAAACTTGCATTACAGAATAAATGAACTCAAAAACATAAAATTAAGCATGATATTGAGATCTATAATATAATAAGATCAGAAAAATAGCACCAAAAAAAAAATAGATCTAAAATATAATAACGAACAAAATAATAATGAGATCTCAAAGTTTAGATCTATATAAGATCTAAAATTATAAGACTAATATAATAAAATTTAAAAGATAAGACAATAGATTCAGATCAGAAGAAGTAGATCTAGAATGGAATGAGATCTAATAAAAAGATGATTAGAAAGATTAGATCAATCAGAGCAGAAAAATGACTTACCGTTTGAGATCTATAATTGGATCTGGAAAATAACAGATTGTAGATCTATAATTCTTTTTTCTAGAGATCATGTTGACAACATGTTATAAACTAAAATGAGATAAGAAGCCATTAGAAAAGAGAGTAGGGGAGAAAATGTTGTTCACTATGATATCATTTACACAGAGATTGGTTAATTCGATCACATTACATAGGTTCCTTTATATATAGGCCTTGGAGCGTGAGAATGAACATATCCCATAATGTGGGACTAAATAGAAAAACATAAAAGCGTATTCACTTTTATATTTACATATATTATAACAAGCTAAATTTTTTTCCGATTTACTATTATTTAATAGATGAGAAATGATCATATATGGAGAAGTAGATGGATATTTATGATATTTATCTCTCTCCATAAAAGGGGTCTCACCATAAAAGGACCTAAAGGGTCTCATTTTCCTTCAATGGAAATACTAGTCAATTCTAAAAATAAGAGAAGGACTCTCCACCGTAAGAAAACATATTAGTTATAGCAGCCGGGGATAGCTTTTGATTGGTTGATCTATTAAATAATAGTAAAGTAAAAGAATTTTCTGCTCTCTCATTAAATATAGAAGTTTCCTGCTCCTCCTTAATTCTCTCTAAATATTTTATTATAAATACCATTAACTTTTTAAATTATAATTATTTCGAAATTCTATTAACTCTCTGTTAACATCTTCCATTTAAATATATAATTTATACAAAAAATCCCCTAAGTATTATCATATTATTTACATTCAAGTCCATGTATTTATTAATTAAGTGATCTAAAACTTGAACTTTTAAAATAAATCCAATTAACCAAAATTTATTGTTTGGTTAAGTCATAAAAAAGACAATTCAATGAATTGTATACGTATATTGAAGAAAACTGTAAAACTAATATTTCATAATTTATTCATGTCCATACAAATTAAACTCCACGCTTATATACAAAATTATCTTTTGTTCTATTACATTATTTGTTTGCACAAAAAATGGGCAAAAGTGTTATCCCATTTTTGGTCAAAACTGGAATATCAACAAATTGGCAAGGAATGATGAAGGTTAATCGGAGTTAGTATGAAGGAGATATAACCAAGCCAAATGAAAGGAAGCACTGCCGAACCATCCATCCTCCACTCCCAAGCACTGTCGGTCCAAACTTCCCTTCCTAGCCGAACCAACTCCACTTCCCTTCCTAGCCGAACCAAGCTACTCCTCTACCATCCACTGTCGAACCAACCATCTTTCCATGCACTACCGGACCAACTCCATGCACTACCGGACCAAGCTACGCCCTCACCACCGAATCAAACTCCAACCAACCATCACCGGATCACTCACTACCGGACCAAGTCCCACCGAATCAAGGCGTTCCGGACCGACCTTGCCAGGCCAGATTGCATCAGCCTAGGCCCACCAGCTGTTATATACATCCAAGACCCCTACCCCCAGCCTCACTCTATAAATGGGGGCAGAGGTACAACAAGGGGAAGAGAAGTTTGAGAGCTCAAACGCGGAAGGAACTTTCAAACAACTTATATACGCTTGTAATCAAAGCCTTGGACTTGTAATCTGAAAAATAAAGGAGAATAACATATAAAGTGGACGTAGGCACATTCTGGCCGAACCACTATAAATCTGTGTGTCTTTTACAGTTTAGTCCCTGCTTTTTACATATTTGCATAAATCACCCAAATCACTAAGAACAACATAAAATCAACTGAATCATACGACTTGGAGGTGTTTGCCCATTTTTTGTGCAAATATTTTTGGTGCTTTCACTGAGAGGGGGCTAGCACCCGCTGCATCGGATATAAGTTTGGATTTGGAAGACAATGACTAGGCAAAATAGTAGAAGGCAAAGGGCTGAGAGAAGCCAACCGGAAGGAAGTCAACAAGCATCCTCCGGAGCTGAGGAAGAACCGGCTTCGATCTACATAACCCGGGACGAAATGGAAGCCATAACAAATTCACTGCAAGAGAGGTTGTTGAAGAGTCAACAGGAGATGATGCAGACTTTCTTGGAGCAAATGAGAGCTGCAGGGACCTAGAACTTAGGAACAGCTACAACGGTTGTGGATGCAGGACAAGGAGCTAGGGTTATGGAACCCAATGAAGGACAGGATGCAGAGCCAGAGGGCAATCGACAAGGGCTTGGGGGCAGGCCCGCAGGATCCAACACAAGAGGACCTTTGGAAGGAGTTCAACAGGCTAGAACCAACGTTGCTGCTAGCGAGCCACATGAAGAGTATGTACCAGAATTCCCTCGGGGGCAACCCCCGACAGACAACGCTGGATTGGTAGATATAATCAGGAAGACTGTACGAGGTGGTTTGACCAGCGGAGACTTGGAAGGAGTGAACAGGAGTCCGTTCGCTCGGGAAATAAGGATGGCTCAGAATCCACCTAAGTTCAAGCTACCTAGCGTGGAGGTATATGATGGCAAGGCAGACCCTACGGATCACTTGATGAGGTACACTAGACACATGGAGGTGCTGGGGGCATCAGAGGAAGTGATGGCCCGATGCTTCCCGTTGTACTTGACGGACTTAGCTGTGATGTGGTTTAGGCAGCTGGAAGAAGGATCTATCAGGACTTGGAGGGAATTGGTGGAAAGGTTTTTGGGACAGTTTCGGGTTCATGTCAAGAGACCGTAGAACGTGATGACATTGACATCGGTAAAGCAAAGGATAGATGAATCGC
The DNA here is from genome assembly GCA_030765085.1 of Allium cepa. NCBI lineage: Eukaryota > Viridiplantae > Streptophyta > Magnoliopsida > Asparagales > Amaryllidaceae > Allium > Allium cepa. The sequence goes on along the minus strand of CM060945.1, from coordinate 114,946,473 downwards.
TTAGAGCTTTTCTAACTCGATTCAGTGCCGCAGTTGCTTCGGTGGAGCGGCCCGATCCATCGATGGTTTTAATGGCAGCAGTATTAGGAGTCAGGGATAACTCGGATTTCAAAGTATCTCTGATACGAGATCCCCCACGGGATCTCGACGAATTCTTTCACGAGGCAGAAAGGTTCCTTCGGCAAGAAGATGCGAGTACAGATTTAAAGTTAAAAAGGTTAATGCAATTGAGGTTGGAGGACCATTCAGCAAAGGTTTGGATAAAGACAAAGGAAAAAGGAAGTTGGATGATGATTCTGGAAATGCTAGGAAGCAATGGAAGGATCCAAAGTTTTCCACATACACAGGATTGAACGAGACACTGGAGCGGATATACCTGGATACTCGGAATCGCCTTCCCTACCGGAGGCCGGCTAGGAGAGAACCAACAGAGCGGGAAAGGACATCGGTAAGGCACCGTCTCTTCCATGATTTGGATGGACACGACACCAACAGCTGCAGGCACCTAAAGGACATAATTGAGGAGCATGTAAGGAACGGACAGCTGCCACGTATGTTGGACCTTGGAATGCAACGACGGAGCAGGAGCAACCGCCCCCTACCTCAAGCTACGATGGTGGGAGGCCCAGGAACGATGGTCGATTGATCATCCATTTACCAGGATAATATGAAATAAATAGCGAACTACCAAGTCATTTACACATGTACGGGGACGGAGATAGCCCCTAGGCATGCTCTGAATGATGATAAACTGTGATGCTATGGTTTGTGAAATTTATTTTTTGCTTTTGGATTGGACACTGCTTTTCTTTTTGTTTTTTGGTTTTGGAGCTTGGATTAAGCTCCTGGTTTTGCTTGCTTTTGGATTTTCCTTTAGATGATTGTTTTCGGTTTTTGGACGCTGGTTTGGATTTCTGGCTTTTTGGTTTTAATTTGGATTTTGGATTTGGATTTCAGATTTGGATTTTGGATTTAGATTTTGGATTTGGATTTGGATTTTGGATTGGATTTTGATTGGATTTTTGTCTGATTTTTGATAAACGGTATTTTTGATAAACGGTCGTCGGGTATGGATTATGCCTGGCAAGGGGTGAGTCGCTTTGCCCGAACGTGGCAAATTGGCTCACTCAGGTCGTCAAGTATGGACTATGCTCGGCAAGGGTCCGGAGTGACCAGGATTCGGCCTAGGACTTAGGCCCTCTATTATCAATTATTATTATCAGGTCGTTGAGTATGGACTATGCTAGGCAAGGGTCCGGAGTGACCAGGATTCGGCCTAGGACTTAGGCCCCGTACTATCGATTATTGTTTCAGGTCGTTGAGTATAGACTATGCTCAACAAGGGTCCGGAGAGACCAGGATTCGGCTTAGGACTTAAGCCATGGCATTGTGCAGCGCCCAGGGACACTGGACCAAGGTCGTCAAGTGTGGATCACGCTTGGAAAGAACCCGGAGAGGTGAGCTCAACGTCCAGGGACACTGGACCACGGTCATCAGATGTGGATCACGCTTGGCAAGAACCCTGAGAGGTTATGGATTTGGATATCGACCTGGAGAGGTCTTAGATTTGGTTATTGGCTATTGGATAAGGATGGATTATGACTCGGTTGTTGAGTTCAAATGGATATGGAATTGGCCAAGGCTTTGGTTATTCGATTTGGAATTGGACATTGACTCGGAGCAGTGAAGGATGATATACTTTGGCAATATGGCTATGGACTTTGGATATTGGATTCGGAATTATTCAAAACACGCCTTGTTATCACAAGGCATGTTTTGGGGGGCAAAGTGTTATCCCATTTTTGGTCAAAACTGGAATATCAACAAATTGGCAAGGAATGATGGAGGTTAATCGGAGTTCGTATGAAGGAGATATAACCAAGCCAAATGAAAGGAAGCACTGCCGAACCATCCATCCTCCACTCCCAAGCACTGCCGGTCCAAACTTCCCTTCCTAGCCGAACCAACTCCACTTCCCTTCCTAGCCGAACCAAGCTACTCCTCTACCATCCACTACCGAACCAACCATCTTTCCATGCACTACCGGACCAACTCCATGCACTACCGGACCAAGCTACGCCCTCACCACCGAATCAAACTCCAACCAGCCATCACCGGATCACTCACCACCGGACCAAGTCCCACCGAATCAAGGCGTTCCGGACCGACTTTGCCAGGACAGATTGCATCAGCCCAGGCCCACCAGCTGCTATATACATCCAAGACCCCTGCCCCCAGCCTCACTCTATAAATAGGGGGGCAGAGGTACAACAAGGGGAAGAGAAGTTTGAGAGCTCGAACGCGGAAGGAACTTTCAAACAACTTATATACGCTTGTAATCAAAGCCTTGGACTTGTAATCTGAAAAATAGAGAATAACATATAAAGTGGGCGTAGGCACATTCTGGCCGAACCACTATAAATCTGTGTGTCTTTTACAGTTTAGTCCCTGCTTTTTACATATTTGTATAAATCACCCAAATCACTAAGAACAACACAAAATCAACTGAATCATACGACTTGGAGGTGTTTGTCCATTTTTTGTGCAAACATTATTATACATTCAACTTTACCTTTTTAAAATTATTACCTTATTACGATGGAAAATATACATAATTTTTTTTCTAAAGTTGGTGTTTTGTTATAAATGACCATTGATACAATTTTTTCTTTCTAATATAGATATATTATTATACATATACATGTTTTTTTCACTCTAAATTTGGTACAATAAGTGAATTCTTATCATTAATAAAAAAGTATAAGAGTGGCCTTAAATTAATGATAAATAATGGATAACATGGTTTATAATTTTGAATAATAATAATAATTTCTTTTAATATGTTTTATGAAAATGTTAAATTTTAATTATGTTTATTCATAATTTACGTTAAAATGGATAAATTTATACAATATTTTGAGTAGAAATATTTTTCTTTTTTATTTTCTTGCTAAGGTAGATGTTATTTATTTAAAAAAATATATTATAAATTAAAATTATCAAGGTATGAAATAATGTTTTAAAAACTAAATTATCAATTTTTACACAATTGAAATAAGCATATGATTTGTAACGCTTCTTTTAATCGGCAACCCTTTTAGTCATTAAATAATTGTCTTATTTATCTCTTCAATAATGTAATATGGTTTTACTGATGTTAATATTACTGCAAAACCATTAAATCATAAAATATACCAATTCGTTAGTAATACATGTATTCTTTCAATATGTCAATCAACATTTGAAATTCAATCTATATATCTTTTTTCTTTTAGAAAAACGTACTAAAAACTTGATGTTAAAACTCAAAATCTATGCATATAAATATTTATCTATTGAAATTTGTAAAAATATTAACTTGAAAATTAATTAAGAATACTAATTTTTATTTATTTTCTTAACGAATACCAAATGCTAAAAAATGACAAATCAATGATTAACTCATTATATAATAATCTATAAAATTGTCAATGTATTTTTTACATAAATATATAAAACATAAATCGTAAAAAAAATCATATACTTAAAAATAAGAATTTTAGTACATAACTCAATTATTTTAACAAATTCACCACATATTGTATAATAAGTTAAATTTTTCTTAAATGTGATTACAAAATTATTTGTATTAAACAGAAAAATAGACACAGAGAAGAAGTTGCAAGAAAATTTAGTCAAAGGGACAATATGTTTGCTTTTGGTTTGAAGGACACCTTTTAGTGTAAGCTGAAAATGATAGCTACAGCTATCATTTTGCGATTTACACTAAAAAGTGTCCTTCGACCTAAAGAGAAAATTTCTTGTCCGTAAAACTAAATTTGAAAAGAAAAGAGAAGTAAGGGTTGAAATTTTGATTTCAATTAAATGATCGCGTGAATGATCAAAAAGCAATTAGCAAATAGCAGAAAGAGATAATGGAATATATGGTAGAAAAAGAATAAATGAAATGTGAACGAATAGAATGCAAATTGAAACGGCAGAGAATTAAATATAAGGTGGAAAGGATTGGCAAAGCTCACCCATAGATTTAGCTAAAACCTTTAAAAGAAATTTAATATGGTATGAGTTGTACGGTTTCAAATTTGAAAAGTAGATAAATCCAATTCACAAATTTCAACACTGATGACGCACGTTTTTATTGTTTCCGTCGCGTATCGGATCTCAAAATACAGAAATAAATATACCGTAGTGATCAGTACAACGAGACGATCAAAATGATATATAAATATTGGTGGTACGATTGAATTATACAAATTCGAATTTTCACTAGCAGAAAAAATGCAGTAAAAACACAGAAAATAAGATCGACGGAGTTATAGAAGTCCAAATTTGAGAAAACGAAAAATGATGTCTCAGTCAGAAGATGATTTAGAATTTTTCTATGTAAAAATATTCAGGTCTTGAAAATAAATTTATTTTCACCAATTATTAACTGATTTGAATTTAATAGAATTATATAATAAATAAACATTCATATAATTAATTGAAAATTTACCATTTGCTATATTTAATTATACGTAAACCAAATATTAAAACTTTATTTCAAAATATTATTATTAAAATTTCTCAAAATCTAAATTAAATACGTTATAAAACCAATTAAAAATTAATAAAATTTTATGGGTCGTTACAAATCCCCTAAGTATTATCATATTATTTACATTCAAGTCCATGTATTTAAATTAATTAAGTGATCTAAAACATGAACTTTTAAAATAAATCCAATTAACCAAAATTTATTATTTGGTTAAGTCATAAAAAGGACAATTCAATGAATTGTATACGTATAATGAAGAAAACTGTAAAACTAATATTTCATAATTTATTCATGTCCATACAACTTAAATTCCACGTATATACAAAATTATCTTTTGTTCTATTACATTATTATACATTCAACTTTACCTTTTTAAAATTATTACCTTATTACAATGGAAATTATACATAATTTTTTTCTAAAGTTGGTGTTTTGTTATAAATGATCATAGATACAATTGTATTTTCTAATATAGATATATTAGTATACATATACATGTTTTTTTCACTCTAAATTTGGTACAATAAGTGAATTCTTATCATAATAAAAAAGTATAAGAGTGACCTTAAATTAATGATAAATAATGGATAACATAGTTTATAATTTTGAATAATAATAATAATTTCTTTTAATATGTTTTATGAAAATGTTAAATTTTAATTATGTTTATTCATAATTTACGTTAAAATGGATACATTTATACAATATTTTGATTAGAAATATTTTTCTTTTCTATTTTCTTGCTAAGGTAGATGTTATTTATTTAAAAAAAATTATTATAAACTAAAATTATCAAGGTATGAAATAATGTTTTAAAAACTAAATTATCAATTTTTACACAATTGAAATAAGCATATGATTTGTAACGCTTCTTTTAATCGGCATCCCTTTTAGTCATTAAATAATTGTCTTATTTATCTCTTTAATAATGTAATATGGTTTTATTGATGTTAATATTACTGCAAAACCATTAAATCATAAAATATACCAGTTTGTTAGTAATACATGTATTCTTTCATAGTTTCAATCAATATTTGAAATTCAATCTATATATCTTTTTTCTTCTAGAAAAACGTACTAAAAACTTGATGTTAAAACTCAAAAACTATGCATATAAATATTTATCTATTGAAATTTGTAAAAATATTAACTTTAAAATTAATTAAGAATACTAATTTTTATTTATTTTCTTAACGAATACCAAATGCTAAAAAATGAAAAATCAATGATTAACTCATTATATAATAATCTATAAAATTGACAATGTATTTTTTACATAAATATAAAATACATAAATCGTAAAATAAATCATATACTTAAAAATAAGAATTTTAGTACATAACTCAATTATTTTAACATATTCACCACATATTGTATAATAAATTAAATTTTTCTTAAATGTGATTACAAAAATATTTTTATTAAACAGACAAATAGACACAGAGAAGAAGTTGCAAAAAATTTTAGTCTAAGTGACAATAAGTTTGCTTTTGGTTTGAAGGACACCTTTTAGTACCTAAAACTAAATTTTTCTCCAATTTTTTTCCTTGAGCTTAAAAACGCTTTATAAAATATACCGTGTGCAATGCACGAGTTACACACTAGTCTTATTAGAAGTAAACGAAAAAACAAACTACGATTAAACACTATATGATATTAGGCTAGTTAGAGTTGGAAAACGCGGGTTCCTAATAAAAAGTTCCCTAGTGGAGCGGGAACACACTGACTAATTTTTTCATTCCTTCTCACTCATATAATTCCTCTTGTTCTCTGCCATAATTTATGAAATCACCGAGACCCTAAAATCTCCTCTTAATCATGAAAACCAAATCGCAATCACGATTGCTAGATTGTGTGGCCAACTGGGTGGGTGCTAGCGTGGAATCAGCCTTTTCCTGATCGTCAATCGGTGGACCAAAATTTCACTTCTGATGGTGAAAAATATATGACAAGTTTCCATCATTCACATTACTAGTTATGAAATTCTTCTTCACAAAACTATTTTATATTTTACATCGATCTTTAACTTGTTGCATGTATTTAGTGCAGTTGCTTCTCTAGGCATGAGTCCAAAGTTTTTTTTATACAAACAGTGATTTTTTCGTTCTTGTGTACATAAGGATCGTGCTGTCTATGTTACCATTGGCAATTTATTGTGAATACTTGGAAGATATGGCGATTTAAATGGTTTTTACTACTCTTTCTGATTATAAGGATAATGGGTCATTTTTCTTTTTCGCCCTCCACAAATGAAGCTGGGATGTTTAAATGAGCTGCTATAAGAGAATAGAATGAGAAAAGGTTTCGTATAAGCTGCTATATGTTGTTCTAAGAATGCGGGTTGTATCTATTTTGCATTGGGCCTACCGCAAGTCCATTTATTTATTTTGCTGCTATAAATACTTTGACGGTGAACTTTGTAATATATCAAGAATTGCAATAATACAAAAAATTATCTCTTTCCTTTACATGATGTCAGAGCAAATAAAATTTCTTAACAGAAAATAAATCAATCTTTTGAGAAAATTTCTCAATCGCATCAGAAAATTATCATCATTTGAGATATTGGTTACCTAGTTTAACAATTGTGCAACAAATTTTGAGGGAAAACATCATCTGAAAGCAGTTGCCATGCTAAGAAGAGAACTATCATACTTAAACTCATCACATAACATCCCTCCAGATGCTACTGTTCCATCAGTTTATCAAGATCTTGTTTTACTCACCTAAAGTGTCGTGCCAAGAGCCTATTTGTCAGATCTGAATTCATCATCCAATTGAATATGGCTGCACCTTATCCTCTAGTCTGTCTTTTTACCCACTTTTAATCACTTTCTTGGTAAGTTTTTTTCATCATGGTAGAAGAAAGCAGCGAGAACGCCAATACACCTCATCAAGAATCAAGAAAGAAGTCAGGGTAACAGAAACCAATCAAACAACCCCATAGGTGGTCAATCAGGCAGATTCACGGGAAGAGGCGGTAGATGGAATTTCAACAGCAACAACAAACCAAGATGCCAAATATGGGAAAAGTATGGTCGCACAGCCAATAAGTGCTATTTCAGGTTTGATGTCAACTTCACACCAGCACAATAAAATAGCAATAATTCAAGATCATAAAACCCCAATGCAAACATGGTCAATGTGCAACAAGACACAACAAAAATTAAAGATATACATGATGATAGCTGGTATCCAGACTCTGGGCAACTAATCATGTGATAGACAACTTGAGCAAATTGAATCTTGGCAACAGAGAATACAAAGGTAAAAAGTTATTATATATGGAAAATGGTAAATCAGCAAAAATTTCTCATATTGGAAATGCAAGCATTTATGGAAATGGACAGTTAACAATCTATTAATGGTTCCATTAATTAGAAAGAGCCTAACGAGTGTGTCATAGTTTGCCAAAGACAATAATGTCTATTTAGAATTTCATTCTACATATTGTTTAGTTAAAGATAATCTAGCTAAATAAATTCTTTTGCAGGGTAAAGAACATAAAGGGCTACATAAATTTGATGTTTCAAATACAAGAATTGTTGAAAATAATGAAAAATGGTGTTATGTTTCAGAAATTGAAAATTTTGATGTATGGCACTGTAAGCTGGGACCTCCCAATATGAATATTATTAGTGTTTTGAGCAGTTGTGATAATACTCACATTAGTAAAATTCCTAACTTTACACTTGCACATTTTTTCAAATGGGCTGAGTCACAAGCTTGAAATTTCCAGACTCAAAAACTGTGTATAATAAACCTCTTGAACTTGTTGCTATAGACATATGGTGTTCAGCCCCAATATACACTGATTATGGCTATAAATATTATATTTCATTTAGATGCCTATTCTAGGTATGTATGGAATTACTTTCTAAAATCCAAATTTGAAACTAAAAATGTAGTGTTACAGTTTATTTTTAATGCAGAAAGGCAGACAAACTATCAAGTAAAGGCCATACAAAATGATGATGGCAAAGAATTCTTACCCTTATGGGTTTACTTTCAAATGAAGGGAATTACACAGAAGGTTACATGCCCATACACTTCTGAACAGAATAGCCTTATAGAGAGAAAACATAGGCTTATTGTAGAAATTGGTTTGATATTGATAGCAGAGGCATCTCTGCCATCAAAATTTTGGCCAGATGCTTTCTCCACTACAGTTCATTTAATTAATATACTGCCTACAAAGGTATTGAAGTTTAAAAGTCCAATGGAAGTGCTGCTCAATGTCAAACCAGACTATCAAAGTTTGAAATTTTTTGGATGCCTATGTTTTCCCTATCTAAGACCATACAACACGCATAAATTTGAGTATAGATCCAAATCATGCACTTTTATAGGATATGCAACAAGCCAGAAAGAATATAAATGTCTTAATAGAAATGGAATAATTTGTATATCCAGGTATGTAATATTCAATGAGAATGAGTTTCCTTTTAGTAGTGCAGATGTCAAAACAACTTAGAAAATACATAATCCAAACCTTTCAATACCTTCAGTATTACCATCACCAGAAGTTGTTATACTAGTTAATAGAATAAGTCATCATGGAAGCAATGACATCAGTCCTCAACGCACAGTGCCCATAAATGAACCAGGTCAAGAACATGTTGATGCACCAATAAGCCCTGATAATGTGAGGCCAGACACAGATCATCATCCAGACTCCTGTCGAGTATTGCATGACACAGTCACCTAGTACTCAACCAAAAGTCAAAACTGATGAAGACAGATAACCATCTGTACCTGTGAATATTGGACACCATATGATGATAAGAGCAAAGTGTGGAATATTCATACCAAAAACATACAACATGGAATCTGAAATCACCGAGCCAAGCACATATCAGCAAGCAGTCATGGATGACAATTGGAAAAATGCTATGAAGGAAGAATACAATGCACTGATAAAAAAAAAGACATGGGATCTTGTACCTATACTAGTGAATAAAAACATAATTGGATGCAAATGGACATAAAGATTAAATAAAAATCCAGATGGTTCAATCCTTAAATACAAGGCAAGATTGGTGGCAAAGGGGTATTCAAAAAAAAGTGAATTTGACTTTAATGACACTTTTTCTCCTATCGTGAAACCCACAATCATCAGGGCAATCTTAGCAATTGCCTTGCATAAGAATTGGATCGTCAAGCAATTAGATGTTAATAATGCTTTTCTTAATGGTGAATTACAGGAGGAGGTGTGTATGGAGTAGCCACATGGGTTCACAAAGAAGGACAATGATCAGCTAGTTTGTATACTTAATAAAGCACTCTATGGACTCAAGCAAGCACCAAGAGTACTGGTTTGACAAGCTGAAGACAACATTATCAAGACATGGCTACAATTTAACTAAATCAGACAGCTCCATGTTTACTAAGTTTCTTAATAACACAATATCTTATATATTAATCTACCTTGATGATTTTGTTATTACAGGGAACAACAAATCAAAAATCATGAATATTACTCAACGTTTGAAAGAAGAATATTCAATCAACGATGTAGGGTAGCTAAATTACTTTCTTGGCATAGATGTCAAAAGAACTTCAGATTCAGAAATTCACTTAAATCATAGAAAGTACATCAATGAAATACTGGAAGCCGAAATGGACAAGGCAAATCCTCTACCTACTCCAATGATAAGTAATATTCATCTTTCAAAAAACAAAGGTGAACAAATTTTAAATGACAAGCAATACAGAAGCATTGTAGGAGCTCTGCAATATATCACTATAACCAGACCAAATATTTCATTCAGTGTAAACAAAATGAGCCAATTTATGAAAAAACCTCTTGATGAGAATTGGAAAGCAGTGAAAAGAATCTTAAGATATTTGAAGGGGTCAACGGATTAATTCTAAAATCAAGTGCAACTTTGTGTATTAATGGCTATATAGATCCGACTAGGCTACAGAATAGGATGATAGGAGATCTACTACATGGTATTGCATCTACTTTGGCAAAAATCCAATATCATGGTGTGCAAAAAAAACAATCAACTGTATCTAGGTCCAGCATAGAAGCTGAATATCGAAGCATTGCTAGTGCTACTACAGAAATCATGTGGTTAATGTCTCTACTCAATGAACTAAAGATCAAACTAAACACCAAACCGACTATTTGGTGTGACAATCAAAGTTCAATTTCCATTATTGCAAATCCTGTACTTCACTCTCGCGCAAAACACATTGAACTCCATCTGTATTTTGTAAGAGAGAAAGTAATAAGTAAGAATTTGGAGGTTAGACACATACCTTCAACTTACCAGAAGGCTGACATTCTGACTAAGCCCCTCTCTCGATCAAACTTCATCAGATTTAGGCGAGAGCTCAACGTGGACAAAGCTGACATTAATCCCAGATCAAAAGCTTCGATTTACATTCATAGAGCCTTTAAAGATGGAAAAGAAGCTCATTGAAGCCTTATCTGACCATTTAAACCTTGTATTGGCATCTTGTCTCATAAATCGTCAACCGCCTTTCATAGTATTGGTCGCTTGAGTCTTTTAACTCAATTAAAGGCCAGAAAAGGAAGAAAATTACACCGAGTAAACCAATTTTCACTGGCGGTGCTCAAATTTGTGGATCTCGTATGCAAACCTTAACCCTAATTTGGGTTTGAGGGGGCGTATAAGAAAATAGAATGAAATAGGGTTTCGTATAAGCTGTTGTATATTGTTATAAGAATGCGGCCGGTACTTGTTTTTCACCGGGCCTACCTGCAAGCCCATTTATTTATTCTCCTGCTGTAAATACTTTGCACCATGAACTTTGTAATATATCAAGTATTGCAATAATACAAAGCAAATTATCTCTTTGCTTTACATCTGCTTAGGGTTAACTTTAGTGAAGCTCAACTTTTTTAGATTATGGTTCAATAGATGTATAAATATTCTGTTAGAGAACCCTTATATAGTGAATGAGATATTGTCTCACATCGCCAAAAATAAGTTAATGCTCATGCTTATATACTACTTTCCTCAAACCTATATTGGCCCTCAAGGTCAGGTAATTTTATACAAGGGGGAGGACCTATATGGCCATGAACTAATACACGTGCATGCGCCGTCCGCCCGTCTCGTACCGAACCGGGCCGGGTGCGGGTCCAATAAGAGTGGACCTTTTTTATTTTTGTTGCACAGAAGTAAACAGTTTTCTAATGTTCAACTTCAAATAGAAGCGACTAGTGGATTAGATGCGGCTTTTCAAAATGGGCATTGCAAAGCTGTTTTTAGCCGTTGCGAATGAAGAGACGTGACTGTAGCGAACCACGAAAGTTCTTGACCGTTGCAGTGACTGTTGCAAACTGCGACAGTTCTTGGTCGTTGCAAATGAAAAGAGGAGACTGTTGCAAACTGCGACAGATTTTGACCATTGCAGACGAAGAGATGCGGCTGTTCCCAATAAATATAACCGTTGGGAATTAGCCTATAAAAGGAGAAGGAAATGTGAGCAGTAGATAACTCTAAATTTTCACTTCTTCCTCTTCATTTCTTAATCTCCAGATCCTTGCACTTCTACATATCACACAGATGATCATACTCATCACAATCTTGTGCAGATCACATCTGTTGTATCTTGGGAGACTTTGAATAATGTTTAAGAAAATTGTTACGACAAGCCTCGGACATAATTTCCTTCTTCATCCAGTTAGATTTCTATTTACTTGTACATTTATATACATCATTCTGTAATCTTTCCGTTTCAATGTTGTGTTGTTTCTATAAAGTAGTATAACGCTTGTTTATCACTATAGTTAAATACAACAATTTGTTGTTGTGATTGCTATAGTTTGTTTTTGTAAATTAATTACAACATAGTTATTGTTCAAAATAACTAATGTAGAATTCCAAAGTACTGGAAATCTGATTTGTAAACTTGTATGACGAGTTTATAACATATTGGTCTCTGTTTTGGTATACTGATCGTATATCATCTTAAGACTTTCCTGTTTTCACTAAAACCGAGATGGCAACAGCTGAATTATCAGCAAAAAGTGCAACCTACAACAGGCCTGATTCATTTAAAGGAGATGGTGATGACTTCATAACATGGCAGAATCAAATGCTGTTTTTTCTCACCACGTTAGGGCTGTAGAAGTGCATTGAGGAGTATGAACCAAAGCCTAACGACGGACAAAGTAGAGAAAAAGACACAGCTGTTTTTCTCGAAATTGACTCATGGAAGCATTTGGACTTCTTGTGTCGAAATTACATTTTTAACTGTCTGGATAAAGTACTATATAAAATATATCAGCCACACCAGACAGCAAAATCCCTATGGATTGCACTTGCAAATAAATACAAGGGGTAGAATGTCAGTTTGAAGAAGTTCATAGTAGACAAATTCATGGAATACAAAATGGTGGATTCCAAATCCATAGCTAGTCAAGTGTAGGAACTCCAACTTATAATTCATGAACTTGAAGAAGGATATCAAGTTGGAGAATCGTTCCTTATTGAAGCAATAACAGAAAAATTACCACCATCCTGGAGAGACTACCGCAACTATCTAAAATATAAGAAAATTGAGATTTCCTTAGAAGATCTCATTGTTAGATTAAAAATTAAGGCAGATAATCAAGAAATAACACAACCCAAAGGCGAAGAGGCACTTGTTACAGAAGGGTCAAAGAAGAAAGGACACTTCAACAACAAAAAGAAAAGGAGAAAGGCACCGGATAGTCAATCCAAAGATAAGAAAACCAAGAAGTTCGAAGGCGAATGTTGGGTCTGCAGAAAGACTGGGCATGCAGCTAAAGGTTGCAGGCATAAGAAGACGAATGAAAAATCGGTGGCAAATATAGTGGAAAATTTGAGCTCAATAATTAAGCAGAAGAACTTTTCAGGAGCTGTTTCACAATGCAACTTAGTACATGTTACCCGGTGGCTGTACCAGGCCAACAGAGACTTGAAGCGGAAGCCTCGTTTGGCATAAGGAGGTCGTTCGGCATGAATCTCGTTCGGCATAGCAGGGTCGTTCGGCATAAACCCCGTTCGGCACATCTGGCACCGTTTGGCATTCGAGCCCCGTTCGGCATAAGAGGGTCGTTCGACATAAACCCCGTTCGGCATTTGTGACCTCATTCGACATTCCGTCATCGATCGGCATTTCAGCCTCGTTCAGCATTCAGGCCTCGACCGGCATTCAGCCTTGTTCGGCATTCAGGCCTCGACCGGCATTCAGCCCAGCTCGGCATTGAAGCCTCGATCGGCATTCATGCCTCGTTCGGCCTACACATTTCACACAACATACTGCCTCGCTCGGCTTAGAGGCATGGCTCGGAATTTTCCGCTTGGCATTTGTGGCTCGGCATACAAAATTCATTCATATTGGGACGAGCTATCTTGCTACTAGGCCCACCAGGGAAGTACAACCCATCTTCATCTATAAATAGAGAGGTAGGGGCACAGTGCAATGGACCTATTTTCGAGAACACCAGGGAGACTCTATCGCATTCAAGACTCATCCAAGACTTATCTTCTTTGCTTAACAATTGTATTCAAATAGTTGGTATATGGATTATATCTGTAATCAATTGTTCATAAAAGCAATAAAGATTAACCTCAAAGTGGACGTAGGCGGTTACGTTGAACTACTATAAATATGGTGTTCTTGTTTTCTGCAATTTGATTTAGCATATTGTTCTCTGTTTAAACTTACTTTCTTCATTAATCTCTCTACACAGTCTCTTTCAAGGGTGTTAGTGGCCAATTCTGGTGCCAACATTTTGGTGCTTTCACTGAGAATCGAATTCTCAGGCCGATAGGATCTACTTTGTAGCTACTGGATTGAAAAATCCCCCGAAGGAGATCCGACTTATTCATAGGACGCCATTGAATCTATTCAGAGTTCCGACCGACGACTTTACTATGGAAAGACCACGTACCCGATCAGCCTCTCACAATGCGGACGTCCACGAGACTACTAATGTGCAACAAGTTGGGCCTAGCAACCAACAAGCAATTCAAGGCACAAGAACTGCCACCCAAAATCAAACGGAAGTCATTACTCGGACAGAGTTCAACGACTTGATGAGAGAACTCAGGAAAAGTAGAAGGCAACTTGCTGAGAAGATTCATGCCAACACTAATCTCATGACTCATCTTACTCAGCAGCAGCATCAGAATGCTGGAGGTAGCCCTGCTTCTTATTCTTCATTTGATAGCTCGACCTCAGCTGATGAACCTCCTAGGCGTAGACGCTGTAAGATTGAAGCTGCATAGGCAGGTGCCACTGATCGATCCACTAGGGATCAGGCACGTGAGGAGACCGGACGTCCGGCTCACCAAGACCCTAATGAAGCTGGCCTTCAGGATGCACGTTTGGCCGGTCGCCAGCAAGGGGGACATCAACCCGCATGGTCTCGTGGAACGGAACCCAACCTTCCATCCTCCATACAAACTCAAGACTTATCAGCCATGGTAAGGCAGTTAATGAGAGAGAACCAATGTTTGACCAATGAAGATTGGGGAGTGTCCAGGAGTCATACTCCCTTCACAGATCCTATTCTACAGGCTGAGTGCCCCAGGAAATTTAGTATGCCGACTATCCCAGCCTAAGAAGGGAAGACTGGTCCTAGGCAACACGTGATGAGGTACGAATGGATGATGGATTCTGCAAGGGAGAATGATGCGACCAAGTGTAGGTGCTTCCCAATCACTTTGTCCGGAATCACCACCATGTGGTTTACTCGACTTCCTCCGCAGTCTATATCCAGCTTCGACGAGTTGGCAATGAAATTTGTTGTACAATTCAGGATATATGCTACTCGTCCAAAGGATGTGATGTCCTTATCAAGCGTAATCCAAGCTCTGGGAGAATCCTTGAAAGCATACTTGCAGAGGTTTCATGTTGCCGCCACTGAAGTTAGCAACCCTAACGACCATGCAATTTTGATGGCAGTAATGCGAGGTGTAGATCCAGACTCGGAGTTTGGAGAATGGTTGGCAGGAAAGCCCCTAACTACGTTGGAGCGTTTCTATTCGAAAGCTCATCAATTCATAAGGAGGGAAGAAGCTCGATGGACAAGACGAGATAAGGCACCAGGGCCTGTTCAGGAGACTGTGAAAAGTAATATCGCCGTGAAGCAATCCGACGACAGCTCGGGAAAAGTTCAAGTCAACATCCAGAACAAGCTTGGGCAATCTAAACGATCCGGAGGTGGAAATCCCGGAAAGAAAAGAGAGACAGGGAAATGGAAGTCGAGGATTCCAACTTACAACGAATACACCCCCGTGAATACGTCTCTTGAAAATATTTACCTATCTATCTGTAACACCTTTCAATACAGAAAGCGGCGCCCAAAGGAGTCCATAGAGTAACAAAAGCGGATGGGGAAGTACTGTCGCTTCCGTGAGACCCACGGGCACAATACTGAAGAGTGTAGACACCTCCATGACGCCATAAAAAAGTTAATCAGGCAGAAAAAGATGCAGGAGTTTTTTAAGAACCTACCAGAGGGTATGCAAGGAACGTCAGACCCCGAACGCGGGCCGCCTCCATGCCATCCAATGGAACCTGCCCGGACCGTGGGTAGGTTGATCATAAACATTATAGTTGGAGGACCTCATCCTACAGACAAGAATTGGTAGGAGATGGAATGATATGGTACCTCCTTGAGGCACGCGAATTATGAATATTTTTCGAATGTGGAAGATGGAGCCCCTGCAAAACAACAACGCATGATGACAGACAATATAGTGTTTAGGAGTCGAGATGCAGACAAGGTGGAGGCTCCTACTATCGACTCGATGGTCATATCTACGACGATCGGGCCAGCTTACATAAAAAAGATTGATTGATTGTGGAAGCTCTGTCAACATCATCTTCAAGAAGGCTTATGACCAAATGAAGATGGAGACAAAAGATTTAAAACCATGCAAGGCCCGTATCCATGGCTTTAATGGTGTCGCGACTGACGCAATGGGGTATATCGAGTTACCAGTTGAACTGGGAGAAGGTAAGCGTAGGAGAGTGCGAATCCTACCATTCATAGTGATAGATGTTGACTCTCCATACAATGTATTTCTGGGTCGTTTGGCCCTGGCAGAGTTTAGGGCAGCCTTGGCCCCATGATGTTTGGCATTAAAATTTCTGACAGACAAAAGAGTTGGCGTGGTGCATGGCGATCCGGCGACCGGTCGCGCATGTTATGTGGCAAAGAAGAGAGGCTCAGCGGAGAGAAAAAGGGAAGGTTGCGGACAGCTCCGTCCGCATCCAAAACACTGACAATTGACAAGTAGTGCCCAAGCCCTAGCTCGGGCAACATTCTTGGATCTATAGAGACATAGATCCGAGAGATGATGATGGGGGACCTAGGGAAGTGAATGCAGCACCGGCTAAGCTGACGATTGACATTCCAATCAGCCGAAATAACCCGTCATGAGTTCTTAAGATTGGATCGTAACTCGACCCGCCATTGGCCGGGGATCTTACTGATTTCCTCCAAGCGAACCTGGACGTTTTCGCTTGGACACATTTCGATATGCGCGGGATTTCTCCTGCCATTGCAAGTCATATGTTGAACATAGACCCGATGTACGTCCCAGTAAAACAAAAACGGAGAGGCATGGACCAGGAGAGGTTTGCCGCTCTTAGAGAGGAGGTGGACAAACTCAAAGACAATGGGTTCGTCCGCGACGCCCTCTACCCTGAATGGGTATCTAACCTTGTGCTGGTAAGAAAAGCGAATGGGAAGTGGAAAACTTGCAAATGGATATCTAACCTTGTGCTGGAAAGAAAAGTGAATGGGTATCTAACCTTGTGCTGATTTAAGCAAAGCATGCCCAAAGGATAGTTTCCCCTTACCTAGGATCGACTAGCTGGTCGATTCAACGGCCGGACACGAGCTACTATCATTTATGGATGCATATCGGGATACAATCAAATCCCGATGCGCATTCCAGACCAAGAACACACCAGTTTCGTCACAAACGTTGGGTTGTATTACTATGTAGTGATGCCCTTCGGATTGAAAAATGTTGGAGCGACTTATGAGCATTTGGTGAACCGAATGTTCAAAGATCGGATCGGCAGAACAATGAAAGTCTATGTGGATGACATGCTCGTGAAGTCATGATGGTCAAATGACCACATTCGATACTTAGCAAAGATGTTTGATATAGTCAGGCATTATGGGATGTAGATCAACCCTTTGAAGTGTTCTTTCGGCGTTGCATCAGGGAAGTTCCTGGGTTTCATTGTGAACGCATATGGAATTGAAGCTAACCCGGAAAAGATTCAAGCTATTCGGGACATACAAGTGCCCAGAACTATAAAGCAAGTACGAAGCCTGAACGAAAAGGTGGCCGCGCTGAGTCAATTCATATCCAGAGCTACGGATAAGTGCATTCCCTTCTTCGACGTGATAAAGAAAGGGAAGAGGAATTTTGAGTGGACGTCTGACTGCGAGGAAGCATTTTGAGCTCTAGTTAGACATCTAGAAAGTCCCCCGGTGCTATCAAAACCAATTGACCATGAAATACTGAATGTACACCTGGCTGTATCCCAGCATGCTATCAGTACGGCTTTGGTTCACGAGGAGGACCGAGTTCAAAAGCCAGTTTATTATGTTAGTAAACGTTTGATGGGGGCGGAAAGAAATTATCCTAGGATTGAGAAACTAGCTTACTACTTGGTGATTGCAGCACGCAAGCTTCGCCCATACTTCCAGGCACACTCGATCAGTGTTTACACTGATCAACCCTTGCGACAGGTACTCCAAAGAACGAAAACTTCTGGAAGGATGTTAAAATGGAATATCGAGTTGAGTCAGTTCGATATTACCTACCTACCACGAAGGGCCATACAGGGGCAAGCTATAGCAGACTTCATTGCTGAATTCACCATGACAGACGAATCAAACGGCCATAATGTCATACCTCCCGTTCTAGGGAAGATGTACACCGATATGGCACATAATAACCGCTGTTCGGGAGCTGGCATAGTTCTTGTGACTCTTGAAAATCGATCAGTTTGCTACGCTTTGAAGCTCAAATTCGCAGCAACGAATAACGAAGCCGAGTATGAAGCATTGATTGCTAACTTGAGACTTATCAAAGAGCTGGGACTAAAATCAGTTAAAATCTTTTACGACTCGCAACTGGTGGTGTACCAAGTGCGGGGAGACTATCAAGCAAAGGAACAGAGACTTGCCCCGTATTTGGCACGGGTTCGAGAGATGCTAGCGAATCTCGAGTATTATGATATTTCACATGTCCCGCGTGAGCAAAACAGAGCAGCCGATTCATTGGCAAAATTTACAAGCACTGTCGATGCGCAGCAGATGGGATTGTTTTCCGTTGAAACCTTACATGTTTCGAGCATAAATATGATGGAGGTAGATTTCATGTTAGAAACATAAATCGAGAAGGAATCATGGATGACCCCATTTAAGCAGTACTTGTTACAAGGGGTCGTGCTCGAAAGAAGGAGCGAAAGAAGACAAGTCATTCGTAAGTCTTCGCATTATGTAATGCAAGATGGGGTAATGTATCAGAGGGGATTCTCAACCCCCTTACTCTGGTGCATTGTCCATGATGAGATAAGATGAGTTCTGAAGGAAGTCCATGAAGGGGAATGCGGTGACCATACCGGAGGGCAGACGTTAGCGAAGAAAATCCTCCGCTATGGATACTATTGGCCGACTGTAAATCGGGATGTCGTAGACTATGTGAGAAGATGTGACAAATGTTAAAAATATGGGAAAATCCCGAGAGCTCCGCCAACGGAACTCACACAAATGGTTAGTCCCTGGCCATTTGCAATATGGGGATCATTATAGTCGGTTCCTTACCCATATCCAAAGATGGTGCAAAATACGCGATAGTTGCAGTCAATTACTTTACCAAGTGGGCAGAAGCAGAGCCTTTGGCCACTATCACCACCAAAAAGGTCATTAATTTTGTTGTACGAAATATTATATGTTGTTTTGGCCTTCTACGAACCATCATTACAGACAACGGAACTCAATTCGAAAGCAAAGAGTTCAAGGAATTTTGCCAAAAATATGGTATTGAGAAAAAGTTTGCAGCAGTTGCTCATCCAAAAGCCAATGGACAAGTGGAAGCCGTGAATAAAATAATCAAATCCATATTGAAAAAGCTTTTGGAAAAGGCTAGAGGCAAGTGGGTGGATGAGCTTCCAACAGCGCTTTGGGCTTATAGAACCACCCACAAGTCCATGACTGGCCACACTATACCCATAGAACTTAAAGTTTCATCACATCGGGTAACTTATTATAACTCTGAGTCAAATCAAGATCTTTTGTTGGAATCATTGGACTTCATTGATGAAAAGCGCGAAAAGCTAATTTAAGAGCGGCCGCATACAGACACCGAGTCGCTCGATATTATAATGAAAAAGTACGACCGAGAATCTTTAGTGTCGGTGATCTCGTTTTGAAACGATTTTCCCAGTTCCATCACATGTGAGCCCCGCATGGGAAGGTTCATATGTCACTGAAAGGAAGCTTGGAGAAGGAACATTCAAGCTAGCGACTGTTGATGGTGCGACACTCCCCCAAGCCTAGAATAGCGAGCATTTGTGGCATTATTATACTTAGTTCATTTCTTTCATATTTTAGTTGCAATTATTTCCAGCAAGTTTTTATTCCTAGTTTACGGCATGTAATAAGACAATTTAGCTTGTTTGCATTAATAAATGCTTGAAGCCATTTGTTCCATGAATTGTCGATGTTTCTGTGTATGATAACATTGTGATGAATAACTAAGAGATACATTATTCTGTCTAACGTACGAACGCGCACTAAGAAACTCCAAGTCCTCGGAGTGCGGACTGGAGTGCTCTGAGTCCCCTGAGAGTGGACCAGAGTATAAACGACTCAAAATCTCCAAGTCCCCAGAGTGCGGACTGGAGTACTCTAAGTCCCCAGAATGTGGACCAGAGTATAAACGACTCAAAAATCTCCAAGTCCCCAGAGTGCGGACTGGAGTACTCGGAGTCCCCAGAGTGCGAACCAGAGTATAAACGACTCAAAAATCTCCAAGTCCCCAGAGTGTGGACTGGAGTACTCTGAGTCCCCAGAGTGCGGACCCTCCAAGTCCCCGGAGTGCGGACTGGAGTACTCTGAGTCCCCAGAGTGCGAACCGGAGTATAAACGACTCAAAATCTCCAAGTCCCTAGAGTGCGGACTGGAGTACTCCGAGTCCCTAGAGTGCGGACCGGAGTAAAAACGACTCAAATCTCCAAGTCCCCGGAGTGCGGACTGGAGTACTCTGAGTCCCCAGAGTGTGGACCGGAGTATAAACGACTCAAAATCTTCAAGTCCCCAAAGTGTGGACTGGAGCACTCTAAGTCCCTAGAGTGCGGACTCGAGTATAAACGACTCAAAATCTCCAAGTCCCCGGAGTGCGTACTGGAGTACTCTGAGTCCCCAGAGTGCGGACCAAAGTATAAACAACTCAAATATCTTCAAGTCCCCTGAGTGCGGACTGGAGTACTCTAGGTCCCCAGAGTGCAGACCAGAGTATAAGCGGCTTAAAAATCTCTAAGCCCTCGGAGTGTGGACCAGGACACGAATGACTTGAAGTCATCAAGTCCCCGGCGTACGGACTAAAAATATTCTAAATGTTTGAAGCATGGAATACAGGATGAACAACTCCAAAGAATTTCAGAGTTGTACGAAGATAAAGTGAGAAGTTAATGTAACTCACAACAGCTTGGGCTTTGACCACAATCACACGGAAAGCTGAATGATAAAAGTCTTTTGAAAGACAAAAGAACTAGGCTTTATTTAATCAAAAGTAAGTCTCTACTACAACTACCCCAGAATTCGGAGTCAAAAGTCTATTTACATGGACTACGAAAATAAATAAAAATAGTTACATAATCTAAACTAACTCTCGTTGAATGAGAGCAACAATTACTTCTTCGACTTCTTCCCAGACGATCCTCTCCCATGCGTTTGCCTTTGGTAATTTTCTTTGGTGGAGAGGTAACAACTGAAGAAGTACGGGGAACTTCCATTGGCCTGGACTCGCCAGGGAGGATGACCTTCAATGGCTTATTCAAAGGATCGTCCAGGTCCACAGCCTGAGGCTCGACTTTGATTTCGACCGTCTCTTTCTTCTCCTTCTCAAGCTACTTCTTCATGCTCGGTTTAGATGTATGTTCTGTAATTTTGATTTCTTAACTCCCATCGATGGGAGAGGAAGTCTCGGACTTATCCTCATCAAGCGCTCCAATCACCTGAGCATCTGGACTGGGAGCCTCCCCTGCATGAGTAGCCTCACTTTTTTTTCCTTTACCTCCTTGGCAACATCGCTCCTCGGTGTGGGCTCCGGATCGGAACGGCCTGCACAAAATCATTAAAAACGAGCATTAGAATACAATAGCCCCATTGAGAAACGACGACTTTTGGAATGTTAAAGTGAATGGTTATCTACCTGGTTTTGGCTGGCTCTCGGCCGTCCGAGGGGTCTCACCCTCTAGAATGGGAGATAGAATGTGAACACCGAGGCCAGGGTCCTCCGGGTCGTAACCGATATGCTGCTCAAATGGATCAAGTATCGGCCGATCGGCCGACTGAGTAGGCGCATGAGCTGGAGACTCGATCCCGGATGGACCGGCAATAACATCTTTCCCTTTCGTTGAGGGGGAGCCTTTACAGTAAAGAGCTTTCGCCGTAGATAGGTCTGAAGGCTCGTTTCCCTTAGGAAATTCTTTTATCAAAGCATCTTCATCGGCCTCCTCGGTGCCAAGTTCGACCTTCCTGATTTTTATTAAAGTCTCTCATGCCTCAGCTAAGGATTCGAGGTAGCCCTCACCTAGAAAAGTTAAATCTCGATGCATGAGGACGCAGGCATTGAATTCTGCAATCAGTGGGTCGAACATGCTTTTGAGCTCCTCCCTACCACCCTCTTTAGCCGCCTCAAGGCGGGAGTCAACCTCCGCTTTTCTTTCCCTCTTCACGGGCGTCATCTTCTAGCATCCTGACTTTATAAAGTTCATCATCATGCTTTGCCTTTAGGAGTCATGTAGCAACGATTTCGTCACAATATTGTTGCGACTCCTCTTGGGCAGCGATCTTTTCTTCTCTTTGTTTGCGGAGTTGCTCCTCTAGTTCTTTGACTCGGAGGCCAAATGCATCCCTCTCTTTATGCACTGAGTCCTTCTCTAATGCTAGGGCCCCACAGCGTTGGACCGCCTCGTCGATTTCTTTTTTATGGGATGACTCCAGACGAGTAACGGCCTCGGAGTGTCTTTAGCGCTCTGCTGGGCGGCTTCAAGCTGAGACTTATAAGAGCAAGCTCTTCGTCCTGAGCTTTAATAATGTCTTTATCATGGATAGCCTCAAGCTTCAGGCGATTTATCTCGTGTTGACGCTCTATCGAAACTTCTAAAACTTTCTCGGCTAAGTGCCCGAACGCATCGTGTTGAACGTAGACATCATTAGTGCAGGCGGTAGCACTTTGCTTAACATGCCCTGGAATCTGATGAGCCGGAAGAAACTTTAAGGCGTCGAAGCATATCTTTGAGAATGAAGCTTCAAGCTCCACGAGTCACTCAACGACCGATGGATCGGTTACAGGAGCGAGAGGAGTTTGCTTGGAGATTGCGGGTGTTCTATAGGGATCTCGAGATTGCCTGGTGGTTGATGAGCCAGAGTGTCGATCCCGATGGGCCTCAGGCTGAGACCCCTTATGTCTAGATTTCTCTTTGTTATGCTCCGGTTGAGAAGGAGGATCGTGAGGATATGAGGGTTGGTTACAAGTTTTTCTTCGGTGTGATGACTCTCGACGGTGGTAGTCTCGATCGTCGGATTCATCTCTATCTCGACGCTTGCCGGAGCCCGAATCCCGGCTAGATTGGTAGAAAATCGATGAACCACGAAGGCGGTCAAGTCCATGTGTACGCCTCATGTCACCTACACAAAATTTAAGTAACGATTAGTTAGCAAGGAGTAGGGTGACAATAGAGATTTAAGTGCAAGGTGAAGTGCATGTGTTTGTGTGTGTCCTAGTGTTTCCCCACGACGGACCAGTTTCCTTACTAATAGGAGTTTTTTCTCCCTGGTTTTGGGCTTGAGCGCTTGTATCGCCTCTCGCGGGTGAATGAAGCTTAAGGGCCTCTGGATCAGCGAAATCGTAATTGAGCAGATCTTCAGGTATGGAGAGGTTCGACAGGCCTTTCAGAGAACTTTCAAAATGCTGCGAGGAAGCTTCTTTCTCCATTGGAACGAGAGTAACTTTAGAAGTTCCGTCGACTATTTTATTCCTCGGCTTGTATGTCAGTTTCTTCTTTCCCTTCGAAGGGGAAGGCGTCATTTCTATGTCTTGAACTTCGACTATTGGGTCTCGAGATGGACTAACATTTTCGCCCTGTACTTCGGGAGTATTAGTTTCTTCAATGTCCCCCTCTTCTGGCCTGTCAGGGGCGTTATGTGCTGAGGACTCGGTCTTCTTTTTTCCTTTGCCCGAAGCAGGCTTGGGTATGGAGACACCTTGGGGGAGACTTATTCGGCGACCTTCCGCTAGCAACCTGAGATTTGAAAGCGACTCATTTGAAATGAGTGATCTTATGTCCCGGTCTTCCGTGGGGATGGCTCGAATAGCTTCGACAGCCTCAGAGTACCCGGAGCCTTCGTGACGTGGGTTGATACCTGAAAAAATGAATGAAGAGTTAGAAAAGATGTAAATCTTGGCAAGTTCAAGTATCGATCCGGAAAAAGAACTTACTTCCTTCTACCCATCTTCTGGCGAAACCAGAAGGGCAATGCACACAGAACCACTCTTGTTTTTACTGGGCAAACTTGCTCCATGCCCCAATTAAGATTTGACATTTGCTATGCGGCTCGAGAAACATGAAAGATGGGCTATCCGTCTATCTCTTGATGCGATAGATGTATCAGATATCGCCCGAAGTCAGAAGCCTGAGGAGAACACTCATGAAGAGGATGCAAGTGCCGTATATGAATGTGTGGTTGTTCGGGTGCAGTTGCGAGGGGGAGATTTTGATATATTGCAGCACGTCTCGGAGAAAAGAGTTGAATAGCGGCACGCTGCCAACCCAGCACATAAATTTGTTACAAGCTGTATATCCGACTGGGGGCAAGTGCTGATGATCGCGCCCCGATGGAACTAACACATCGTCGAAGGGGATTCCAAGGACAGAGCATATCCGACGAAGTGTACTTTCATTAATCTTTGAGGCCAGTGAATCGATTGGGTCGTCTAGGAAAATGGCTGCCTCCAAAGCGTCGGGAGCTAAGTCGACAGATGCTGTCGCAGGGCTCGGTAAGTCTTGAGCAGGGGTAGTTGATGGATTTGAAGTTCCTATAACTTCTTGTCGAGAAGGTGGCCCAGGTTTGTCGGAGATCGTAGCAGAGCTTGATTTCCTAGACATCTCTAATGAAGAATGGATTTGGCAAGACACCTGTTTGAACTATACTTGAGAAACAATCGACATTAGACTTAACAACATAAATATTCCCCCCATGCGGTGTGCGAACTAGTGCGATCATTCAAATGTGAATGCCGAGCAATGAAAAGACACTAGGTTGATTAAATAAGTCTAAGCTTTGAATTGTATTCTTCGAAGACCGTCATCACTGCATTTGAAAGGTTACTAACCGTCATCACTGCATTTGAAAGGTTACTAACCGTTAAGCAAGTTAAAGTCCAAGTTTTCAGTTGTTTAAACACGGGATTTATCAGTCCGGATTGTCAGTATGCTTTGCTATTTGAGTCTGTCCTTGTTCATTATCCTATGTGCATGCATAAAACATGTGTTGAGAAAATTATGCATTAGGTTCGAATGGTGTTGTTGTTGTACACAACCTTCGTAATTAATCACTTCATTGTTCGGCATTCAACTAGTCATGCCGAACCACAATTATGTCGAGCCACCTCGCTCGGCATTCTATCCTCAACAACACTCACCTACCACTCATCATCACCGTTCGGCATGCGGTAAAACATGCCGAGCTGCAAACATGCCGAACCATGCCATTCGGCACACCACTCTCCCAACTATCCTCTTCATCGTTCAGCATAATGGAGTCATGCCGAACCATATTCACGCCGAGCCGCATCGCTCGGCATTCTACTCAGCTCCTGCTTCTCCTCTTCTTTCCCCCTACTTCGTTCGGCATGAGGTAATCATGCCGAGCCGTGACCATGCCGGGCCACATCGCTCGGCACATTAAAAACCTAAACTTCACTATGGTACAACCACTCCTCGCTCGGCATAATTAAGCCTTACCGAGCCACATCAATACTCCTTCCAACAACACTCTCCTTTGAACATCTCTAACGTCTCTTTCCTCCCATCACTCCTCTTATCCCTGAAACGTAGTTGACCTTTAATTCATTGTCCTTTATCCACGCGGCTCCTATCATCCTTAATCTCATAGAGGTCCACGAATTCGAACCTTGTGCTATGCTTTTCCTTCGGGAATAAGGTGTTTAAAGGAGAAGCCATTGCCTAAGAAATGAGTCGAAGCTTGGTGATGTTCTGGGGTAGGAGGTGCAACTCTATTCGGGTTCGACTGATTGGAGAAGGCAGTGAGGCGACATGTAGTGTTCGAAAGGGGAAGAGTAGTTAATTCCTTGAAGACGGTTAAGAAGCAGAGTTCGTAAGTACGGGGAAGTGAAGGTAAAAGTAAAAGGGAGGAGAAGAAAGAGCATGAGCTTATATAGAGAGAAGAGAAGACGAAGGGACAGCGACTGGTAGAACCGGTCAAAACACCTCCCTCATTCGGCATTAAGGTCTTTAGGCATTTGTATGTCGTTCGGCATCTTTAGGTCATTCGGCATTTGTATGTCGTTCGGCATCTGTAGGTCGTTCGAAATTTGTAGGTCGTTCGGCGTTTGTATGTCGTTCGGCATTTGTGTGTGTCCACTACTACAAAACAGGCCATTTGCATCGGTTGTTTACCCCCCTGGCATTAGTTCAACAACCGATGCATATGAAACCGATGCAGCAGGCTTAACACTTTTGTATCAGTTCTGAAACCGATGCAAAAAGGTCCTTTTTGCATCGGTTGTTACTAACAACTGATGTAAAATATCATGGTTGGTTGCTTGAACACAGCCCCCATGTTGCATCGGTTGTAATGAAAACCGATGCAACAAAGGAACTTGTTGCATCGATTGTTGTTGAAAACCGATGCAAACTAATCCCTCTATTGCATCGGTTTTTTATAACAACCGATGCAAATTAATCCCTCATAAACCATTATTACAGTACTCAAATAGACTATATATATATATAAGAAAAAAATACACAAAAAATTAAAAATAATAATTATTTCATTATCATTTACAAATTCTGCTTTGGTTTACAAATTTTAGAAATTAAATCACGTTCAATCGCTTCAAACAACACCTCCTTCTCAAACATTGCTTTATTGTATCAACGAATAGAACAAATGTCAAACAATATTCTCTCCCAAGTCTCTGTATTGTTTAATCATGTCCAATACCTTATAAAAGTGGCATTGACCAATTTTTGATCATGATAATACAAGTTAAACAAAAGTTAGCAAGCAACATAGAAGCAATGCAGCAGAATTCCAGCGAGGTTGCAGTATAATACGACAGCACTTGTATTCCAAATAGTACATTTGCAGTGAACTGCTTGAAATGTAAATTGATTATTAAGTCGCTAACCTGTTGAATTCAGAATCTTCAGATGATCAAAATGTATGCATCAGTGTCTAACTAGGTTTCAAGCTTCAGCTCCCTCTCAGTATTCATGCTCTTGTTATTTGCATTGCAATTCTGTCCTTCCATGCTATCCAAACTTCTCTGCGTTTTTGCTGACTTCATTAGCTGCCTCAGTCTACAACACTCTTCATCGCTGTTTCAGCTTCTGTTCAATGCTCTTGCCGGATTCTTTAAACCCCGACGACTTCAACTATACCTCCTGATCATCATGTCTCTGCTGCAAGTTCGTCATTTTTGCTGTACCCTTGCTTTGATTAAATCAGTATGTTCAATGAAAATTTAGATTGTATGTTCAAGAGAATGTGCTCTTGTTTGCAAGAATTAATTTGGCTAGATGTTCAATGAAAATTTACCTTTTACCATTCCTCTCCAAATGTGGATCAACTCAGATTCTCCCTTTATGTGTGTCTGTTTGAAATTTCAATGGCAATGTTTGCAAGCGTTTTCATGACTAACTGCATTTCTTTGAAGACAAAATTGTATGCTTGTAAACAGGTAAAAAATAGTGTAGCAAACACCTCATTTTGTTATGGTTCCAACGCATCAAATAAGTTTATGGGATATCAAATTCTAAATTCAATGGTGGCCAACCGCATCTCTACAAATCCCTCTTCTACGGACCCAACCTCCTCCTCCTAAGGTCCTATGTTTGAGTAAGCTAATAACGATGACGGTTGGATCACAGCGGATAGAGATCGTGATCCTAAAACCATCATATCTATAGCTCGAAATCAATTCAACGGAAGTTTTACAAATCTATTTGGAAAAGGTGCAAAAGGGAACAGACAACTCACGGGTAACTTTAGCTTCTCTTCCCATGGGCCGACTAGCAATATTTGCTTCCTTAGCTCAACTCCCATATCCCGAACTCTCCACTCTTGCTTCGCTTGGTACGCTTAGCTTCCTTCACACCAGTCGATCGAAGGAGAGCATGACTGTAGATAATACGCAAAATTAGAATCAAAATGTCCAATGTGTGTCTGAAGAGGAAGAAAGAAAAGCCATTGTGATCAAAACAATTCAAGAATGGAACACAATGGAACTCCAAAACCATCAGAAAAAGTGACCACTTAAGCTACACAAAAAGAAGTGGAGGTAAACCCAGAAGCTATCATCACTGAGCAACAGGATGAACAACATATTTCCTAAGTTAATCAAGAGAATTTGCAATCATTCAATGGAATCTCAAACAAAAATGTAGAGGCTAAGAAAGCTACTGTAGTATCTAGTGTAGCATTTGTTCTTATCAATACCATATCAAGTGTTAAACAACGCATTAACTCAGAGAGAAAGCACGAATGAGAGCATCACTCAGAGACTTTGCTCTGTCCACTCAGAGTCATCACTGGAAAATAATGGAAAAACAAAAACAGGGCACAATTCAAAAGACAAATTCATTTCCTTTGATTCAAATTTAAATTCAAATTCAAATATGGATAAATCTAATATGAATTTTTTCGCAGGTTCTCGGACCAAAGGTCAATTTTCAGATGCAATGAACTGCAGAGATAGCCAATCCAACTGAAAATCAACCAGTGGCAGTCAGATCTGAATCAACCACCCATAATAATTATTGCCTACATCACATAATCCAACATTGTTGACTACCCAACCACACACAGTGATAGACAACTAGGGTGCTAGTGTAACTACCGATGTATCGAACAATTCATCTTCTGCAATAAATAAGGAAACAATAAGTGAATTTGCAGTTGAAAACCAATCATGTACAGATTTAACAATGGAAAATCAGCTAAGAATTTCAAAAGTAGTTGCAATGGTTCGGCTCAGCCAAAATGAAAGAGCAGTAGATTAAATAAGAGTTAATAATGGTGTTGTTCTACTGGAATGTAAGAGGATCTGAAGTGTTAGATACATGATCGGATATTTCTAATTATATCAGAAAGTATAACCTGTCCATAGTTGCCTTATTATTCATGTGAATAATTGAGGCAAGATGAATAATAAATGGTCAAATATTTGGATACTATATAATAACTACGAATTCCATCACAAATGCAAAATTATAGTCTATATATAGTTATACTCAAATGTTTGGAAAAGTCATATTATTTCAGAAAGTTGCAACATATAACTATTATGTTATAATATGATAAAGCAGGAGCTTCATGTCTTATCACAACTATTTATGCTGCAAATCTACCGAGTATCAGAACATCATTATGGAAAAGAACTGCTTAAGAAGTTGCTATATTAGTGGGCCATGGGCAATTTTTGGTGATTTTAATTGTGTAAGAATTATTAATGAAAAGGTTGGAGGCTCTAATCTTTCTGCAAATAAGGTAAGTGAAGTGAATTCCTGTTTAATTAAAAATGGTTTGATGTTGCAAATGGAACAGACTTGTATAGTTAATGCCCCGCTAAAGCCTCGTAAAATCTCTACTATAGCACATAAACTCTTCGACTGCTACTACTTCTAAATATCACGCTAGTTCAACTAAGATTAAATCGGTACACAATTCTTAGTGTACCCTTGCTTTGATTCTAAACCATAATATTTGAGATGAACAATGGGATAATGCAGAGAAATACATGCAGGAGATGGAAAACACAGACTACTACATCAATATCCTGGTGCTAAACTTCATAACCGGAAGAATTAATGAAACAGTGCAAAACACAAACCTGAGCCTGCATGCACTCGATCTCCATCGTCAAAGCCTGCTCATCCCCAATCACCACCGTCAAATTCCCTCCTCATCTCCATCCAAAGGCACGTTTCCAGTCCGTTGCGCTGTAAAACTACATGAAACAGGAGTAAAATTCAAAGCAAGCAACACAAAATCCTTGCAGATACAGGCTTCGACTCAAAAAGCGGGGTGCTTCACCTCCCTCGTATTCTAGTAGACGACTCTACGGAATGCACGTTCTTAAACATGGTAGCCTTCGAGCACCTGCGCATGAGCATCGAAAACAATGAGATAACGTCAGTTATCTTGATTGTTATTTTTATCCATCTTCCAGTCCTGTAGATGATGTTTCAAACCCCTATTAATTGTTATGTTTATATTTAAGAACTTTTTACACCTTCAGTTCTTTATTTGCAAATTAATTATAAATATGGATCATTTTTTACTCTGTGGCAGAAAGTGTCATTGTATTGGTGTACTTTGAAACTACAGCATTTTTACTATTTTCTTTAGCTAAAAAAATTGTTCATGCAGTTTCAAAGCGTGCCAATATAAAAATCTAGTTTCAGCCATGTAAACAGAAAATCGTCCATACTACCAATTAGTCTTCAGAAGGGAAATGTGTAATAAGTTATGATGAGTGGCCTAAATGGATTAAAAAATCAAATTACTAATTGTAAGAAAAGAAAAAACCATGAATTGAATAGATAGCAACACTTTATTTTGTGCTCCCATGATACCAAGGTCGTTCATCCAAATTTTAATATATGATTAACATTAACAGATAAAATCTAACCTTAGCTGTTCTTTCTTGGATGTTTTCCAGTGGAAGTTGATTTGATGCTCGGACATCCTTTATCTTTATGTAATTGTACATGATAACACCACATAAAGCTGAAGAAAAATTTCCACTATTTGTCATTTACTTATGAATGATAAATGACAAATAAAAGATATAGACCACTAAAGATAATTTACCAACTGCATAGCCAATTATTATGGTATGTGAATTTTTGTATGTACACTGTGCTATGATTGGTCAGAGGCTGGAACTAGTTGTCAAAAACCCAGCAATCGAGCTGCATAACATTAACATACAAGAAAGACAAATTTGGTAAGAGGCTGATATTGTTAAAATTATTCAAGAAAGGAAAACAACTACTGCAGTTTGTGTGCTGAATCTATAATTCTGTGTTATCATTTATGTTATTAACTCATTTTAACTGTAAGCTATGTGATTTTGTGAAATGAGGAGTCTCTTTTAATTGCCTAGAAACATCAGTCAAAGTAAGAATTTCAACATGCAGTAACATCACTTAGATAAATAAATGTAGGACCTGTACGATTGCAACATGCAGAAGCACACCGCGGAGGCAAACAGCGAAGGAATCTGCAATTGTGTAGCATGCAATTTTGTTCCCACATGCTATCATTCTTGGCTGCAACGCCATAAACAACCCTGTAATAATAATAATTATTCATTTGGTTAATGACATAAAGCATTTAGTTTCATTTGGTTATTCATTTTATCAAGAGAGTCAGGTTTAGGTAAGCAACATTTATCATTTTAGCTGATTGTTTATTTGGGTTTTCTTGATCTTTAGTTATCAATCTTAAGCCAAAACGATTATTGTATAATGCAATATCCTTCGTTGATTTCAAACCATCTTTTAGGGGGAGCTGTGGTTGATGTTGGTGCGGTTTCAGTTCTTTTCTGAACATATGTAGGGTTATCACTTATCATAGTTGAGAAATCTATAGTTTCTGATGAAAGTTGAACTTCTTCTATATGTGTTGCTACATTTTCAATAAATTGTTGGTAAGAGTCGCCAAAATATTCATCTTCTTTACATAAATCATTAGAACTGGAATTGTCATTTACATCCAATAGTTTATTCCAAATTGGTATTGTAGTGAAATAATCACGAGTAAGCTTCATACCCAAATACTTTAATACAATGATTTTGGATTTGAAAGTATGGGGTATAGATTTAATGAATCGAACACTGTCTTCTTCCTTATCAAACCGTATAACTATGAAACCAATTTGCTTGTACTATGTATCATACCTTCTAGTTGGTTTCCATTTCTTTTCTACAAAATATGAAAAATGCTTAAATAATGGTCTACTCCCCAGTATGTAAGCTGTTATGGTATTCCTCCATTTGGTTGTAGCAATCTGGTCATTGTATTCAGGAATAACAAAGAATTATTTGCCATTGTCTTCATTGGTGAGATGAACTCCAAATCATCATCTTGTGCATCTGCCTCCACAGAAGAAGTCCCTCTTACAGCTTCATCCCAGGATTTGGTCCAAGTGGTAGCCGACCGTGGTAGATGGGGCTGGGGATCAGGCGATTTTGGAGGGATTTCTTTCGGAATAATTGCTCCTGCTTTTGACGTCATATCTGCCATTATTTCGCTATATATTTATATATCAGAGAGTATAAATTTATAATGTGAATTGAATTACCCATACATACCTCTAACGCGAGTTCCTTAACATCATCGAATCCAAGACACCGAACAACCAGAACAGTCGACTGCGACGCCTACAAACTTCGACTTCCACACCTCCATCAAACAACTGACCACAGCATCCATACACCCACAAATCTACTCGAACACGGTACTTCACCCGCCACCTTCGACATTACTTTCCAATTCATTGCTTCAAACAACATCACCACAACCTCCAGCAACCTCGACTTCGACACTGACAACGCCACTTCCTCACATGCGCAATTCTCAAATTGCCTACCCACGTAGACTGAAGCTTCAATACCATGAACTGATTGGCGAATTCTGATTTGGAATTTGTTTGAGGGGAATTCTGTTGAGGATTGGAAAAAGAAGACTGTTTTAATTTCGGGAATTCTTTTGCTTTGAACCAAAAAAAAGAAGAGAAAAGAAAGAACACGTTTATTAATTTTGGGGAAGATAAAGCTATTTTTGGTTTGGAGCCAATTTTTCATTATTTCCCACCTAAATTTCATATTGCCATCAACATGTAGTTGCATCGGTTGACTTTAAAACCGATGCGACTAAAACTATTTGCATCGGTTGTTGGTGAGAAATGATGCAAATTTGATTTTTTTATTACCTATTGCTTTCCACTTACATATTGCATCGGTTATTAAGATAGAACTGATGCAAACAGTTCTATTTGCATCAGCTTTTACTTCAACCGATGCAAATGAGGCGAAACAATATGCACTTTTTGTTCTAGTGGTCGCTCGGAATTTGTATGGCGTTCGGCATGCATTGCCTCGATTGGCATCCAGAATAAGGGCTCAAAGCAAGGCACGGAGAAATCATGATTCAAAGCATATCATGTTCATCCACATGATACACTTTGGGGGGAAAGTGTTACCCAGTGGCTTGACCAGGCCAACAGAGACTTGAAGCGGAAGCCTCGTTCGGCATAAGGAGGTCGTTCGGCATGAACCTTGTTCGGGATAGCAGGGTTGTTCAGCATAAACCCCACTCGACACATCTAGCACCGTTCGGCATTCGAGCCCCGTTCGGCATAAGAGGGTCGTTAGACATAAACCTCGTTCAGCATTTGTGGCCTCGTTCGGCGTTCTGGCCTCGATTGGCATTCCAGCCTCGTACAATATTCCAGCCTCGTTCGTCATTCAAGCCTCGACCGGCATTCAGGCCTCGTTCGGCATTCAGGCCTCGACCGTCATTCAGCCTCATTCCGCATTTAGGCATTGATCGGCATTCAGCCTCGCTCGGCATTCAAGCCTCGCTCGACATTTATGCCTTGTTCGGCCTACACATTTCACGCAACATACTGCCTCGGTCGGCTTAGAGACATGGCTCGGCATTTGTGGCTTGGCACATAGAAGTCATTCATATTGGGCCGAGGTATCTTGCTACTAGGCCCACCAGGGATGTCCAACCCATCTTCTTCTATAAATAGAGAGGCAGGGGCACAGTGAAATGGACCTTTTTCCGAGAACACCGGGGAGACTCTGTCGCATTCAAGACTCATCCAAGACTATCTTCTTTGCTTAATAATTGTATTTAAGTAGTTGGTGTATGGATTGTATCTGTAATCAATTATTCATAAAAGCAAAAAAGATTAAACTCAAAGTGGACGTATGCAGTTATGCCGAACCACTATAAATCTGGTGTTCTTGCTTTCTGCATTTAATTTAGCATATTGTTCTCTGTTTAAACTTACTTTCTTCATTAATCTCTCTACAAAATCTCTCTTAAGGGTGTTAGTGACCAATTCTGGTGCTAACAGTACAGAACCCTGCATAGTGGTTGGTAGACACAAGCGCTACTCATCATGTCTGTTCTAATATATCTATGTTCTCCACTTACAAGAAATACGATCAGAAAGAAAAACACTACATGGATAATTTTGCATTTTTCATGATCGAAGGTAATCGCACCGTCGTCCTCAAATTTACATCTGGAAAAACTTTGACACTAAGTGAAGTTCTTCATGTTTCGAATATCCACAAGAACCTTATCTCTGGACCTGTGCTCTCAAGAAAGGCTTCCTTCTGGTCTTTGAGTCAGGTAAAGTAGTTATGTCTAAGGCTGGAATTTATATAGAAATGGGTTATTTATGTGATTGTCTAGTTAAGGAAAATGTAGTCATAGTCGGCAATAAAACTATGTATTATGATTGTGCTATTAATAAAAAGGAAGATTCTTATTTGGTTGAGCATGGAATTTTACTATGGCATGATAGATTAGGACACATAAATTTTCGAAAAATGAAAAATTAGAAAACTTGGGATTAATTCCTAAATTCCAAGTAAATAAAAAATACAAATGTGAGACATGTGTAGAAGCAAAATTGGTTAAGAAAACCATTTCAATACTGTTGATAGAAGTACAAAACCACTAGGTTTGGTTCACAATGATTTATGTGATTTTAAATCATTACCTACAAGAGGTGGGAAAAAGTACTTTATCACTTTTGTTGACGACTATACACGATATTGCTATGTATATCTTTTGAATAATAAAGATGAAGCAATTACATTATTTATAAAATATAAGGCTGAAGTAGAAAATCAGTTAAATAAAAAGATCAAGATTTGAGATCTGATGGAGGTGGAGAATAGAATTACCAATTGAACAAATCTGTGTAGATAATGACATAATTCATCAAACAACAGCTCCATATTCACCACAACAAAATGGTATTGCCGAGAGAAGAATATAACATTAAAAGATATGACAAATGCAATGTTATTGACCTCTGGTCTACCGACGAACTTATGGGGGGAAGCCTTAAATATGTCTAATCACATATTAAATAATGTTCCACACAATAAAACAGGAACAATTACATATGAGTTATAGAAAGGACACATACCAAGTTTCAAATATCTCAAAGTGTGGGGATGCTTGGCAAAAATTCTAGCTCCACCTCCCAAGAAAGTCAAACTTGGACCAAAAAGTGTTGACTGTTACTATCTAGGGCCAGCCCAAAATAGTAGTGCTTACAGATTTTTGGTATTCAAGTCTGATATAGCTGATACTAATGCCAATACAATCATAGAGTCTCGAGATGTCACATTCTTTGAAGATGTGTTTCCGCACATATGGAATAAAGCAAATTATGTCCATAAAAGGACAAGAGAAGAATTAAGCAAGCCATGTGATGATGAAACTCATCGTGAAATTGAGGAAGTTGAACCAAGAAGAAGCGTAAGAGTAAGAATGTCCAAGACGTTTGGTTCAAATTTTCTAACATACATGTTAGAACACGAATCTCAAACATACAAGGAAGCAATGTCATCTTCTGAATCTTCATGATGGAAAGAAGCAATTAAAAGTGAAATTGATTCGATTCTAAGCAATAAAACTTGGGAAATAATTGTTCTTCTGCCAGGAATAAAACCGATTGATCGCAAATGAATCTTCAAAAAGAAGATGAAACCAGATGGCTCTATTGACAAATATAAAGAAAGATTGGTAGCCAAAGGATATCGTCAAAAGGAAGGTTTAGACTTCTTTGATACTTATTCACCGGTTACACGAATAACCTCTATAAGAATGTTAACAGCAATTGCATCCGTATATAATCTAGAGATTCATCAAATGGATGTAAAGACAACATTTTTAAATGGAAATCTTAATGAGGAGATTTACATGGAGCACCCCGAGGATTTTATTTCCAAAGGAAATGAAAACAAAGTATGTAGATTAGTAAAATTATTATACGGACTAAAACAAGCTCCAAAACAATGATATGCAAAATTTGATAGTGTCATGATTGAAAACGGTTTCCGTATAAATGAATGTGATAAATGTGTTTATTATAAACAAGGTGGACAATCATATGTGATGATTTGTTTATATGTAGACAATATGCTAAACTTTGGTCAAAATAGTAAAGTAATAAGGACCATAAAGAAAATGTTGATCAACAATTTCGACATGAAAGATTTAGAAGTTGCAGATGTTATTTTGGGAATCAAAATAATAAAAACACCTAATGTAATTTATCTATCTCAGTCACACTATGCGGAAAAAGTGATTGCAAAATTCCAAAATTACAGAATTAAAGGAGTAAGAATACCTTTTAATCCATCGGAAGTACCGCACAAAACACTAATGAGAGTGCAATGTAACTGGAATACTCTCATGTAATAGGATGTCTAATGTACCTCATGAATTGCACAAGATCAGATATAGCTTATATAGTAAGTCGATTGAGCAGGTATACAAGCAACCCAGGGAAGGAACACTGGAAAGCACTAATGAGAGTGTTTGGATATTTAAAGAGTACCATGAACTTTTCCCTACATTACGGAAAATATCATGCTATCTTAGAAGGATATAGTTATGCATACTGGATTTCTGATTCACAGGAATCTAAATCAACTAGTGGTTATGTCTTCACCCTAGCAAGAGCAGCAATGTCATGGAAGTCTACTAAACAAGCGTGCATAGCTCGATCCACTATGAAATCAGAGTTCATCGCTTTAGATAAAGCAGACGAAGAAGTAGAATGACTTCATCAATTTTTAGAAGACATTCCATTTTGGTCCAAACCTATACCGGCCATATGCATACACTGTGATATCAAGCAGAGCGCAAAACTTTGTGCATAATGGAATGTCACAACATATTCGTCAACGCCATAACACAGTTAGGCAGTTACTCTCAAATGGAACTATTTCCATTGATCATGTCAGAACTACTGATAACCTTGCAGATCCATTTACTAAAGGATTATCTAGAGAGAAATTTGACTTGGCATCGAGGGGAATGAGTTTAAAAGCCTAAAAATACAAGAGTTACCTTATACGGAAGCCTATCCTAGCAGTTGGAGATCACACAGACTAGAATCAATAGGCAAACCAGTTCTAAGTAACTCAAGAAGTAATGCATTTTGGACTTAGTCCTACTCCATTCCTTTGGTGCACAATAGAATGCATGCCTACAGAAGTATTAAAATGATTAAGCTATGATTTTTAATGATGACCATATCTTGAAATTAACAAGTGGGATATATGTATGATACTCTTAATGGTTGCGATCACCTATGTTAGTGTGAGCTGGGCCGGCTCTATGAGAATATTAAAGGCTTCAATTCTCTAAAACACTCGCAAAACCAAATTTATTAAGGACCAAAATGAACACAACCAAGAGATTGGATGTGAAGCGAAACAATGCTTTGTAAAGCTTATTGTCTAGTTATGCACAAACGACTGACGGTTCAAGATGAAATAACTCGTCAAGTGTATCTGATAAGTTTTAATTAGGGAAAGTTCAAAGTGAAATATCTACTTATCCTCGATATAACATTATTTTCATATGAACTCTGTGATATTACACTTTGTGTGAGGGAGACATATACCGTCATTCATTTGGGGGATTATTAGAGGACCCTTATATAGTAAATGAGATATTGTCCTTCATCGTCAAAAATAAGTTAATGTTCATGCTTATATATTACTTTCCTCAAACCTATATTGGCTCTTAGGGCCAGGTAATTTTTTTTTGGGGAGGGGGGGGGAGATTTATATAACCATGAACTAACACACACGCGTGCGCCGTCCGTCTGTCCCTTAATGAACCTGGCCGGGTGCGGGTCCAATAAGAGTGAACCGTGTTATATTTTTGCTGCACAGAAATAAACAGTTTTCTACTGTTTAAATTCAAATAGAAGCGACTAGTGGATTGGACGCGGCTTTTCCAAATAGGCGTTGCAAAGCTGTTTTTAGCCGTTGCGAATGAAGAGACGTGACTGTTGCAAGCACGATAGTTCTTGGCTGTTGCAAATGAAGAGACGCGACTGTTGCAAAACGCGACAGATCTTGGCTGTTGCAAATGAAGAGATGCGACTGCTGCAAACCGCGACAGTTTTTGACCGTTGCATACGAAGAGATGCGGCTGTTCCCAACAACCATAACCGTTGGGAATTAACCTATAAAAGGAGAAGGAAACGTGATCAGTAGATAACTCTAAATATTATATTCTTCCTCTTTATTTCTTAATCTCCAGATCCGTGCGTTTCTATATATCACACAGAAGATCATACTCATCACAATCTCGAGCAGATCACGTCTGTTGTATCTTGAAAGATTTTGAATATAGTCTTAAGAAAATTATTACGATAAGCCTCGGACGTAATTTCCTTATTCATCCGTTAGATTTTTGTTTACTTATACGTTTATATACATCATTCTGTAATCGTTACGTTTCAACGTTGTGTCGTTTCTACGAAGTAGTACAACGCTTATTTATCGCTATAGTTTAATAAAGCAATTTGTTGTTGTGATTGCTATGGTTTGTTATTGTAAATTAATTACAACATAGTTATTGTTAAAAGTAACTAATACAGAATTACAAAGTAGTGGATATCTGATTTGTAAACTTGTATGACGAATTTATAACATATTGGTCTCTGTTTTGGTATGCTCATCGTATAACATATTCCTTAGCATTCCATATTACTAAATCATCCGATATTCGATAAAGAGTCGTGAATTATACCTGTACGTAAAATTTATTCCTTCCTCGATCTTAGTAGGCTGCATTTGTTGTTTATTATGAAGATCCTCAATTAGGGAAGGCAAAAATGCTTAGTTGAGTTATGTATCATTAATATTCGTGGGAAGGTTGTTTATATATAAATGCATTTTCTTGGGATCATTTTTCTGATGAACCTGTATATTTAATATTGTTGATATTGTTAACTGATCTATGAATGTGTGCATGATTCTTTAACAACATCCAGGCTTTTTGCATCTAGAAATATATGCAAACATGGGTATCCAAAACAATATATTTGTACAGTTGGAAAAAAATGAATAGTTATTGTAATTTGATTCATATCCTTATTTTCCAGATCCAGGTTAGTTTTTACATTGCTACTATTTTTATCTGGAAATATGAATATTCGTTAGTGGCGCAGCATTCATTGTAAGTAATATTTTTCAATCTATTCATTTTTTATACTTTGTTTTGAATGGTGCTAAACAACAGGAAAGAAAAGGATATGGGATTACATTTCTTGATTTAGTAACAATCATTTCTATGATTACGTTCACACATCATTCTCCGTTGAATTTTTTTTTTATTTAGTCAACGACCTCTGAAAGTATGATCATGCTTTTTGAAACTACGAAGACACGTTAAATTTGCAAATCTTGTTTGTAGGTATGTTGTCAATCTTTCCTATCGTTAGTCCATTTGTGTTATATATGCTGAATTTAAATTTTAACAGGCTTGTGATAGGAATAACTGGTAGCAGCTATGCACTTTCTGATGCTCAAAATTTATCTCTACTCGTGAAGATTCTGGTCATCAAATTTTTTGGCAGTGCCCTTGGTTTATTTGGTGTCATTGCGAGCATCGCTATGTCTGCTCAGGAAACTTGGCCAACAAAAGCGACTTCCTGATTGTATCATTTTTTTATTATTATACTGTTCTATTCTACTACAAACAATTGTTGAGCATGTTGTTTGCATGCTTTATATGATTGTTTACACGGTTCTTAAAGAAAAGAGATACTGTTGGTTCTCTGTTAATATGCTTTTTGAATTTTAAGCTTCTAAATGGATATGTAGAGTATTTTCAATGGAGATGCAGTGTGGACAGTTCTTATAACCGTATTGTGGGTCAAAGCCTTTTAAGGTTTTAACGGTTCAACCAGTCATATCGTTGGAATACGAATTTTTATATATATAAATTTGCACATTAACCGCAAACTATATGAAAAAAATACTGAAATAATAATGCTATGTACACGTGTTGTACATATTCTTCGATCAAGGTCTGCAACCAAAATTGTATACTGTTGCAGTGCACAACTATACCAACACAACTATAGTTGTGTATGTAGTAGAGCAGTGCATGACGGTAGAAATTTGATGACAAAAGGCTTGACGAATCTTGCAGTGGTATTAGAGAACACTACGGCGGTGAAAAACAAAGTGATGGAGTTTGTGTTTTAGATTTTGGAATAATTATGATTTTTGGAATATATATTTACTTGATTTCTTCCGAGCAATACAAAAGATGAAAATGTGAGAGAACGATGAGAAAGTAGGAAAAAACAAAAGAACCATGGCTTAATCAAGTAAAACTGACATTTGAACCACTGGTTTGAAGGTTCGACCAAGATTCATACATGACCGAGGTCTAATTGAGTTCTTCACCATGATAATCCAAGTTCAGGGTTATCTAAGGTCAGACCGAGGTAGAGTCTGGTTATGAAAACACCGAGTGTGGATACGCTATTTTATCATTTTAACATAACCAATAATAATATTTTAAGTGGTTTAGAGAATATGTCCACTGTACAGATACATTTTCATCAACAATATTGTGTACAAAATATATATACAGGTAAACTTCCCTTTTCCATGGTCAAAGAGAAATTTCTGGGATTACGTAAATTTTGTATGAAAGAATTCAAATTATTTATGTTGATTATAAGTAACTAAACCTAGATGTTTGAATTTTGAGGGATTTCCAAATTATACTAGGCAAATTCTATTCCAACCCATATTTTCGATTAGTAGTCCTCTAAAATGTAAAAAATAATATAAACCCCAAACTTACATAGTAGCCCTCCGCTTCTTTCAAAATTTCTCCTGACCTTATCCCAAGTATCTTCCTCACGCGATTATTCCTCACGCGATTTTCTTCTCCTCACGTATCTTCCTCACGCAATTTTCAACGAGTTATCATCTTCAAGCCAGTGACTTTCCTCCTCCTCCTCATCACGCGCGACTTCAAGCTCAACGGAGCAACAAAGGTAAGCTTGAACGTTAGTGAATTTAGGATTTATTTGCAAATCATGTGAATTTCTGATTGAATTGAGTGATAGTTGTTTGCAAATCATGTAAATTTCTAAGCAGTGATGAATTTAGGGTTGAAACTCGATTACAATTGAACGTTAGTGAATTAAATTTTTCTTTTTGGTTTCAGCGTACCACGCAGTGATACTGCGTGGAAAAAATAGTATCCACGAAGAGGCTCAACGAGTAAAAAATGTCATCCACGCATAGGTCCTGCATGGAAGCATTTTTCTCACGCAAGAGCACTGCGTCGATGGTATTTTTTCAATGCAGTGTTGCTGCGTGATAGCCATTTTTTCCACGCAGACTCTCTGCATGGAAAAAATGCTATCCATGTAGGTTATTTATAATTGTTGTTGAAAACAACAACTTTTTGTTGCTTCATTGTTTGTTTTTGTATGTGTATTGTCATGCTAACTGAATTTTTGTCTGATTATTTTCAGATGGGTCAAACTCGAATGACGGCTTCTGAAAGAAAGCGGAGAATGGAGAAAGCATCCGAAGGTACTAATGTGGACGTGAACGAGGAGCATGATAACTTTCAGATTGTTGTAAGGCAAGATGAGGAGCAACATGAAGAAGGAGATGGGGGAGATGAGGAACATGGAGATGGTTCAGACTCATCGGGAGAAGTGGGAGATGACACAGAGGATGACTCGGAGACGGATGCCGACGACGAGACAGATGATGAACCCGAGGGAGAAGATGAAACCGAAGAAGATGTAAATGAGAAAGGTGGACCAAGAATCAATAATGTGATTAAAAAATTTGATACTCATGTTGCTTCTATGATATGGATTGGCCAGATATGCAGCTATTATTATTCTAAACAACTAATTTGGAATTACTGTGTTTATTAAATGCAAATTTTATTTGTGTAGGAACGATCACCGCTCATATGCGTCAACCATGCATGGAAGGTATCAGAGTGGAGGATTACAGATAATGCTACTAGATTCTAAGCCGTTATTGACTCGTCTGGCTTGTTTCCCATTGTTAGCGCTTGCTACAAGAGTGTTAAAAAGAATTTGATAATCGCTTTTGTAGAATGATGGTATCCTGAGACTAATACCTTCCATTTACCATTCGGTGAGATGACTATTACTCTTGATGATGTGGCTTCTTTATTACACATTCCAATCGAAGGTAAACCTGTACAGAGTATGTCATACCAAATGGAACAAGCAGTTAGTATTGTTTCAAAGTATCTTAGCCTTACTAAAGCAGAAGCTATGATGGAAATGGATGAGTGGGTTGAATATAAACTAAGTTTGTCTATGTTAATTGATAAATTTAAAGGCATGAGCGATGATTGGACTGATCGGGCAATTAGGCGCACCTCTCATGCTTATCTTTTATTCTTGCTTGGCAACACATTGTTTGTCGGTAAAAGCAAGTCTCATGTGCACATATCGTTGCTAGATCCATTAAAAAATATGGATATTGTCAACACTTACTCTTAAGGTTCAACAACACTTGCATTTCTCTACAGGCAGCTTGGATTAGCGACCCGCATGGGTGTGAGACAGGTTGCATGATTTCTTTGTTTACTGGAGTCATGGATATTTGAGCATTTCCCATGCTTTCATATTTCCAAAAATCTGTATTACGAAAATTTACCTCGTGCTACTCGATGGAATCCATCTTCAGACGATGGTGCATCAGTCATCGATCTACGTTTATTCCTTAATACCATTCAAATTTAACAGGTAATTATCTTCATCTATTATGTAATATCAATAATTACGATGAGTTGAATGCCAGGAGTAATAAGTCCATTTACTAGCACTAATTTTGATTTATTACATCTTTGAGCAGGTTATTTTTGATCCGTACATCTTTGCACGACACTATCATCCATTTTATGCTATATCGTGATACAACGGTTGCATTTTCTGCCTTAACGCTGTGGAGCCGTATCATCTTGATTGAATACTTAGGCGTTGGAAGAGTTCAAAACATTCGTATGGCTCCTATTTATCCTGTAGCAACAAATGCACGTCGAGGTACAACTTCAACTACATACACTCGGGTGCGTTTTCAGTTTCTGGAAAATATATAGGAGAATTGGTACCATCATGTAATTGCAGAATTTCAGTAAAAGAGAACTCAGATAGTGAATGCATCTTCGTCCAAGCTTGTTCAAAATTACATTGACAACTAACTAAATGTTTCTTTAATTTTGAATGAGCGGACTCGACCCTGTATATGACACAAACATATGATTACTAAAACAATATTTACTAGTTGGAATAAATATTAACATGATTATTAAAAAATTACCAATTAGAAGTATAATTTCTGAAATGCTTGTAACCAGCCGTCCATGCTTGTAACCAGCCGTCCATGCTTGAACAAATCGGTCTTTGTACATATACAACCATGTCTCGTGAATATACTTCAAGAGTGAAGTATGCTTCACATACTTTTCATGTAACACTTGTAGATTCTCATTGTATACAACTAATTTTGTTGAACAAACAAGTTCATTCCAATCAAATAAAAATAACTTCTTCTCTTCAACTTCCATTCCTTTCATTTTTTTGCATATACGTAAGAACATTATTTTTAATGTGCAATGTGCATAACATATGTATGGAGTTTGGAAAAACAAATCCAATAGCATTAACAAGTGTTGTTCAATGAAGACTGATGGAAATTAACTTCACAATCAACCAAAATAAATTTCATGTTCCAAGGCCTATATATATATATATATATATAATTTTTCTCAGTTTCAGCAACTAAGTACACAATCGCGATATAGAATGTAAGATCTGTGCAAATAACGCCAACAATCTCAAGTAAAGGCATTCTATACCTATTGGTTTTATATGTGCAATCTAGTATGATAACTCGGGGAAATGTACGTAGAAAATCCAAGCTGGTAGAATGCGCCCAAAAAATATCTTTAATAATATCTATTTTGTCTAACGTTTTACAGTGCCATTCAAAATAACCAAACTCTTTCAAAGTAAATATTGAACTTGAGATCGCCCTGCTCGCTCAATAGCATTTTGTGCTCGTATAACATTGTAAATTATTTTGATGGTGGTACAATTTATACGATCATTTCTTTTAAGCATGTGTACAACATGTTCCTATGCATCTCAATAACTAACTTGGTCTCATCTTCAGTCAGTCGACTAATATACGAATGTCTTTCAGTATTTTTTAATTTCGAATGATTATGAACACCATTAACAACATCCAATCGCCAATCATCTAAAGTAGGAAGTTTCTCGCTTTCAAGTCTAAATGGGCAATTGCATATTTTTGTACCGGTCATTCATAGGATTTTCGGGCTTTGTTCTTTTCGCTTCTTGTACACACCACTTCGTTTATAAGTAAACATAATTCTTAGTTTTTTGGTCGAAGCACC
Organism: Allium cepa; assembly: GCA_030765085.1. NCBI lineage: Eukaryota > Viridiplantae > Streptophyta > Magnoliopsida > Asparagales > Amaryllidaceae > Allium > Allium cepa. The sequence continues at coordinate 114,901,909 of CM060945.1, read as the reverse complement.
AGTATCCGATTTTATAAGTATGATAACAAAACCAAGATGTTTTCCTATATCACAAGCCCAACCAACCAATTTTTTTCTAGAAGGAAATATCTACATTAAAAATGTTTAAAAAAATGTAAGTAATATTTGAACAAGTATGGATTTTCTCCTAGTATGAATTTATTCGAACGTTAATCAATGTAAACTTACATCATAAGTCATAAACTCATTTAAATAATCCAACACTATTTCATCGCACGTTTCTTTATCACTTGAAAATGGTACAATCTGCAGAAAAAAACCACGCAACAACTGAGCATGGTCATTTTCACTACCATGTAGAGCTTGCGTGTGGTTTTACAGTAATCATGCTATCCTCCTACTACGTTTGGCTTAAAACCTAGTAGTGCCTATATGTAGACTGTTGCAAATCCCATTGATCGAGTGGATTCGACTGTACTTGCAAAAATTAACAAACTTAATAAAAAATTTATCGAATTACCTGTTGTGATTGCAACAGAGATTCGCCCTCCTCTTCAAAATTTATCATCTACTAGTTTCAAAATGAATTTTTTTCCAATGATTTGGAAAGTAGGGTTTTGGAGCTTCGACTTTTAGGAGTGTGAAAAATTACGTAATGTAGAAGAGTTGAGAAGAAAGTTTCTTAAGGGCATTTTTGTCTTCATATAATTATTCTTTTAAGGGGTGCTACTAAGTGAATATATGGGTTGGAATAGAATTTGCCTTTATACTAATATAAGGCAAAGATTAAATGGAAGATGATTACTTGGATTGATGAAATGGTGAGATGAACTGTCTTGATGTTCTACACTTGTCTCATACCGCATGTAATAATTATTCAAAATCAAATGGGCTACTAATAAATGAATGGTATAATAAATGAAGAATATTTCAACTAGAAGAACATGTCAAGCACACTCAGTAATGGACCTGAACCCGAAAGCAAGAAATCATCATATTATCTTATTTTGACCATTACAAAATGTATTATAAATAGAGTGGTTACTGGTACATTGTATTTCTGAGAAAGCATTATGCAATAAAACATCATTTTTACATTTTATCATTTTTCCAATTTGGTATCATCTAACGGTTGTGCCTTGTTTAAGATCATTAGAATTAAGTATCGTTACTTGATTCTTTGACTGCACAGTGGTTGTTCATCAGTTTACAATTGATATTGCTTTACATCACTTGAAAAAGCCATTATTTTTGGTCAAGAACCTTTTAATGCTTATCAAGAAACTGCAGTTTCAAGCAATTCTATCACCCTCTACAGTTCCTATTAATTGTGCTTTGCCAAAGTACACTGCCATCAGTCAACATTTACTAGTTGCATCACTTGATCAGAAATGTAAGGGGCTGTTTGGTTTACCATTTTCAGGTTATTTTTAGTTTTCGATTTTAAAAAATAATGAAACTCCGTTTGCTTTACTATTTTGCAAAATTTGTTTTTGAAAACAACCAATTTTCAAAATGGGCTAAACATTGAGAATTGAAAACAATTTTTCTTTATTTTCCAAGTTTTCAGCCCAACGAAAATCCAAAACTGATGTACAAAACAAACGCGCAGAAACCATTTTTCTCTTCTCCGGCCGCAAACTTATGAAATTATAGCGTGAGCAAAATCATCGTCTTCTTCGTTGGATTGTCCCAAAATCATCGAAAATCAGGTAAATTCAATTTTTATTACTTTCTTATCTCAATTCTTCACTCTAGCAATATCTAAGGTTGAACGTGAATGATTTAATGATCTCTTAGATTTATTTGTGTGAATTAGGGTTTGCTTGTTAGTGAATTAGGGTTTTTCTTGTTACATAGTTGGATTTGTTTGCTTTAAACATGCTTTATTTGCCCAAGAGTAGCAATGAAAAATTGTTGCTGAGATTCAGATTCAGATGATTATATTTATTTGAATCTTTGCTTAAGACATGTTTTATTTGCCCAAGAGTCTTCTTTAAACATACTTTATTTGCTTTAAAATCCTTGGAAACTACTCTTTTATGGATAACTCATGTTTAAAATGTGGGTTATAACCTCACCCTTGTTAAAATTGGTGATATAAATGTTACAGGGAAACTGCTTCACTATTCTTTTATAATGAAAATAGAAAACAGATGGTGCACATCAATTGTAACAGTTTGGTTGTACAACAAATGCATATAGAAATTCACACAAACAGAAATGAACACAAAAATGAAGAAATGAAAAATGAAATGCAACACAGAAAACAAATGCAATAATTTTTTTTGACAAGGCAGGGCAAATGAAATGTAAGTAAACAAAAATTATAAAGCAAAAGTGGTGATGTCAAGAATTGTTGAGGTAATGATATGTGCAGCAATTTCTGTTGAAGTAATGTTAGTGGGATCTGTCATGGTTTAAAAGTGAATAAGATTGAGAGTATGGAACTTTTTTCTACTATTGATAAAGATTTTGATACTACTTTTGTACAAGGATTTACTAACAAAAGATTTCATAATGATGAAATGGTGGTTGAATTGGTGGATGAGGAAGATAGTGATCTTGGTCATAGAATGGACTTAACACTCTTTATGTTTTGTGTGAGTATAAACATTATATGTGAGAGAGCCTGTGTATTTTTATGTTTTACATGTTGCGGCTGTTCATGCTTTTAAGGGTTTGACTTTGCATTGCTTTGGTATATTTAGATTTAAATTAACAAGACCAAATCTACATTCAAACTCTAATATATAAATGCATGTTCATTCATCTTCACATCACCCTGGGTTAGAATATATGCTTGCATAGTTGCGTGCGTATGATAGACTGTGTGCTATTGGAAAGATAATGTGCTGTGCACTTTTGAATTAATATGGATGAGTCTGAAATTGCAAAAGAGAGGCGAGTAGCAGCGTGTGAGGCGTGAGTAGTATTTTAAAGCATAAACATTATGCTTTAATGTTTGTTGTTATGAGCAGCGGTGGTCAGAGGTTTAGGGGGAAGTGAATGGTGTAGCTTGTAAAGTGGTGTTCCGTGTGTTGTGTGTTTGCCTGTAGGGAAAGTTGTGTAATGAAGGCTGCTAGATAAAGGGGATGACTGGTAGATAGTGAGAAGCTGACTGTGTGAAGGTTTTTGAGCTGCGGAGGGTTGCAGGAGAAGGCGTTGGAATTGTTGAATGGATTAGTAGGCGGTCGCGGCAATTGGTTGCAGTGGGTTTGAAATGATGGTTTTAAAAGGATGAAGTTTGGTGATGTAGGATGGTGTTGGGCAGTTGCACACGGACAGTGCTTGTTTGTGAAGGAAGAAGGCAAGGCAGAATTGACAGTGGTTGTTTGAGAAATGGTAGCAAGTGGTGGAGATATAATGAATGTGATGACAGTTCGATGGTCTGAAGCGAGCGTGGCAGCAGTTCGTGGTTAATAAGTGGTTTGAAGCGAGTGTGTGGAGAAGTAATGAGTGTGGAGTTTGTTAGTCGAGGATTGTGAATGAAGTTTTGTTGAGGCAAGAATCACTGATATTGATAAATGATTGCACTGGAAAGGGTTGTATGGGCAGTTATTCAATGATATGCACAGAGGTGTGCACTTCGGTGTGGCAAATAAAAGTTTTGAGCAGAGGGAAGTTTCAGAAATGCAGTAATGTAGTGGGATAACAAAAGGTGTTTTGTAGCTTGTATGCGTAAAATTATGATATGAAGTATGTAGCAGCAGTATCTAGTGATGACTGGGATAGTATAAATGGTGTGCACTTGGTGGTATTGCAAGTTGATTTTGGAGGTGGTTTTGTTATGATGGAGCAAAGGAAAATGGTTTATAGATGATGTTTGTTGAGTTGTCAGCAGCAGTGGTACGTATGTTGTAAAGTGTGGGTTTTGAAGTGGTTCAATGGCTGGGGTGTGGAGTTTGTAAGAGAGGTGAAGTAGCAAGGATGAGGAAGTATGCAGGAAAGTTTGCATGACAGTTAGAAGGCAGAGAATTATGGCATTGCAACAATAGTGTTGATGAATGAATGATGAACGTGGGACAGTTTCTGGTGAAGGATTGTTAGCTGCCGGTTGATGAATGATATGTGATGTAATATGACTAATATAAAAGCTACTACTGATCTTAAGTGTAAAAATAGATTGGAAGTGCTCGACTCTTGGCACGTGAATGATATGTGAATGCAATAAACTTTTTTTTAATTGTGTAAGATTTTTTTTTTGTAGAAAGTGCAAATGCTAATGAAAAAAAACTAGCAAACTACAAACAACAAAATCAAAATGCACACAAACACACAATTTTGATTTTTTGTAGTTCTAACTTTAATCAAAATGCATCAGAAAACATACAGTTTAAATATAGGTGAACTCTTAATCCAACTATATTTTTTGTAGTTCTAACTTTAACCATGGTTGTCCAAAATATTTATCTTTATTTAATTATTTATACAGAATATGGGAGGTCATAGTAAGGCAAAGGAACCAATGTCATGGTCGTGTGAGAATGAACGCGTTTTCATTGGAATACTCTATGAATACGTAAAAGCGGGAAAATTGCAATGCTCAACTTTCACTAAAGATCAATGGGGAAAAATTAATCAAGAGATGATTGAAGCAACAAAATCCGATTATGGGATAGAGAGATTAAAGGGAAAGTGGAACCGCTTGCGTATTATACATCGTCTGTTTTCGCAACTATTAGGACATACTGGCGTTACATGGGACCCAAATACCAACAAGGTTAACGCTGCAGAAGAAGTTTGGCAACACTTCTATACGGTATGCGTTTGAAAATATAATTTATGAATGTAAGTGCATATCGAACTAATATTTTTTAAATTATTATAGATCAACAAGACCGAGTTTAAGATATTTAAAAAAGATGGTTGCAAGAATTATGAACTTTTGGGAGAGATTTTTGGTGGAACTACGGCTACTGGAGGTTTAAGTAATGCTTCAACTAAACTTCCTCCCAATTCAGATGATGAAAGACAATTAGAAGAGAATTTTCTGAACAAGGGTGTGCATGTTCATGTGGTAAATGATGATGAGCAAACGAGTACTCGTCCAAGTGATGACACGTCAACAAATGAACGACGGCGCAAAAAACATAAAGCCAATAATGTTGAAAAGCTTGAGTCATGTATGGAAAAGTGGTCTTCTTCAATTGAAATGCGCAATGAAGAAGCCGAACTAAGAGTGCGATACTTAAAAGGAAAAATTGCAAAAGTTGAAGGAAAGTCGCCCAACCCAAATGATAGTCAAAGTGACGTATCGGATCCATATTCCAATTTGGTGTGTATGAATATATTAAATGGTATTGACGGTGTTTCTAATGAGGTCTACATGAAGGCAATGAAGGCTTTTAAAGATCCCGATTTTAGGATGCAATTTGTTATGATGCCGGAACGTAGAAGACTACCAATTTTAGAACTTCTAGAATAATTTTATTAGCTTGTGTGTTGTGGTAACTTTATTGTAGGTTATGTTTTGTTTAAGTTTAGTTAGGAAGTCAACTTTTCCTAGACCTTTATTAGTTACTTGATTTGATTGTTTTGCTTGTCTTGGTTGGACTGGTTGCAATGCTCTTCAGTTTGCAGACTAATTAGTTTGTTATTCTTTACATTGTTTTTTTTATGTTGTATTACATGAGAGAACCTGAAGTTGTATATTGCACTGAATATTCAATGTAATCTGACCTGTTGGGAGCTTGCATTTGGTTGTTGGCTTGAATTAAGGTGTAATCTCCTTTTGTGGAGAAGGCCTAACCATAAAATGATCAACTCATTTATCTCCAAGTATATGTGTCAGATGTCCTTACACTGTCATAACCATTAATTTCATATGTATTGATTTAGCTAATTTTTTAATTGCATAGAATGAATGGTGTTCAAGGGATATGAGATACATAAGATCGGAAAATAAAGGAATTGGTCAATACGGTAAACTTTTTTACTTCCACTTTAACATTTATAATATACATGTTATATTATAGTAGAACCGGACTTAGCTCTTACAACTTGACACTTCAAAATAATCAATGCGTACATTAAGACTGAAAATGACAAGTTACATTCTAGCTGACTAGACTAGGTCTTAGTCCATGCTTAAAATCAAGAACACAAAGGAGTCAATCTCCTTTCTGTCAAGTCTTTGTTTCACGAAAACATACCAAGCAAAGTGCAAAGGAGTGATATATAGGCAGACCACCACACAAGTTACACAACTATGTCAGATTTTGGAATAGAACTTATGCCAAAATTTCCATCAGTCCAAATAAAGCTATTTGAACTTTTGAACCAGTCCACAACCAGTGAAATTTGGAATATAATTTACCCACATCAATGCGAACATGGCACTCACTATGAGCTATAAGACACCCACCCTCCAAAAAGTTCACAATGCAAGCAAAGGCAACAATAATATATGCTAACAATGCTTATAATCTCTTGTTCCAACCATGGATTCTACATGTTTCTTCATTATGCCAACAAACAAAAAATTCGCTACTTTTGTAAAATGTGATGACTAGTTCTTGATCAGTAAAATGCAATATATTTAGTTTGATTCTATTTACATTTTACCACTTTGTTATTTGTCTGAAAAATCTTGTTAACGTGCATTGATGAATGCTTTCTTGATTTAATGCATATAGTAGTATGGTCAAGTTTCCTGGTTTAAACAACAACAACATGTTTTATATTTTAAGTCACAACAGTAGTTTCATATTATAAGTTACTCAGTAGCATGTCTGTATGTGTACTGTGTGAGGTTTTAGTGTGGGTGTTTGAGAGAGTTAGTGAGTGTGTTGCCTTGTCATTTGTGTAGGAGTAATAGAGCAGCAGGTGTCTCATTTTAAACAGCATGTATTGTTGCTTTACCAAGCAAGTTACAAAGTTACACAGCAACTAAATTATATTTCAGGGTCATCAAGTTTAGAAATAAACACCGTAGTCCATTTATATTTCAGAGTCCTTCAGTGTCACTATCAGAGTTTAGAAATAAACACTGCAATCCAACTAAAGACATAATTCGGCAGTTGTGGTTTCTCCATGCAGTTGTTGATCACTGTTATAAGCATAGAAGTGCTTATCAATTATGTCCTCAGGAATGTCTTACATCAGTAATCATTGCAAACAAAGCACACATGGTTCTATAAACACTTCCTCTGCTCAATATATCGAGTAATTTCCAATACAATTATGATTTGAATTAGTATCAGAAAGTTCAAAATTATGCATCAGGTAGATTAAATTAATTACACTAGTAGTGTTACACATTTATTAGGTTGATATATGGGAACTGCAGTACATGTAAGATTACTATGCCCATTCTCCAATTGAGATTCTATGTATATAATGATTTAGTAAAATACATTATGAAATTATAAGAGTGTAGTGCAAATCGCAGAGTTGATACCGAGTCCAAACTGAAGTATGGACCTGATCCAATGATACGTTGACAACAAAATTTGTCAAACAAACCTGAAAGCACTTCTATTCTTTGTTGATCACTGTTATAAGCATAGCAATATTTTTAACGATAAATAGTTAATATAATAGTTAATATAAATTTTATGTAGAGTAATGTCTACTGGATCTAGTATCATTTCTTATGAATCCGATGATGACTCTAGTTCTGATGATGATTTTATATTTACGGACTACTGTGATGAAGAGTTCGGTGATATGTTAATGATTAATTACTTTGTTGCTAATCAAAGGAGTATCATGAATAGAATACCATGTATAACATCAACACTTACAGGAAGAATGTTCTTACTTGATGTATTGAATGGAAATCCTTTTATATGTCATCAAATTTTTCGAATGCAAAAACATGTATTCTTGAATTTTTGTGATGTTCTAAAAGGGAGAGGACTTTTAAATGATGGAAGAAAAGTAAGCGTGGAAGAGGGTGTGGCAATGTTTCTAATGATAATAGGACACACAACAAGATATAGTATTATTGCCGATCGTTTTCAGCATTCACACCAAACTATTTCAAAATGGTTCAGAAGAGTTTTACGAGTTGTTTGTTCTTTGGGCACAGAGATGATACGTCCAACGAATCAAGATGTCATACATGAACGTCTTGTAAACAAGTATCCTTACTTTCAGGTCATTTTTTTAGCACAACTTTTATATTTATCAAATAATAAACACAAATAATATTGTAGTATTATTTATTGTAGGATTGTATTGGTGCAATAGATGGAACACATGTTGCTGCATGGGTGCCCGCATCGAGACAAACATCTTTTCGTGGAAGGAAAACCAATATAACACAAATTTTCATGGTCGCATGTGATTTTGATATGAAATTCGTATTTGTATACGCTGGATGGGAAGGCGCTGCTAACGATTCTCGAGTATTCATCGATGCAGTTACAAGAACCGAAAATAATTTCCCAATGCCAAGAGGAGGTATATTTTATTGTATAAAATGTCATCATCAAATATTATTTTATAGTTGCATAATACTTATCTTTATAATTTTTATATAATACATGGCCACTATTTTATAGATAAATATTACCTTGTTGATGCTGGATACCCAAACATGCCTGGATTTCTGGCTCCTTATCGAGGACGTAGATATCATTTACGTGATTATAACGGACGAGGAAGACTACGTGGAAAGGAAGATTTGTTCAATTATAAGCATTCATCGTGTCGAAATATAATCGAGCGTTGTATTGGTGTTCTAAAAGCAAGATTTCCAATTCTAAAACTAATGACCAATTATCCACTTCGTAGGCAAAGACAAATTCCTATTGCCTGTTGCACATTACATAACTTTATTCTACAAGAACATGCTTTGGATGCTCTTTTCACACAATACTCATCTGAGAATATGGTATTTGAACATCCATTAGAGGCAAATCAAAATCAAGAAATCATACAATTTGATGTTAGTCAAACAACTCAAATGGGACATATTAGGGATCAAATTGCTATACAAATGTGGAATGATTACACAACAACTCATCCATAAACATAGTTAAATATGAAATTTGTCTTTTTTTATCCTTTCTTAATAGGAACGTGCTTTGCTAATGATAATAAATTTAATGATGCAGGTAATGATGCAGGTTATGGCTTTTGGAGCGTATATCTCTTCTCTGTAAAGGAGGTAAATATTTGTAAATGTCTAATTAACCCCGGTTGTCCATATTTTCTCAATTCCACAATTCTTTAAGTCAAAACACATAGAAGTTTGTTTAATGTGTTGCATTTGAATATACGATTATTTCTTATTATTTCGACAAATCTTTTTAATTTGGAGGGCATGTCTATTAGTTGTTATCGACAAATGTTAAATCTGATTAAATTTGTAGGTTGGGTTGTACAGTGGCTTATAAAAGGAGAGTGGCTGAAGTGAATGAAGATACTGAATACTTTGAAAGATAATATGTGGTTGGTTAGTTTAGTGGTGGTCATGGTATAAAATCAGGTTCAGTTTGTACTTTTTGCTTCAGTTTACAGTTTGGGCTGTCTTAAAGGGTGTATTTTGGTTAGTATATTTTCTTTTTGGGGTTGGTGTGGATGTTATTTTGGGTTTGTAGTAGTTTGTAGTACTTATGTCTGGGTTAGAAAAAAGTAAAGACTATTTGCCTATCAGATACATCAAAACTTTTTTCTCTCATTCTGTACTGATACAATTGGTATATCTTATCTATTTTGTTGATTTTGATTTCAGATATGATTAATTTATAGTATGGCATAAGTTAGTCTCATTTCGATATGGTTCACATACCAGTAGTCATTATCATTTTATTATCTATGTTAATTTATGATTTTTCTACTTTCATGACATTTTTTGTTAGTTTCGTTAATTATCTTATCTTATTTCTATATTTAATGATCAAATTCTAACCAAATTTGAAATTGGTATTTTTGTTTTGGAATGGAATTTTTGATTTTTAGTTTAAAAATTATTTTTCAAAACTCTAGAACCAAATACATTTTCCAAAATATTAAAAACACTCAAAATGAAAAACTGAAAATAAGGTTTAAAAACTAAAAATCGAAAGCCTTTTCCATCAACATTAACCCATTTTATATATCAAAACTTCCGTTTCAAGAATGGCAGAAGATAATGTTAACAACTCTACATCCTCTAGTCCTTAAAAAACCCAAATCAAAAGCGATTGACCATTGACGAAGGTCTGAAAACCATAATAAGCGCATAGAGCCAACTCACGCAATTCTGTTAGATGAAAGAAAATTTCTGCTTTGGAAATTTCAAGTTGAAACTGCATAAAGGGATGGATTGGTGGATTTTATACATGGAACAACACCAAACCCATAAAGATTTACTGAAAATACTAAAGGAAAGATGGTTAGTAATAAAGATTTTATAACACACTCAAGGTAAGATAATTTACCCGTTTCTTCGTTATTATCTTCAATAAGTTCAAATTTACTATCAAAAATAGCTGATGCAAATTAGCCTTTGAAATCTGGACCACTATGTAGCTAATCTTTAATTCTCAATTAGCAGCAAAGGTGATGCATTACAAAAGACAAATGCAAAATCCAAGTAAAGGAGATATGACGATGAGAGAGTATCTCACCAAAATGAAGACCTACCGACATTCTTGAAGCTATTGGACACATGACTTTTGATACTGAACATGTATTAGCAATTATATATGGATTAGATGAAAAGTATGAAGTAGTTGTTGCAGTCATCTCATCAAGAGAAACTACACCAACACTTTAATATATTCACTCCACTCTTCTTGCATATGAAGGTAAAATAGAGCAAAAGAAACAACTAAACTTAGATATGACAGGTAATCTTGCATCTCAATCAAGAAATAGAAGTCAAGATAGAGGCAGTAACAGTCAAAACAATAGTCACATTATCAAGAGATGGTCAAAATTTTAGGGCAAGAGGTAGAGTAGGTAGGTGGAACAACAGTAACAACAGATTAAGATGTCAAATTTGTGAAAAATATGGTAATATAGCAAACAAATGCTATTTTAGATTCAATGCCAACTACACACCAAATCAACATACCTCTACCTATACCCAAAGAAGTTTCAATCAAAGTGCAAATCTAGCCAGCATGTAATTAGAATCAAGGATCAAATTAAATAACACAGGGAATCATCACCTGAATGATATTGCAAAACCAAAATATATTCAAGATGAAAGTTGGTGCCCTAATCCTAGAGCCACCAACCATGTCATAAGCAATCTTGATAGTCTAAATCTTAGCAACAAAGAGTATAGAGGTAATTAGTCCATACACATGGGAAATGGTGAGTCAATTAAAGGTGAAAGACAACTTTATCTTAATAACTTATTAAGAGTGCCTCAAATTAAGAGAAATCTTATGAGTGTTTCACAATTTGCAAGTGATGATATTGTTGACTTTGAATTTCATCCTAGGTGACTAAAAAATTCTTTTGTAGGGTGAAGCATTAAGGGACTATTCAAGTTTAATCTTGCTGATTCCAGGAAATATGGAAATAAAAAAATTACTGTAACTTTTTAGAAATTACTCAAAGTGAAATGAGTGAAAGTAAATTTGATATATGGCATCACAAGTTAGGCCACCTTAGTGCAAATATTGTAAGAAAATCTGTATGATAATAAAATTTCTTTTGAAAATATTACATGTAACGACCCGTTAAATTTATGATATTTAATAAATTGAATTAATATAATTTCAAATTTGTTGAGGAATAAATGTAGAGATTGGGTATAGTAGTTGAAATTTAGTGTTAAAATATAAATTTTATGACGATAAATGTGGATAATGCAAATTGTCACAATTTGATTTAAAGTTAATTTTAAGAAACAAACAAATGTTGAATCTGTGAATGTAGTACAAATATTAACTTGAATGGTGTTCATTAATACAAAGATGTAATTAGTGTAGATAGTAATAATTTATGCCTGTAGTGAAAAAGAAATCTAATAGAGACATAAACTCTAATTATATAAAGGAGTATAGATCTGAACAAATTTATGAAGATTGATAAGGACAGTGTTTGTAATCAAGTTTGGTTATTAATATTTGAAAGATAGAGATGTGTAAATACGTTAATGAATTTATAATGGGAAGGAATGGTAGAATGAAATGAATATATATAATAATAAGCAATTGATTCAATTAAGGGAATTAAATTTTAATAAATGGTCATTTAATAAATTCAACGTTGTGAGAAATCATAATAGTTGTGTAAAATATGTACAAACTACGATTTGGAATTTATTGGATTTATAACGGTTTTGTTATTAAGTGTATGAGTTTAAAAGTTATTCCATTTTGTAAAGTAATAGAAGAATGCATGTAAATATAAACAGGGCTTAATAGAATTTGATACTTAATAAATTGAATAAATTGCCCATTTATGTAGATATGTATAGTGGACTATAAATGGCCTAAGCAAATTAAATGGGATGATTATTGAGATTGGTACTATGAAAATAAATAGTAATATTTATTTGCAAGTAATAAAAGCCTATTTAGGTGACTAGAATTTAGATTTAACGACTATTGTATGTTACCTATTCTTGTTTCTTGTTATTTTAAATTTTGGGAATTTATTCAATTTATCCGCCAATTTACCGCAGTTAAAGTGAAATAATTGGTGATTGAAAAACGTTAAATACAAATAAGATGAAAACCAAAGAAAATCCCATTTGTAATAAATTATGTAGAATAAAGTAAAGAAATCAGTAAGTGGAAATGTGAAAATGTGAATGCAATGAGATCATAAGTGATAATAACTTTGTTAGGTAAGTGATAACGGAAATTTTGTGTATAACCAAATAAAAATCCAAATTTGTTTGCAATCAATTGAATTTATTGCAATTTAATGGATTTAATATTAAACAGTTTATGTAATTATTATTTTGAAGAAATTGGAGTTATTTGTAAAAAGGTATGAACCAAATGTTAATTTTTCTTATGAAATTGACAATTGATATGAATGAAAAGAAGATAATTTGGGACAGTAAAATTTGGAATTTATGCATAATAAAACGGATTCTAACGTTAATTATTACGATATTGAATTTAAAATGGAATTTGTAAACAATTGAGTGAATTTAATAGATTTATCAAACTTATAATATTGAATTCATTAAGATTGGAATTGATAATAGTTAAGAAAAGGAGGGAATAATAATTTGAAACCATAGCAATAGATATTAATGTAAGGTTGCCTTAAATAAATTAAGGCGGATAAATGGGAATAAAGTTTATTAATAATTTGAAATTTAATATATGGTAAAAGTTTATTTGCAATCATGAGTTGGAATGGAAATCAAATCTATTTACCTAATTGGATTTTTGTTGAGAGTATAAGAATATAAGCTTTAATAATTGAGTTTTAGAATATAATTTATAGTTCCCAATTAATAAGAAAGTGCAGATATTAACACTGCAAATTTATATACTGATAGATTTTAATTCACATCCAAGTTTGGTAAATCATGTGGAACTGATTGAATTTTTATAGGTAATGAAATTTGGCCAATATTAGAGGTTGAAAAATAAAATTGGATTTTTATGATTTATTTAATTGATTTAATAAATATTAAAAATAGCCATTTTTGTCACGGACTCGGATTTCGACGAAACCAGTTTCATCGGATCCGTATCGGTGAATTATTATATTGTTTCAAGTTTCGTATCGATCGGACTTGTCGTTTGATCGTACGAACGCGAAACGCCTTGAAATCAATTTTTTTTTAAATCAATTTGAAATCAATTTGGAAATCTTATTTTCAGCATAACTTCTTCATACGATCAAATTTGGACGTGAAACTTTTTCCATCGCGTTCAGAATATTTTAAAACACCTATTTGGATATATAGTTTTAACAAATTCGGTTCCGGAGGCATAGCGGGCTTTTTGGGCCATAGTTTATTACGTACGTTCGCGTATCCAGTCTAGCTACCCTACCTCTAGCCTATCTATAAATATGCAGTTATAAACCCTAGCTCCTTTCTTTTTCATTTGCTGTACGTTCATTTTTTCACTCTTTCCTCTTCCCCAAATGTATACATCTCAGATCCACTTCCAGATCTATCCACAGTTCAAAATCAAAAGTCAAAACTCAAAAATTTCAGAAAATTCTCAAAAAAATATTTGAAGTATTCGATGCGCGTAATCTACTGGTGCAATTCGTTTTTCAATTGGAGCTGTCGTTCATCCAGAATAAATTCAAACAGCCCCAAAACCGTTCATCATCATCGCACAAAACTTTGTCGGATCGAGATTCTGTTTCTGGGTATTGTAGTATGGACGATGGGGAGCGCATCTATGTAATTTGTTTGGCAATCCAACGGTCGGATTTGCGTCAAGATTCAATTAGGGTTTATATTGTATGGCGGCTGTGGGGGTTTGCATGGTCAGGGCGCACGTTCTGGGAGGTGGCAGCGAGTTCAGTGGGGCCGCGGTGGTCTGGAGGCACCTCAGGCAGGTGGCGGCGGCTTGAAAGCTGGCGAGGCGTGGTAGGGTTGTGCTGCAGTTTGTTTCGTGCGTGCTTCTCCGTGGGCGTGCGTTCTGGAGGGAGACCGTTATCATGTGCAGGCGTTCTGGAGGGATGCGTTTCTCAGTGACGTGGCAAATATGTGAATGGTGATTGTGTGTCACTTTTATTTATTTTCAATTTTGAATTCCATCATCATTTTTCGCCATAACTTTCTCATACGAAGTCGGATTCACACGAAATTTCTTTTGTTAGGATCGTAATTTAATTCCGGACTCGATGACGCTAGTTTGGACGAATTCCGAGACGGGCGAATTTTTGGGTTTAAATCGAATTTAAATTCGATTTAAATTCAAAAGGTGAGTGTTTAAACCCACTCACAACTATTAGAAGCTTTTATGTTTGTTAAGTTAATTTTAGAAATGAATAGGAATTTATTTATGAGTATTTGGCATGTTTATTTCACTCATATTTGTTGAATTGCATTTATTAAATTTAACTGTTAATTTAATTTATTTATTGCGTATTAATTGATAGTTAGAATTTATTTGTTTGCCTATAAACTGCTAGTTAACAGTTACATAGATTATTACTGAATATAAACTGTTAGATTAATAGTTGTTAAATTTAATCTGAATAAAATTGCCAGTTATTACCTGTTATATATTATCAAATATAAATTGTTATTGATTGATATTGCTTGATGATTGTGATTGGATGATGGGTGATGTTGATGGATGTTTTATTGTATATCATTAAATTGCAAATTATCATGCATATTTCCTTTCATTCGGGATTGTGGTTTGAAATGATATACAACCGTAAAATTTTATATCTTTTAAATTGCGGATTGAAATGATAAATATCCGTATCACTTGACCATAGGATAGAAAATTATATACAGGCACCGCGGTCTATATATAACTATTTTAATGTGATTTCTATGGTTTGGATTGAATACGGTTTATAATAATCTTAAATTTTATATTGTATAAATATTTTTCTTCCATATATATATATACATATGAATTTGAAGATTTTGACATTTAAAAGGTGTATAAAAATCTTTATTAAAAATGGAAGAAAATTAAGAAAATGGAGTTTAATAATTTATATCATATGTTTAAATGTTAAGTTTGGAAATTTTAAGATATGATATTTATAATTGGATTTTTCCCAAAATAAATTTAAATGAATATTCTAGTATAATTTGAATTGGGAAAAATATATATATTTTATCACTAGAAATTGAAGTCTTAATTTTTTATGGATTTTATATGAATATTCAAGACTAATTAATAGAACAATTGATTTGTTGAAAGAATAAAATCCAACTTTAGTTTGAAATATTGATACTCAAAATGGATATACGTATATATAAATAAATTGAAGTGGGTTTGGAACTTGAGAGAGATAATATAAATTTTGGTTTAGACTTTAATAAAGAAATGTATTTGTAAAGCCATGAGAACTATTTTCTTTACAAAGTAACATTTAAGTTAAACCATTTAATTCATATACCGTTGAATGTCCAAACCATTCAAGTTTTAGAAGTTATGGTTTTAAATTATGATTTTCAAAATATTATGCTTTGAAATTATTTGATTTTCAGACGTTATGAAGTTAAAGCATTATGATTTTGGAAAAGAATTATATTTGGGATAAGTGATAAAATATGGTTTTGGGTTTTGAAATGATATCGTATTCATGGTTATGAAATGGAATGTTTATTCTGATTTTTAAAGTATAACCGATTTTTAAATGACCGCGGTGTTATAATAACGATGGGTTGGCAAAGAGACCGGGATCGGATATGGACATACTCTCTGTCGATACCGAAAACCACTTTGACTAACCGTGTACGCGGTGGAGATTCCAGAATGAAGTAGGTTGGGGCGACGTTTCCTGTAAGGTAAATACGTGGACCCAACTCCCGTGAGTTGGCATAAGGTGGCTAAAACAGGAGCGATTCTCAGGCCAATGAGGTCATTCCTCTGATCGGACGCTCCTCTTCGATATTATACTTTGACTTGGATTTGATTCAGTGGCCACTTCTATATTTTGATTTTGGGGAGTTAGTCCGAGGTGGGCGGTAACTGCGGCTACGCGTTTCCACCAGCCTGGATAGCAATTGGTATATCTACCCTGGCATTGCCTAGTTGTGCCGTGTCACCTACCCTAGCGAGCCTCCTACGAGTTTCTATTTGTGTCGTACCTATGGAGTATCCTCTGGTAGCTTCCCGATCAGGAGGTATTACGGTACTGTATAGACTATTGGCATTTACGTGTTAAGGTGGAAAATGTAAAGCCTTAACGCTATTTAAAAGTAAGTTTATTTTACAATTAGACACTATTATAATAGCGCAATATACTACATAGTAAATAGTTTAACGGATCCTTAGGAGATGTAAATCCCGAGCATCTCTTGAGTTACTGTATTCATATTTATTTCTGTTTATTTAACTCACATAAGATTTTCTAGTCTGACTCGAGTGTTTTTGTCTTTTCAAATTCGCTCGGGTCAGTCCGAGCATTTCAGGATAACAGATTTAGCTTGGAGGACGAAGACGAAGATTCAGCATTATTTTATATATAGTATTGCACCACACACTCTTTATATTCCGCTGCATTGTTGTATTGGTATGTGTAACTCTGATGTTCATTTTATAAGTGAAATAACTGTTTTGTATACTGTTTGAACTGTATATTTATTATTATATTTTATCCTTCCGCTGTGAGATTCTATTTTGTTTTATTCCTTCTCTGTTTTTTTCTGATCTACCCCATAACACTCCGTCCTTGCGTATGCTTTGAATTGGCACGTGTGTCGTTTTAAAGTGTGCGAAAAGGCGGGATGTCACAGTTGGTATCAGAGCTTTGGTTTAGCGATAAACCTTGGCTTTGTGGGGTTTGACTCTTTGTTAATAGGGTAGAAATATCCTATGGGAGTCGCTGAGTGTATATATATGAGAGAGCGTATTTGTTAGTATTAATAAAAAGATTTTTATATTGTGTTAATCTGTTCCGCTTTGTATTTATAAATTCTGGTTGATGCATGGGACGCTATGTCATCAATAGGGATTTCTAAACACGTAATAGGACAGACCGACATAATATTTGTTTTAATATAGGTGAATGAAAGAATTTTGCCTATTATATTTTCTATATATAAAAATATTTTATAAAGATATATATATATATTTGGTTGCTATAGATTTGGTGTTAGGCAATAAAATATTTATAATAACTGAAGCTAAGTGAAATTATAATAAACCAAATTTGGAGATTTTAGAACTTAAGTCCGGGATTTTTGAAAATCTGTTTTCAAAGAATTTATGAAATATAATGATTCGGTTTATAAGTATTTTCTTATATAAATATTTCGTATAATTTGGAAGAATTGTTTTAAAGAAGATTTTGGAAAAGAACTAAATTCTGTACTTTCCTCTCTGTCGCTGGAAAATAAATTCGGTGATGACGGCCGCATCATCGACTTTCATTTTCGGGTTTCGAAGGGGAAAGGCTACTGTAGTAAATTTTACTGCAGATTTATTTTGAACTTTTCTAAAAAATTTCTTTTATTGTTCTAAATATAATTAGAGATATTGAGTTGTAAGAACTTATTTATCTATTATTTTGAAATAAATTGAGATTTAACCCGGAATTTAATTCTAAAATCTCCCATTAATAAATTGTTAGTGAAATAAAAGTTAACTAATAAATGAATTGAAACCTCTAATTGAAATAAGAGAATAATTGCAAAGCTATAAAGAGGAATTTGAATACACATGAGACAAAGAGTAATATGGATAAACATTAAATTTAATTAAAGAATGGAGATTTAACTTGTATAAGTTCAATTGCAATTTCCTTAACATAAATAACTTACCCAAACATAAAAGTTGAAATGTTAAATGTGAAACTAGAATTGAATATTTTACAAGTAGGAATGTAGGAAAATGAAGTATTCAATAAATTACCGTTATAAATAAGAATTAAATGGTATAAACTTAAGTGATAATTAAAATTCTATTGAAAATAAAGTTAAGTATTATTAATAGGTGACATGTTGTAAGATTATTTACTTAAGTATGTTTTAATCTCCCCTATTCCAATATAATGGAAAGTAGGAAGAATTGAAATGACTGTAATCCATAGTTAATAGATAAATAAAAACTTCCACTTATAAGTATGAATGTTAGCAGATTAAGAATTTAAGGGAAATCTTACAAGTGAAGATATTCAAAATATTTGTGTTATTAATGAAAATTTATTTTATAGACTTAAGTAATAAAAGGAAACTTAAGTAATAAAAAGGAAATACAAATATAATGAATTTTGAGATAATTTAAAATTAAAACTTGTAAGAAATAAAGAAAGTCCTCCATAAATGAAGGAATGAAAATCAAAACACTGAATTATGAAATAAATGTATAATAAGCTATTTTGGTGTTGATTTGAATTGTTTGGTTGATGTATGTTTGTTGGGTAAGGAATTGTGGAGTTGTTGGATGAACAAATAATCTATCTTTGTTCCATCTAAGGCTGTTGAGCAACGGATGTACTTGATAGTTATTCTTCGTTCGTACAACTTCAGAATTTGAACACGAACAACTGATTGTTTGTTGAGTGAATGATTGTTTGTTTGTGGTGTGTGCTGTTTGTTAAAAATGTATGGTTGTTGCATTTGATTGAGTATGAATGATTGAATCCATTTGAATAGTCCATTTTAAAATAAATATTTAACCTTTTAGATTATATAAGTGTATACAGGTGTTGGAAGCAACTGCTACTGCTTTGGTTCCATAATAATAAGCGTATTGCCCGACAAATAGGTACGTTTTCGGATTACGTTTAAAGCGCTATTTTATATATTTTCCCGTGTTGGGATATTTTATTTTGGATATATATGTAATATATTTGTATATTTGGATATTATATTTTCTCCAGAGTCCCTCCGTACAAAGGAGACTCTGCCAAAAATTTTCGAAAATTTTGGACTTAGAATTTTGTTAAAAATATTTTTCCAACTTTACTAACTCAAGTATTAAAGGATATAATGTTTTTTTTTAAACAAGTATATTTCATTAAAGGAAATTTGTCCAGTAAAATATAAGTTAATATTTGAAATTAGATATACTGTTTTATTCTTCCTTCTCCCTTCCTTTTCCTTTTCGGGGACGAAAAGTTTTGAGTGGGGGAGATTGTAACGACCCGTTAAATTTATGATATTTAATAAATTGAATTAATATAATTTCAAATTTGTTGAGGAATAAATGTAGAGATTGGGTATAGTAGTTGAAATTTAGTGTTAAAATATAAATTTTATGACGATAAATGTGGATAATGCAAATTGTCACAATTTGATTTAAAGTTAATTTTAAGAAACAAACAAATGTTGAATCTGTGAATGTAGTACAAATATTAACTTGAATGGTGTTCATTAATACAAAGATGTAATTAGTGTAGATAGTAATAATTTATGCCTGTAGTGAAAAAGAAATCTAATAGAGACATAAACTCTAATTATATAAAGGAGTATAGATCTGAACAAATTTATGAAGATTGATAAGGACAGTGTTTGTAATCAAGTTTGGTTATTAATATTTGAAAGATAGAGATGTGTAAATACGTTAATGAATTTATAATGGGAAGGAATGGTAGAATGAAATGAATATATATAATAATAAGCAATTGATTCAATTAAGGGAATTAAATTTTAATAAATGGTCATTTAATAAATTCAACGTTGTGAGAAATCATAATAGTTGTGTAAAATATGTACAAACTACGATTTGGAATTTATTGGATTTATAACGGTTTTGTTATTAAGTGTATGAGTTTAAAAGTTATTCCATTTTGTAAAGTAATAGAAGAATGCATGTAAATATAAACAGGGCTTAATAGAATTTGATACTTAATAAATTGAATAAATTGCCCATTTATGTAGATATGTATAGTGGACTATAAATGGCCTAAGCAAATTAAATGGGATGATTATTGAGATTGGTACTATGAAAATAAATAGTAATATTTATTTGCAAGTAATAAAAGCCTATTTAGGTGACTAGAATTTAGATTTAACGACTATTGTATGTTACCTATTCTTGTTTCTTGTTATTTTAAATTTTGGGAATTTATTCAATTTATCCGCCAATTTACCGCAGTTAAAGTGAAATAATTGGTGATTGAAAAACGTTAAATACAAATAAGATGAAAACCAAAGAAAATCCCATTTGTAATAAATTATGTAGAATAAAGTAAAGAAATCAGTAAGTGGAAATGTGAAAATGTGAATGCAATGAGATCATAAGTGATAATAACTTTGTTAGGTAAGTGATAACGGAAATTTTGTGTATAACCAAATAAAAATCCAAATTTGTTTGCAATCAATTGAATTTATTGCAATTTAATGGATTTAATATTAAATAGTTTATGTAATTATTATTTGGAAGAAATTGGAGTTATTTGTAAAAAGGTATGAACCAAATGTTAATTTTTCTTATGAAATTGACAATTGATATGAATGAAAAGAAGATAATTTGGGACAGTAAAATTTGGAATTTATGCATAATAAAACGGATTCTAACGTTAATTATTACGTTATTGAATTTAAAATGGAATTTGTAAACAATTGAGTGAATTTAATAGATTTATCAAACTTATAATATTGAATTCATTAAGATTGGAATTGATAATAGTTAAGAAAAGGAGGGAATAATAATTTGAAACCATAGCAATAGATATTAATGTAAGGTTGCCTTAAATAAATTAAGGCGGATAAATGGGAATAAAGTTTATTAATAATTTGAAATTTAATATATGGTAAAAGTTTATTTGCAATCATGAGTTGGAATGGAAATCAAATCTATTTACCTAATTGGATTTTTGTTGAGAGTATAAGAATATAAGCTTTAATAATTGAGTTTTAGAATATAATTTATAGTTCCCAATTAATAAGAAAGTGCAGATATTAACACTGCAAATTTATATACTGATAGATTTTAATTCACATCCAAGTTTGGTAAATCATGTGGAACTGATTGAATTTTTATAAGTAATGAAATTTGGCCAATATTAGAGGTTGAAAAATAAAATTGGATTTTTATGATTTATTTAATTGATTTAATAAATATTAAAAATAGCCATTTTTGTCACGGACTCGGATTTCGACGAAACCAGTTTCATCGGATCCGTATCGGTGAATTATTATAGAGTTTCAAGTTTCGTATCGATCGGACTTGTCGTTTGATCGTACGGACGCGAAACGCCTTGAAATCAATTTTTTTAAAAATCAATTTGAAATCAATTTGGAAATCTTATTTTCGGCATAACTTCTTCATACGATCAAATTTGGACGTGAAACTTTTTCCATCGCGTTCAGAATATTTTAAAACACCTATTTGGATATATAGTTTTAACAAATTCGGTTCCGGAGGCATAGCGGGTTGGGCCATAGTTTATTCCGTACGTTCGCGTATCCAGTCTAGCTACCCTACCTCTAGCCTATCTATAAATATGCAGTTATAAACCCTAGCTCCTTTCTTTTTCATTTGATGTACGTTCATTTTTTCACTCTTTCCTCTTCCCCAAATGTATACATCTCAAATCCACTTCCAGATCTGTCCACAGTTCAAAATCAAAAGTTAAAACTCAAAAATTTCAGAAAATTCTCAAAAAAATATATGTTGAAGTATTCGATGCGCGTAATCTACTGGTGCAATTCGTTTTTCAATTGGAGCTGTCGTTCATCCAGAATAAATTCAAACAGCCCCAAAACCGTTCATCATCATCGCACAAAACTTAGTCGGATCGAGATTCTGTTTCTGGGTATTGTAGTATGGACGATGGGGAGCGCATCTATGTAATTTGTTTGGCAATCCAACGGTCGGATTTGCGTCAAGATTCAATTAGGGTTTATATCGTATGGCGGCTGTGGGGGTTTGCATGGTCAGGGCGCACGTTCTGGGAGGTGGCAGCGAGTTCAGTGGGGCCGCGGTGGTCTGGAGGCACCTCAGGCAGGTGGCAGCGGCTTGAAAGCTGGCGAGGCGTGGTAGGGTTGTGCTACAGTTTGTTTCGTGCGTGCTTCTCCGTTGGCGTGCGTTCTAGAGGGAGACCGTTATCATGTGCAGGCGTTCTGGAGGGATGCGTTTCTCAGTGACGTGGCAAATATGTGAATGGTGATTGTGTGTCACTTTTATTTATTTTCAATTTTGAATTCCATCATCATTTTTCGCCATAACTTTCTCATACGAAGTCGGATTCACACGAAATTTCTTTTGTTAGGATCGTAATTTAATTCCGGACTCGATGACGCTGGTTTGGACGAATTCCGAGACGGGCGAATTTTTGGGTTTAAATCGAATTTAAATTCGATTTAAATTCAAAAGGTGAGTGTTTAAACCCACTCACAACTACTAGAAGCTTTTATGTTTGTTAAGTTAATTTTAGAAATGAATAGGAATTTATTTATGAGTATTTGGCATGTTTATTTCACTCATATTTGTTGAATTGCATTTATTAAATTTAACTGTTAATTTAATTTATTTATTGCGTATTAATTGATAGTTAGAATTTATTTGTTTGCCTATAAACTGCTAGTTAACAGTTACATAGATTATTACTGAATATAAACTGTTAGATTAATAGTTGTTAAATTTAATCTGAATAAAATTGCCAGTTATTACCTGTTATATATTATCAAATATAAATTGTTATTGATTGATATTGCTTGATGATTGTGATTGGATGATGGGTGATGTTGATGGATGTTTTATTGTATATCATTAAATTGCAAATTATCATGCATATTTCCTTTCATTCGGGATTGTGGTTTGAAATGATATACAACCGCAAAATTTTATATCTTTTAAATTGCGGATTGAAATGATAAATATCCGTATCACTTGACCATAGGATAGAAAATTATATACAGGCACCGCGGTCTATATATAACTATTTTAATGTGATTTCTATGGTTTGGATTGAATACGGTTTATAATAATCTTAAATTTTATATTGTATAAATATTTTTCTTCCATATATATATACATATGAATTTGAAGATTTTGACATTTAAAAGGTGTATAAAAATCTTTATTAAAAATGGAAGAAAATTAAGAAAATGGAGTTTAATAATTTATATCATATGTTTAAATGTTAAGTTTGGAAATTTTAAGATATGATATTTATAATTGGATTTTTCCCAAAATAAATTTAAATGAATATTCTAGTATAATTTGAATTGGGAAAATATATATATTTTATCACTAGAAATTGAAGTCTTAATTTTTTATGGATTTTATATGAATATTCAAGACTAATTAATAGAACAATTGATTTGTTGAAAGAATAAAATCCAACTTTAGTTTGAAATATTGATACTCAAAATGGACATACGTATATATAAATAAATTGAAGTGAGTTTGGAACTTGAGAGAGATAATATAAATTTTGGTTCAGACTTTAATAAAGAAATGTATTTGTAAAGCCATGAGAACTATTTTCTTTACAAAGTAACATTTAAGTTAAACCATTTAATTCATATACCGTTGAATGTCCAAACCATTCAAGTTTTAGAAGTTATGGTTTTAAATTATGATTTTCAAAATATTATGCTTTGAAATTATTTGATTTTCAGACGTTATGAAGTTAAAGCATTATGATTTTGGAAAAGAATTATATTTGGGATAAGTGATAAAATATGGTTTTGGGTTTTGAAATGATATCGTATTCATGGTTATGAAATGGAATGTTTATTCTGATTTTTAAAGTATAACCGATTTTTAAATGACCGCGGTGTTATAATAACGATGGGTTGGCAAAGAGACCGGGATCGGATATGGACATACTCTCTGTCGATACCGAAAACCACTTTGACTAACCGTGTACGCGGTGGAGATTCCAGAATGAAGTAGGTTGGGGCGACGTTTCCTGTAAGGTAAATACGTGGACCCAACTCCCGTGAGTTGGCATAAGGTGGCTAAAACAGGAGCGATTCTCAGGCCAATGAGGTCATTCCTCTGATCGGACACTCCTCTTCGATATTGTACTTTGACTTGGATTTGATTCAGTGGCCACTTCTATATTTTGATTTTGGGGAGTTAGTCCGAGGTGGGCGGTAACTGCGGCTACGCGTTTCCACCAGCCTGGATAGCAATTGGTATATCTACCCTGGCATTGCCTAGTTGTGCCGTGTCACCTACCCTAGCGAGCCTCCTACGAGTTTCTATTTGTGTCGTACCTATGGAGTATCCTCTGGTAGCTTCCCGATCAGGAGGTATTACGGTACTGTATAGACTATTGGCATTTTACGTGTTAAGGTGGAAAATGTAAAGCCTTAACGCTATTTAAAAGTAAGTTTATTTTACAATTAGACACTATTATAATAGCGCAATATACTACATAGTAAATAGTTTAACGGATCCTTAGGAGATGTAAATCCCGAGCATCTCTTGAGTTACTGTATTCATATTTATTTCTATTTATTTAACTCACATAAGATTTTCTAGTCTGACTCGAGTGTTTTTGTCTTTTCAAATTCGCTTGGGTCAGTCCGAGCATTTCAGGATAACAGATTTAGCTTGGAGGACGAAGACGAAGATTCAGCATTATTTTATATATAGTATTGCACCACACACTCTTTATATTCCGCTGCATTGTTGTATTGGTATGTGTAACTCTGATGTTCATTGTATAAGTGAAATAACTGTTTTGTATACTGTTTGAACTGTATATTTATTATTATATTTTATCCTTCCGCTGTGAGATTCTATTTTGTTTTATTCCTTCTCTGTTTTTTTCTGATCTACCCCATAACACTCCGTCCTTGCGTATGCTTTGAATTGGCACGTGTGTCGTTTTAAAGTGTGCGAAAAGGCGGGATGTCACATTACATTACCCTATATACGTAAAAGTTATCAAATGGGTAAGAGTTATAAACTTACCTTTTCTGATTCTGTAACCAAGTACAACAAACCTTTAGAGATGATAACTACTGTTTTATAAGGTCCAGCACCCATCAACTCTGATTATATTATGTATCTTTTGTTGATGCTTATTCCAGGTACACATGGATTTATTTTCTCAAAACAAAATTAGAAACATTTAATGTGGTAATGCATTTTATAACTCAAGGATAGAAATAAACAAACCATTAAGTCAAAATCATTTAGATAGATAATGGAAAAGTACAAGCCACTCCGCAGAACAACATGCCCCTACACTTCAGAGTAGAATGGGATAGTTAAAAGGAAACATAGACATATAGTGGAGACTGGTCTCACACTTCTTGCTAAACTATCACTTCCTCTTAAATTCTGGCCCGACACATATAGTACAACTATGTACCTAATAAACAGATTGCCAACTAAAGTACTAGGAACTAAAAGCCCAATAGAATATTTGTTCAACACAAAGCTTGATTATCAAAGCCTAAAAGCATTTGGCTGGTTATGTTTCCCTTGCTTAAGGCCATAAAAGTCTTATAAGCTAGATTTCAAATCACCTTCTACACATTTCTTGGTTATGTAGCAAATCTAAAAGGATACTAGTGCTTAAACAGTAGTGAAAGGATCATTATATCAAGGCATGTAGTACTTAATGAACAAGTTTCCCTTCTTAATTGCAGTCGTGCAAACTTCTCAGGATGTTTACTATCCTAAGATTTCAATACCAACAATACCTTTGCATCAAGATAAACTTACTTATAATCATGGCGATGAAGCTCAGTGTGAATCGAGTCCACAACTCACAGTGTCTAATATTAGACTAGATTATGAACATTTAGATTCAACTGAGCATTTAAGCCATACCGTTCAGCATAATTGCAGTCAACCTCAAAGCACTCATCAAGAACTGGAAGAACCTAATTCATCCAGTTTTCAACAAAAGGCAACTAAAGGCACTTCTAATCAGGAAATAATACCCGCAAAGACTCAACATCACATGATTACTAGTGCAATAAGTGGTATTTGCAAACCAAAAATATACTCAAAAAACTTGGAAGTTGAAGAACTAGAGACATATAATTAATTAGTAAAGAGTGAAAAATAGAAAGCAGCAATGGAAGAAGAACACATCGCACTTATAAGAAAAAAGACACGGATACTTATCCCTATACCCAAGCACAAAAACATAATAGGGTGCAAATGGACTGTTAGACTCAAGAAAAACTCAGCTGGCATAACTCAAAAGCATAAAGCTAGTCTAATGGCAAAAGGATGCACTCAACAACATGGTTTTGATTTTACTAGGGCTTTTTCACCTGTTGTCAAACCAACCACAATTAGAGTAGTGCTAACCATTGCATTACAAATAACTGGAAGATCAGATAACTGGATGTGAATAATGCATTTTTGAATGGTAAACTACAAGAAGAAGTATATATGGAGCAGCATGTGGATTCAAACAAGCAAACAAAAGGGAAATGGTGTGCAAACTAAATAAGGCAATATATGGCCTAAAGCAACACTAAGGGTTTGATTTGACAAATTCAAATCAACTCTAACCGAGTTGAATTATCAACCAACTAAATTTATAACTCTTTATTTTCCAAGTTTAGCAATGAGACTTTAACTTATGTTTTAATATATGTTGATGACTTTATAGTTACAGGAAACAATGAAAGAAAGATCAACAATCTTATATGTCAACTTGACAGACACTTCTCAATCAATGATTTAGGCGATCTAAATTATTTTCTGAGGATTAATGTTAGAAGAGTCACCAATACGAAACTTCATCTGTGTTAGAAGAAGTACATTTTAGAAGTTCTCAACAAAGAAAAATGGATAAAGCTAATCCTCTATCCACTCCTATGGTCAGCAATTTAAACTTGTTAAAGCATCAAGAGGAGCCTATCACAAATAAAAAACAATGTAGAAGTATAGTTGGAGCACTATAATATGTTACAATAACCAGACCAGAGATATCATTTAGTATAAATGTAATATGCCAATTTATGCAAAATCCACTGGATGGACATTGGAAAGTAGTAAAAAGAATTCATAGATACTTAAGAAGAATAATGAATTATGGTTTAGTTCTCAAAGCAAGCAGCAACATCAATGTAAATAACTACGCTTATGCAAACTGGACATCAAATCTAGATGACTTAAACTTAACTACATGCTACTGCATTTACTTAAGAGGAAATCCATTATCATGATGTTTTAAAAAGAAATGTACAATATCCAGACCTAGCACTGAAGTAGAGTTCAGAAGTGTAGCAAGTGAAACGACAGAATTTATGTGGATCGACTCACTACTCAGTGAACTAGGAATCAACACAACTAGAAAGCCAATAACAACAAATCTAAACTTACACTTAAGAACCAAGCACATGGAATTAGATCTATACTTCGTTTGAGAGCAAATGCTGAAAGGAAAGTTAAGCGTAAATCATTTACATGCTAATTACCAAAGGGCAGATGTATTAACAAATCACTATCAGTAAAGAATTTCATCTGGTTAAGGAAAAATTTAAGAGTCGGAGATGTTAGAGGCAACTTGGGAAAAAATTAGCAAACCCCAAATCTAACTGAGGGGAAGTAATAAATGAACGGTATAACATACAAAGAATATTTCAACCAAAAGAACATGTCAAACACACTGATAAATGGACCCAAACTCAAAAGTAAAAAATCGAATCATTATCTTATTTTGACCATTACAAAATGTATTATAAATAAAGTGGCCACTGTTACATTGTATTTCTGAGAAAGCAATATGCAATAAAACATCAATTTTACATTTTATAATTTTTCTAATTCTTACAATGTTTGAGGGCACTTTTGGTGTGAGGCTGCCCTACACCCCTGATACTCATATAACCAAACAGTGCGCTACTGGAGCACTCAGCCGATGTAGGTCGATTTTCAAAGGAAAGAAAATGAAATAAAGATGGGTAATAGAAAAGAAGGGAAGAGCATAGAAGAAAAGAGAAAGAAATAAAACATTGCATAATCACATAATTTGTCGTATATCTCACAGCTCCATATATGGTTATATAATTAAAAAAATAGACGAGAAGTGAAAACTGTATAAACCACATAATCTAGTATACATGCTCATACAGTTGTACAAAACAGTAATAGAGTTTATGTATCTGATAAATAAACTCAACGGATAAAATGTCACTATTAATAGTATGTCAATATTGTCAAGGCTCCACAGTGTCACACTGCAGAATAAACAGTAATAACTCAAAATATAAATATGAGAAAGCATCACCATCTGTTGTCTATCTATACAGCTTCAAGCGCTATTTGCACCGGCTATCTAGTCTACTCATTGAAGAGCATTCGAGATAATAAGGAGCAAAGCATAAAATCCCGACTCAAACAACAGTTCGGTGTGAGTGATAAATAATCTCACAACACTATAAAAGTCGGTATAGTGTGTGGAACAGAGGGCATGGAGAATCATACCCACTTGTCCCTGCATCCACAGAGTTAGCACATAACCCAGGATATATGCTACTCTATGATAGTCATCATGGGTGATACTGTACATCAAAGTATTCAGTGTGTCTAGATATCGGCATCATAATATCTACATCATGTGACATCCCTAAAGTGATAAAGGCAATCAAATAAAACATAGCATCCATCATATATGATACTCATATAACCCCATCATATAGTCAAGGACTACTCAATGTTCCAGTTTCTCGACACCCGAATCCTTGCCATTCAGTAGGCCAGAAACTAGACTGCACGCATCAAAATAATCCAAGATAAGTGGATCAGGTCATCATTTGATCTAGGGCACACATCAAAACCCAAGTGAGCGTCCTCACATACTTCTACTTTACAAGTACACGTTAAAACCTATGAATATCAACGATCACTTTACACACGTCATTCATGGTAGTGTTCATCCTGGATCTGTCTCAAAACTCCTGGCTGAAGTCTTCACGATTGAGAACTACTTTGGAAAACCATCATAAGCCACCGAGTGTCATCATGCATCTCGTAAGCTACATCCAATAGTCTCCCTTAGTATAATTTGTAGCCAACAAATCTGCATCTCAAAGTACATACCTATCATCGAAGCCATCACTTCCCATCGTATAATCATCATCATCGAATCATGAAATCATCGCGTCGAAGTGTTACATCTTTGCTTCGTTGCCAAAACCACTTTTCGAAGAGCAGCAACATCAAAATCGAACGTCGAACGAACGAATGAACCATCACATCATGCTACTCTAAGCTTCTTCATTGTCCATGTCAAAATGGGTTAAATCAGCCATCATCAAAAGTCATAGATATCGACCATCCAGAGTAGTCGATAATGACTACTTTGGTCATGTACTTAACCAAAATTGGTTAAAAACAAACCAAATGAAAATATCTGGCATCTTCTCTAAAGTCCGAAGCACATATCCAAGCCAATCGTCCTTCATCTTCAGATCAGTCGGCACACACTAATACTCCTTCACATATTTATCCCATCCATTTGTGTTTATCATCACTTATATGCTCAATTAATATGCATTAAACTCTATCACATTTTTAGAGTTCCTATTGTATGTGTATTCGATCGATATATATATATATATATATATATATATATATATATATATATATATATATTAAAATCTATCTAACGGGCCAAGTGAGGTCATTCCTCCAATTGGGCACATTCCTTCGAACATGTAACATTCCGATATTTTCAACCATTCGCATCCGCACATGTTGGACTTGAATTGCTCGAAATATCAGATTGTTAATTTTTAATTTGGCAATACTCAGTATATACAGAAAATAAATAAATCACAGGATCACAGACATAGAGTAATGTAAAAACAAGCACCAGAAACAAAAGAATAGTAGTTCATGAAGCTACTATATATTTATAACAGAGTTAAACAAGGTACAACAGAAGTCTTGAAAACATAGAAGTCTCAATACAATAGTCAAATACAAGATCAGTATATATCACTGGAGTCAACTGAATAACTGAAAGATGAATAGATAGCTGGATCTCCAAGCGAAGCTCCAACTCCAAAGCCGAGTCTCAAATGCTGTGATTCTGTGATTTATTTATTTACTGTATATGCTGAGTTTTGCCAAATTAAAAAATTAACAATCTGATATTTTGAGCAATTCAAGTCTGACATATGCGGATTCAAATGGTTGAAAATACCGAGATGTTACATGTGAACCACAAAATAAACTATTTCAATTTCAATATATTTCAAAGCTTTAAGTATTCAACATTTTCAAAACTAAATTTGATAATTTCATATATATACTATTATTTAGTTCCGAAATATTTACTTACTAAATCCAATATCATTTAAATAAAACCTCAAATTTCAATTAACTAAATATTTCCTTCAATTTATTTAAACTTGAAATATTCATTTAATCACCTTAAACCAAAATCAAGTTATAAAAATCATATCCTTTAAAATCTCAAATTCAACAAGTACCAAATCGATTTAATTAAATAAATTTACGAATTTCAAATAAATTCAAATTTATCTTCCCAACCTTAACTTATAAAAATCATTATAAAATCTATTTTAAAATATAAATTTAAACAAATACTTAGACATATTACTTATTAAATAAATCAAACTTTATTAAATTAAATCTTATTATTAAACTTCTTTTATATATATTTCAAAATAGTAAAATTATAAGTAAATCTTAAAATTTATAATCTCAAAACTAACTTATAACCTTTAAAATTTTCAAACATATAATTTTAAAAATCAAAATTTTAGCTATATATAAATTAACATTTATATATAATATTTAAAAATCAATATTTATATAAAACCATATATATATATATATATATCTCTTTAAACCTTGGAAAATCATTTCAAAAATATATATATACACCAACATTGTCTGTATATAATTTTCTATCCTATGGTCAAGTGATACAGATATTTATCATTTCAGTCCGCAATTTAAATATATACGGGTATATATCATTTCAACCCGCAATCTCAAATTTAATTCAATGAAAATCGCTTGGGTTTATCATTTCAACCCATAACGATTTTCTCCTATTCTACAAGATCATTCGGGTATGCATTCAACCCATAGGAATTCTATATTAATAGGGAACTTACAGAGCGATAACAGATTTGACAATAATATAACAGACATATATCATCAATAAAAATAAAAGATAATGGTATTAGATGTCACAGGTGAACAGATACAGATAACAACATATATATAGCAATGTAAATAACTAACAGCAGCATATTTCAATTGTCGTTTCAATTGAAATCAAATTTAATAAATATAAGAACGTTAATCGTGAGCGTTCAACCAACTAACAAAAAAGCAAATATGCAACCAACAAGCATAGAAATGTCTATAATAGACTACATATGTCTATAATAACATGATATAATACATTCGAGCAATCATTGTGGGATAATGTGGGATTAATATCAAAATAGTCTAAATTTATCAATATCGTTAAAATAGTGCGTCAACTGAAAAAATGTGATATTTAATTAAAACCATTTAAAAAGCCTTTTAATTCATTTTATAAAATAAGATATAGGTTAACTATTTTAGAAATCCCCTTTTAAAATTAGAAAACATTTCAAATGTCGTTTTAATACTATACTAACAATCATAGTATAGCGACAGACAATATCACTCACTTTAATAAAATTTGTCCGTACCATTGCCAAGTCGTAGAGCCCCACGTCATTAGCATAAGCAATAAGCGGCATCTAAAACGGACCTCGTATGCAAAAGATATGGAATTTTTTAAGAAATGAGATTAATTAGATTATTAATTAAATACCTTAATTAGCCACTAATTCTTTTTTCTTCTCTTAACATTTCCAGGCCATGCTTTCCTGTACCCGTGCACATGTATGAACCCAAAATCCACTTCTTTCTCTCATCCATATATTGGCCATACTCGACGAATCGATGCGACGTCGATGTCAACGGAATCCACTACGCGTGTGCTTCACCCCATACTAATAAAATATGGGGCCCGACTGCTCCTAGCTATGATTGACCTGATGCCATGCTCTCTACCTCCATACGGATGCATTTTGATTGCCTCTCCTGGAGTCGACAAGTTTTGGTCGGAAGTTGACTCTCACGAAGAGAAATCTAAAGCCATAAACGAATTTACCTTTAGTCGAACGTAGCTCCGACAAGTTTAAACCCTAGGTCCAGCCATAAAGAAGTCAATGTCATCAATCACCAATGATCAAAATTCCACCATGGTCATCGCATAGCTCTCATCCATACGATCACAATGAAAGTAGTCTGGTGATTTTTAGTTAAGCGGATTGATGGATATATTTTTTGAATGAAAATAAAGAGGAGGCAGCCATTTTTATTTTACTGGAAATGGAATGGCAATGAAATAATGGCCGACCAATGAAATAGAAAGGTTTTGGACATTATTTAAATAATATAATAATTCTTTTATTTGATTTCTCAAATAAATGGTAGTGATTTGGAGCTTGCACGATCAAACGGTGCGTCTGATCGCCATGAAACTCGTCTGTGTATGTCACCTTGTTTTTCGGTCCTGATGGTATAAATTTCATTGCTATTCGAGACTACACTTCGTGATGGTAATTTCACGCTTTTCAAGACTGTTTCGGCCATCCAACTGCCCAGTCTCCAAATATACCGATCCTTATACTCATTTAAATTTTCAACGTCGATACAAACTCAACGGAAGTGATCTCGAGTCTTGATTCGATCGTATGTGAAAGGTCATTCAAATTTGGCTTGATCCGAGGAGATCTCCATGGAAAACAATCCATATACGAATGTGCCTTAGCGATTTTAATTGTATACCAATAACTATTATGGCATTCAATAGCAGCTATTCGATATGATTTATGTGCCGTACTCTATACCTTCTCTATCATATCACTATATGTTAAAATTAATGCATGGTTGGTCTCTTAAAGGGATAAACTGTTATGGGAATCCATACAGTCTCAATGGTTATTGTTACATGTCACTCATACTTCTTAAGTTTATCACATTTGGTTTACCAGACTAATCCGGATGTTATTTTCTTATAATGCTCAGGCCAGCCCTGTGTATGATTCTAGATTTCGCTTTGGACTCTTTGGAGCTTATGGAGATGAGATAGATGATTACCTACTATAGTAATTATTTCTACCGCATTAGTATTATATCATCAACATTTGTGATGATAGGTTGTTACAACTGTCTAGGCTGATTTTGGTCACTGCGAAATATTTTGTATCTTAGAACAACAATTTATATAGTCTTTGAAATTATATATTATCGTTCCATTGTGTTATTTTGATATTGTGTTCCTTATTCCCTGTTCTATTTCATTTTCTTTTTATTTAATCCTAACAATCGTCTTTCTGGCATTTGGGTTTGTCGGCATGTGAATACCGTGAATGTATTAGTATTGACGTTCGGTGGTCAAAAAGGTGGGTTGTCACAAACAGCAGATGACCTACCTATTTTGTTTCAAATTTCATGCTATTAATATAGTTAAATCTCTTTTAAGTGCCAATTTTGATATGGAAGGCCTAAGGGATGGGAGTGTAATCCATGGTATTATGATCACTAGCTTCAATAAAGGAATTTCTTTAGATCAATCTCATTATATTGAGAAGATATAAAAGAAATACAATTACTTTGACTATATACCTACTTTTACACGTATGAACCAAATGTAAAACTATTTAAGAACACTTGTATAGGTGTAAGACAATTTGACTATATAAGCATCATTGGCAGCCTTCGGTATTCCACTGATCGCACTAGACCCATTAGCATTTGTCATGGGATTATTATACACGTTTTTCGGTAAACCTAGTATTGAGCATTGGCATGATAATGAACGGGTTATGAGATACCTAAAATGGATTACACTATGAAATGTTTCCACTTGTACTTGACGGGTACACCAATGCAGGTTGGAATACTTTATCTGATGATTCTAAACAACCAACGGCTAAATTTAGCATAACTAATGGGGCCATTTCTTGGAAATCTAGGAAATAAACTATTTTGGTTCAGTCCACTATCGAGTCTGAGATGATAGCACTAGTAACAACTAGTGAAGAAGAGAATTACTTAAGAAATCTGCTAGCTGAGATTCCTTTATTAGAAAAACCAATGCTAGTTGCATGGATCTATTGTGATAGTACCGTGGCTATTACAAAAGTTCAAAACAATTATTACAACTGTAAGGGATGATATATATGTCATAAGCACAATATTATAAGAGAGTTACCCCCCTTGGATGCTGTAAGGAAGGATCATATTCACACTAATGAATATTTGATAGATCCTTTGATGAAAGGATTGGCCTAATATAAAGTTTATAAAACATTAAAAAGGATGAGACTATTTCCTTTAGACACTCATAATAGTAACCTAACCTAAATTACTAGAGATCTAAGAACTAGGTTCAATGCGTAAACAACAAGTTGTGAAGTGATAAAGGTGATCATGCTATAATATAAAAAGTTTAGAAGCATGTATTCCTATAGCAATTAGAGGATGATGTAATAGGAACTCCTAATAAGATCGTTGTATAATTCAAGTTGGGGATTGTTGGAATTTTGAGCGAATTAATTTTAAAGAAAAAGAAAATGATTGGAGTATGTAGCACTTAGATTTTTCAAACCAAAATTATTCTTTATTTCAACTATAACCATAATATTTTGAACTGTTGTATAACGGTAATATATTTTTGAGCTTTTATTATTGAGCCGTTGGTAATATATTTATGAGCTCTTATTTTTGGACCATTGGTAATATATTTATGAGCTATTATTATTGAACCATTGAGCTAAAGTTTACCTCTATAAAACTATTATAGTGAAGGATGTGATGCACACTCCGAAATAAAGGAAGAACTTAGATTTAGGGTATCTATTTAATAAGGCTATCTTTACTCAAACTATAATGGCTTGTTTACACATCATCACATGAATGGTATATTTGTGGGTAGGGGTTATGCGATTGAAGGCATGTTTAAGTTAAATGTGGAAAGTAATAAAGTATCCTCTTTTGCTTGTATGTTGTGTTCATATAACATATGGCATGCTAGACTCTGTAATGTTAACTAATGTACAATAAATAATATGAGTAGCTTAGGACCAATTCCTAATATGTTTGGAAATAGTGGTATATGTTCTAACAACTGACAAACTGCCACTGTCTAATCCACCCACCAATGCAGACAAAAAGGATCAGCAATCTTGGATCGATCGTATCTGCCCTAGGGCTAAGTCGCGAATCATCTTAAATTATTGGAGCTGACTGTTGGAAAAGGCTTTATATCAAACCACTCCATCCCTAAGATAAAACAACCTCTAAAATTTTATCATTTTATTGCTCATTAATTGTAGATCATTATTTCTCAGTATGGAATCTAGCCATCCATTGACGAATCTATCTACATACCATGGACTAGGAAGAAAATCAACTTCTTTATGAATCACATGATTCATGATTTCATCTGGAATCATAGGAAACTCTATCAAAGAATCTCCTATCAATCCATTTTTGGCATCCAAAATATTCTCTTCTTCCATGTTAATAATTTCATTATGAATCTACTGTCTCATTACAAAGAATGAAATAGTGCTATGTTCCTGATTGTGTCCCCCTTCAATTTTCTGATTGATATGCAATGTGGAAATGGACAACAGCCTCCAATCAGAAAATTGAGGGGGACCTAATCATGAGTACTATTTCCTTCTTTGTAATGAGAAATTATATTCTTGATGAAATTATTAACTTGGAAGAAGAGGATATTTTAGGTGCCAAAAATGGATTGATGGAAGATTCTTTAATAGAGTTTCCCGTGATTCCAAACAAAGTCATGAATCATATGACTCAGGAAGCGTTTGATTTCTTCGTTATCAAGAGTATGCAGAGAGATTCATCAGTTGAGGGCTAGATCCCTTACAGGAAGAAATAATGGTATGGAATTAATGCGTAAGAAAATCAACTAAAATTTAAAAGTTGTTTTATCCATATGGACGGAATAGTTGATAGCTAGTCTTGCACCTTGGGACTAATCCTCTAATCGTCTTAAAGAAAGTGACTAAGTATGTGACTTAGGCATTCAGTCAACTCCAACAATTCAAGATGATTTGCGGCTTAGCTACAAGGTGCAAGGCTAGCAATAAACTGCTTTGTCCTTAGGATAAACACAAACACTGAAATGTTGTTGATTTCTGTTTACATGACAAAAAATCGTTCTAAATTTAGTACTTTCTAATTTAATTTCTTCGAGAATTAAATGAGAGGGAAATTGCAGAGGAAGGTGTAGAAGAAAGAAAACTCTTTGCTACCTCTTATTTTTCCCTTTGCCTATTTATCATTTAAATAGGAAGAATGGAAATTTTATGCATTATTAAAATGAGGAATCATTAAAGGATCTGAAGTAATTGTCATTCAATATGAATTTTATTACCATTAATTTTTTCAATGGCTCAATAATAATAACAGCTTATAAATATATCGCCATTATACAACTGTTCAGAATATTACCAGTGCTCTGAAATAATTGTCATTCATTATGAATTATATAACTATTAATTTTTTCATTGGCCCAATAATAATAACTCATAGATATATTACCAATGGCTCAATAATAACAGCTCATAATTATATTTCTGTCATATAATGGTTTAAAATATTACCATTATATTTTAAATAAAGAATGATTTTGGTCTAAAAAATTTAAGTGCTACGTACTCCAATCATTTTTTTAAAATCAACTATCTCAAAATTACAACAATCCCCCACTTGAAATATTAAAAAGAAAAGAAAACATTTTTCGGCAGTTTCTAAAAATATAGGATTGCGCATAAACTAAGGTACCTTTCGATTTCAACCTTAGCATAGTGAGTGAGATTCATAAAATACTAGAATGCCATATAGTCTTGGAATTCTATCTATGACATCAAACCACATGCAAATGGAAAGGAACCTAACTATAATCTTTGTTAATGAAAGGAGAAGAAGAAAATGTTTCTATTATAATTGAAAAGTGCACAAAATGGGAACCTAGAGAATAGTAAGATATGATCGAATGGAAAATATAAAATAAATAACTAAAATAATTAAATTAATTAAATAATAGCTAAAACAATGAAAATTTATGTTAAATCGAAAGAAATGTTTATTTGCATAGTGTAACCAGTTCCAAGCACGGCGGAATACAATTTGGAATATGCTAGGGCCTTCTACTGAGGGGGATAAAAATAGAGGAATGTAACAGAAGTCAACTTTTTTTCCTCCTAGAAGGAACACATAATCCAAAGAAGACACAAAGCATGTGAGACTTAACATTGTTGGTGATGGAGAGGAAAAGACTTTTGTTAAGATGGGTAGCGTTAAAAGAGTTGATTAGTACTAAGTATTTGAGGAGTTACGAATGACATGTCGAAAGCTTAGGAAAAAATACAAAGACAAGGTGAAGGCTAAGATTAGCATTAACATTTAACGGTATGGTATAAGTTTGAATATCATAAATTAGTGAGCCATAAACACATTATTTCTTGGCTTTGCATTCTTATATTATAGCACCATTATAGCCAACACACGGTTAAATGCAAAAAGTAAATAATGTGGAATAAGAAACATAAATTTCTTTAAGTATATAAAAGCATTAAAACAAAACGAAAACAAACGATCATCAAAATCAGCATCATTCGATTCTATAATAACATGTGTGTTCGGTTCATAAAATCTATATGATTTACTGTTAATTGCATAGTATAAAAATAATCTTATTTTATAAATCAATAATCATAAAGTCTCATTACGTAGTTCAAGAATTGTTTCATTATGATTTGTTTTTCAAATTTACATTCAAATATCAAATAAACCATTAAATTCTCATAATTTGCTTCCATAAACAAATCATGATTCAACTCTATGATTAAATCATATAAAATTCTTAATATAACATTTAAATAACATCTGTATTTTTTACCATATTTATATTTAACAAGATGTCCAAATTAATCTTTAATGTTACCATATACTTATGAATTCTTTACTCACTTCACGTTTGTAGGCAATGCCCAACTTATATGATAACTTCATCTGAGAGATACTATATCAAAAATATTACATATCGATTACAATAAAAAAAATTCATTTTTTGAACTTAATTATTATTATAAAAGAAAACACAAATACTCAAGCGAAAGGAGGTAAATTATTAAATTGACGATGTTATATTTATTGGCATTTAAGATCTATAAATGTTGTTTTAACTCCTTCTAGAAATAGGAGATGCAAATTTAAGTTGTCTTAAATATTTTAACCATCAAATTACATAAACTAATTATTTTAATATGAAATCTAAGAAGGAAAATGACGATTTTATTTTATACTGTTCTTACGAATCATATAGAAAGAATAAGAATTATTCATTACAAAAGTTTTCTTTCTTCAATGTCCGATTATGTTGTAAAAATAAAATTAATGTTTACATCATTCATTCAAATTACTAAAGGACTTGTAAACAAATTAAGCACACCATTTTAAGTATAATTATTAATGTGCATGGCATTAACCATGTTACACTTCTACAATAAGTAATATTTATATCTTATACACTTATTTCAAGGAACATTAAAAAATAATCTTTTACTTACCAACTATTTATTCATTGACTGGTAGTAATATATATATATATATACACTTAAGTAACCTTTTCATATGGTAGTCTTCATGAAATTTAATTCATACACACATAAATAAATTTTCATTTCCTATTATGAATTTTTTTTATCTCATAATAATTTTAAAGTTTTCATGTCATAAAATTTTCATTAATGCTTAAAAAATGGCCTATGCTAGAATTTATAAAAATTTACCATCCAATATTTGTATAAATGAAAATCTTCAGTTCAGATGTCTATGAATTCTCAAAACCTGTTTATCTCTAGTCAAACTATATAACTAAATTCTTTTACTTTTTCCAAACATTGTAAGTTTACAGAATAAAAGGGAGATCACTATCGAGAAACAAAACCTCACTCACTATGTTTTAAAACATTTTTTACAATTTAACCAACCTAGATTCAATGACTATTAAACATATTTTGTATGTATTTAATAATAAAATATAGTAATTTTAATTGTATGTTAGACCATACCTAATTCTTTATCATGTTCCATAATACAATGCACGAATTTAAATTAATACAGTGCCTCGATTTGTATATAAATTCAACTTATGTTCATATTCCTTATGCCCTTACATCTACTAAAATTTCATTATATTCTTAATAATCATTTTTATCACAAAATTTTATATTTGACAAAATATATGACACCATATTGTGGTTATCATACATGTCAACAGTCAAAATAGCCCTTTAACCACTTCACAATCTCAAAAATATTAAATAAATGAATTATTGCCATAACCCAAGAATAATTCAAATAGGAAGGTAGAAAGAAAGTTAGGATCATACCTTTGCATTAATTCACTATATTTGTTTCCTTTTTAATGTTTTGAAAATCCCATGAATAATTCAATATGCTTACAATCCTTGTTTTTCTTCTCCAAATGCACTAGTGGTCATAATAGTTGAACCATTTGGAATAGAGCGTTCCAAATCTGAATTGAACGTTTGTGTCATAATCAACATAGTCTTCGGTCTTGGACATTTTCAGTATGTGGAATCATCTTAAATTATTGGATATGATTGTTGAAAATGGCTGAGTCGCATACTTCGTCGCTTTATTTAAGATGATTCGAGGCTAAGCCCCGAGGTGTACAACTAAGTATAAACCGCTCGGTCTCCAAGATAAACCAGCCTTTAAAATTTGGTTGATTTGTTATCTGACAACAACAAATCCTTTTGAATTTAGCAATTTCTAATTTAATTACTTGTAAGAATTCTATAAAGAGAGAAATGACAGAGGCAAACGAAGAAGAAGAAAGAAAATTGTTTGTTTCATTTTTTCCTTTATCAATAAATAGGTAAAATGAAAATTTTATGCGTTACTGAAATAAGGGATTGTTAACGGATTTGAAATAATTTTCATTCGTTACGAATTTTATTACCATTAATTTTTGCAACGGCTCATCAATGGTTTAGAATTCAATTACCATTAAATTTTGCAAATGCTTATTAATATTTTTTTAAAAATCAGTTGACCGAAAATTACAATCGAAGATGAATGGACCAATCTTTGCATAAACAATTGATCATTTGAATAATAAAACATACATTATAAAAATGAGAAAAATTTGTATAGTATCAAGTAAAGAGTAGAGCACAAACCTTAATATGAAGAAAATAACTGTGGCCATAGAGAAAAATTGATCCCATCTCGATCCCATTTGGATATTGAATAACATATTTGAAATTTGAGATAAGCTTGAAAAAAAACACACATCTATACTGCACCATTATTATTACTGAGTTCCTCCTCCCACCTCTTAGCTCTGAAGCCTTGCCCCACTTCTTAGTGAAATTGCGCCATTATTCATTTCCCCCATATTTCAGATAAGCCCACCGTCCATGTTGACCGTTCCTCCTATATGTGTCGCCAACACTCTTCGAAAACCAAACTCCACCCTTGTCTCTTCTAACACTAACTAACGCACAGTCGACGTTCACTTCTAATTCATTTGACCTTTTATTTTCAATTTTGAGAAATATACTAGTATAACCGCACAACGGTGGAGAAACCGATCGTTCGATTGTATAACTTTGATAAGAAATATACATTTAATTTTTTTTAATATTACTTAAACATTAAGTGATAATATGTTGGAAAAGAATAAATTGAGTTTTGAATATGAAAATATGAATTTCAAATTTAAATATTAATCAAAGCATTCAAAATTGTCGATTTGAAATTGAAATTTTAGAATTTGAAAATCATAATAGATTTGAATTTGGAATCTTTGATGCGCGAAGTAAAAGGAGGAAGTTTAGGGAAACCGCGATGAGACAAGATCCACGTTTTTAGGAAAACCGCGATGAGACAAGATCCATGTTTTTTTGGCTTCAGAAAAATTGATTTTGGCCAGTGACAGTAA
Source organism: Allium cepa (assembly GCA_030765085.1). NCBI lineage: Eukaryota > Viridiplantae > Streptophyta > Magnoliopsida > Asparagales > Amaryllidaceae > Allium > Allium cepa. Next base: position 114,860,467 of record CM060945.1, on the reverse strand, counting down.
GCAAACCTCTCTAACGGTCGGTTTGGTAAATGGTGGAAGTTCTACCGCTAATTTCATTCTCCCTGATATTCTCTGATCGCAACCGGGCCTCTTATAACCCTAGTAGAAAATCTCCTTGAACCCTAGAAATGAAATCCTTTTGCCACCATTAGGGGGTTGTAATGTTATCCTCCACTGGATATTACCCAATTCAACCGTCCTCGCTTCTAGCCAGGATGACTGTTCTCCAATGTGAATTTTCACCGCCATCGTCACACGATGTTCAAATAGGTACCGGTCCTTTTTACAACGTTTCAACAGATTACTCTGGAAGGCCCTGGTTGATCTAAATTCTTGTCCATAGTGAATTGATGGGTGTAATTTGGAGGAAGATGATGAGATTTATTGAAGTGGCTGATGAAGGGATGTGAAAATGGACGTGCACACTAATATATGTGCACACCAGTAGTAATACTGCCCTAAAAATGTTGTAAAATTTTCATAAAAAAATGGTTTGGGTTTTGGGTTTTAATTTGAAGAGAAGTGGTGAAGAGGAAGAAAGAACAATAGTCCCACATGCTAGAATATTATACAATAATCTTTTATAAGTATAGCTCTCTCATGTGGATGTTGGGGCGTTGGGGCTCCCACATGTTTGCTTTGTTGTGAGGAGAGAAGTCATGCAACACCACACGCGCGCCGCCGCCGTCCGTCCAACCGAACCGAGCGGGGTACGGGTTTGGATCCGAGAATATTTTTGGATCATATATTAACAGTAAAGGGCCAGATTTCAGGACCCAGAGCCGAAATTTCTAAATTTGAGTAAGGGGCGGGAATTTTTAACGTTGCAAAATGAAAGGACGCGACATTTAAATTTGAATCCGTTCGCAACCGTTGCAAACGGTCGTGACGCTTGGCAAATAGACACCTCTTCACGTCTATAAATAGCAACGCCCAGAAATGTTGCAAATAGGTTTTCAATTCTGAACTCCTTCTTCTTCTTCTTCATAGAGCATTCCACGACACCATAAAGCGTTGCTACACGCTACGCCATCATTGCTCTGTTTTGTGACGCTTCCACAGTGTTGCAAATATAGAATACGTCGCAGAATTGCTCTCTTCTTTCTCTTCATTCTATTCTATATAAATTGCATCATCAGAAATCGTTGCTAAAGTGTTCTTGGTCGGATCAAAGTCGTACAAACTTTGAATCCAATTTCACTATTATAGGGATTCATTGAATCCTGAAAGTCGATAGTTCAATAACTCGTTTGTACCTGGTGGGTTGAACTATTGTCTGAAAGAATCTATTCCATAGATCCTTGAAGTGGGAAGTACAACATTGTTTTCATAGCCATCGCCATCAAATTCGTCTCGAACCGCAAAATCCCCAACAAAAAAAAGAAAATTTGACTGGCAGCAAGAACAAAATAAAATAATTGAAATTTGCAAACAAGGAGCAGTAAATAAATTTGAATCTAAATTGAAGGAGGATGATTCCGTATTGTTAAGTGTGGAAAGAAGCATATGCAATACAAGCAAATATCAAGAAAATTACAGGAAATGTAATTGGAACAATTTACAACCGAAAAAGGAAAATGAACAAAAATGAAAAAATAAAATTGTTAAGATAAGGACTCAAAGAGAACCTACAAACTAAACTATGAAGAGAAGATACTAATGCTAGAAATGAAGAAGAACCGATTTCATTTTTGTTCTGAACACTTCATTACAACACTTGTTCCTTCATATTTATACATCACCACAACACATAACCACAACCTGAATTCCCAGTGGCCCAACCACCATAACACAGTTCAAACTGACCTAATTAACATGATTAGATCCAATCTATAAGCCCACAACTGAATACAATTATTTAACAGCACATTACATAAAAGATACTGCCATCAACAATTTGAGTGTGATAGTATCAGTTGTGCACATGCACAACCTACCCACATGTGCACACATTGATAGACTTCAATTTCTCCTATGGCCATGTTTATCATTGCTAGAGCATCTGACATCCTCCTGCAATCTTCAACCATCAACTTCGATGATCCCTTGCCCGTCTTTGATGAACTCTACCTGAAAACTTTGCCCGCATTCCATTTCTGAAGACAGACATCGGCTTTTTCTTCCTTCCCAAGCACTTCACAGCTGCCATTCTCAAATAAAACTCTGGCAACTAAAGCTTGATTGTTACATTTCCCTCCCACTTCAAGAAGTGATCTTGTCTCAAGGTCTAGTATGAGAAATATACTAATTAATGGCCAATAGTCTTCCCACGTAGCTTCCTCCTCCGGTTTATCTTCCACTTAACTAAAATTTGCACCACCACATCATTGTATCTTGGAATCATTCTTTGGTCTAAAATTTTCTTCGGTTCCTCAACATTCTCTTCTATAAACCTGGGAACATCCTCTTGTATGACTCCTAATCTTTTCTTTAATTAGGAAACATGAAATACATTGTGAATTCTAGCATTTTCAACGAGCTGCAACTTGTATTCTACTATTCCAATCTTCTCCAACATCTTCTAGGGACCATAAAATTTGAGAGAAAGCTTATGTGTTTTGTAACTTCGTGTTGTGATTTGTCTATAAGATTGCAATTTCAAAAAGACCCAATCCCCAATTTCAAACTGCCTATCAGACCTTTTCAAGTCTACGTATTTCTTCATCCATTCTTGTGCCATTTTCAAATTGTCCTTAAGGAAATGTAACATAATGTCTCGAGTAAACAGTTCCTTCTCTACCTGTTTAACCTTGGCAGTGTTAGGAATATAAGACAATAAAGTAGGGGGATCAATGAAGTATACAATCTTATAAGATGTGGTTTTAGTAGGGGTCTTCCATGTGATGTTATACCAATATTCAGCCAATTCCAACCATTTAGACCATTTATGGGGTTTTTGGCACACATGATACCACAAATAACATTCTATGATCTTGTTTATCACCTTAGTTTGGCCATGACTCTGAGGGTGGTAAGCTTGGCTAAGTTTGAGGGAGATGCCTTGAAATTTAAAGAGATCTTGCCAAAAGTTACTAGTAAATACTGTATCTCAATCACTCATAATAGATTTTGGCATTCCATACAATTTAAAAACACCCTGGAAAAAGACTGAAGCTACCTCTTTTGTAGTGTAACGATGATTGAGTGGAAAGAAATGTGCATAATTACTCTACCTATCAACTACAACAAATATTGTATACCTTTGGCTTCATGGAAAACACGTGATAAAGTCCATAGAGATGTTAGTCCAAATCTTTTCAGGTATAGAAAGGGGTTGCAACAGTCCAGGAACTAATATATTTTCATGCTTGTTTCTATAACATTCGTCACAAGACTTGATAAAGTCCTCTACATGTTTTTCTTATTTTCTTCCAATAAAATAATTTCTTCAACCTTTGCATTGTGGTCTTAACTCCGAAGTGTCCACCTAGTATTTCAAAGTGATGCTTCTTAATGAGGGATTGTTTTAACTAGGATAAGTCATTATCTACTGAAAATTTTCCATTTCGAAACACCAAGTCATCAACACTTTTATACTTGTTTTCTGGCAACTCCTTTCCTTGCGCTTTAGTGATTTGCTATTGGTACCAGGCAGAAGTATGTAGAGTTTCTTATAGCTTCTGAAGCCAAGGAGTCTACATAATTGAGATGGCTTGTAACTGCTCTCTGTTCACATTTGCTTCTCCTCTTCTTAACAAGACATTAGCCACTTTATTTTCTTCACCACTTTTGTGTTCTACCTCGTAATAAAACCCATAGTGTTTAGCCAACCATTTGCCTTATACTCCAGTATGTATCTGCTGTGTCAACAAATGCAAAATTCCGATGATCACTTTTAATCACAAACTGTCTTCCCGTCAAATATAGTGACCATCTTTTGGTAGCTATAATGATTGCAATTTGTAAGTGGATAAAGTCATATTTCTACCATGAAGGGCTTTACTCAAATAGGCTAAAGGCTTCTTATTTTGGGTTAGAACTGCTCCTATTCCCTTGACCACTGGCATCACATTCCAATACAAAAGGCCGACTAAATTCAGACATGGCTAAAACTGGAGGTGATATCAAACATTGCTTTAACTGTTCAAAATCCTATCTTGCTTCATCTCTCCTTAAATATGCACCCTTCTTTAACATTTTAGTTAATGGCTGAGCAATTACTCCATGCCTTTTAATAAACTTACGGTAATAACCAATCGGTCCCAGAAGTCCCCTTAAAGCCTTCAAGTTTTATGGTAATGGCCAGTCAAGCACTGCTCGTACCTTGCCGGGATCAACAGGAATGATTTCAACTAAGATAACATGCACCAGGTAATCTATGGAGTGTTATCAAATTGACATTTGGAGATCTAGATCAACAAAGCATTTTGCTGTAAAATGCGAAAAGTTATCTCAAGTTGTTTAATATGATCAATCCATGTCTTGCTATAAACAAGTATATCATCAAATACAACTAATACAAATTTCCTGAAATAAGATCTGAATATGTAATTCATAAGAGATTGGAAAGTAGAAGAGGCATTTGCTAACCAAATGGAATCAATACAAATTCATAGTGGCCATCATGGGTTTTAAAAGCAGTTTTGTGAATGTCAGCCTCTTGCATCCTGATCTGATGATACCCTGATCTTAAGTCTAGTTTAGAATAATATTAGGATCCTGTAGATCATCAAATAGATCTTCAATCAATGGTATAGGAAACTTTTCCTTCGTTGTTTGTGTATTTAGACTTCTATAGTTAATACATAATCTCCATGTACCATCTCTCTTCCTAACCATAAACCCCATGGGATGAATAGAAACTATGGCTTGCCTAATAATTCTAGATTCTACCATCTCCTGAATAATCTTTTCCAGCTCATTCTTGATGTGGTATGAGTGTCTATAATGTCTTAGGAAGCTGGGTCTGAAATCAGGTAGTAGTGGAATTCTATGATCATGTGGTCTTGGTGGTGGAAGTCTTGGAGTAAGGCAGGTGATCACTGGATATTTTTTGAGCAGTTTTTCTATATCTGGTGGGGTAGGGTTTTCTGGGGAAACAATTTGATAGCATATTGTTGGGGATGCGGATTAAGGATCTTAAGGCAGAAATAACACTAGAGGGGGGGTGAATAGTGTTTTAAAGAATATATGAACTATATGACTAAATTAAAACTTTCAACACAAATCTAAACAGAATTCTAACACAGAATGATCACAGAACATATAACAAATGCAAATAGTAAAGTAAAGCAAGTAAAAGGAAAGAACACACTGGATTTTATACTGGTTCGGAATCCTCCTACATCCAGTCTGCACCAAGGCAATATCCTTGTACAGATTTTTATAAGCCAATATCCAAATTACAACCCTCAATTTTTAAGGCCTTGAGGAACCCTCCTATCTCCGAGTCTGGGGGTAAACTCTCTTGATTTACGGGACACAAGATCACCCTAATACTTTTTAACAACAATCCTTTTGAATGGATAGACTCTATGGACTTTTCGAATACAAATTAATCCTATAACTCTGAATAGCACTTTGATCTTTAGTAGAATGATGGAGAATCAAATAGAGAGAGTATCAAAATGATTTCCTATTGAGAATTTGGCATAATGATGGCACGATCTTGAAAATATGAAGTTTTATGGATATGGAATGGTGGAGAAGAAAGAGTGAAGAAAATAAAAAAAGTTAGTTGTTAAAAAATTCGTTTTGGAAGCCTTTATATAGATGCACAACAGTCATAACCATTGGCGAAAGGTTTTTGAACGAATGGACACTTCTTTTGAAATTTGAATTTTGAATCCAACTGTCACCATGTCGACATGGGGTATCCCCTTATGTCGACATCCCTTAGTTCAAAATTGTAGAGATGTTGTTTTGTAAAAGCATTTGAATTTAAAACAAGTTGAAACTTCTCTGAAGCAAAATAAAGTGTTTAAACAATATTTTGAGATAGAGAATGAATATAAAACATTATTTTAAATATATATATATATATATATATATATATATATATATAATTGATATAGACCGTCAATTATATAAGTAATATTTAAAATCAAAATAAGTTTTGATGTTTTAAAAATAGAAATTTTTTAAAATCAGAATGGAGGAATATTTCAAGGCTAAAACAAAGTTTGAAAACATTTTTGAAAACATGATTTTGAAAGCTAAAACATTTTGAAAACAGATTTAAAAACATTTTGAAAAATCTATTCAAACTAAAATTGCAAGAACCTTCCTACAGAGCTCCTCCATACGACTCGAGAACTTGTACAAAGTAGTTTAAATGATTTTGATTTTCGTGGGTTTGTAAGCCACTTGTCGTAGGTTTGTAAGCTACTTGTCGTGGGTTTGTAAGCCACTAGTTTCGATAGAAATTGGGTTCCATCCCAAAAGAAAATTGGAAGAAAGATGAGAGTGCTATTATGAAGTTTTAACAAAATACTAGACACTTATCTTGAGATCTTGAAATCTTGATTCTCTAGAGTCTTGAATCATGAATCTCTAATCTTCATCTTGATGCTTGAGTCTTTATACTGATCAGTCTTCGATAATACCTGCATATACTTCCTATATACATACATATATATATATATATATATGAAAATGTTAGTATATATTTTATAAAGTAAAGTATAATAACTATATAAGGTTGTTGTCATCAAAACATCATCAACTCAGTTCCTAACAATCTCCCCCTTTTTGATGATGGCAACCTTTATTTATAAAATATTCTTACCATACCATACTCTCCATAACTCCCCCTTACTCCGTGACTTCTTCTTAAAACTACAACTCCCCTTTATTCCATGACTCCCCTTTACACCAAGCACATATTTTTATAACTTTCTCCCCCTTTTTCATCAACAAAAACTATTAACTACTTAAGAATTCAAGAATGATTAGTATGAACAAATAATATGTATAGAACAAACATGAAACAATGAGTATAAGTGAACACATTTTAGTTATTACAACATATATAAGAACATACTTAAACACGAACAAACAAAACAATTTAAAACAAAGAATAAAATGAAGGTACGCTTTAATGGCGATCCTTAACTATAGGAGACTTATGAATCGAATAATTGGGGTAGTGGAGACAAAAGTTTCCACGTTGTTCAATTATGTTTCCATTAGTATCAACAAGGATCTCACCAACGCAAATAACGCTCTCGTCCTCATTTATAGGGACTTTGGGTTGAGGAAAAGGTTGATCTTCCTCTTGGTCTTCTTGTGGCTCTTCCATAGGTTCTTCTTCCTCTGATTCCATGGCTTGTGAAGAGTCTTCAATATTAATAGGATTTGTACGGTTATCCATAAGGAATTTTTGTACATTCCTAATAATATTCCCTTGCCCTTGTTGTTCTCTAGCCATCCTAAGTTGACTTACTTGAATTTCAGTCAACAATTGAAGGATATCTTTCATCTTCTCTTGTAATTTGATCACTCGAGCGTGCGTAGATCGTTGAAATGGACCAGAATGAGGAGATGTGGGTGAAGTGGGTTCACTAGTAGAAGAGGAGGCCATTATTTTATTGTTTCAGAAGTTATTTACAGAGAATATAGTGAAGAAAGAGGAGAGAAAACGAAATAAATAGATAAATAACCAAATAACTAACTTTGGAGGGAAATTCTATTTTCAAATTTTTGTTGGGTATGTCGACATCAGGGGATGGGGCATGTCGACATGTCTTTCAGAAAAAGTGTAATTTTTATTTTGAATTTTTATTGATTATTATATTATATTATTTTATATTTGAGATTTTGAACAAATACCTAATTCTCTTCTAAATTTAGTAAAATTCTGTCTGGTTAACGGTTTAGTTAATACGTCAGCAATTTGGTTTTCAGTATTTATATAATCTAGAGTTATTATTTCTTTAGTTATATTATCTCTAAGAAAATGATGTCTTATATCAATATGTTTAGTTCTAGCATGATGAGTTGGATTTTTAGATAGATTTATTGCACTAGTATTATCACAATATATTGGTGATTTACCTATGTTAATTCCAAAATCTTTTAAAGTTTGTTGCATATATATGACTTGTGAACAGGCCAGAGCAGCAGATATATACTCTGCTTCAGTTGTTGACAAGGAAACAGTATTTTGTTTCTTGCTGAACCAGGAAACCAGTGAATGCCCTAGAAAGTGACAAATTCCACTTGTACTCTTTCGGTCTGATTTACAACCAGCATAATCACCATCACAATATGATATTAAATCAAAAGTATTATTTTTAGGATAAAATAAACCATAATCTAAAGTGTATTTTACATATCTTAAAATTCTTTTAACAGCTTTTAAGTGAGTTTCTTTAGGTTGTGATTAGTATCTTGCACAGAGACAAACACTATGCATAATATCAGGACAACTCGCTATCATATAGAGTAGCGAACCAATCATTCCCCTATATAAAGTTTGACAAATATCTTTTGATTTATCTTCTTTACTTAAACCTACATTTGTTGACATTGGAGTTGGTTTTCCACTAGAGGTGCTTAAACCAAATTTATTGATTAAGTCTTTAGCATATTTTTCTGGACTTATGAAGATGTCATTTTCTAGTTGTTTAATTTGAAGCCCTAAGAAGAAACTTAATTCTCCCATGTGACTCATTTCAAATTCTTTAGTCATTATATCTGAAAATTCTTTATTCATTATGTTATTAGTTGATCTGAAGATTATATCATCTACATATATTTGAACCAGTTGAATATCTTGATTATTTCTTTTAATAAAGAGTGTTGTACCTACTTTACCAATTTCAAAACCGGATTGAAGTAAATAAGATCTTAGTCTTTCATACCAGGCTCTAGGAGCTTGCTTTAGACCATATAGAGCTTTCTTTAACTTGTATACATGGTTTGGAAATTTATTATCTTCAAAAAGTGGAGGTTGTTCAACATAAACATCTTCTTTTACAAAACAATTTAGAAAAGCACTTTTAACATCCATTTGATATAATTTGAAATTATTATAATTAGCGAAAGCAAGTAGAATTCTTATAGCTTCTAATCTTGCTATGGGAGAAAAGGTTTCATCATAGTCAATTACTTCTTCTTGACAATAACCTTGCGCGACTAAACGAGCTTTATTTATTACGACCTCACCGAGTTCATTCATTTTATTTTTATAAACCCATTTAGTTCCAATTATACTTTTATCCTCAGGTTTAGGAACAAGTTCCCATACATCATTTCTGGTAAATTGATTCAATTCTTCTTGCATAGCAAGAATCCATGAATCATCAGACGATGCTTCCTTTGGATTTTTAGGTTCAGTTGTTGATATAAAGGCTACATTACTCATACTACTTAATCGATTTCTAGTTCTTACTACAGATTCAATATTTCCTAAAACATTTTCTATAGGATGATCTTTTGATATTTTAAATCTCTTATTAGGTTGATTTATTTCACTAATAGTTTCATTAGATTGATTTAAATTTGTAAAATCTTCTTCATCATCTATTTGTATAATATCTTTAAGATTTTCATCAAAAGATACATGCATAGTATCTTCAATAGTATTAGTTTTTAAATTAAAAACTCTAAATGCTTTGCTTCTATTAGAATAACCAATAAAGAATCCTTTATCAGCTTTTGGTTCAAATTTATCTAAATTATCTTTTGTATTAAGTATAAAACATTTACTCCCAAAGACTTTGAAATAAGCAGCTATAGGTTTCTTATTATAAAATAATTCATATGGAGTTTTATTTGTTAATGGTCTAACTAAAATTCTATTTAATATATAACAAGCTGTAGCAACTGCTTCAGCCCAAAAATATTTAGGTAAATTACTATCAGAAAGCATTGTACGAGCACACTCTTGAATCATTCTATTCTTACGTTCTACTACTCCGTTTTGTTGTGGAGTTCTTGGAGATGAAAAGTTGTGAGTAATTCCCTTTTGAGTACAGAAATTCTCAAAATTTTCATTTTCAAATTCACCACCATGATCACTTCGAATAGTTTTAATTTTGAAAGAATGTTGTTTTTGAATTCTTTTAGAAAAGTTTTTAAATATTTCAAAAACATCACTTTTATGTTTTAAAAAGATTGTCCACGTATATCTTGAATAATCATCTACTATAACAAAAACATATTTACTATGGTTAATTGATTGAACTTGAGATGGACCAAATAAATCTAAATGATGTAATTCTAGAGGACTAGAGGTAGAAATAGAATCTTTTAATTTAAATGAACTTTTCTTAAGTTTTCCTAATTGACAAGCATCACAAATACTATCTACTTTAAAGTTTAACTTGGGTAGACACTCTAACTAAGTCAAGTTTTGATAGCCTAGATAATAATTTGAAATTCAAATGGCCAAATCTTTTATGCCAAATCCAAGGGTCACTTGTATTAGCCAAAAGACATAGCTTATCATTTGAAATTTTCATACTAAGGATATAAATATTTTTCTTCCTAATACCTTCAAAAATTATATTAGACTTATCATCTTCAATGTGACATTTATCTTTTCCAATGTTAATTTTAAAACCTTTATCGCAAAGTTGACTTATACTAAGCAGATTATGTTTTAAGTTCCTAACTAATAAAACATCAGAAATAAGTAAAGTTTTAGAGTTACCGACATTGCCGACGCCAACCACATAACCTTTAGAGTTGTCACCAAAATTGACTAGTCCACCATCTTGATAAGTAATGTCCTTGAGTATCTCGGGATTTCCAGTCATGTGCCTTGAACAGCCACTATCAAGTATCCATTTATCTTTCTCAATTTGCACAGTTTGTCCATTGGGTGTTGATTTGTCAAAAGCCATATAACATGTCTGTTCGTGCATAACACACCAATTCGGTAGATAACTTGATTTTTCAAAATAACTATATGCAGACTTATGAAACTTTGATGAAATGCATATATTCGAAACAGTTTTAACACAATTTTCCAAAAATGCCATTTTTATATTTTTCAAGTTTTAGATTATGAAAACAATGAAAACCAATGCTCTGGTACCAATTGTTGGGGATGCGGATTAAGGATCTTAAGGCAGAAATAACACTAGAGGGGGGTGAATAGTGTTTTAAAGAATATATGAACTATATGACTAAATTAAAACTTTCAACACAAATATAAACAGAATTCTAACACAGAATGATCATAGAACATATAACAAATGCAAATAGTAAAGTAAAGCAAGTAAAAAGAAAGAACACACCGGATTTTATACTGGTTCGGAATCCTCCTACATCCAGTGCTGCACCAAGGCAATATCCTTGTACAGATTTTTATAAGCCAATATCCAAATTGCAACCCTCAATTTCTAAGGCCTTGAGGAACCCTCCTATCTCCGAGTCTGGGGTAAACTCTCTTTATTTACGGGATACAAGATCACCCTAATACTTCTTAATAACAATCCTTTTGAATGGATAGACTCTATGGACTTTTTGAATACAAATTAATCCTATAACTCTAAATAGCACTTTGATCTTTAGTAGAATGATGGAGAATCAAATAGAGAGAGTATCTAAATGATTTCCTATTGAGAATTTGGCAAAATGATGGCACGATCTTGAAAATATGAAGTTTTATGGATATGGAATGGTGGAGAAGAAAGAGTGAAGAAAATAAAAAATTTAGTTGTTAAAAAATTCGTTTTGGAAGCCTTTATATAGATGCACAACAGTCATAACCATTGGCGAAAGGTTTTTGAACGAATGGACACTTCTTTTGAAATTTGAATTTTGAATCCAACTGTAACCATGTCGACATGGGGTATCCCCTTATGCCGACATCCCTTAGTTCAAAATTGTAGAGATGTTGTTCTGTGAAAGAATTTGAATTTAAAACAAGTTGAAACTTCTCTGAAGCAAAATAAAGCGTTTAAACAATATTTTGAGATAGAGAATGAATATAAAACATTATTTTAAATATATATATATATATAATTGATATAGACCGTCAATTATATAAGTAATATTTGAAATCAGGATACGTTTTGATGTTTTAAAAATAGAAGTTTTTTAAAATCAGAATGGAGGAATATTTCAAGGCTAAAACAAAGTTTGAAAACATTTTCGAAAACATTTTTGAAAACATGATTTTGAAAGCTAAAACATTTTGAAAACAGATTTAAAAACATTTTGAAAAATCTATTCAAACTGAAATTGCAAGAACCTTCCTACAGAGCTCCTCCATAGGACTCGAGAACTTGTACAAAGTAGTTTAAATGATTTTGATTTTCGTGGGTTTGTAAGCCACTTGTCGTAGGTTTGTAAGCTACTTGTCGTAGGTTTGTAAGCCATTGGTTTCGATAGAAATTGGGTTCCATCCCAAAAGAAAAATGGAAAAAAGATGAGAGTGCTATTATGAAGTTTTAACAAAATACTAGACACTTATCTTGAGATCTTGAAATCTTGATTCTCTAGAGTCTTGAATCTTGAATCTCTAATCTTCATCTTGATGCTTGAGTCTTTATGCTGATCAGTCTTCGATAATACCTGCATATACTTCCTATATACATATACGTATATATCTATATGAAAATGTTAGTATATATTTTATAAAGTAAAGTATAATAACTATATAAGGTTGTTGTCATCAAAACATCATCAATTCAGTTCCTAACACATATTATCATTGCTGCTTACCCATGTGTACACTCCTTATTCAGTTTCTTCTTATTGATAATTTTCAACTCTTCTTGCTTTAAGCCTTGCCATATATAAGGCTTGTCATTGTAAATAAAATTAACTTGCAAGTACTCTGGGTTAAGTGTAATCTCACCAAATTTTTTCATTCACTATGCTCCCAGCATCACTTGAAAACCATCTAAAGGAAACATAAGTAAATCTACTAATATCGTAAACCCCTGGCATTTGAGTATAACGTCATTACATACCCCTGATTCAGTCAGTTTATCTCCATTGGCTATAACCTTAAGTAGTTTAGGTTCAACAATTTTTAACCCCAGTTTTCGGGCAAAAATCTCATTAATAAAGCTATTGGTAGAGTCAATTAAAATCTGAACTAGTCTACCATGAATACTCCCCTTAACCTTGATGGTGGACAATGCAGGAATTCAACACAAAGCTTGCAGAGTAATAAATTGAGTTTCTTCAACTTGGATATCAGATTCTAGGCTGGGCACATTGTAAGGACCCATTTCTTCGACTTCCAACTAGTAGATACTTATTGGAGAATGGATTCCATACAAATGACTAGGTGAAGAGACAACCTTCCGGTAGTACATCTCTAGAGGAATGTAACGAGGACCACAAAACATATGTTCCCTTGCCAACACAAGAACGGCCTACCTCTTCCTAAATAGTACCGAATATGTCAATTTTTGATCGTTACAGACCTATCTGAGGGCCCTCGTAGCATACATCCACAATAATTTACATCCCTAACGTGATGGTAGGAAGAAATATATTTAGAACGGGATGATCATACCTAATGGTTGCGAACCACATAGCCTTGCCGCCTATTTAGGTCATTTCAGATGCGAGTCCCGAGGTAACGATTACCTTTCACATAGAACATCATCTTTCCTCTTTGAATTCCACATTCCATTCCAAAGTCACATGACTGATTTCTGCAAACATACAACTTCCTGAGCTCGAATGTCTTGAGAATGGATGTTAAGCTAAGAGAAGGTGTCTTCTCTACTACCGACTGACATGCATTATATAGAGACCACTCATTGTGATTTAGAATGCAAGGTCATATACTCATCTATACAAGTTGTCCATGAATAGGACAAACCGAAGGCACTCTACTACCACATCATAATATTAGTAGCGAATAGTCCTTGTGTTTCTAAGATTTTTCGTAACAAAGAGACATCGCTACTATAAGTATTTCGGAAGTTATCCCTAATCAAATCAACAAGCAGTCCTTTGTTACTATTTGTCTCAATATCTTCAACTTTTAATCTTTTACTTCGAATACGTTGATTGGTTCAAAGTGGTCTTCGAATAGGAATCACCTAAATCCGACTCTGGTTCCTTCGAAACCAATCATCGTAGAAAGAGGTTTTGTGAATGGGGAATCATTTTTAACTGATTAATTTCTTTTTATAAAAATCCCTTTCGGAGATATATATTTCAAAAACATTCTCTCCATTATATACGAAATCATTAAACCTCTCTTATTAAATTCTTTGATTACATAAAACCCTTTTTATATTCCAAATCATTTCATCTTTTCATCAAAAAATATTCCAAATCCTTTATTTAAATCTTAACAAAGATTTCCGCAACTTTTAACATGGATCAGTAACAATGTTATTTAAGACATCGTTTACTATAAATCCAAACCAATAAATTTTAAATATAGGAAATTAAATTAATTCCAAATCGTTTGCCTTAAAACTGAACAAAGATTTCATAATTCAAAACTCTCAATTTAGATTGAGTTAAAAACATGTTATCTAGGATATTAATCCAAAACCAGTAAATATTAAGTGAGAAGGATCTATAGAAATTATCTAATTCTACTCAATATTAATCCCCGTATTCAACAAATACTATGGTCGAGTTAACGGCAAAATCATATTTCAAATTTCAAGAATAGTACAAGTTCTCTGTTTGAGCTTTAACACCGAGTGCAAGAAGAACATCTCCATAAAATTCAAATTGTCTAAATATTGAAAAATCTTATTCTTTATTCTTTAGAAAATTTCGATCCTAATAAATCAAATTCACTATCCCATCCGTCGTAATAGTCCGGATAGCCATGAAGAGAAAGAAACTGGTTTTCCAAACTCAAGTGTAGACACTATTTCTCTAACATCTATAAGGCGTTAAGTTATTTGATCGACTCTAAATCATTAAAACATTTTAATCATTTCATAAATCCTTTAAATTATGTTTAAAACACTTTATTAATCATTCAAAAACATTTATAAAAGATCTGGATAAGAAACGATAAGTTCAAAACTGTATTTCAAAAGTTATAGAAAAGTGTTGCGAAAAAGGCATTTTAAGCTATATTGATCAAAATGATTTTTTATTCGAAAATCCATTTTATTACTCAAATCACTTTTAAAACATTTTAAAGGATTTATAGGATTTATTTCACATTTTAAACCATTAAAAACATTATTTTCAAAGAAATCCAATTTTGGATTTCGAACTGCAAATTCAGGATTTTTCCAAAACTTGTTTTGCTCATATTTTCAAATCTACTTATCGAAATCTCAATTTTCTTTCTTTGTTGGAAAATTTTGGATATAATAGTTTGAAACTTTTTTATCTCAAAGAATTCTAAACTATTTTTTAACGTTTACACTTGTTTGACTTTTATAGCGTGAAATCGCGAACTACCGTTACGCGACTCGCTTATTTTTAGTCAAATTTTTTATTTCTTTTCATACTTCACCAAAAAACTTTTAAATGTTCACAAAACATTTCAAATACATTTTAAACTATTTTTAAGAGGTTTAATACTTCCACATACACCATTTCATTAATTCAAGGAAAGTGATTTCATGTTGTGTTTATCGACGTGTATATTCGTGACTTGCGTACATTTTCAACATTTATATGATAACAACCAACTTGACGATCAAAGCATATTAGACATCCATTTGCAAATATCATATCATCGTTTAAAATTAAATATAGTAATTTAGGAGTTCTCATCAAAATCCAACCAAACTTTCTACCAACATTCTTATTAACAACACTTCACTTAAATTTCAACTGATCAACTTCTACTCTGTTTCGTTTTCTTTATGCTATCGACCTCTTCTTCCAAACTCTCAAAAATCCGGCAGAGCTTTCGTAGAATCTTGAATTTTGTCCTAGCTTCATGGAATGAAATCGGAAGCACTTTCTTCTCTTTTACTTGCACCGGAGCTTTCTAACTTTCTCCTCCCTCCTCCCTCCTCAATAGGTTCGGCATCTCCCAATTCCACCTCTTCCTCTAACATTTCTTTATTTCTTAGATGTTAGACAATGTTTTAATGGTATTATAAGATCTTTGATAAAGTTTGGTGGTGTTTGGAGTTGATTTGATATGATTTTAAGAAAAGTTAGTAAAGAAAAGAAGAAAAGAAGAAGCCATTAACATAGCTTAAAGGAAGAAGAAGAAGAAAAGAATGATTTGCGTGAGAAAATGAGAAGGATGAATGTGTATTTATAGGAAAAAAATAAAGTAGTAAGTTATTAAAATATCCCTTTATCAAATTACCAAATAACGTTACTTAATTTTGAAATAACCTTACTTTTTTCAACACTTATCATCCCTTATCACATTTTACTTTATGTCATAGTCACTTAAGAGCTCTATAACAAAACAGTCTTTTTACAACGGGCAATGCTCGTTGCAATATGGTTTTCGCAACGGGCACGTGCCCGTTGTAATAGGCCTTGTTGTGATAGATGCACCACATTATACAACGGGCAAAGCACGTTGTAGAAACCGTTGTAGTATACCTTTTTACAACGGGTTATGACAGTTGTAATATACTATAATACAACGTTCATAACCCGTTGCAATAGACTAACCATACTAGTTGCATGGCCTATTTCACAACATGTATTGGTCGTTGTAATACAACGGGAAACCAATGCCCGTTGTAAAAAGGACGTTGTAATATGGTATTTTTGTTGTAGTCGAGCTAAGCTAATGTATTTGGATGGAAAAGTGGCTAAAGAGAAGATTCGGTTTGATTTTTATGTGATGTTTACTTTTTGACTTTTCTTTTTTACTTACTTTTGTTAATTATATTCTATAATTTTCTGAGCATGTTTACTAAAAATAAACTTGATTAGTGAATTAATTAATAATTATATCATTTGAATATATGTTCATATATAAGAAAATAAAGGTGCAACAACGTTGCGACAAATTTAAACCGGTAAAAAGTTGATTTTCGACAAAATGTTTTACGGTCACAATTTGACGTTTTTGTTAAAATGTTTATTCATGTAAACCAAACTTGAAAATAAATTTCTTATTATTTTTAAATAATTATAACAAGTATATTTGACTTATAAAATAATATAAAAGAATATTGAAATTCATTTGCAAAATGCGACATTGATTTTGTTAATGCACGACGAAATTTGTCAATCATTATAACATAAGTATATATATATATATATAACTATAAAACTTTTATCAACCTATAGTTATCTTTATATAATGATTTTAAAAGGAGTTATTCATCTTTTAAAATAATTATTTGACTGTATATCCAATTTCATCCAAAATCGGCTTTTGTCAATTTTGTCACTGTTAAGGTAAAAGTTTAAAATCTTTATTCAATTCTAAAAATAAATTTACCATTCTTATTTATTATATAAAACATGATTATTTAAGTTTTAAAATTACATATTTGCATGTTTAAATACTTTAAATATTTTATTTTCAAGGTGGTAAAATTACTTGTCATTACAGACTTCCCCCTTAAAAGAATTTCATCCTCGAAATTACCCAAAACAAAAACCCATATGTTTTGCCCAAAATATTTATTTTTAAACATTTATCTGTATGATGTACATAGATCACCCGTATGCAATATATGATTCAATCTTCTATTCAAATCGACAACTTTACTTCCGAACTAGTATTGATCCCCTGATCCTTTATTGCGGACTCTGATCAGGTTTTCTGATCAAAACTTTAGTTCTCTTTGCATAGCTCTAACTATGATATAAAACTCAAGTATCCACCCCAAAATACTCATCAACGTTCATCATCAAGAATCGAGTGATGAATCCTCTTTCGGATAAGTGTCAAACGCATTAAAGTTTTGCACTTGAATCTTAGGTTAAATCGTGTGACGGAACAATCCATATACTTCATATGTATTTATTAACCTTTCCAAAATTCTTATAAAAATATTGTTTAAACTTTCATCTTTTAGTCAAACTTTTATATAAATTCTCCTTTATAAATAACTATTTAATTTAATTTTTTTTTTTCAAATATTTATTCACAAAATATTTCTATCCTTTTTCCGAAAGAAATTGATTATCCTTTATTTGGAGTAATACGATTATAATTCTTATTTCAAAATTACTTTGAAATTTCTTTGTTAATAAATCTCCTTATAAATTTAATTCCAAACTTATTTTATATTACATAACTTTCCCATTTATACTTTTCCAAAACATTAGGATATCCATCTTTCTCAAACATCATTTTATTTTGCTAATCACACTTTACTTTATAAAATATACTTCATAAAATATATTCTTTAAATTGTTTCTTAATTTAAAAACTTTTTATAAAGATACTTCTTTATATTAATTTTTTTTTATTATGATACATCTCTAAACATATTTTAATAGTTTCTAAAAAACTCATTTTCAAAATAATTCATTAAATTGATAAACTACCATAAACTTCCTTTAACTAATATCAAATGTGAAAACATTTTTTATTTAGTTAAAACTTACTTAATCAATTTAACACTCCTTTATTAATTAAAACTTCCTTTATATGTATATATATATATTCTCTTTACCTTTACAGTTTCAATATATAAAAGCTCTCGTATACTTATTCAGTTGCCTTAAGTATATTCATTATTTACTTAACAAGTTTTACTTACTTTAAAATATAATCGAAGAGATTAAAACAATTACTATCAAAACATTGTTAAAATGAACTTATATTTTCATAACAAGTTAATAAGTTTTCTATCTCTCTATAAAAGACTCTAATACCTTCTTTTATCGTTGCAATGCCATTATTAAAGATCCAAATATACCCATAAGATTTCTTCCAAAGTGTCGTTTAAGGGTTTAAAAACAAATGTCGCCAAAACATTGTTTACTACAAACCCAAAACCATTCATTATTAACTTTAAATAATTACTTTAAAGATCAAAGCATACCCATGCTAATCAATTAAGATAATACATTTTGATGTAAGAATTGACAACCATTAATTTGTCAATTACTGATTCACATTATCCTTTTTAACTTTAGAAAGTTATATTGATCGAGTAACTCAAAAATGATACCAAGGAACCGGGTTCTACCAATAATATCACATATTTCCTTAATAAGAAGGAGAATACATAAGAGAAGCATTTACCATCCAAACACATCTCTTGTCCATTTTTAGTTACTTTTGAGCCACTTGAATCAATTAATCATAAGATCGTTTTTCGTTTTCAAAAGATCTTTATTATATAGAAATAATACTATTATTATTCTTTCTCCAAAAATTATTTGAAATTCCTTTCAAAAATATTCGAAATTCAAATTCTCATAAATTCCTTTGTAAAGCACGTGTTATAAATCTAGTTTATAAAATTAGGTATATAAAACATGTTCATAAGATTTATTTATCTTAAATAAATTCCTATAGTCTTAATCCAAGATTATCGAATACCCTATAGTCAAATTGTAAAACTAAATTCACGAGGTGTTTGTACTTAAACTTTTAAATTAAACAACCGATCAATTTATGATAATATCTACGTATTACCCTTTCCTTAATAAAATAACTATATTACGTGAAAAATATTCTTTATATTCAAAATATATTCGTTGGTTAAATTATTTTATTGACCAATTTTCAAAACCAAAATTATTTGGATCTTATGGGGATAATCTTCCTCGATCGAAAACCAACCATTTCTAGGCGGGTATTCTGGCTGTTCCTCTTCGTCACTAGAGAGAACTATGAGGCATCCTTCTTTCCCCAATTCGCTCTAGAGGACTCTCGTTAGCGTAATTTTCCCTATATGGTTTATACAAGACAAACAATCATTCTTTTAGGCACGAGTAGTAGGTAATTACTTGTGTAGAGAGGTCTGGTCAATACTTAGAAAATGTTTTGAGATTTATTTCGAAAGATGGCTTTTTAAAATTCTTTGTATAGAAGGTTTTATTATTTCGAAAATTCTTTGAAAATTTTACCAAAATATTCTTGTCTTTTCAAATACGTATATATATAGGTAAAAATGATTTCATATATAACCAAATTCCTTTGTATATTTTATTAGCAAATACGCGCTCATATATAGTACTCACAAACTCATTCTAGAGCATTGCTAACCCCATCTCTAATGAGTTACTCATCCGAGGGCATTACTATCCCTATCTCTGATGAGTCTTTTACCCCTATCAGACTCAGGTGTTCGCTCAACCCAAGCTCTGATACCACATTGTAAGGACCCATTTCTTCGACGCCTAGAAATTGACACCAATACATCCTTGGTATTCACGTGCCGTAAATCTAAGTGCCAGAGAAGCGGATTCTTAAGGATAAGAAAGAAAATAAGATAGAACATAATCTCACATATGTTATTTTAATATAAAATCTTTATATTGAAAATTAAAATACATTTTTCAGAGTTAAAAACATGGATAGATGTAAATCCTGTTCTTACAAATGCGGAATACTATAGTACAAGAATGTGGTGGAAATAGACAAAAATCTTCAGTAAAATCTCCCGACTCCATGCTTCGAGCTCCATCCATCTTTCTCCTAAACTAAACCATACTACAAGACTGCTCAAGGAAAATTAGGGCAATCGAAGTTTAAGGAAAGAGAAAAGAAGCTCCGGGTCGATCATGGGACTAGTGTGAGAACCCAAAATATGCGTTTTGAAAACAAAAAGGTATCCCATAAGATCACGCCGTACATAAACACAGAACGGGTTTTTACCTTATGATAACCAAATCATTCTACGTCAAAATACTTGATATTATTTCCAATGACATATCTTTGAAAACATTGCAGGTAAACTTATTATTCTTAGCCGAAATTGTTACATTATTAAATTCAAGCATACGAGCCACAAATGTGGGTTCTATAAACAAATTGGCAGGTACTTATTGGAGAATGGATTCCATACAAATGACCAGGTGAAGGGACTACCTTCCAGTAGTACATCTCTAGATGAATGTACCGACGATCACAGAACATCTGCTCCCCTACCAACACAAGACTGACCTACCTCTCCCTAGATAATATCGAATATGTCATCTCCCTAGTCATTACCGACTTGTTCGAGGGTACTCGTAGCATACATATGCAATAATTTACATCTCAAACATCATAGTGGGAAGAAATATAACTAGAAGTGGATGATCATATCCTAATAGTTGTGAACCACATAGCCCTTGCCACATATACCATATTTTGGTCATTTTCGGATGTGAGGCCTGAGGTAACGATTATCTTTCATGTAGCACATCATCTTTCCTCTTTGAATTCCACATTACCATTTTATAGTCACATGACTGATTTCTACAAACTTATTACTTCCTGAGCTCAAATGTCTTGGGAAAGGGTGTGAAGCAAAGAGAAGGTGTCTTCTCCGCCATCGACTGATATACATTATATAGAGACCACTCATTATGATTTAGAATGCAAGATCAGACAGTTGTCTATTCAAGTTGTCCAGGAACAGGACAAACCGAAGATAATCTCCTACAACATCATAATATTAGTAGCGAATAGTCCTTGGGTTTCTGAGATTTTTCGTAACAAAGATACCGCCGCTACTATAAGTATTTCGGGAGTTATCCCTAATAAAATCAACAAGCAGTCCTTTGTTAGTATTCATTTCAATATCTTCAACTTTCGATCTTTTACATCGAATAAGTAGATTGGTTTGACGGTCTTCGGATAGGAATTACCAAAATCTGACCCTGGTTCCTTTGAAACCAATCGTCGATAAAAAGTGGTTTTGTGAATAGAGAATCATTCTTTATTTGATTAAGTTACTTTTATCAAAATCTCTTTCGAAGATATATATTTCTAAAACATTCTTTCTAGTATATACGGAATCATTATACCTCTCTTATTAAATCCTTTGATTAGATAAAACCCTTTTTATATTCCAAATCATCTCATCTTTTCTTCGAAATTTATTCCAAATCCTTTATTTAAATCTTAACAAAGATTTCCAAACGACAACTTTTAACATGGATCAATAATAATATTATTCAAGGCATCCTTTACTATAAATCCAAAACCAATAAATTTTAAGTATAGAATTTAAATTAATTCCAAATCATTTTACTTAAATCTTAACAAATATTTCTTAATTCAAAACTCTCAGTTTCGATTGAGTTAAAAACATGTTACCGAGGATATTAATCTAAAACCAGTAAATATTAAGTGATTAGAATCTAAAGAAATCATCTAATTCTACTCAATATCAATCCCCGTATTCAAAAAAGTACTATTGGAGGAATAACGGTGAAATTACCTTTTAAATTCCATGAGTAGTACGTGTTCTCTCTTCGAGCTTTAACATCGAGTATAAGAAGATCATCTCCATAAAATCCAAGTTATCTAAATCTTGAAAAACCTTATTTTTTAACTTATTCTTTACTCTTTATAAAATTTTGATCCGAGTAAATTAAATTCACTATCACCTCCATTGGGCCAGTCCAAAGAGCCAGAGTGAGAAGGAAAATTATTTTCCAAACTCAAGCCTAGATACTATCTTTCTGACATCCATAAGACGGTCAAGTTATTTGCTCGACTCTAAATGGTTAAAATATTCTAACCATTTTATAACTCCTTAAAATTACCTTTAAAACACTTTATTAATCATTCAAAAAAATTTATAAAATATTTGGATAAGAATTGATAAGTTAAAAATATATTTCAGAAGTTATAGAATAGTGCTACGAAAATGTGCCACGGAAAGTGCATTTTAAGTTATATTGATTAAAATGAATTTTTATTATTTGAAAATCAACTTTTATTATTCAAATCACTTTTAAAACATTTTAAAGGATTTATAAGATGTTTTTCACGATTTTAAACAATTTAAAACATCAATTTTAAAGAAATCTAGTTTTGGATTTTGAATTGCGAATTTCGGATTTTTCCAAAACTTGTTTTACTCATATTTCAAAATCGACTTATCGAAATCTCGATTTTCTTTCTTTTTGCAAAACTATGAATATTATAGTATGTAAAGTTCTTATCTCGAAGAATTCTAAACTATTTTTCAACTTTTACACTTGTTTGACTTTTATAACGCGAAAACGCGAACTACCATTACGTCACGCTCTTATTTTTAACCAAATTTTCTATTTATTTTCAAACTTCACCAAAACACTTTTTAATGTTTAAAAAACATTTAAAATAAATTTTAAAATATTTTAAAGAGGTTTAACACTTCCATATACACCATTTCATTAATTCAAGGAAAGTGATTTACATTTGTGTTTATCGACGTGTATATTCGTGACTTGCATATATTTTCAACATTCATTTGAAAACAACCAAACTTGATGACAAAGCATATTTAACATCCATTTGTAAACATCGTATTATCATTCAAAATAAAATATAGTAATTTAGGAGTTCTCATCAAAATCCAATTAAACCTCCTACCAACATTCTTACTAACAACATTTCACTTAAACTCCATTCCTTTTGCTTCTACTAATTAAATTGCTTTTGAAATATACTAATTGACTTCTACTCCATTCCTTTTGCTTTATGATATCGACCACTTTTTCTAAACTCCCGAAAATCTGGTAGAGCTTCCGCAAATCTTGAATTTTCTCCTAGCTCCTAGAAATGAAATCGACGATACTTCCTTCTCTTTTTCTTGCACCGGAGCTTTCTAAATTCGTCCTCCCTGCTCAATATTTCAACCTCCCACTATTCCACCTCTTCCTCCAACATTTCTTTATTTCTTAGAGGTTAAATAATGTTTTAAAAGTATTCTAAGGTTTTGAAAAAGTTTGGTGGTGTTTGAAGTTGATTTGTTATGATTTTGAGAAAAGTTAGTAAGGAAAAGAAGAGAAGAAGAAGCCATTAACATAGCTTAGACGAAGAAGAAGAAGAAAAGAATGATTTGTATGGGAAAATAGGAAGGATGAATGTGTATTTATAGGAAAATAATGAAGTGGTAAGTTACTATGATATCCCTTTACCAAATTACCAAAAATAACCTTACTTAACTTTAAAATAACCTTATTTTTTCAACACTTACCATCACTTATCACTTTATGTCATAGTCACTGAAGAGCTAAGAAAATATATTTGGATGGAAAAGTGGCTAAAGAGAAGATTTGGTTTGATAATGATGTGTTGTTTACTTTTTAACTTTTCTTTTTTACTTACTTTTGTTGATTATATTCTAGAATTTTCTAAGTATTTTTAGTAAAAGTAAACATAATTATTTAATTAATTAATAATTATACTATTTGAATATATGTTCATATATAAGGAAATAAAGGTGCGACAACATTGCGACAACTTTAAACTGATAAAATGTTGATTTTTGACAAAATATTTTACGGTCACAATTTGACGTTTTTGTTAAAAAAATTATTCATGTAAACCAAACTTGAGAATAAATTTCTTAACATTTTTAAATAATTAAAACAAGTATATCTGGCTTATAAAATAATATAAAACAATATCGAAATTCATTTGCAAAATATGACATTGATTTTGTTAATGCGCGACGAAATTTATCAATCACTATAACATAAGTATATATATAACTATAAAACTTTTATCAACCTATTGTTATCTATATATAATGATTTTAAAAGGATTTATTCATCATTTAAAACAATTATTTGACCGTATATCTAATTTTATCCAAAATCGGCTTTTCTCAATTTTGTCAATGTTAAGTTAAAAGTCCAAAATCTTTGTTTAATTCTAAAAATAAGTTTACAATTCTTATATATTAAATAAAACATGATTATTTAAGTAAGATATATTTCATATTTATATACATTATATATTTCGTTTTGGTAAAATTATGGGTCGTTACAAATAATGAAGATAAATTGTCACTGCAGTAGTAATCCGTGTATATAACGCTTCAGGATTACAGTCTGAAGCGTTCATTATCTCGGAGCATATCTGACCATTGTTTATGTATTTGGACCGACTTATTATATTAGCCCATTCTCTATAACTCCGTATATAAAAAAGCAACAGCCGAATACAATGTAAATATCATTTTTCTTTGCAAGCAATAAAGAAATTCTGTTCTGATCATCTCTGTAAAAAAATTATATCAAATATTTCTATCAATTCTTTAATAATCAAAATACTTCAACATGGTATCGGAGCCATGAAGGCCTAACAGCCATTCATCCTTTTAATCAAACACCATCAGGGTATTATCATCATTTGGGTAATAACCCTCATCAGAAATTGCATCTCATCATCTGAAGGGTTTGTTGAAGTTAGTCATACAATTCAGTGCCTTGCCAATCTGTTGTGGCTGCAACAGAATTCATTCACGCAAGCTCAAAAAGAAAAATCAATCGATCAAGAAAATCAGAAAAGAAAGAAATCAAGAATCATCTCAAAATCAAAGAAAGTGCCTTCCTGGAAAACATATCAGATCAAGAAAGCACAGATCATCATATATGTCATACGGTTACACCAAGTTTACTGTGAGAAATTCTTGACTTAAGTATCTTTTATCTCTGCATAAGATCGATTGATTTCTCTGTTATTTTTGCTTCTCTGGATTGCTTTTTCTGTATATTTCTTGCATATTGTGTTTCATCATGGGTGATGAATCAAATAACCAACCCAGTGTAGCTAGTTCTGCTAATGGAAGCAGCAACAGCGAATCCAATCTCGCAATAGAAAAGCTCATCAAAACCATAATCAGTCCACAAAGCAATCTTGTCACAGTTCAATTGAATGAAGACAACTTTCTTCTCTGGAAACTGCAAATAGAAACTGCAGTTCAAGGATATGGGCTTGAAGGCCACATTCTTGAAACCATTCCAATTCCTCCCAAATGTATAACTGATCAAGAAAACAAAATAATAAGCAATGAAGATTACATCAGATATCACAGACAAGAGAGGTTAATCTGTTCATGGCTTTTATCATCAATAAGCACAAATCTTTTATCTCATGTCATTGGATGCAAGAGTACAAATGATATATGGATAACTATTGAGAAAGTATTCAATACACAATCAGCTGCCAAAGTTATGTACTATAAGAGACAGCTACATAGCATAAGGAAAGACAACAATACTGCAAGGGAATGCATTTTCAAAATCAAAGCAATATGTGATTCACTGGAGGCACCAAATCACAAGATTTCAGATTCTGAACATGTTCTGATTATTCTCAATGGATTGAGTGAAGAATATGAATCTGTTATTGCTGTTATAGCATCACAAAAGGATCCACCATCACTTTATGATGTCTATTCTATATTACTTTTATTCTATATTACTTTCTCACGAGGCAAGAATTGATAATAAAAGACCACAAGAATCAGACTTGCAGTCAACTACGCAGCTACATCAAGAAACAAAGTTCAAAGTAACAACAAGACAGATCAAAACACACAAAGAGGAGGAACACAGAGAGGAGGATACTCAAACAGATCAAGAGGAAGAGGTAGATACATCAATAATAATAGACCAAAATGTCAAATCTGCGAAAAGATTGGACACACTGCCATAAAATGCTATCTGAGGAATTCTAATCAGAACAACAATCAAAAAGGTGGAAACTACAGTGCCAACATAGCTCAAGTAAGTTCCAGCAGTCAATCAGATAATAGAGATCACAACTCTAATGAAAATAATCAACCAATGAATGATGACTGCTGGTATCCAGATTCAGGAGCTACCAATCATATAACCAATAATCTTGAAAAATTAAACCTTGGCAATAGAGAGTGCAAAGGTAAAAAATCTATTTGTATGGGCAATGGTAAGTGTATCAATATCTCACATGTAGGAAATGTTGTTATTAAAGGTAAAAAACAGTTATTCTTACATAACTTACTAAGAGTCCCAAAAATAAAAAAGAACCTCATGAGTGTGTCTCAATTTGCTAGTGATAATAAAGTTTACTTTGAATTCTTTCCTAAGAATTGTGTTGTTAGGGACATACTAACTAAAGACATTTTATTGCAGGGTGATGCTGAAGAAGGATTATACAGATTTAGATCTGTGAACTGTGATTATCACAGAGATGATAAAAATTACTATTATCATTGTGAAATAAAAAACAATGACAATATTTTTGACTTGTGGCATTTCAGACTTGGCCATCCCAATGTAAAAGTAGTTAAGCAAATTCTCACTGAGAATAATATATTTTATAATAGCATATCTGTTCCTTATGTATGCACTCACTGTCAAATGGGAAAAAGTCACAAATTACCATTTGGTAATTCCACAACTGAATATACCAAGCCACTTGAACTCATTGCTACTGATCTTTGGGGGCCTGCCCCAATACATTCAGACTACGGATATAAATATTGTATATCATTTGTAGATGCAACACAAGACACACTTGGATATATTTCTTGAAAAATAAATCAGACACACATGATGTTGTAGTAAACTTCATCACAATGATTGAAAAACAGCTTGATACACCTGTCAAGACTATACAATCTGATGGAGGAACTGAGTATAAAACCTTTAAGGAATACTTTAAGACAAAAGGTATAGTTCATCGATACACTTTCCCTTATACCTCAGAACAAAATGGCTTAGCTGAGAGAAAACATAGGCATGTGGTTGAATCAGGACTCAGTTTACTGAGTCATGCAAATCTACCACTAAAGTTTTGGCCAGAGGCCTTTAGTACTGCTGTCTACCTCATTAATCGACTACCAACCAAAACTTTAGATGGTATAATCCCTATTGAAAAATTACAAGGGAAAAAACCAAACTATCATAGTTTAAAAGTATTTGGATGCCTATGTTTCCCATGTTTAAGACCTTATAACAATAATAAATTAAACTTTAGGTCAAAACAACGCACATTCCTGGGATACACCTCTAATCAAAAAGGGTACAAATGTCTTGACGACAGTGGAAAAATTATTATTAGTAGACAAGTTGCATTTAATTAAAAAAGTTTTTCCTTTTAGAAATGCTGAAGTAAGAACTATAGCAAAAGTGTATAACCCAGGAATATCCATACCTGAGTTACCAGTAATATCTGGAGACCAGAGCACAGCTGAGATAAGGAGGACTACTGATGATCATCAAACACACTCATTTACATCTGCCCAACAAAATACAGAGTATGAAGATGATCACAGTCATGCCATCTACCCACCTACACACTCAGCATATGAGGAAGATCAACATCACAATTCAGAAAACAACACTAATCAAAACAGAAGCTCTGAATTACCTCAAACTGAAGCTCCTGTCAGACCCAGCCACCACATGATCACCAGAGCCAAAAGTGGGATATTTAAACCCAAGGCATACATGGTCAACATAAATTTCAGTGAACCATCCACTTTTGATCAAGCTGCAAAAAGTAAAAACTGGAAAGCAGCAACGGATGAAGAGTACAATGCACTCATGAAAAATAAAACATGGAATCTTGTATGTCCACCTGCACACAAAAATATTGTAGGCTGCAGATGGACATATAAGATAAAAAGGAATCTTGATGGATCCATCAATAAATACAAAGCAAGATTAGTGGCCAAGGGATATACTCAATAGTATGGGTTTGACTTTACAGAGACATTTAGTCCAGTAGTCAAGCCCACTACTATAAGGCTCATCATCACAATTGCCTTACACGAAGGAAGGAATATAAGGCAATTGGATGTTAACAATGCCTTCTTAAATGGCAAACTAGAAGAAGAAATCTATATGAAACAACCACCAGGATATGAACAAGACTCAAGTCTTGTATGCAAGCTTAACAAGGCAATATATGGTCTGAAATAAGCCCCGAGAGTTTGGTTTGATAGATTGAAATCAACCCTAATGTTAATAGGATATCAATCTATCAAATCAGACACCTCATTATTCATTAAAAGTAACTCATCCTCAATTATTTACATACTAATCTATGTTGATGATTTAATTGTCACAGGTAATAATCAGGATGAGATCAACAAAGTTATATGCTATCTGAATAAATAGTTCTCATTTAAAAATCTGGGACATCTCAATTAGTTTCTAGGAATAGAAGTACACAAGACATCAAATTCAGATATCATCTTATGTCAGAAAAAATACATAGCAGAGTTACTTACCAAAACAAAAATGGAAGATGCCAAACCTATGACCACTCCCATGATTAGTCATCAAAACTTTTCAAAATACAGGGGAGAAGTCATAGATAATATCAAACAATAGAGAAGTGTTATAGGGGCATTACAGTATGTCACTATAACACGACCAGATATTGCTTTCAGTGTTAACAAACTTTCTCAATTTATGCAGAATCCTCTAAATGAACACTGGAAGGGAGTAAAGAAAATTTTAAGGTATCTTAAAGGAACAATCAATCATGGACTAATATTCAAAGCAAGCAGAAATCTCAACATCACAGGCTATTCAGATTCAGATTGGGCTACTGATCCAGATGACAGAAAATCAATTAGAGGATATTGCATATTTGTTGGGGGTAAGTTAATATCATGGAGTTCAAAAAAACAATCAACTATTTCTCGATCCAGCACTGAAGCCGAATACAAAAGCATAGCAAATGCAACAGCAGAAGTAATGTGGTTACAATCAATTATTAAAGAATTAAAGCTAGATGCAAACATCAAAGCAACACTATGGTGTGACAACCAAAGCGCAGTCTACATGACAGCAAATCCTATAATGCATTCCAGAACCAAGCACATCGAAATAGACTTGCATTTCGTTCGAGATCAAGTTCTAAAGGGAAATTTACAAGTGAATCATTTACCTGCCACTTACCAGATAGCCGACACCTTAACCAAATCGCCGTCGAAGAAAAACTTTCTGCAGTTTAAAAAGGATCTCAGAGTTGTAGAGAATCAAACTTCAATTGAGCAAAGTCGAACAAGCCATCATTCAGTTAGACAACCAGAGAAAGCTCAAACTTCGTTCAGTCACGAAAAAGTCAAATCTCAAGAAAGCAACTCAGATCTAAACAAATCGGAGCTCAAACTGCAACACTCTCCAGAAATAGAGAACCAAAAGAAGAAGATATTAGAAATGCATCAACATTTTTACAAATCAACTCAACACGATCTGGAATCTCAGTCGCAAACTTAAAATCAGTGAAAATCACGATATAGAATCTCAGTACGGTCTACAAGTTTCTTTTCACCTTCATGGCTGCAGAGATTCGATGCAAACCCTAACCCTAAATCTGGAGCTAGGGTTCGAAGGGGGAAATAATGAAGATAAATTGTCACTGCGGTGCTAATCCGTGTATATAACGCTTCAGGATTACAATCTGAAGCATTCATTATCCCAGAGCATATCTGACCATTGTTTATGTATTTGGGCCAACTTATTATATTAGCACATTCTCTATAACTCTGTGTATAAAAAGCAACAGCCGAATACAATGTAAATATCATTTTTCTTTGCAAGCAATAAAGAAATTCTGTTCTGATCATCTCTGTAAACAAATTATATCAAATATTTCTATCAATTCTTCTTTTGCAATAATCAAAATACTTCAACAGTTACACATGTTATCAACATTAAAGTCATCTTCCTCTTGCAAGGGCATCACCCCTTCTAATAATTAAACCTAAGGGGTCTTACACTGCTGTCTTGACCATTTCTCTTTACACCCATAACAAATATTCTACCTTCTCATCTCTATAATCTGACTGGGAGTGGGTCCTCTACTTTTTGCTAAAGCTTTTAGCTGAGTGTCTCTGGAGTTATTAACTTGGTTATAGCCGGAGGAGTGGGAGGTAGAGTCTTGTAATGATCTGGGCAGTAACTGTGGGCTATTTTTGGTAACCGTGGGGCTAGTGACAGGGTACTTAATTTTTTTGTTTTTGTTTGAAGGCATTTACTCCTAAACATTTTTACAAGAGATAATTCTTCAATGAAATCAACTGGACTTGATGTAGGCACATCATATCTAGTCTCTTCCTTTAATCCCCCAATGAACCGGTCAAGAAGGAATTTAGGTGGTTTCTATAAAAACTTGCAACTGTTCAAATCTACTCAAATAGGACCTGACCGTGGTGTGTTGTTTGAGCTTAGATAATGTTTCATAAGGCTGCACTATCTCCTCAAGGTTAAATCTAACCAAAATCTTTTCTTTAAAAACTGGCCACAACTCATGATTGAACATAGTATTAGTATACCAATGGTACCATTTTAAAGCTTCCTTCTTCAAGGCCTAAGAATAAATTTCCACCCACTGGTGCTCCTTAGTACGATGGAATCTGAAGTATTTTTCCACTTGTCTCAACCTATCCACAACTCCGTCTTTACCTGAATAAGTGGGAAAGTCAAACTTAATAATAGGCTAAGGATTATGATGTTGAGGAATAGGGTAGTTTGGGTGTTGATTCCTAGGTTGTTAAGGTAATGGTTCTTGAGGGTACCTTGGTGGGGTTTGAAATATGGGGCATTTCTCGGAGGTATTATAGGGTTTCTTGGTTGCTGATCAAAGATTCTTGGTGGTGGGTATGGGGGTACAACTAGTTGCACGGGTTGTTGTGGAGGAGGCGGATAAGGCTGAATAAATGTAGGGTTCTGAGGTGCTGCTAGTGGGTTCAGTGAAGATTGATTCTTGGTTTGACGATATTCATTAACAAAAGCGGTTAGAATATTATGTACTCCTTCAAACTTAGTATGGAGATCTCGAGTTGATTAATCAAATTTCTTGTCTAGATTCTGGACAGTGTACTCAAGATTTTAGGTTGTAGGTTGCAAATTTCGAGCAGTGATTTCTAAATTTCTCAAAGAATACGCGGTGGGGTTATTGATCCCTTCTTGTCAAAGCCAGGCATCATTTGGATTTTAGATTAGGGAAGGATCTTGGTATGAAGTAAGGACATGCTCAAATCGAATGTAGGGCTAATGTTTACCTCTGACGACTGCTCTGATACCAAATTAAAAAGCCTTGGTTGATCTGAATTCTTGTACATGGCAAATTGCTGTGGTAATTTGGAGGAAGATGATGAGATCTATGGAAATGGATGATTGAGGGATGTGGAAATGAACGTGCACGCTGATATATGTGTGTACCAGTAGTAATACTAGCTTAAGAACAAGAAAACCTAACTAGCAGCAAGAACAAAATAAAAGAATTGAAATTTGCAAACAAGGAACTGTAAACTAAATTTGAATATAAATTAAAGGAGGATGATTTTGTACTATTAACTGCGAAAAGAAGAATAGGCAATATAAGCAAGAATCAAGAAAATGTACAGAAATTTAACTGGAGCAATTTACAACTAGAAAAGGAAAAATGAACCAAAATGACAAAATCAAATTGTTAAGATAAGAACTGAACAAGAATCTGCGAAACAAAATATGAGGAGAAGATACTGAAGCTATGACGCAGCGGATAATCAAAACAAACTTCAATCGATGTAAGTAGCAATCGGTGAGTTGAGAATACTGCAATGCCCAAATCCGTTGATCCAAAGATGCCGGATTCTAGCTATCTTCGTCTCGTTGATCGCGCACGATACCGAGAAACAAAGATCTACGATTCTTCGACGTTGATCAAGCGCACTTGATTCCGTGAATCGGCTTCAACGTTCGTTGATTCGAGCGCACTCGAATGCCGAAGTGGAGATAGGAGATTTTCACTCGACTATCAATTTAAAGAAAGCACAAAGCAATCAAATGGAAATTTTATTCAATTTTCAACAACCTTTACAAATGACACTACATCCCTATTTATAGGGTTTATGACTCAACACAAAAACTTAAGAAAATTACAATACAAACCGTACACGACTCAGTATTGACTCGGCAACGACTCAACAAAACTCGTGACTTAACAGAAGGCTGAAAACATCTCTCGCGACTTAAAACAACTGGATCGGCCATGACTTAGCAAGAAATAGCAGCGCCTTAATGAATGTCTTGGCAACGACTTAAGGAAGAATTGGTACGCGACTTGGGATTTAGGTTATCAGCGACTCACTGGAGGAAACTCGCGACCTAGGGGTTCACGAGAGAACGCGCGACATATGGCTTCGACTCCTGGGAGCTTTGATTACTCGGTGACGATTCATAGGAGGCCGCGATGACTCGGTGGCGAGTTATGGCTTTGCCGTGACTTAAGGTGGAGGGAATGAGTCGGTCGCGACTCAAGGAGAAGGGAATGAATCGATCGCGAGTTATTGGAAATGTCACGACTTATAGGATTGATGGAAAAAGGTTTATCTCGTGTCTCGGTTATATGATTGAGGGGGAGAAGATAAGTCGTAGGTTGCAATTGGAGATGAGTCGGTGGAAGGTGATGTGTCGTTCGCGACTTAGGGTGGAGGGGATGAGTCGGCAAAGGGATGAGTCGTGAGTTATTGGTTTCGAACGAGGTAACTTCATCATCCTCCCCTCGTTGGATAGAATTCGTCCTCGAATTCACACTCTCGTCATCTTTGATGAAATCCTCCCCACAATACGGAATTAAATGTTTGACATTGAAAACATCAGAAGTATGAACATTTTCCGGCAACTTTAACCGATATGCATTATCATTGATCTTCTTCAGGATTTCTAATGGACCAATCTTTCGTGCTTTCAACTTATTGTAAGCTCCAACTGGAAAACGATCTTTCACCAAAACCGCGTAAACCAAATCACCTTCTTTGAAGACTACACTTCTTCGTTTCTTATCCGCCTTTTGTTTATACTTCTCATTTGTCTTTTCCAATCGTTCCTGAATGATTCTATGGCATTCCGTCAACCCATCAACAAAATCAGCAGCCCGCTTAACTGTCCCCTTCGGTTGTGGAACCATCGTCAAATCCAACGGCCCCTTTGGTAAGCTTGAATATACAATTTGAAATGGAATGAACCCTGTACTTCGGTTATTTGCATGATTGTGAGCAAATTCAGCTTGACACAACTTCACCTCCCAACTCTTCAAATTGTCTTTCACAAGACATCGTAACAAGTTTCCCAACGATCTATTCACCACCTCTGTCTGCCCATCTGTTTGCGGATGATAAGCACTACTAAAATTCAGCTTCGTTCCCACCATCTTCCACAAACTAAGCCAAAAATGACTTAAAAATCTGGTATCCCTGTCGGAAACAATAGACTCTGGCAACCCATGTAAACGATAGATTTCTTTAAAGAACAACCGAGCAACACGAACAGCATCTGCCGTCTTCTTACAAGCAATAAAATGTGCCATCTTCGAAAACCGATCAACCACCACATATATAGAATCATTACCACGCTGCGTTCTCGGCAATCCCAACACAAAGTCCATACTCACATCAACCCATGGTTTAGCCGGTATAGGTAACGGCATATACAACCCAGCATTGGTCGCAGTTCCTTTCGAA
This sequence comes from Allium cepa, assembly GCA_030765085.1. Classification (NCBI taxonomy): domain Eukaryota; kingdom Viridiplantae; phylum Streptophyta; class Magnoliopsida; order Asparagales; family Amaryllidaceae; genus Allium; species Allium cepa. Next base: position 114,826,304 of record CM060945.1, on the reverse strand, counting down.
ACCTGACAGATATGACATCTACGCACGAACCTCTCCACCTCTTTTCTAATTGTTGGCCAAAAGTAAGATTGAGTAACCAAATGCAATGTACGATCACGGCCCACATGACCTTCCTCATGCAACTCTTTGATTATTTTCATTCTCAAACTACAATCAGGTATGCATAAACGATTTCCTTTGAACAAGAACCCATCAACCAACACAAATTCATCAGAACTTCCCTCCTTGACTTTCTCAACATATTTCTTAAAGTAAGGATCTTCTTCAAGCAATTCTGGCAATAGTTCAAACCCTGTTACCTCAATTTTCATTGTCGTTAATAAATGACTTCTCCTACTCAAAGCATCAGCTACACGATTTGTTACCCCTGATTTGTGTTTAACGACAAAAGTAAACTACTGCAAATAAGCAATCCATGATGCATGTCTCGCGGAAATCTTGTCCTGTCCTTGCATATGCTTCAATGCCTCATGATCAGTGTAAAGAACAAACTCTTTCTGAAATAGATAGTGTCTCCAATGTTTAATAGCTTGTACAACAGCATAGAATTCAACGTCATATGTATTGTATCTCATCTTCGCTCCTGACAACTTCTCTCTAAAATATGCAATAGGACGTCCCCTCTGACTCAACACTCCACCAATTCCCACCTTCGACACATCAGTATGCAATTCAAACAACAACTGAAAATCTGGTAAAACAAGAATCGGTGCTGTCGTCAATAGTTCCTTGATCTTCTCAAAAGCAACCCCCGCTTCCTCTGACCATACAAACTGTTTCCCTTTCATGCAATCAGTAACTGGAGCCATCACGCTACTGAAGTGTGAAATGAATCTTCGGTAGAATGACGCTAGCCCATGAAAACTTCTCACTTCCGTAATTGTCTTTGGCTGTGGCCAATTCCTGACTGCTTCAACTTTATCCTGGTCCACCTGTATACCTTCTCCTGAAACGACATAACCCAGAAATAAAACATTATGCGTCATAAACACGCATTTCTTTGTAGCAGCATAAAATTGTTCCACACGAAGAATAATCAACACTTCCCTCAAATGTTGAACATGCTCCTCCGTACTCCTGTTATATATCAGAATATCATCGAAATAAACCACCACGAACTTCCCAATGAATGGTCTAAAGATTTGATTCATCACCCGCATGAATGTACTAGGTGCATTTGATAAACCAAATGGCATAACCAACCATTCGTATAACCCCTCTCTTGTCTTGAAGGCTGTCTTCCATTCGTCTCCAGGTCTAATCCGAATTTGATGATAACCGCTTTTCAAATCAATCTTCGAAAAGATAGTAGCCCCACTCAACTGATCTAGCAAGTCATCCAACCTCGGCATTGGAAATCTATATCTCACAGTAATCTTATTCAAGGCTCGACTGTCAGTGCACATCCTCCATGTTCCATCCTTCTTTGGTACCAACAAAGCTGACACAGCACACGGACTCAAACTCTCCTGCACTCGTCCTTGTTCAAGCAACTCTTCCACCTGCCTCCTTAACTCTTCATGTTCCTTCGGACTCATTCGATAATGTGGTCTATGCGGTAATACTGCTCCCGGAACAAGATCAATCTGATGTTGAATGTCTCTCAGTGGCGGTAACTCCTTCGGCAACTCCTCTGGAAATACATCCTCAAATTCTTTCAATACTGGTTTTGCTTCTTCTGGGATTTCAACCTCTTCACTACAATCTCGCCCAATCAACAGGAATACTTCAGGCTCCTCTTCAACTTCTTTAACAAACTCTTTCAACGATAGTAAAGTTTTTAGCTCTTCAATCTCCTCAGATTTACTCTCTCCCTGCTGTCTCTTCTTTGGAAGTAAAATAATCTTAACGCCTTCAAACATAAAACTATAACTATTGGTCCGACCATCATGTTGCACCGCTCGATCATACTGCCACGGTCTACCCAAAAGCAAATGACAAACATCCATCTCAACTACATCACACCAAATCTCGTCTTTATATTTCTTCCCAATAGAAAATGGAACTCGAACTCGCCTATCCACCTTCACCTCTCCTCCTTTTCTCAGCCACGCTAACTTATAAGGATTTGGATGTTTTTCCGTTTTCAATTTCAATTTTCTCACCGCTTCTGTAGAAATAATATTGTCACAACTTCCTGCATCAATCACAAATTTACAAACTTTTTCCAATATAGTGCATGTCGACTGAAAGATGTTACTCCTCAACCAACTAGCTTCATCTTCTTGCTTTGGTGTTAAACAAGACCTCCTCATCATTAGATTACACCCTTCGTCTTCCGATGCGATATCCTGTTCATTCTCCTCAACTGGACTATCTTCACCCTCAACAGTATCCTCACTTTCAACCTCAGCTATCACAGCTCGTTTCTTCGGTTTTGGACACTCATTGCTTTTATGACCCATCTCCTGGCAATTGTAGCATTTGAAACCATTGTTAACCTTCGCCTTCTCACTCTCCTTTACTACAGGTTTACTGACAGGTTTAGAAACATTAGAACTTCCACTAACACCCTTCACTTGATTATTAGAATTAGTAAACACACCACCTCCGCGCCTTCCCTGCTTCTCCCAAGCCAACGCTTTCTGATGTGCCTCCGCTACAGATCTTGGATCGAACATATTAACCATATCCTGGATCTGCATTCGTAACCCTCCAACAAATCTTGCTGTCAGCTGCTCTTCCGTATCCATTATATCGTTCCTGGCAATAAGTTGGTAAAATTCATCTGCATAATCATTAACTGACTTCGTCCCCTGCCTTAGATTCTGCAATCTCTGGTACATAAGTGATTGATAGTTGTAAGGTAAAAATGTAGCTCTCATCAATTTCTTCATTTTCTCCCAATCTACAATCTTCGACTTTCCCATCCGTTCTCGTGTAAGTTTAGTTTGCTGCCACCACGCTAATGCTCTCCCTCTCAACCTAGTAGCAACCAACTTCACTCGACGGTCTTTTGGAACCTCCTTGAAATCAAAAATCTCCTCAACATTAGACAACCAATCCAAAAATTCTTCAGCAACCATTCCACCTTTAAATTCTGGAATCTCCATCTTCATTCCCGATTCCCATCGACGATCATCATCTACATCTCGATACTGACGTCGTGTTTGTTCTCTATCTCGATAATGAACACTTCCCCTATCACCATCAAACTCCTCATCAAAGTCTGATGTATAGCGTTGTCGTTCACGTCCTCCAACATCTCTACTATCACTCCTTCGATCAACATTCCTATCACGATTATCAACACTTCTATGATCTTCTCTTCTCTCCCGATCTGAATGCATCGAAGCTCTACTTCTCCCATGGCTCGATTCAGGTGAAACTCTTCTTCTACTTTGATTCATTTCAAGCATCATTCTCTCTAATCGACCAATTCCATCATTCAACTTTTCAGTGAAACTCTCGTTGATTCGTTGCTCCATTTCATCGGCCTCTTCTCTTCCATACAAGGCATTAATATTACGATGACGTTGAGCTCGTCTCGGAGGCATGATTGAACTTCAAACAAATAATTCAACAAATCTCCAAATTTCAACAAATCAAACTTCAACAAATTTGACTTCAAAAATCTTCAAACAAAACAACTCCAAAACTACAATTCAAATCAACTAGCACGACTTCAAGCTTGCTTCGAACTTCGAATACTTGGCTCCAAGGCCCGATTTAGCTATGATTGGCTAAAACAAGCTCTGATACCAAAACTGACACAGCGGATAATCAAAACAAACTTCAATCGATGTAAGTAGCAATCGGTGAGTTGAGAATACTGCAATGCCCAAATCCGTTGATCCAAAGATGCCGGATTCTAGCTATCTTCGTCTCGTTGATCGCGCACGATACCGAGAAACAAAGATCTACGATTCTTCGACGTTGATCAAGCGCACTTGATTCCGTGAATCGGCTTCAACGTTCGTTGATTCGAGCGCACTCGAATGCCGAAGTGGAGATAGGAGATTTTCACTCGACTATCAATTTAAAGAAAGCACAAAGCAATCAAATGGAAATTTTATTCAATTTTCAACAACCTTTACAAATGACACTACATCCCTATTTATAGGGTTTATGACTCAACACAAAAACTTAAGAAAATTACAATACAAACCGTACACGACTCAATATTGACTCGGCAACGACTCAACAAAATTCGCGACTTAACAGAAGGCTGAAAACATCTCTCGCGACTTAAAACAACTGGATCGGCCGCGACTTAGCAAGAAATAGCAGCGCCTTAATGAATGTCTCGGCAACGACTTAAGGAAGAATTGGTACGCGACTTGGGATTTAGGTTATCAGCGACTCACTGGAGGAAACTCGCGACCTAGGGCTTCACGAGAGAACGCGCGACATATGGCTTCGACTCCTGGGAGCTTTGATTACTCGGTGACGATTCATAGGAGGCCGCGATGACTCGGTGACGAATTATGGCTTTGCCGCGACTTAAGGTGGAGGGAATGAGTCGGTCGCGACTCATGGAGAAGGGAATGAATCGATCGCGAGTTATTGGAAATGTCACGACTTATAGGATTGATGGAAAAAGGTTTATCTCGTGTCTCGGTTATATGATTGAGGGGGAGAAGATAAGTCGTAGGTTGCAATTGGAGATGAGTCGGTGGAAGGTGATGTGTCGTTCGCGACTTAGGGTGGAGGGGATGAGTCGGCAAAGGGATGAGTCGTGAGTTATTGGTTTCGAACGAGGTAACTTCATCAAGCTAGAAATGAAGAAGAACTGATTTCATTTTTGTTCTGAACACTTCATTACAACACTTATTCCTTCATATTTATACATCACCACAACACATAACCACAGCCTGAATTCCAGTGACCTAACCACCACAACAAGGTTCATGCCGACCCAATTGACATGACTAGACCCAATATATAAGCCCAGAACTGAACACAATTAATTAACAACACATTGCATAAAAGATACTGCCATAACCAATTTGAATATGAGACGTATCAGTTATGTACGTGCATGACCTGCCCGCATGTGCACGCATCGATACGCTTCAATAACCTTCTCCTAGGGGCATGTCTTTCATTGCCGAGCATCGGACATCCTCCTGCAACCTTCACCATTAACTTCGACGGTCCCCTGGCTGCCTCGATGAACTCTGCCTGAAAACTTTGCCTTTAGTCCCTTCTTGAAGACAGACATCAGCCTTTTCTTCCTTCCCAATCACTGTACAACTACCTTTCTCAAATAAAACTCTAGCAACTAAAGCTTGATTGTTACATACTCATTCCTACCAACTATTGTATGTTACTTCCTTTCCTTCTTAGATTAGTTCCAACCTCATACAAATTCCTTCCAGTGTTCAATTGCCATGTAAGTCGAAGGCTAACAGTAATTTGGTAACCAAATTTGCCTAATGTTGACTATGGTTTCGTTATTGATAACTGATAGCATAATGGTGATTGTGGAATAGGTTCAATTTGTACTTTAACTTAAAATAAACAACTAATTGAGAAGCCTATTTTTGAAAGGAAAGCTTTTTGGTATTGTTATTTTTAGTAACTACATTACTAGAACTCTACGTTCCACCACTACATTGTTTTTTGGGTGTATATTGTTTCTAAATTGTTGCTTGGCTCAGCGATTTTGCATACTATTTGAATATGTAGTAGTTTGATGGTTTGCATTGAAAATTTAAATTTTGTGGATACAATATAGATGTGCGTAAATTATATTTTCATAAGCTTTTGGATGTGCATTCATCCATTGCCTGCATGTAACTCCTCACCTTTTGTAACATTTTACTACAACCTCTTTGTAGATGCTATGCAGATAAAGTAAACCCTAAATGTTTTCGTCCATTAAAAGTGGATTGCTGTTGTAAGGGCAATTTACCTCTCTTTCATCCTTACAAGTTATAATTTCTAGTACTTTATTGTTATTAAATCTGGCCCTTGACAAGCTTACTTACTCTTCATCTACTACTTGGCTTCTGACAATTCCTGTGAGGCCTAATTAGATAGTGCATGTTTATTACCTTGCTTTCCTATATTATTAAGTCTTGCCATTCTAGTAATCTTAAATACATAGTGAAACCAAACTAACAGTTTCACTTCTGATACATATTCTCAAATAAATGTCTCCATTGGTAGAATATCAATATGATATGTACTATATATTTTTTACAATGATTCCACGTGGTGGAATTTTCAGTTACTCATATTGATTTCTATGACTCATTAACACATGACCTAGACTCTCTGCTTATTTTAACATTGTATTAAGATAGTAAGCACCATCTATTTGTACTTTAGGAATATCTTCAATGGATGGGAAGGTGAGTAAATGTTTGATATGGAACCACAGAGTGAGATGTTTATACAGCAGCCGGTGATGTGAAAAAAATAAACAAATCCATGGTAATTGAAAGCCAATAAATACAAGTGAACATTACATTTTTTATGGGGGTATTGGTATTTTTTAAGTCTTTTGCAGTATTTTTGTTTTACATTAACTATTTTATTCAATGAAAAATATTCTCTAAAGATGCATGCAAAATGGAAATGGCCACCTGTGCCTGGTATGGCAAATGCATTTTTTGTTCAATGGTAAAATATTTTGATCTTTTTTCCATGAGACATGTATTTTGTATGACAATTGAACATTAGTTGTTATTTTGTAATATGAATATCAAACTCTGATAAATTTTGATTTAGACTTCATTTATAGTATAAACTTTGGTAAAGTTGATAGATACCCTTTTATGCCATACCAAATTCTAGGTACAAAAAAACATATGACGTTCGATTTTTGATATAGATATAAATCAATATTCTACGTATCATCATTATCAATTCTAATGATATATTTTATTTTTATTTACTGTCACTCGAATATTTGATTTGTGCATTCTAACTATTAGTATTGCTCATTCGGTAACCAATAAAGGACCATATAATTGTTGCTTCAGTTGTGGTACTTAACTATATTTTAACTTTTAAGTTCAATTGATATTTTGGTTTTTCCGATATCAAACATTCCAAAATGAAATTTATCTTTAGATGTTAATATATATTCGTTTTTACTGATTTCAATTATGCATGCAAGAATCCACATGCAACTTAAGTTATTTTCATCTGCATTTAGAGTTAATTTAACTTAATATAATATGCTTATTTAGATATTAATATGCATATAATAGTGCGTTCGAACCATATTTCGAAAGTAGGTTACCTTATATAAGTTCAAGAGATCAAGTTACGATTTTAGCTTATGTTTTAGAAATGCGATTGAACCAAATCAAATTTATTATGATGCTAAAATAATCATTTTAATAAGAACAAATAAAACCAAATTTAGAGTTGAGACTAGACAATGTTGTAAAAATGATACAAAGTAAAGCCAAGCTAGAGATTTCTCAATGATGATCTCAAACTATATCAAACTCTGTCGACTATCTTGAACTTAAACAATCCAACTCTTACTCCTTTTTCTTGATTAACTGGTGAATATATTTTTTTGAAAATTTTTCAATAAGCTAAGAGACTCGAGTAGGGGTGAAAAATGTGATTTGTTGATGTGGGGTTTAAATATCGTGTAAGATATAGCATAGCTGGAGGACAAGGGACATGGTCCAAATCAGATTTAAAAAATGAAAATGAACTCAATAAAAAATTATTATTCACTACATATATATAACTACATAAAAGTTAGGGAGAGTTGGACCTATAGTAGGCCTAACGGCCTCACCAACAGGACTGCAAGTTGCATCCGAAATTAAATATGTTAGTTAGCACACAACTTGGTGTGTATACCAAAGCTTAACATTCAAAGAATAAAAGTAAATATCAATGTAATTTTGTAACAATCAAACTAAATTCATAGACTAGCATGCCTACACCTTCACTAAAATTCAACTAACGCCATACCTTTTGCCTTTAGGGCAAACATTAATATATATTTGTTATTCGGGTTTTTAGCCCAACAAGACCCAGCAAGATCCAGCAAAATACAGAACAATCCCGTCATCAAACTGGCATAGAACTCAATCATAAAAGCTAAGGCAAGGAATTAACAATGGCCAAACTATACCACTACAAAAAATTAGTGAATTAAAGACCGAAATTTTTGGTCTTTAATGTAATTATTCAGTCTCTAGATTATATCCAGAGACTGAACAAAGACCGAAATTTCAGTTTTTAAATCTCTAGTCTTAAACAAAAATTAAGACCGAAAATTCGGTCTAAAAAAGTAGAGACCGATATTTTTATCTTAAAAATATTTGAAACTGACCTTTAAAGATCGAATTCCAGTATTTGAACGGTCTTAAATTTGAAAATTTTGAGACCGATATTTTGGTTACAAATATACTTGGAACTGAATTTAAAGACTGAATCACAGTCTTTAGTCGGTCTTAAATTGTGACCCTAACTGCCCAATTGTAGTTTTTAAACGGTCTATATTCAGTCTTTAAATCATTAATAATTATAAGGTATATTTATACTTAATTGCATACAAATTTAATACACATACATACATTTACTAGAAGCATATACATATTACTTAATTGCAATATTAACGGTAATCAAACAAAACAAAAGAAATTTATCCAATATCATGTGAAAAACACAATATCACCAATGATAATAAATTCAACTGAACATCTTGGCTAACATATTTACATACAAGAAAAAATAATAGAACGTGCTTGTCTACTATATATGTACATATATTACTTCAACAAGGAAAAAAAACAAAGCAAACAAGTAAATCTAGAATGTCAATCACTCTATATCTTCACCGTGTTGATTTTCTTCCAAATTGTGCGGCGTTTGACAAGAAGCAGAAGGTTGTGAAAATTCTTGCATAAATGGATATTGTTGTTGCATTAGATCAAAAAATGTCATATTTTGTTCTACGGTCCCAAATGCATTTGAAGGCATAGGTGAATGTTGTGATGGTTGTGCTCCAAATGATATAGTGGTCCCAAAAGTATTTGAAGGCATAGGTGAATGCTGCAATGGTTGTGCTCCAAATGTATTTGAAGGCATTGGTGAATGTTGTGATGGTTGTGCTCTAAATGTATTTAAAGGCATAGGTGAATATTGTGGTGGTTGTGCTCCAAATGGTAAAGACATATGACCTATTATGTGAATGAGTCAAAAAAAAACTGCAAAAAATAATAATACCAAACTCAGGGCGTTTATATTCACATGGCTGCGGCATTCAATTGTCATTTCGATAATTTAAAACTCAAAATCTTGTAAAACTCAAAACATGAAAGTTGAAGATGGTAATCTTATCATGATTTCAAAAAAAGAATCACCTGATTCCGATGTATGCATCAATAGATATGGCAATTTTATTTTCAGGTAAAATATCGAACTCAGGAAATTGATGTGCACAGGGTTGAGGCATTAATTGCCGTTTCGACGGTCTAAAACTCAAAATCTTGTCAAAATAAAAACGTGAAAGTTGAAGATGATAAATTTATCTTCAATTCAAAAAAAGAATCACCTAATTCCTATTTATGGATAAAAAGATATGCATATTTTATTTTCAGGTAAAAATATCAAACTCAGGAAATTGATATGCACAGGGCTGAGGCATTCAATTACCATTCCGACAGTCTAAAACTCAAAAACTTGTAAAAATCAAAACATGAAAGTTGAAGATGATAAATTTATCTTTAATTAAGGAAAAGAATCACCTAATTCCGATTTATTGATCAAAAGATATGCCCATTTTTTTTCAGGTAAAATTATCAAACTCAGGAAATTGATATATACAGGGCCGAGGCATTCAATTGCCATTTCGACAGTTTAAGTTAAAAATCTTATAAAAATAAAAACATGAAAGTTGAAGACGATAAATTTATCTTGAATTCAAAAAAAGAATCACCTAATTCCGATTTATGGATCAAAAGATATGCCCATTTTATTTTCAGGTAAAAATATCAAACTCAGGAAATTGATATGCACAAGGCTGAGACATTCAATTGCCATTTCGACAGTCTAAAACTCAAAATCTTATAAAAATCAAAACATGAAAGTTGAAGAAGATAAATTTATCTTTAATTAAAGAAAAAGAATCACCTAATTTCGATTTATGGATCAAAAGATATGCCCATTTTATTTTCAGGTAAAAATATCAAACTCAGGAAATTGATACGCACAAGGCTAAGGCATTCAATTACCGTTTCGACAGTGTAAAACTCAAAATCTTGTAAAAATCAAAACACGAGAGTTGAAGATGATAAATTTATCTTGAATTCAATAAAAGAATCACCTAATTCCAATCTATTGATCAAAAGATATGCCCATTTTATTTTCAGGTAAAAATATCAAACTGCTAAGATCATCTAATTATATTAATTTATCTTCTAATTATAACTTTCCCTGTCACAATTTTCTCCCATGTGTGCAATAAAGAAATAAACTATATAAGAGTTTATTTGTTTGTTTTGAAATCAAATGTAGAAAGGGTGGAAGTGAAAATTTTATCACCTGTCATATGAGGAAATGTACCATTAAATCCAGTAAAACCCATTTGCTGTGATTGTGTAGGTATGGTGCTTTGTGTGAACATGCTGGACTGAGTAGGAATAGAATGTGGTGCCGGTACAGTAGTTTGCGAAGACACGGTGACATGCAAAGGATTAGTGGTCTGTGTGTATATAGTGGACTGCATCGGCGTAGTTGATTGCCTTAACTTTTCGAGCACCCTATTTTGACATAATACATGCATCAACGATAATATACGCATTTAGTGTTTAGTGATTTATAGTTCTCACCATTGACCAATTTCTTCCAATGAAAACTGAGTATGCATTTGCTGGGAAGACGGATGTTGAGTCGGAGTAGATCTTTGATGAGATTCGGCTGAAGAAGATTGAGAACCACCATGTAAACTACTAAGATCCACATGAGGTGCTTCATATATCTTGCCTTTCGTAAGTCCACCCAATAAATCCACCCAATAATTTGGATTAAAATTATCCATTTCTTCTTCTGACTCGACCTTTTTTTTGAGATAGTTCTCATGTTAGAAAATCATAATGTATTAGTTTACTGAAACAACATTATTTCAACTACAAAATGATTACCATGGTCTTTGCAGATTTATTATCCACATATGCACTGCTTTTTGATATCTTTTTGGTATTTTTCAAAGTGTTCGATGGATCTCCAGAAACATGCCAATATTGAAATGTCTCATGAAACGTCAGTTCCTTTCCAGTTACAATTTTCTGAATTCATTTACATGAATATGTGATAAATGTTATCATGGATGATATTAGTAGTAATGATGAAATGAATATATTAGATCCTATTAAATTTACTTAAATTATTGATTGCATTATAATAAGGTGGTATATAGAAGTGTATAATTTAACTAGAATAATTAGTCGTTTATGTATGAATATTGTTAAAACAAAATTGACTTACAATTTGTTCATTATGTGAGGCAATTGAAACGGAGCTTGCACAATGACGAGTGCAAGCCCCCTCTTTTAGTGTAAGATGATTATTTCACGTTATTATCCTTTTCTCTTCATATTCCTGTAATGACCCACCTTTTTGGACAGTTTAAACCGACGATCAAATACACATGTCGATTCCAAACCATTCAAAGAGGTAGATGGTTATTGGGGTAAATAAGAAAAGAAAAGAAGGAGAAATAAAGGAAATGAAACAACACAGAATCTCGCAGCGGAACAATAAAATATAATAGTCAAATAAACAGTTCATGAAGCTGTTTACTATATTTTGACAATTATTTATACAACATTTATCAGAGTTATACATATACAACAGAACAATTAAAATAATGCAGCAGATAGCATGATGCAAGGGTAATAACAGTAATAGTATACCAAATCTTCGTCTTCATCCTCCAGAATAGATATTCAGAAATCTGTAAAACTCAGGACTGACCTGAGCGTAATGAAAAGACAAAACACTCGAGTCAGGACTAAATATCCTTATGAAAGTTAAATCAATCGTAAATAAATGAGTGTAACGGCATCAGAGATGTTTACGGGGTTTGACATCTCCTATCTAGTGTGAACGTGCATGCAATAACTCAAGAGATGTTACGGGATTTTCCATCTCTTAAGGATCCGTTAAACTATCTATATGTAGTACAATACGCTAAGTAGATAATGTCTATCAGTAATATAAAGTATCAAAATAGCGTTAAGGCGTTACCATAATCCCCCTTAACATATTTTTATAATGCCATAGTCTATACAGCACCGTAAGCCCCACCGTAAACTGGTGGTTATCAGAGGGTATCCCATAGGTATAACACAAAGCATAACGTAGTGGTCGCGAATAGGATAATCAGTATGACAAGGTACATGAAGCGATACCAACTAGGATACTAGTAGTTGCGTGATCCGGACTGATGTTGGGCATAGCCAGCAGCTACCCCAACACCGCGAAACAACACTCCCAAATCAAGGGGTGCACCCAAATCGCATCACAAATGTAGTAGATATGGTATCGAAGAAGCGTGTCCGCTAGAGGTGGCGAACCTCAATGGCCCGGCGCGGCTCCTGTTTTAGTCATGTCAGGGGTCATCCAATATCGTTCTCTTTCTTCAGTCAGCGCGTTCACCAAACCATCCACTTCATTCTGGATCAACACTCCGCGTATAATAGTTATTAAAGTGGTTTTCGGTATCGACAGAGAGTATGTCCATATCCGATCCCGGTCTCTTTAATAACTACGTATTATTACACCGTTGGCTCTTTTACATTTCAAATCGATTCATAATTGATATCAAAATATCATATTCGCTTCAAAAATCAAATCCATTTCAAATATCATCGTATCTATTAAAATGTCAGTTTCCGTTTCAAAATCATTTTTCGCATCAATATCTCATTCCGATTTCAAAATCATTTCGAATTTCAATTTCGGTTGCAACTTCATTTAATCTAATTCGTATTCAAATTCAAGATTTAAATATAAACATTTCACCTTATTGACCAGCTTAGAATTTTAGAAAAATAGTTTTAAGTAGTTTAGAAGTATTTTTAAAAATTTAAAATAGTTAAAATACTTAAAATCTTAAAATGGATTTGAAATAGATAAATTAGTGTAAAATAATTTAAATTGGGTTAAGTAGATTTAAAAAAGATTAAATAGTTTAAGTATTCAAAAATGGTTTATATAGCAGAGTAATTTGGAAAACAAAATAAGACAGCTTCAAAACCAGTCCATTTCAATTTATAACTTCCCAATTCAAATCAATTTCAATTTCCATTCTACCGATTCAATTTCGATTTCAATTCAAATCAATGTCAACTTTGACCTCAAATTTATTCAATTCTATATTCACCTTCAGTTTATTCAATTTCAATTTATATCGATTCGGCGCTTGATTTTTCAAAATATCCATTTATAACACTTAACAAAATTATCTTTCAATATTCATTTCCAGCTAAATTTCAAAATATCTTTTATCTTTTTTTTTTATCGCTTTTACTTAGTAATGCTCAAAGCTCGAAGTAATGTTCAATCTTTAAAACAGATAAATTTTTGAAATTCAATCACATCCAAATTTTAAATCTCAAAGTCTCAACTTAAATTATTTAACTAATTTCTTTAACCAAAATTTATTTCAACATTCCAAACTCAATTTTCGATAAATTCGGTTTCTATAAATTTATTTCTATTTATAAATTTTAAATCAAACATTTAAATAAATTTCAAATCGACGATTTAAAATTTATTAATTTAGCCAATTCGGTGTCCGTATAATATTTTCCATCCTAAGGCCAAGTAGTTATTTATTTCAATTAAATGTCAGGGATAAATATATACCACTTAAATTAAATCACAATATCATATGTATGCATAACAGGATATATATAAGCAAATAAACATCCGACATTCAAATATCAACCAATAGCATCCATCGAAATACATCATCCAATAGACAATACAATTCATGGCAATTTCATAGTTATCAATGTCAGGTAATTTAATCGCAATTCAATTTCAATTCCAATTTAATTGTCAATTTAAATTTTTTAACGGTTAATTCATATGACAATCTATATGACAATTAAATTCTATCAAACAATGACAAATAAAATCATAACACATCATAATGTCAAATTTAACTAGCATAAAGATATTTAGTACGATGTGAGCGTTATAAAACACTCACCTTGATTTTCAATTTTAAATCAAATCGAACGACGTTCGATTTAACCCAAAATTTTCTCTAGCTCCAAACGATTCCAATCTAGCTCCATAGCGTAGTGCTCGACAAAACGATTGCAACGCAATTCGTTTCGTGCGTTTTCGACCTCGTATGAAAAAGATACAGCTTTTTAAAGTTTATACATATTTTTATATAAATAATTATACAATTTCTTTTTATTTTCACCTCATACTCAATCCTGGCCGTCCATTTTGAAGTCAACAAATCAAGGCCGCAAATGCCTTCTTCTTCCATACGCGTTCGTTCTCTCCAGTTCACGAAACCCACTCGCCGCCATCAACCCTAATGCACGCACCCAACTCGGTCGACATCTAGCTCGATCAGGATGCTCCATTCCAAAGCCCATCTCGTGCTCGACACTCGGCCTCAAAACGGTGGAGCTCGGCCACCCCTCCTCCTCTATTTTCGTGCGCGAACGGCGAAGCTTTGCTTCCGATTTGCCATCGATTCTCTCCACCAATTCCAATCATACCCGTATAGATTTGTAGAGCTTGACGTGCTCCTCGACTTTCATGTTGAAGGTTTTTCATAAATGTCATTGGATTTCGAAGAAAATGAGGAAGAAAAAGATAAAATTTCGGCCATTGGTTATATGAACGGCGGCCACGAAACCTAATAGGGTTTCACTGTTCAACACTGTTTATATAAGATTTTTATATATTACATTATTATTAATTCCAAAATTCATATGCTTTTTTAAACGATCTCCAAACGAAACGCGGTGACCGGCATTTCTAGGGTTTATCCCACGTTCCGGACACAATGGAATAGGTTTCGGAAGCTAATTCGATCATCTGTGCGAGTTACGGAGATAAACGCTCAAATTTAAATTAAATCGGTTAAACTATTTATCTATGCGTTTTGGCTTGCCACGGACAAACGATAAATCCGATTGACACGAAATTTGAAACCTTACAATTATATCACGTTGCGGATCTGATGAAACTAGTTTCGTCGAAATCCGAGACCGTTTGAAAAATGACTATTTTAACTCGCCAAATTAATATTAAAACAATTTCAACGCGTTTCGAGCTGCCACGGTCAAACGACAACTCCGATTGCTACGAAAATTGAAATCCGATAATAACTAACTATTACGGATCCAATGGAACTAGTTTCGTCCAATTCTGAGATTGTTCAAAATTTGGCTATTTTCTAGTCGATAATTAAATATTAAAATATTCAATTTTCACAAATTTACTTTTAATTAGATTTTAAAAGTTCTACAACATCATTCTAACTTTAATATGATAAAATAAAATTTTACAAATCATTTTTAATCATATTAAACCCGTTATTCAATTATTCAATAAATTCAAATTTTAAAATCTTATTAACTCTATTATAATCCCGATATAACTTACATTCACTTTGGAAACCAATTTGAATCATATTAAATCAAATTTAAATTATTCAATCTATTTTCATATATTAATTTCAATATCAAATTAATCATATCAAATTCGGAATTTAATTATTCAAACATTTGTAATATTAAATTTTAAACAAATTTGATTATTCTTAAATCACTATCTTTTGAAATATTCAAACGAACTTAAAATTTTAACCTTTGAAACGAATTAAAATTTATAGAACAACCATTTCCATTATACGGTTATTCAATTCCCATTATTAAATTATTCAATAAATCCCAAATATTAGATTTAAACAATTTCGCTTATCCAATAATTCATTATCTTTTGAAATATTGAAATCGAACTTATAAGATTCAACTTTTAAAACCAATTCACAATTTAGAATACTATTTTCATTTTACAGTTATTCAATTTCAGTAAGTTTTAAATATTTAATTTAAACAATTTACCTGTTCAATATTCAATGTTTGATTTTAAATAGATTTTACTTATAAATCAATTACTCTATTATACCCAATGAATTCAACATTTATTATCCTAATTCAACTATTGATTGCAAAGGCATTTACTAAGTAGCTTTTATTTTTCATTACTTGGATAATTATTGTCGCAATTCATTCCAGTTATTATTATTCCAAACGAATTACAAAAAAATTTCTATCATTAAATCACGAAATCTTATTAAATTAGCTATTTAATTATCGAAAATTTACGGGTCGTTACACTCTCCCCCACTCAAAACTTTTCGTCCCCGAAAAGGAAAAAGAAGGGAAAAGGAACTAAGTATAGAATTCTACATTAGATATATCTTATTCAAAGTTACCAACTTATAAAACAATGAAATTCCATTTATAAAGTCATAAATACGCTTCCACTAAGTTACTCTGAACGGCTTTTTAGCTTTAAAAGTTAGTTATCAAAACAAGTTATAAAAAAAAAATTAAAACTTGAAAATTTTTCTAACACCCGGATTTTACGAAAAATTTCGGCAGAGTCTCCTTTGCGCGGCTCGATCGGTAGAGCTACAAAACGCCTCTACGGGCCCCAAACCAACAAAAGAAAATCAAAAGCCAAGTAGCTCATCAAAAATCACCAAATCCAATGACAAAATAAACATGTACCTTATATATTATTAGCGAGCATATACGACTAATATAGCGCGAAAGCGAGCTCCAAATGCGAAGCAAGCGCAATCCGCACCTACTAAACACTCAACATACCATGAGAACATGCATATTATGAAAATAATATCAATATACATCATATAGCAACATAACAACTACATGTGCCAACATAGCAATTTCAACAAAACAACAAATGCATCCACCAATCAACTATCATCCAACTATCATCCAACAAATCCATAACCAATCAATATAAATTCACTTCTCATTAATATTTATTGACTTGGTTTCCAATTTTAATCATAGTTGATTCGTTAACGTTGGATTTTACTAACATTCATTCTCAATTCAATTAGTTAACATTCACTAATTTATATTTACATTAGTTCACTTCCAATTTGAATCAAATTAAATTTTATTTAAATTCATTTAACTTCCAATTTGATTTCAATGATTTATAGATTTCAATTTCATTAACACTTAATGAATTATATACAATCAACTAACAATCATATAACAACCAAATCATACCAACATAACCAAATTATTAATTTTACATTCAATTTGGTTTATCTCTTTCAATTCCAATTGATTCTTAGCCATACCAAATTCTTTTGCTTGCATTTGCTTCATATTCAGTTTCAGTTAATAACCAATTTATTTGCGGAACATTTTATTAATGCAGGACATTTTATTAATCATCACTTTAATTTATAGTCATTCCATAAAAGTCTAACTTCTTATATATGACATTTCTTAGTTTATAGTTATCTCAAAAGTTGCAAATTTATCTTCACATATTTGGCATCTTAAATTTCCCATATTAACTTTTAATTAAGTCCGTAAGCCGTACATATATCATCCGTGAGCAATAACAATCTAATCGCTTATTCGATCACACAATTTCACTTCCAACTAGTATCGTTCACCCGACTCTCTAGTGCGGACTCAGATTTGGTTCCTTGATTGGAAACTGTTACTCTCCTTGCATAGCCATATACTATGATAGAGAATTCTAGAATCAAACCAAAAATCCATATCTAGGATTCGCCGTCGAAAATCGAGTGAAAAATCCTAACTTGGATCGATATAAATCATCTCGAAATTTTGTGCTCGAATTTGGATCAAATCGTTATGCAAATAAAATAATATACGTACAATCTCACGTATTACCTTCCAATGGATTTCTATCCAATTTTATCAATACTAAGTTATTTTATTGACTTCTATTTTTTTTCACTTAATTACTCACAATCCATTATTCAGTTACTATATTCATTTCTTTACATAGCATATTCTTCAACATTATCTTTTCTTAAACATCATATCATAGAATTTGCCTACTCAAGTTCATTTTAAACATTCTATATAATTTAATTAAATCCAATTTCATTTTCCAATTGATTCTTAGCTATAAGAAATTCCTTTGTTTACATTTATTGCATTTTCATAATTTCAGTTAATAACGAATTCATTTGTGGAACATTTTATTAACCGGCACTTTAGTTTATTAATCATCCTATAAAAGTCTAACCTTTATAAATGACTTTTCTTAGTTTACAGTTATCATACAGGTTACAAATTCAAAAAAAAGTTTTCCAATCCCTTTGCAATTTATATTTATTTTCTATAACCAATTTACAAAGATATAATACGATTCATTTATCTTCTTTCTTAAGTTCACTTACTTGTTCCATTTATCCATTCATCATTTCATGTTATATCTAAGTATATAACATTTTTATCACAACCAAATTTTCATTTATATACATTTTAATTCCCTTTTGAGTTTTCCTTACTTGTATACTTCAATTATTTTCAGGTTCTGTTTAGTTGTAGAATATCTCATTACATATCCAAAACATCATTTCAACTTCTTAACATTTGGTAAGTCATATTATATGTTATTAGAATGCAAATTTGGTATTATACAAATTTATAGAACTTCATTTTTCTTAACTAGAATGTACACAAATTTGATTTATTTAAATCCTCTTTACCTTTCAACTTTAAAGTTTTCCCAAACAATAGCTTAGATATCTTATTCCTCTTATTTTATAAATTCTGGTTATTCACATTTCATTCAAATAATTTGAAAATTTCTAATTAACATAACTTAGAATTTTAAATGCCCGGTTCTTTTCAAATCGTTTGAAGTAAACATATATACTTATATCCTTTTTTATATATGTAACAAATCATACCTTTAGAGTTTAAACCAAAATCCATTTACCCAAAATAATTTCGAAGAAAAGCAAAGCTTCTTAGAAGTCTCCCCCACTTTGAGACTCGAAAATGAACGTCGATGATGCTGCGCAGTCATCACCGAAATTATTTTCTAGCGACAGAAGAGAGGAGTACTGAATTCATTCTTTCCTTTAAAATCCTTTCAAAATATTTCCATAAATAATTTCCAACTAATATTACAATATTATTTTCTTCAAAGCTTTGAAAACCATTTTTCAAAATCTCCGGGTCTAAAATTCAATATTTTCCAATTTAAATCTATTTTAATTCATAATTCACCTTTATAAAATATTCTTATATGAATTTCTTTCTTAAAACATTCCACAAGTTGTTTTATCATTGTTCGTTTTGTAATTCACCATATTTATTAGATTACAATATCAAATTAATAATAATAACCAATATTTCATTCCTAACAACCAGGTAAGCTAGATAAGTCACACTAATTTCTGAAATTTTTTCTTTATATATACAAAATATAATTAGAGCAAAATTATTTTATTTACCCAATTTCAAAACAATATTATGTTGAATTATTCTGTTTAAGTGTTTAGAGATCCCTTATCAATGACGTTAATTACTCGTATTGACCAGAATCCATAAGCCACTCAACAAATCAACCGACACAATATAAAACATTTTATATCACTAACAAATACGCTCTCTCATATATATACACTCAGTCACTCATCATAGGGTATAACTACCCTATTTATAAAGAGTCAGACCCCACAGAGCAAAGGTTATCGCTAAACCAAAGCTCTGATACCAACTGTAACAACCCACCTTTTTGGACAGTTTAAACCGACGATCAAATACACATGTCGATTCCAAACCATTCAAAGGGGCAGATGGTTATTGGGGTAAATAAGAAAAGAAAAGAAGGAGAAATAAAGGAAATGAAATAACATAGAATCTCGCAGCGGAACAATAAAATATAATAGTCAAATAAACAGTTCATGAAGCTGTTTACTATATTTTGACAATTATTTATACAACATTTATCAGAGTTATACATATACAACAGAACGATTAAAATAATGCAGCAGATAGCATGATGCAAGGGTAATAATAGTTATAGTATACCAAATCTTTGTCTTCATCCTCCAGAATAGATCTTCAGAAATCTGTAAAACTCAGGACTGACCCGAGCGTAATGAAAAGATAAAACACTCGAATCAGGACTAAATATCCTTATGAAAGTTAAATCAATCGTAAATAAATATGAGTGTAACGGCGTCAGAGATGTTTACGGGGTTTGACATCTCCTATCCAGTGTCAACATGCGTGCAATAACTCAAGAGATGTTACGGGATTTTCCATCTCTTAAGGATCCGTTAAACAATCTACTATGTAGTACAATACGCTAAGTAGATAATATCTATCAGTAATATAAAGTATCAAAATAGCGTTAAGGCGTTACCATAATCCCCCTTAACACATTTTTATAATGCCATAGTCTATACAGCACCGTAATCCCCACCGTAAACTGGTGGTTACCAGAGGGTACCCCATAGGTATAACACAAAGCATAATGGAGTGGTCGCGAATAGGATAATCAGTATGACAAGGTACATGAGGCGATACCAACTAGGATACTAGTAGTTGCGTGATCCGGACTGATGTTGGGCATAGCCAGCAGCTACCCCAACACCGTGAAACAACACTCCCAAATCAAGGGGTGCACCCAAATCGCATCACAAATGTAATAGATATGGTATCAAAGAAGCGTGTCCGCTAGAGGTGGCGAACCTCAATGGCCCGGCGCGGCTCCTGTTTTAGTTATGTCAGGGGTCATCCAATATCGTTCTTTTTCTTCAGTCCGCGCGTTCACCAAACCATCTACTTCATTCTGCATCAACACTCCGCGCATAATAGTTATTAAAGTGGTTTTCGGTATCGATAGAGAGTACTTCCATATCTGATCCCGGTCTCTTTAATAACTACGTATTATTACACCGTTGGCTCTTTTACATTTCAAATCGATTCATAATTGATATCAAAATATCATATTCGCTTCAAAAATCAAATCCATTTCAAATATCATCGTATCTATTAAAATGTCAGATTCCGTTTCAAAATCATTTTTCGCATCAATATCTCATTCCGATTTCAAAATCATTTCGAATTTCAATTTAGGTTGCAACTTCATTTAATCTAATTCATATTCAAATTCAAGATTTAAATATAAACATTTCACCTTATTGACCAGCTTAGAATTTTAGAAAAATAGTTTTAAGTAGTTTTAAAATTTTAAAATAGTTAAAATACTTAAAATCTTAAAATGGATTTGAAATAGATAAATTAGTTTAAAATAATTTAAATTGGGTTAAGTAGATTTAAAATAGATTAAATAGTTTAAGTATTCAAAAATGGTTTATATAGCAGAGTAATTTGGAAATCAAAATAAAACAGCTTCAAAACCAGTCCATTTCAATTTATAACTTCCCAATTCAAATCAATTTCAATTTCCATTCTACCGATTCAATTTCTATTTCAATTCAAGTCAATGTCAACTTTGACCTCAAATTTATTGAATTCTATATTCACCTTCAATTTATTCAATTTCAATTTATATCGATTCGGCGCTTGATTTTTCAAAATATCCATTTATAACACTTAACAAAATTATCTTTCAATATTCAAGTTTTAAAACCCAATTACAAACATGATTAAATTTCAAGCTAGATTTCAAAATATCTTTTATCTTTTTTTTTATCGCTTTTACTTAGTAATGCTCAAAGCTCGAAGTAATGTTCAATCTTTAAAACAGATAAATTTTCGAAATTCAATCATATCCAAATTTTAAATCTCAAAGTCTCAACTTAAATTATTTAACTAATTCCTTTAACCAAAATTTATTTCAACATTCCAAACTCAATTTTCGATAAATTCGGTTTCTATAAATTTATTTCTATTTATAACTTTTAAATCAAACATTTAAATAAATTTCAAATCGACGATTTCAAAATTTATTAATTTAGCCAATTCGGTGTCCGTATAATATTTTCTATCCTATGGCCAAGTAGTTATTTATTTCAATTAAATGTCAGGGATGAATATATACCACTTAAATTAAATCACAATATCATATGTATGCATAACAGGATATATATAAGAAAATAAACATCCAACATTCAAATATCAACCAATAGCATGCATCGAAATACATCATCCAATAGACAATGCAATTCATGGCAATTTCATAGTTATCAATGTCAGGTAATTTAATCACAATTCAATTTCAATTCCAATTTAACTGTCAATTTAAATTTTTTAACGGTTAATTCATATGACAATCTATATGACAATTAAATTCTATCAAACAATGACAAATAAAATCACAACACATCATAATGTCAAATTTAACTAGCATAAAGGTATTTAGTACGATGTGAGCGTTATAAAACACTCACCTTGATTTTCAATTTTAAATCAAATCGAACGACGTTCGATTTAACCCGAAATTTTCTCTAGCTCCAAACAATTCCAATCCAGCTCCATAACGTAGTGCTCGACAAAACGATTGCAACGCAATTCGTTTCGTGCGTTTTCGACCTCGTATGAAAAAGATACAGCTTTTTAAAGTTTATACATATTTTTATATAAATAATTATACAATTTCTTTTTATTTTCACCTCATACTCAATCCTGGCCGTCCATTTTGAAGTCAACAAATCAAGGCCGCAAATGCCTTCTTCTTCCATACGCGTTCGTTCTCTCCAGTTCACGAAACCCACTCGCTGCCATCAACCCTAATGCACGCACCCAACTCCGTCGACATCTAGCTCGATCAGGATGCTCCATTCCAAAGCCCATCTCGTGCTCGACACTCGGCCTCAAAACGGTGGAGCTTGGCCACCCCTCCTCCTCTATTTTCGTGCGCGAACGGCGAAGCTTTGCTTCCGATTTGCCATCGATTCTCTCCACCAATTCCAATCATACCCGTATAGATTTGTAGAGCTTGACGTGCTCCTCGACTTTCATGTTGAAGGTTTTTCATAAATGTCGTTGGATTTCGAAGAAAATGAGGAAGAAAAAGATAAAATTTCGGCCATTGGTTATATGAACGGCGGCCACGAAACCTAATAGGGTTTCACTGTTCAACACTGTTTATATAAGATATTTATATATTATATTATTATTAATTCCAAAATTCATATGCTTTTTCAAACGATCTCCAAACGAAACGCGGTGACCGGCGTTTCTAGGGTTTATCCCACGTTCCGGACACAATGGAATAAGTTTCGGAAGCTAATTCGATCATTTGTACGAGTTACGGAGATAAACGATCAAATTTAAATTAAATCGGTTAAACGATTTATCTATGCGTTTTGGCTTGCCACGGACAAACGGTAAATCCGATTGACACGAAATTTGAAACCTTACAATTATATCATGTTACAGATCCGATGAAACTGGTTTCGTCGAAATCCGAGACCGTTTGAAAAATGATTATTTTAACTCGCCAAATTAATATTAAAACAATTTCAATGCGTTTCGAGCTGCCACGGTCAAACGATAACTCCGATTGCTACGAAAATTGAAATCCGATAATAACTAACTATTACGGATCCAATGGAATAAGTTTCGTCCAATTCTGAGACTGTTCAAAATTTGGCTATTTTCTAGTCGATAATTAAATATTAAAATATTCAATTTTTCACAAATTTACTTTTAATTAGATTTTAAAAGTTCTACAACATCATTCTAACTTTAATATGATAAAATAAAATTTTACAAATCATTTTTAATCATATTAAACTCGTTATTCAATTATTCAATAAATTCAAATTTTAAAATCTTATTAACTCTATTATAATCCCGATATAACTTACATTCACTTTGGAAACCAATTTGAATCATATTAAATCAAATTTAAATTATTCACTCTATTTTCATATATTAATTTCAATATCAAATTCGGAATTTAATTATTCAAACATTTGTAATATTAAATTTTAAACAAATTTGATTATTCTTAAATCACTATCTTTTGAAATATTCAAACGAATTTAAAATTTTAACCTTTGAAACGAATTAAAATTTATAGAACAACCATTTCCATTATACGGTTATTCAATTCCCATTATTAAATTATTCAATAAATCCCAAATATTAAATTTAAACAATTTCGCTTATCCAATAATTCATTATCTTTTGAAATATTGAAATCTAACTTATAAGATTCAACTTTTAAAACCAATTCACAATTTAGAATACTATTTTCATTTTACAGTTATTCAATTTCAATAAGTTTTAAATATTTAATTTAAACAATTTACCTGTTCACTATTCAATGTTTGATTTTAAATAGATTTTACTTATCAATCAATTACTCCATTATACCCAATGAATTCAACATTTATTATCCTATTCAACTATTGATTGCAAAGGCATTTACCAAGTAGCTTTTATTTTTCATTACTTGGATAATTATTGTCGCAATTCATTCCAGTTATTATTATTCCAAACGAATTACAAAAATTTTTCTATCATTAAATCACGAAATCTTATTAAATTAGCTATTTTAATTATCGAAAACTTACGGGTCGTTACAATTCCTCTTTCCCCCAACGAATATCAATCATCTCATTCCATATATTTGACTGAATCCAAACAGGCGGATGGTCCTTGCATTCTAGTATACTTGTGGTTTTCTTAGCCTTTTCTGCGTCTTCTCGTGCACGATTTAGTTTTTTCTTTAAGATATCTTTTGCTTTAGCCTCCCATAATCTACGTATTGTTGACTCATGAAATTCATCTTATGTGAAATGTCGCTGCATAAAAGGACTCATCAACTTAATAAGTTAATATGGTTCATGTTAAGCACTAACTTGTGAAGCAAATCAAATGTCAGGTATCAAAATAGAAAACTTAACATATTGCATGACAAACCAGAAACTATTGACGTATAAAAATGTTTGTACTAAGCAAGCTTACGCATCGACGATATGTATTTACTTCATAGTAGAAAACTTTTATACAAACCGATGATAATCCAAAAAACTTATCTCTATATTGACAAAATGATACAAATTATTGTTGAACCGGGAAACCAAACAAAACTGCAATATGAATCACTTATGCAAAAAAGGAAAACCTATTGGTTATTAGAAGGTGCACGTATTCAAGATTTTTCTTCACTAAAATGTCTATGAGGAGACCTAGGAATCTGTTCAAGCTCTTCTAAATGCACAAGGTGAATATGCTTATAACAAAGATGTAATGTTCAAAAATCTATAGACTACCAAAGTAGTTTATTAAATTGAGGGAATTTCCTTATTTTCCCTCAAATTAAGCCCAAAATTGTTATTAATCAACATGAAAACACTTATCTGTCATCCCCAGTTCAAATGTCAGAAATCAAGGAAGCTTTTGACTTTATTAATAATGAAAAAATTCCAGGACTTAGTGTTTATACTTTTAAATTATACAAGTTGAACTGGGAGGAAATAAATGATGACCATTTTGCAGCTATGACGGAAAATTTCCAAACTAGACAATTTGCTAAGAGGCTCAATCACACTTTCCTTACTATTATCCTAAATAAAGATAAGCCGCGAACTTTAGTTTATTATAGGCA
This sequence comes from Allium cepa, assembly GCA_030765085.1. Lineage (NCBI taxonomy): Eukaryota > Viridiplantae > Streptophyta > Magnoliopsida > Asparagales > Amaryllidaceae > Allium > Allium cepa. The sequence goes on along the minus strand of CM060945.1, from coordinate 114,800,771 downwards.
TATTGTATGTGTTAATGTGCTCTATAAAACTATTTCAAAAATTTTATGCAATAGGCTTAAATTTTTAGCATCAGTTTGTGACAAATGGACCTAGTATATATATATATATATGCAAAGCTTCATAGCATCAGTTTGTTGAATTTAAAAGAAAGAACTAGAATTGAATAAAAAAGATTTTTAGCCTAGATGAGTTTACGCAGCCATTGATTTCTTGTTTAATAAAAATAACTAAAGATACAATGATTCATTAAAAACTGACAATAACATAACCGATTGTCAACTTTCCTGAAAAATAACAATAGATATATAGGGAGTAGATACCTTGAATTCGTCAAAGAGTATATTTTTAATTTCTGGAGGAACCTACTTGAATTCGAACCAAGGTCCCGTAAAACGTCTAGACCATATTTTCCCAATTATATGTGAGGCCTTTTGATTGAGAAAACTAATAGAAAAACCAACGTTATCTTCAAACATATACATTTATAGAAAAATGTATTCAACCGTAATAAAATGAAATACTTACCAATTTCCTTTCCATTCCAACGAAGGTTTTTTTTTTATAGGGTCAATTGTCGGATTGTAACCTTGAGTAGGAATGGTTACAAAATCGTCTTCTTCAATTTGTTTGTTTTGCTCGGTAACTTCGTTATCTCTTTGTAACACTTCTCCATTTGGCGGAATATCACTATGTTGAGAAGAAGATGTGTCAACATTTCTGGATCGGTCCAAATTTGTTCCTCTTTGAAGTAGGCATCGTTGTATGGATCCACCTGGCATTGTATCTGAAAACAACCTACAATGAACGAACGAGAACACAAAAGCAAATGACAAATTACTTTGAAGCTGAACCATTATATTATATAAAACCCTTACATGTTGAAAATTAATTATAAGGCCTTCTCGACATTTTTTGTTTACAAGAATTTGGTAGTATATTTAATCAATCACACACATGTAGAAAAAGAAAGAAAGTTTGCTATAAAATTAACATTTCATACCTCCGCGGAAGTGCTGAAACTTAACACATTGTACAGGACTAACTTCAGCAAATGCTACTAATTTTTTGCTGATTATCATAAAATTAACAATTACAAACTTATAAAATTATTTATTTAATCCAAAATGGTAAAAAAAATTAAATGTTCATGCTTCACCCATATTCCAACTTTGAGCCAAAAACTCTTAATTATTTATCTATGTGCATATGTTGTGCATTGTTTGGAAATTTAAATGAAATAAGGAAGAATTGCCATCTACCTCTACATCATCTGCATTTTCATCATCATCTGACCCCTAACATAAATATCATTTGTTGTCATTGCACATTCCAACTCTTCTCCATTGACCTCATCAAAATACTCCGCCATAACCGCTTGATCGAGACTATTGTCTATAGTAACAATAGAGGGTTGACATATCTCGTATACTTGATCTACATATGTACCATCCTCCATTTCGTTAGGGCTTACCACATCAACTGCATACCTACTCCTAGCTCCAGTTTTAATAGCTGTTACTCATTCATTTGAACCACTTCCAGGTTTACACAATAAATACATTTGTTGGCATTGTTGGGCAAACACAAAGACGTCATCGGTTTGCAGTCTAGCATTTTTGTTCAGCTCTATCAGTCCATTTGTGGGGTGCACTTTCATTCCGTTTCTACTTAATGTGTCGAACCTTTCACAGTTAAATATAAATATCTCATTTTTTTCACCGAGATATCTAACCTTGATAACTTACTTTAACAATCCATAATAATCATTTTCCAAATCATCGTAGTAACTCCCTTTCACATACACACCACTATTCATTGTTGCCTTGTTTTTGCCATAGCTAATAGTATGAAATTTAAAAGCATTAACATAATAACCATTGTAGCACTGTACTACATACTCTGATTTTTGTGCAAGCAAATATAATTGATGTCCAACGCCATTTGCTTGAAATGGAATCCACAAAATATTATGAGCTAATTAATAATAGTATTCAGCTTATTTTCATTAACAAGTACATTATAATTTAAAAAACTTACACGGTCTTTTAACCAATCAGCAAATATTGACTCAAGCTTCCTAACGATAAAGTTTTCGTTTTCCGTGGGGTGATTACTTTTTAGTTCATTTCTACACTGGCTGTAACAAAAAAAAGATTTAAATTAAATGACATATTCTTCAAAAATTAAATGACACATACTTCAACTACATATTTATAAATTTTAGTGCACATACTTCACATAGTATTCCACTTCTGTACAGTTGAAAAGCACATATTTATGTATGCCATGATGTTCAAGTTGAGAGAGTTTCCTTACAACGAACGCATTAGATAAGATTTTCCTGGATGACAAAATACAGATAACCTTCCATCGGGCATAACTTCTCCACCATCATCATTTCTTGGAGGTTGGTTCCAAATTGTTTCAACATTTGGACCAAAATAACATGACGAGAAATTTGAATTCTCATCAATGACATAAGCTTCCGCAATGGATCCCTCAATGTGTGCTTTATCACCTACTTTTCTTTTTAAATAAAATAGATATCTGCACCAAATTAAAGTTATTGTTTGAACATTAACTGATAAAAAATATCAAGGAAGCTTTAAACATTATAATAATAACGTACCGTTCAAATGGATACATCCAGTGATATTCAACTGGACCGCCAACCTTAGCCTCATATGGCAGGTGAACTACTAAATGTTCCATAGAGTCGAAAAATCCAGGAGGGAATATTTTCTCAAGTTTACAAATTATCTCAATGATATTTTTTGTAGAAGAACCATTTTGTGAGTATTTATATTCTTTGCAAAAAGTTCACGAAAAAAATTACTTAGCTCTACCAAAGTGTCCCAGATACCTTTTGGTACAAACGATTTAAAAGCTGTAGGAAGAAGTCTTTGCATAAACACGTGACAGTCATGGCTCTTGTACCCACTTATTCTGGTTTCTGACCCGTTAACACATCTTTTGATGTTAGAAGCGTACCCATCGAGAAATTGTATACATTTAACCCACTTACAAACTTCTTTCTGGTTGTTTTTTGTAAGACAATAAGGAGCTTTTGGTTTGTAGTAACGACCATTAGGATGGCGAACCAAGCTCATCCATCGTGTTTTGCTACAATACTTTTCAAGATCAAATCTAGCTTTAAAATTGTCTTTCATTTTACCGGTGTCCATTAATGTCTCAAATATGTTATCAGAAAAGTTTTTCTCTACATGGATTACATAGTATGACGAATCAAATTTTTCTCCCAGTATGGAAGATCCCAGAAAATACTTCTACGAATCCAGTTGTGTGCTTCACCAAAGCCTGGTATTTTTTAGTTTCCAGATTTAAACCCAGGTGCAATATAAGGCAACTATGACACAATATTTTTCAACTCATTACCGGAACGTTGAATAGGAGCACCATCTAATTCAATTTTATTCCTCTTGAACTTGTCTTTTTGTTCCCTAAACGGATGATCTAATGGTAGAAAACATCGATGACAATCAAACCATGAAGGCTTCCCACCATGTTCAAGAGTAAAGGACTTTGTTTGCTCCATACAGTAAGGACATGACAATCTACCATGTGTACTCCAACCAGACAACATCCCGTATGCTGGAAAGTCACTGATTGTCCACATCAGTGATGCTCTTAAAATAAATTTTCTTTTTATGCATGTCATAGGCTATTACACCATGCCATAAATCCAATAACTCGTGAATCAAAGGTTGTAAGAAAACATCCAAAAAATTTCCTGGACTTTTGGGACCTGGGATAACCATGTTTAAGAACATGAAAGGCTTTTTCATACACTTCCATGGTGGTAAATTATAAACTGCCAAAATCACAGGCCAACATGAATAAGTAATGGATCTAGTTCCAAATGGACTAAAACCATCTGTATAAAGTCCAAGTCTAACATTTTATGAAGAATTAGCAAAGTCAGGATAACAATTATCAAAATGCTTCCATGCATCACCGTCAACTGGGTGTGCCATTCTACCACTTGTAGAATGATTGAAACAATGCCATGTCATGTCTTTAGCATGCATTGAAGACATGGATAGCCTTTTAAGTCATGGTATGATTGGAAAATAACGTAGTTGTACTTCATACCTTTTTTTCAACGACAATTGGAATTATCATACTTATATCTGGGTTCTTTACAAATATCACAAACCATCTTTTCTTCATTCTCTTTATAATATAACATGCAAAAATTATGACAAGCATCAATCTTTTCATAGCCAAGTCCTAAAGGTTTTCACAATTTTTTTGCCTCATAAAAATTGTTAACCAGCTTGTTATCTTCTGGCAAAAAACTTCTGATCATAGAACTTGCATGGTTAAAACCAACATGTGTCAATCTTGTTTGGGACTTCAAAACCATCATATTCACGCATGCCGATAACACTGTTTCAGTTTTGCATCCCTCGTATAAAGGCTTATCAACAACTTTTAACATATCTAAGAATCTTTTAGCTTCAGAATTAGGAGCTTCATCATTTTCATTATCAAAATTTTCATTTGCATGGATATAATTTTCACCAGTTGCATCTATAATCATTTCTCTAAAAGGATCTACATCATTCACGTTACTATTTGATGTTGGAGGCATCAAAGTTTCTTCAAAATCCCATCTCTCCATGGTATACCCAACGTGAATAAAGTGGTGTAAATCCTTTTGTTAGAAAATGTTCAATGACAACATCTTTATTCTGAAATTTTGTATTATCGCATTTCACACAGGGACATCTAGCAACATCAACAACCCTTTCTGATACTACTTGGGAAAATGCAAAATTAACAAATCTTCCAACACCATCAATGAATTCTCGAGTTACAAAACCACTTTCATTAGTCCTATGATACATCCACGATAGATCATCCATTATTAAATAACCCTACAGTACATGAAATTTTGAACATCAAAATGCAAGTCGAGGCAAAAAGAAAAGGTTATATCGGATTATAAAACAAAGTAACACACAAACTATAAATAACAAAGGTAACTAAATATATCGATACTAAAAAAACATTTTAACGTTTAAGCAACTCTCTAGTTATTTTATTAATGATACGATGTAAATACATATGTTCAATATTTTAGAAATAATCATATAGTAGTTGAGTGCAGACGTTGGACAATGGAAATGCAAATATATTATCGAACCAATAGGGAAGTTCAACACGTTTTATATTAAAATAATTTGAAACATGCTAGTTCTCTTATTTTATATGTCAATTACAATTTTGTTTCAGACAGTTGTGGGAAGTAGAAAATATTGTGTTTTTTCTGATAACCAGTAGTATGCTTTTTCATATTTTGTATAATATTATCTACAAAATAATTTTCGTATATAATTAACATCAATTTTTGTCATGTTTATGTTTCATAACCATTACAAAAGTTAAGAGAAAATAGTTTACATTGACTACCTTCAAGTTTTGTGCAAGTGTTTTTTTCCTCTCTTTTTTATGGCTATTACTTTTCTTTCCTTTTTTTCTTTTTTTCCTTGTAAGAACCAATGCTGAGAATCATATTTGGATGACATCAAACTTCTTTTCCGTATTATTTAGTATATTAAATTTATTATTCTATGTGACTAAATGGCATACTTAATTACAAAAGAATTTTGATGTAAATAAGTCTGTTTAGAAACTAATATAAATGAATAAGCATTTTTGTATGTAAGCTTTGGTTGTAGAAGCTAACTTGTATATAAAGGTGTCAATAGGACATTTTTCAATTACGAGGTGAAGAACTTATACTAAATATACTTTCGTTTGAAGCAATGGAGTAGATAACAAACTTAAAAGAGGAAAATAAACAATATATTTTAGGAGTGGTTTTTTTTACCATATGTTATGTTGATGAAGCATGACTGGTTGTAGATTGAAAGTGGTAAAATGTTATAGCACATTCAAAGGTGTAACAATATACATACAATCAACCTAGTTCCATTGGTGTTTGATTCATCTCGCTGCCAAAGAGAAAATTCTCTGGTAATCTCAATGATTACAAACGAACGTTGCCTATTGGCAACAATCAAATTCATTAAGTGAAGAGAGAAACTCAGTTTATGAACATATCTTGAGATAACTTTTAAATGATTAATATGGAAAATCAGCATATAACTTTTAAATATCATAGGCGCATTGTGAAATGAAACATGGTGATTGATTAAAAATGCGAGCGCCTTTTTTGGATAGTCATACTTGCCATTTGTCACTTGATTTATTTTGTTAATTCATATTACTCTACATATGCATTTGTAATATACATATTTCGTAGGCACAATAATTTATTGCATGTTATTTTATCAACTTATTATTGCTAACAAATAATCTGACTTACGTTTTCTTTGTAATGATTTGAATATAATATTTGTTCGGCTTTTGAGTATATGCGTTAGGATGGATGAAGACGAAATATGTAATGGGTGTATGAAAACTATACTAGAATACGAGTTAACTGAAAATTTTGAAAATATAATTTTGTGCGTATTTATGTTGTTTTCATCTCTTTGTGTTATTAAAAGCATCTAACAGATGCTTATAACTCATAAACTTCTCTAATTATAATTATAATTTTTTCACTAAAACTTTAAAAGAATTTAAAAGCCATGTTTCTTATAAGTCCTTCCCCAAAATCCAAAAAAGCAATCGTTTGATAAGTGTAGAACCAAAATAACCTGTTATGTTACTGAAGTTGAAGCATAGCACCTACTACTGAAATGTTTGTTACTAGAAGATTGAACTACTATTAACACTGTTAAAATAGCACTTAGTTTGTTTCCATCATTTTATACTGCCCATTCATTTACTACCCCTCAGACAAAAGGCATTTTATTCCAGTTAAAGCATTGTAATATCGATTAATGTTGGATATTTATGCCATCTTACGTTACTACATGTGTCGATGAATTCCATTGTCCCTAACTTTCTTCCCTATATAGTGTGGGTAAATTTACAGGAATTTAGCTATCGGTATGCAGTAGTCATTACCCCTCACCATGAAGGGTTAATAAAAATTAGTTTACCTACTATCAATTACTATTGAAACTTATAATATAACAACGATCACACTCAGAATTCCAACTTTTCTGTAAATTTTTACAAAATTGTATGCAAAACCATTTACGAACATATTGAGAAATTGGATTGAAATAAGAAAAATCTGAGGTAATAAGCAGAGGCAAAATAATTACCTAAACAATGGCCTTTGTCACTTTCTTCACCGAAATTTCAAAACGGAAACATCATGTAGCTAATCAATTTTAGTTTCCCTGTACATTAGAAAATTAATTATTGAATTAAGAAAACTCTTCAAACAACAAATAAAGGTAAAAATTATGAGAAATAATTACCTGTAGACTCTTAATTTGCAGACAGGAGAAGCATAAATATGAATTTGATGTGAGTGTGAATCAGATGAGCAAGCAAGTGGATGTAGTATAAAAAGTTTTAGTGGGAGATGAAAAGTTCTATGCGTGAGATATTTGCGTGGGATACTTACGTGAGATACGTACTGTGATGAGATGCGCTACAAGTGGAAAGAGGGAGGAGAATTGGTCAATTAAACGTTAAGTTAAAGTTTAATGTATATTTTTATTGAGTTTTATTGTTTACATTTATACCTCTCCTAGTTTTAAATATCGTTTAAATAATTACTAAGAAGGGGCGTTGCCCCCGCACCCCCACCTAGGGGGGTTGGTACCCCCCGGACCCCCCTTCGTAATGGCAATCAATTTAAACAAATTTATTAAAAAACTTCCAACAATTACTTAATCATGTAAATTAAAATTTGTAAATGTAATATAATACGATTAATTCTCTAGAAGAATTAATATGTAACTGGTTTTGTAATTAATCAGAATCCAAAATATAGAATGAATTATAATTGTAATTGATTCTCTAATTACGTCCAATTACAGTCAAATATATGTGTGTGGTTCATATATAATTATTTTAGTTAGTATTAATTATTTTGAGATCTTCTTGTCTCTGGCTTGGTACAAACTGGTGGACCCATAAACAAGTTGGGTAAGATCAAAATGGGCTAGGTTGATTTTGACCCAACTCATGTATAACCTATTCTTTTTTATACATTTAATACAAATGTTAGTTTCACCTAACCTATTTTATAAGTTGATTACTTATTTAACCCATTTAATTATTTTGTTAACCCGTCTTTTAGCAAGGCAGTATATAGGAGGATTCAACCCAATAGATTTCATGATTATTGAAGCTGGAATATTATGGATTTGGTTTAAATGGATGGATGGATAATCAGTTACAGATATGAAGCCAGGGTTAAGCATAGTCGATGGATAAACAACGCAGAATTGGCTTCATTTCGGGTCGGCATTGTTACTACGAATCGACATAGAGTTGCTTCGGGTTTTACTTTGGGTTCAGCATAGGGTTCCCTTTGGGTTCTACTTCGGTTGAGGATGATGTAGCTCCGGGTAGGCATTGTTAACTCGGATCGGCATAGAGTTGCTTCGAGTTCTATTTCGGGTCGGCATAGGGTTCGCTTTGGGTTCTACTTTGGGCTGTCATGGTGTTGCTCTGGGTCAGCATTGTTACTCCAGGTCGACATAGAGTTGTTTCGGGTTCTACTTCGAGTCGGCATAGGGTTCGCTTCGGGTTCTACTTCAGGTCGGTGTGGTGCTGCTCTGGTCGCATTGTTACTTCGGGTCGGCATAGAGTTGCTTCGGGTTTTACTTCGGGTCGGCATAGGGTTAGCTTTCGGTTCTACTTTGGGTCAGCATGGTGTTGCTCCGGGTCGGCATTGCTACTTCGAGTCGACATATAGTTGCTTCATGTTCTACTTCGGGTCAGCATAGGGTTTGCTTCAGGTTCTACTTCGAGTTGTCATGGTGTTGCTTCGGATCGGCACTGTTACTCCGGGTTGGCATGGTGTTGCTCCGAATCGGCACTGTTACTCCGGGTCGACAAGAAGTTGCTTCGGGTTCTACTTCGGGTCGGTAGAGGGTTCGTTTTGGTTCTACTTTAGGTCGGCATAAGGTTCGCTTTGGGTTCTACTTCGTGTCGACATGGTGTTGCTCCGTGTCGACATAGGACAGACGAGTTGGGATCGACGATCATTATGGTGGGCCCATGTAGGTGAAAATGCCATGTAGCTGAGATTTCACCTATAAATACAGTAGGCTTGTCTTCAAGAAAGGATCTTTATTCGGCTTCTCTTCATCTTCTACATAGAGGCTACTCCGCCATTTTTATTATGGTTTTCTGGATTGTAACTTTAATCAAATTTCAATATAATAAAAAGGATTGGTCTAGAGTGGATGTTGGCCGAAGGTGGCCGAACCACTATAAATCTATCGAAATAATGAGGTATACTCTCCAAATTGTTTATTTAGAGGCATCGAAATCGAATCCGATATGCATCATTTAATCAATATTCAAATATAGAAGTTTGTTAAATTAATTCCTAGGTTACTGCTTACACCCAAGTTAAAAATGTTTTGAATGCCGCGGTGCATCAACAAAATATTATCGATCATGCATATTATAAGACATAAAAATGAAACCGGAGTTCCATCAGAAAGCGAAAATATATATTTGGAAACATTAGTTCTCTATCTAATTTTTCCTTTACAGATGATTCATTTTTTGCGTTGGTATGTTAGTTTTGGCATACGAAATCAGGAGCATTTTAAGGTTCCTGATATCCTCTTTTTAAACTTTGATTAATTGCAGCCACAAGGATTCGACTTCATCGCGTCTATCGTTTATCGTTTTCCTTTAGAACAATGATGTTTCTTTTATTATTTATCATTTATCATTTTTATTTAAAAAATATATAAAATCATTTATCTTTTATCATTAAATTCGTTATATTGAAGGACTATCCTAGAAATTTATTACTATGTGCTTAGAAACCTAAAGCCCAATTTCCTAATTGATAATACTACCATTTTTAACGATATCGGGACTAAAAATGGAAAGCAATATTTGTATATAATGTAATATTATGTTACAAACTGTATGCACACATATAAATTTATATGTGTGTATATGCTCTACATAAACATATAAAGCCTTTTATTTTGAAACTGATTAGAGACCGAGTTAAAAACTTAATTAAAGACTGAAATTTGGTCTTTATTCAGTATCAAACTTTACAGACTGATTAGAAACAGAAAATATGTCTCTAAATTAAAGTTTTAGAGATTGAATTTTACGGTCCTTAATCGGTTTTTAATTAGAGACTAATGGACTTCAGTCTTTACTTTTCAGTCTTTAAATCCAACATTTTTTGGAGTGTACGATTAAGATGACGGCTGAGATTAGCGAAGCCGAGAGATCAGCATTCCATTTAGTTCAATCGGCAGCTAAATGAAAACAGCTAGAGAATTGTCATCGAAGCGAAATAGCAACGGTAAAAGACTATGGAAACATCTTCAATAACAAACCCCAAAAAAATCCCAAGTGCTTAGCCATCGGCGACCCACGCCTCTAATTAAACCCTCAATACACTATCAAAAGAGGCAAGATTTGGTCCCCATTGAGCTACGATTTTGGCTCGTTTTGTGAGCCAAAGCCCCCACTTAGGTCGCCTGTAGCCTGCTTGTAAGAAGGTCTGACCCATAAGCTCTTCGATCTCTATATATAGCATCCTACCTACAATTCAAAAAAGATCCTCTCGAGACTGATTACTAAAGCTCTGCTAGAAACATTCTTCACTCTCTGTCTCCCTCACAACAATCTCCAAAGCAATACACTGTGATTCTCCAGCAAACTCCAACCCCGCGGATTCAGTCCATTGAGAGATAATCAAAGTATTATAATAAAACATATCTTGTAACAACAATCAGTCTATAAGAAAAATATAAAGTGGATGTAGGCTTCATTAATAGCCGAATCATTATAAAAATTCTCTGTCTTCATACTATTATTTTTCGAGTATTGATCCAATTTTCGGGTTAACAATATTCATATTATTTTATTTCGAGTACCATCTCGAAGTTTACATTTGGCAGGTCTTATTCTGCCAAAATGATATTGTTCATCATCTTACTCCTCTAATTTCCATACATTTCTGTATTTCCACACTTTATTTTACGACTTGGAGGTAGTATAGGGTTTTATAGGTATGAAATTTTATGAAACCAATTTGAATAGTAATATAATTTTTTTATTAGAGTGTGTTGCATTTAGGCCAAAAAGTTACTAAACTCTCTTGCCAACAGTCCACTGCCAGGAATAATGTCACTGTACGACTACAAGTAGGCTATTTTATGGCTATTTGCATGCATATTTCTCCAGGATTTTTCCTAACAACACAATATGTAGGGAAGTATTAAAGAAAAATTTTGAATTTTTTTCTTTTGACAATAGCAACAAAATATCATAGATTTTTTCTATTGTATCCCATGGTTGGATTTTGAATAATATATGAAATACCTTTACGTGGATTTACCTTATTCCTAATATATGAGTGTTTATACTTTTTAATACTCCTAATATATTATAGCTATCCTATCACTATTATTTACTTCATATTTTTCTCTTCGGTAACTTTTTGATTTTACAGATTTAACCTATATGATAGGCGATGTAATTTTTGATCTTCTATTACATAAGAAATTTAAATTTAAATTTTTGCAATAGCAATGATAATTTTTGGATATTTGTATACATGTGTCATGATTTAACTACATTGGCTTTAAGTTATCTTATGATTTTCTTGCTGTTTTGAATTTTTAATCAGATTTTACTCTTTTCTAACACCAATGAAATTTTGTGGATATTTAAATAAATTTTCCATGGCTAAATTTCATAAGGAAATTAACTACAATGAGTTTAAGTTACCTAACGATTTACTTGCCCGTTTTCTTTCCACTTTTTGGTGGTTTGATTTTTATAATCTGAATTATACAATAGTTGTGGGTATTGTGGTTTTTTGATCTTATATTTTATAGGTAATTTAATTTAATTTTTTATGACTAAATTTATGGATATTTGAACTTATAGCATCATTGAATTTCATAAGAAATTGATTGATATTTTTTAAGCTACCAAATAATTCATTTTTTTAGAAGAAAGGTCGTCTTCCTTGGATGCTCAATTGGATCGTACTTACTGTATTTTTTCTTATTTTGACATATTTATTTGACTTTTATTCTTATTTTTATGGCATAATTTTTTGAAGTTTTGGTTGCGTCGTAGGTATCCCAATTTCTGATTTCATGCATAACAAGAAATATTGGGTTCTCGATTTGTAATAACAAAAAACATTCATGGATACACACACATGTGTGTGTATGTGTGTATGGCATTATTGAATACATACATACATACATATATATATATATATATATATATATATATATGTAAACATACATATATATTTGTGTGTGTATGGCGTTGTTGAATTTTCAAATGAAATATTAAAGTTTGGGTTGCGACGTAGGTGTCACAATTTTAGATTTTATGCATATTAAGAAAAATAGGGTTCTCAATTTGTAATAACAAAAAAAATTCATGGATACACACATATGTGTGTATGTGTGTGTATGGCATTATTGAATACATATATCCATACATATATGTATGTGTGTATCTATATATGTGTGGCATTATTGAATTTTCAAATTAAATATTGGATTCCTAACATTGATGTTTTCCTTTACTCTGAATTGATCCTTTAATTCTTTTTCCAAAGTTCTCACGTATAAATTTGATTATAGAAATATAAATGAAGTTATATGACGAAAGTTTGAGTAAAACTCAAAATATCATCTTTCCTTTTTCCCTATTTCCATTTTTATATTGCTTTGGTTTATGCACAAATGATGCATATGTTTAAAGATTGTACATTTATGCAGCAAGTGGGGATTTTGCTTTTGTATAGAGAATAAAGTTTTTTTTTGGACATGTGTTAAGGTAAATGGCATTACTTTCCAAGATTTTATAAGTAATGCAAGTTGGAGTTAAAATCTCTTTTTTGTTGTTATGAGAAAGTCACAGAAGGTGGTACTAATTATTAGATAAAGTGTGGTCATTTGAAACATTATGCTGACGTCACTAAATTTTGTAAACAAACTTGCTTTAGTATCGTATTGATCACATATATAAAATAAGAAGAAGTTAGGTTTTCATTATGAAAAACATTGCTTCAAGAGTAAAGATTACTTCTTATGTAGTGTAATTTTTTAACCACACACAGATACACTCATGATTGATTTATCTGTCTAATCATTGATTAGGTTTGTAGTTTTCCTTTTTTGTTTGGTCGGTTTCACTTGGATAATTTATTAGTAAGGTACTAAAGTTTGTTAAACTTTCTCATGTAAAAGGGGAGTGCTTAAATACACAGGCTTTAATTTATTTTTCATGAAAAATGAATTACATGTTTTCTAAATAAATTCGCTCAATTTCAATGAAATAGCCAGATTCTCACATGTCAAGAGTATGTGTGCGCGCGTGCATGCATGCATGCCCATATCTTTTTTTCTCACATTTTCCAATATATTTTTTGCTCCAATAGACTGGAAAGATGCTGAAAGTTCTTTATAACTTCCATATATTACTGTCTTACGCATTAGTAATTTTCTTTACACTTCTTACGCTTACATAAAAAAAATTGTGTGACATTGGATGTTTTCTATATACATAAAAAAATTGTTTTCTACCATTCAGGTTCCCAACAAAAAAAATTATCTGCACAATAACTACCTCCATATGCAATCTCTGATCGTGTCATCGTCACATTCTTTTTACTAATTATTATAAAAGTTGATGAAATGTGCCTAAATAGTATTATGCCTATTTTTATAAAAATGAGTGGGTATTACATAAGCATATTATCCATTATTTAACTTATTTGATAATAGAGTCATTGTAGTCTTCATCGATGCTAATGGCGATTGATAACTTGCAATTATTGGTGCTTCAAAACAGGTTAACATCTTTGTAACTAGCACAAAATCTAATGAAATTGATAGGGTTGTTTGGCACATAACACGTATGAAATATTAAAAAGCTAGAGAGAGAAAAAAATCATATATGTCAAATAAACGGAGATATTATGCCAGATGAATTAGTTTTCGAGATAGCAAGTTTCAAATTGTCGTCGTTGATGCTACTGGTGCTGCAAGAGGCGCTTTGGAATTTTAAAAAATTTAGCTCAAAGCTTTGAAATTTCATGATTTGAAGAATATTGTGTAATCATCTACTTCGTTTTTTTCAGTATGAATATGGCACCAGAGTAGAAGAAATGCTGGAAAATAAGGGCAACATGTGTATTTTAGATGATTATTTAGGAAACAATTGTGGATATCTTACTCACCAAGTACCTACAGTTTCAAACGATTATTCTGGTCATATGGCGAAGAAGCACTCATGTTATAAAATTTCTGAAGAGGCCATGTCTGATTCACTAACCTCCGACCACTCAGAACATTATATAAAGGAAGATGGAATCTTAACTGGTAATTTTTTATATCTTTTCTTATAGTTATTTATGTTCAAGAATGATGTTCTTAGCTTTCATACTATCTGGAATGACCTTTATTCTTAACTATTTTAAATTATTAAATTCAATATGATGATTGAATAATAATGGTTAGAGAATTTTAATTTGGATAAAATTTTGAAATAACCAATTTCGATGATTTTGGCAATAATCAGTATTGAAATGGAACGAATATTAAATGACTGTAAAATAAAAGTAGTTGTTTTATAACTTGAATTTACTTTAAAATTAATTTTATAATTTAAATAACTTATATTGAAATATGGTGATTCATTGGATAATTAAATTGTTTAAATTTAATATTGTAATTATTTAAATAATTGAATTGTGGATTTAAAATGAACAAAATGTCAGAAGTTGATTTAACTTTTATTTAAATATGAATGAAGATTGTTAATATTGGATTATAAGTGAATAAATAGAAATCGGCAATTTTATATTTTAATTAATTAAAAAAATGGCTATTTTGGCTACTGTCGCGGATTTCGACGAAAGCGGATTCATCGGATCCGTAATAGTAAATTATTATACAATTTAAAGTGTTGTAGCGATTTGACATGTCTTTTGGACGTGCGAGCTTAAAAACGCGTTGAAATTAATTGAAAGAATTTAACTAGAGTAAATTGATTTTGAAAAGATGTCTTTTTCATACGATTGAATAGGCCTCGAGACTAGTTCCGTTGTGTTCGAAATAGGGATAAAAAGTATAGAACGTCACGCGACATGCTTCTGTTGAAGCTCAAGAATTTTAGGCATTTATAGGCGAGATATCTTCTACTAAAACATATATATTTTCTTTTCCCTATCTTCCAACATCCCATACATAGCCCACACCCACCTACCCATGTCGTACCCCCTTTCCTTTCTCTCATTTCAAATGAGGAGATCGAAACAGAAAAAAATAATAACCAACGATCGCTAATGGAGGTAGAATCACGTAGACGGGGCCGAGCTCGACCTGGAGGACAGCGAGCGACGTGAGATGGTGAAGGCTAGGCTCGCTTTCGTTGGATCACTGTTAGGGTTCTCTTAGTCGAGCGTTTTAGGGTTTCGTGGTGGTGTTGCATGCGAGATGGGTGGTTGATGGTACGCAGTCGACGACAACAAGGTTGGCTGAGGTACGGGCGACCGTTCGTTTAATAAATAAATAAAAAAATAAATATATATATATATATATAAGAAGGTGATGCGATCTGCCTAGGAGCAATGGAGGAAGGCGAACGTGAGCAGCTGTGCATGGAGAGGAAGGTTAGGGTTTTGGTTTAATTTTGCTAGTTAAATTGATAATTATATTTTAAATATTTCAATTATCAATAAATTTGTAACTTTTGCATGAGAGGTCCATTTTGAGCGAAATAATTGGCATTGAGTTCGTATTGACGATGGCTGCAACTTGGAGTTGAGTAGGAATTTATTTGAAGCGGGATATTTTTCAATTTCAAATAAAGATGAGTGTTTTATATGCTCACAAAGTACTAGATTATTTTTATGTTAGTCAAATTTGGAATTATGAAGCGATTTGGATTTATCGATTGTTGTTTCATAAATTTAATCGACATTCAATTTGACATCTAAATTAACTGATAGAAATTTGAATTGACAGTTAGATTGAATTGGAATTAAATTACTAGTAAACCCCGATTATGGATATCCAATTAATTATTGTGATATTTTGAAAGTTTGGACGATTGGTAGTGATGAATGCCAATTGGTTGATATTTGGATTATAGGATGATTATTTATTTATATATACACACACATACATATATCATTTTATCATCTTGTATATTATTTATAGTATATAAAATTGTAAATTGAATTATTTCAAATAAATTAAGAAATAGGTTGAAATGCTATACCTGTGACATTTATTTGGGAATGAAATGATATATATTTATCCCTGAATTGAATTGAAATAACTAATTCACTTGCTCATAGGATAAAAAATTATACAAGGACACCGGAATGGTTAAACTAAATGATTTTAAAATTTTTGGCTTGAAATTATTCGAATTATTTGATTTAAAGAAGTAAAAAACGACTTTATGGAAATCATATTATTTTTGAACTTAAGCTCGAAATGTTGAAATTTAAATTTGGTAATAAGGATTTTTCAAATAATCGAAGTTGAGATTTTGAAGGTATAATCAAAGTATGATTTGAATTTCAAAAATCGATTTGTTTTAAAAGATTGGACTTTTTATTCGAACTTTAAATATTGCTAGTTAAAAGTAATTTAAATCGATGTTTCAAAAGTTGAGCTCAGATTTGAATTATTTTAAAGATTTGGATATTAAATTGAACATCGAAGTTAAATTTGATTTAAACGATTTAAACCGATACTCTAAAAATCGAGCTCGAAATTGATATAAATTAAAATGGTTTAAAAATGAGAATTGGGTTGAAATTTAACAATTAAATCAAATGGTTGAAGTTTAAACGGAAATCGATTTAGAATTGAAATTGATTTGAATTAAAATTGGAATCGAAGTTAATTCGAATTAAAATAGGAATTGAATCGATTTAAATGGAAATGGAAACTGAAATTGATTTGGATTGCGAGGTTTGGAATTGAATCAGTTTGTCCCTGAAACGGATTCAAAATCTATCTTTTGAATATTCAATTTTTTCGATTTTATATAATATTTTACGATATAAAACATTTCTATATTCAAACTATTTTATATCAATTATTTTAAAACTATTCAAACTATTTGCTGAAAATTCAAATTGGTCAGAGCCGGAATCGTTTATATATAAAAAATGGATTTAAATACAAATTGGATTAAATTAAAGTTATAACCTAAATTATCATTCAAATTGAATTTTGAAGTAAATATGATATTTCAAATTCAAATTGGTTTTGAAGCGAATATGATATTTTGATATCAAGTATGAATTGTTTTCAAAATGTAAAGTACCAGTCGGTGTGTAAACGACGTTTGGTTTTTAGAGAGACCAGACCTCTTATTGGCATACACTCTGTCAATATTGGAACCACTTTAACAACTGTATACATGGAGGAGACTCCAAAACCAAGTGGTTGGATTTGGCGTCGTTTGTTGGATTTGAAGAAAGAGAACGATGATGGATAGACCTCAACACTTGTGCCAAATTGAAATGTCTAAACAGGACGGCTTGACAGAGCATAGCGGGCTTAGTACCCCTAGTGGACATCAATTCTTTGATTTTCTTGGACTTGGTCTATATTGCTACTCTTGTTGTTGGTTTCGATTGGTGCACCTTAATTGTGACGACCCACATTTTGATAGGTTTAAATCGACAATAATCCACACATGTTCGACTTAAACAATCCGAAACGTAGATAATCAATGAGGTTAAATAACAAAAATAAGATTGTAACAGCCCAACATTTTTTATTTTTTATTTTAATTCTTTTTAAAAATAATTGAAGTTTTATTATTTAAAAGTTTTGAATTTTTAAATTTATTATAAATCACTGCCCAAAATTTTTAAATAATTATAAGCAATTTCTATAATGGTAGTTTTAGAAAAAAAATTGACACTAATTAAAATTCTAAATTCTAAACCCAATCTTTTATTTAAAATATATATATTTATATATTTACAACATTTAGTCCGCGTTGTTTTACTTGTATTGGCTTTATACTTTTAAACTAAGAATAAAATAATGTTGTAAAAATGCATGTTTTAATTGGTACGTTTATATCCTTTTTTGTTGATTTATTTGACGCTATAAAAGTTACGTTATTTTCTAATTTATTTTTAGCATATTTACTAAATGAATAAGAAATGTATAAATTTAAAATACGTTACTTTTGGTAAATTTGGGCGTACATTTCGTTTAAATTATTGCATCGGTTATACGCACTCATTATCTCTTACCTTAGTAATTAAACAAAACAAATCAGCCATGTATTTGTTAGAAGGAAAATTTAAAACCTTGCTTAATTCACGTGTAAAATTTTCTACACTTTCCATTTGCCTCTCTTATATAATGGGAATACAATCTACCAAATCCCATAACCGGTTCAAAATCAAGTTTGATTTGTTGCCTTCCATACGCAATATTAACGCCAAATTTTTTCTTGTCGTTTCTCTCTTCCACTAAAAATCAACGCATACACTTCTTTTAAATACTCAGTCACGTACGCAATATCTCACTGCAAATTTTTTGTTTCCTCTTGTTCTTCCTTGCGAGTGAGCAAAGCGTCAGGTATGGCTACAAGTTTTTTTTTTCGTTCTTTCTTCTTTTATTTTCTTGTTTTCTTCTTCTTGTATTTTTCTCTATTTCCTATCAACTGTTCCACCTTTGCTCGACTGCTCCACCACCGTGCACCGACCGGCCTGCACCACTCCTCCTCCACCGCCTGTGCAGCCCCTCCCCTGATGCGTCTAGTTGGCCGTGTTTGCCATACACCTCATACCACAAAACCTTTAGCTTAGAGCCTAACCGATCCCCTACCTATGCACTTCCTCCACCACAGCCGCACCACCTCTCCACCGCCATCAACACCAGACCATGACCCGTCTATGTCTTGTCGAGCCTCCAAGTGATGGTGCTAGACCGAGCCTAGCAGTGGCCGTGCCATTTTAAAACAGAAAAAAATTCATGCACCACTTTTGTTTAAAAAAGAAAAAAAATATGAAGAAAAAAGGAGAGATAAAGAGAGACTCAACCTATTTGCCTAAATACCCCACTGCTTTGACTTGCGTGAATGAATGCATTACCAATCTTATAAATGGGCCGAGCCTTGGATATGTGGGTCGAGTCGTATGGTGAAGTGGTCGAGCCACTTGTGTCAAAATCCTCTAATTCAATCTTGTTTCCAGTTTGCTTTATTTATCGTATTTGAATTTGCGTACTTAGTTTTATTTATTTTTATTCAAGATCTGAATCTGGTTTTCGCATCTTTAAAAATTTGATTATGCCTTCAGTGCATTTTTCCGGTGTGGTTATCGTTGTTTGAATCAAATCTTTAGCTTTGTAGAGGTGAGTATTCACACTTGACAAACATACTTATAGAATCGTAAATTAATAACAAGTGAAATTGTAGAATAATTACGGTATATTTTACTTGTCCGTAATATAAATTTTATGATGTTAAAACCCTGTTATAAAAAATTTCACATCATCCGTTATAGTATATGCTATTATATTTATGCTGTTATAATATTTATTTATTTACTGTTTATCACACTGCAATTTCCCTGTAGAGTAGAAATCTTTATGGGCTGAAATGACAGGCCTGAACGATATTTATTTATTTATTTATTATTTATTTAACTTGGGATTGCGGATTTAAAATGATAGAACCTAGATTTTCTTTGTAAATTACGGATTGAAATGATATATTATCCGTATCACTTAACCTAGGTTAGAAAATATTATACATACCAGTGGTTATTCTATATATATTTTTCTAGAAATATTAAGTATTTTAAATGTATATATTTCAATATTTTGATTCAAATTGGGTTAAAAATTATTGTTAGTAGTTTTATACAAGTTAAATATATAAATAAATAAATGGTTAAGTTGGAATTTGAAGTATAAAATTTATTTTGGAACTTTGATGGAATTCAAGTTAAGTATGTAAATATAATGAATTTTGATATAAATTGGAATTTAAATGAATTAATAAGGTGTTATTGAATTTTCTATGAATTTAATAGTTAAATATGTAAATACTAAAACATAAAACTTGAAATATATCTTAATTTAGAAATGGAAGTTTGGTTTAAGAATAAAAGGGTAAGTCAAGAAATAAACAGGAATTTATTATAATTTGAAATGGTAATTAAACTAAATGGTTAAGTAAATTTGAATATAGAAAAATATAGAAAATTGGGTATTTAACTTTAATAAGTGAAGCCTTAAGAGGTTGATATTTATTAGTGGAATTTACTTTATAAAAATCATAAATTTTTGGGTAAATTTAAATGACTATTTCAAATGGAAAATATGATTTTATAAGTTAAATTAGTTTAAAAATAAAGTTTGATTTTTGATGAATTTATATCAAAGTCTAAAATTTAATTGACTTAAAATCTGTTGTAATGGATATTAGCGCACTTTGTAAGTGTCGTAGTTGATGCAAATGAACTAAAGGCTAAAAATTAATTAAGGGCCATTGCAGTACTTGATAAGTGATGTGGTCGCGGAATTTAAATTGAACCCAAAAAAAGGGGTTACAATAGCACTTGTTAAGTGTTGTAGAGGCTGAAATTGAGATTTTTGGATATTTGATTCGTAAATATAATAACTTCACTTTTAAAATTTAAAATGAAGTATTTTGATTTAATATTAACTATTTTGGAATTTATAACCACGGGTATTAATAATGTTGGTTGTTAAAGAGACCGGGATCAGATATGGGCATACTCTCTCTCGATACCGAAAACCACTTTGACAACCATGTACGCGGTGGAGATTCCAGAATGAAGTAGGATGGTGGTGACGTTCTATTGAGGTATGTACGTGGACCCGACTCCCGTGAGTTGGCATAAAGTGGCTGAAACAGGAGCGATTGACGGGCTAAGGAGGTAGCACATCTTATCGGACGCACTTCTTCGTATGCCATTCTATTACTTTTGTGATTGTTTGGTGCGCACCTTTTATTTGGAAGTGTTGTTCGTGGTAGGCGGTAGTAGCAGCTACGCGCTACCACTGGTCCGGATGCGTAATTGGTATATCTACTATGGCATTGCCTAGTTGTGCCGTGTCACCTACCCTAGCGAGTCTTATACGATTTTGGTTTTGTACCATACCTATGGATTGCCCTCTGACGACGCCCAGTACGGAAGAGATTACAGTACTGTATAGACTATGTGAATATATTATGTGTTAAGGGGAATATTGAGTCACTCTTTAACGCTATTTTAACGTAAGTTTATTTTACTAATAGACACTTTTATAATAGCGAAGTATTACTACATAGTAAATAGTTTAACGGATCCTTCGAGAATGGGCGGTCCCAAGCATCCTTTAAATTACTTGCCTTTATATTACAGTTCAGTTGAATTAGCTTACACTGTACAAGTATGTATGTCTTAATTCGAGTGTTTGTGTTTATTTCTTACGCTTTGGTCAGCCTGAGTATCAGTTCGGACTTCATTTCCTGGAGCTAGGACTGTTGAAGATCATCTCTTTCAAGCTGCTGTCTACTTTCTATTCAGTCTTTTATTTTAGCTTATGTAATTGAGACAAATAAATTTGGAATTTTCTGTGCTTGATTCAAACTGTATTGGTTTTAAAACTATGTAATTTATACTTATTTTGAGACTAAGTGATAGTGGCTTCATGAACCACTAAGATTTTTTAATTCCGCTACGAGTATTCTAATTTCTGTGTCTGTGATTCTGTGATTTGATTTCATTTGTTCCAATTTTATTTACAATCTATTATTTTGAACTATTCAAGTTTGACATCTTTTTAATTTATTTTCGAATTTGAATGGTGCAAAATAGTGGGTCGTTACATAAGAAGAGAAGAAGAAAACAAAACACAGAATCTCACAGTGGAAACGATAAAATATAATAATCAAATAGCTGTTCATGAAGCTGTTTACTACACATTTGATTAAATCTATACGCATTTATCAGAGTTATATATATATCAAGATTAAATAATCAATATAGCAGAATAGCATGATGTGGGGGATAATAATAATAGTAATATACCAAAACTCCGTCTTCAGCCTCCGGAGAATAGTCTTCAATATGCTGGAAAAAAACTCAGGATTGACCCGAGCGTAATGAAAAGACAAAACATTCGAGTTAGGACTAAAATACTCTTATGTAAGTCAAATCAATATCACAATATGAGTGCAATAACTTAAGAGATGTTATGGGATTTTCCATCTCCTAAGGATCCGTTAAAATATTTATATATATATAATAGTGTATGCTATAATAGATAATGTCTATCAGTAAAATAAATATCAAAATAGCGTTAAGGCTTTACATTGATCCACCTTAACACATTTTTACAGTTTTAAACTAAAGTCGTAATGGGCTCGTATAGGGATAAATATGACAAGGCACGTGAGGCAATGCCCAAGGTAGGATTCTACCAGTTTACCCTTTCTGGCTGGTCGTAACCCATCCATGGCCAATCGCGACAATCAATCCAAACGACAAATAAGGTGCACCCATCGAATCCGAAACCACAATAGTAATACGAGGGATCAACGTCCCTAGAGGTAGGTTACCTCATTGGCCAGAAATGGGCTCATGTTTTAGTCATTTTAATTATGACACGAATGTCAAGGCTATCCATCATCGTTCTCTTACTTCATTCCAGTAAACATCGCCAATTCAACCACTATATTCTGGATATCATCCACCGCGTACACAGTTGTCAAAGTGGTTCCAATATTGACAAAAAGTATGCCAATAAGAGACCCCGGTCTCTTTAACAACCAAGCGTCGTTTTACACACCGGTTGGTTCTTTTATATTTCGAAAACAATTCGTACTTGATATCAAATATCATATTCGCTTCAAAATCAAATCCATTTCTAAATCATCATATTTACTCAAAAATGTCAATTCAACTCAATATATCGATTTCATTCCAAAATTTGATTTGAATTACAGTTTTGGTTATAATTCACTTTAACCCAATTCGAATTTAAATCCAAGATTTAAATATAAACATTCCTCCCTTTAACCAGTTTGGATTTTAGAAAATAGTTTTAAAATAGTTTAATAGAAAATAGTTTGAGAAATAAAATGGTTTATATAGTTAAATAGTTGGGAAAATCAAAATAGTTTGAATATTTAAAGAAAATAGATTGGAAGTAATTTATACTAAAAGAATTTATTTAAAAGTAGTTTCCAAGCCAACTGATTCAATTTCAAAATTTCTAATTCAAATCAACTTCTATTTTGATTTACTCGATTCAATTTCGATTTTAAGTCCAATTTAAATTCCAATTCCAAATTAATTTCACTTCTAATTTCAAATTAATTTAAATTCCAATCGCAAATTAATTTCTACTCCAATCCTAAATTTTAAACCATTTCGACTTATATCAATTCCAAGTCCATTTTCAATTATCAATTCAAAACACTTAAATCAAATTTTCTTCAATATCCAATTTTAAAAATCCAAAATTTTAAATATGATTCAAATTCGAGCTAAATTTCAAAATATCGTTTTATCACTTTTACTTAGCAATATTCAAAGTTCGAGTAAAAATACAATATTTAAAACAATCGATTTCTGAAATTCAAATCATATTTGATTATAACTTCAAAATCCCAAATTCAGTTATTTAAACAATTTTGTTTATCAAATTTAAATTTCAACATTTCGAGGTCAAATTCGAAAATAATTTGATTTATATAAATTCGATTTTCCATTTCTTAAAATCAATTTTTTTAAATAATTTCAGAACAAAATTTAAAATAATTTAGTTTAACTAATCCGGTGTCCGTATATAATTCTCTAACTTATGGCCAAGCGGATCAGTTATTCAAATTTAATTCCAAAGGATGGATATATATTATTTCAATCCAAAATAAATGTCATAGGTATATATCATTTCAACATGTTTCTTAATCCATTCGAGATAATTCAATTTACAGTTTCATATACTGTAAAAAATATGCAGGATGGTAACCTGATATATCAAAATAAATAAACATCCAAATATCAACCAATTGCATCCATCACGACCAATCATCCAAATTGTCAACAAAATTCACAACAATTTCATAATTATCAATATTGGGTATTTTACTAACGGTTTAATCCTAATAAAGTTTAACTATCCATTCAAATTCTACCAATTAATTCAAATGTCAATTTAAATCTATCAACGACCAGCAATAAATTTAAATCACTACACGATATAAATTTAACTAACATTAGAATTAAATCGGCCAATTGTGAGCGAAAAGAACACTCACCTTTTATCTGAAATTGAAAATATTTCAGTTTCAAACAAATTTCCAATCCAATTCCACGCTGAAGCCTTCATCTGATTCCAACGTGATTTGATTCGTCCAAAACCGATCTCGTAAGCAAAATTTTTGCGATAATTAATCACGATGTTTATAAAATTAAATCAAGATAATCAACATCTTAATCAAAATAACATACCCTAATCACCTTAGTACTCTCTTTCAACTGTAGGAATGCACACAATCCCTTTCCTTCCTCTCGCAACATCGCGACCAACATCAACAATCAATTCTTTTTCGAACGACTGCTACAGGCCGCCGACCCCCCGCCTTTGCCCCCACCAGTCGCGACGCCTTCAATTACATGTATGCGACTCTACCATCGACCGCGCTTCTCCTCCTTGCTCGCATGCGAAACAACGAATAGCATGAGCCCTTGAAACCTTACACTGTTCGAGCCCTCAACGCGCTCTGATGCTTCTCCGCGCTACAAGGTCGACTGCGACCATTGCCGCTCGCTCCACGATTTAGTTCTTTTTTTTAGATGTCATTCGCCTTTTTTTTTCTTTTCTGATTGGAGGAAGCGATTTCGATTTAAGAAACGTGGGAGGGTGAGAGAGATTCGGCTAAAATAAGGGATGTGGATTTGAATAATATCATTTTATTTATATATAATATAACTTGAATTATAAAATATCTCGCTATAACCGTCCGAAATTCCGAACTCCAAATGAAACGTACCGCTAGGCGTTCATAATGTTTTAACCCCATCCCGAACACAATGGAACTAGTCCCAAGGTCTAATTCGATCGTTTGCGGAAGATAGTTTTTCAAAGGCAATTATTTTAATTAAATTCTAAAAATAAATTCTGCGCTTTTCAAGCTTGTACGGCCAAACGACAAGTCCGATCGCCACGAAACTTGAAATCTTACAATAATTCAGTATTATAGATCTGATGAAAAATGTTTCGATGAAATCCGAGACAGTGGTCAAAATGGCTATTTTTACTCGTCAATTAAAATATACAATTTCAAATTTTAAATTATTTACATTTAAATCCAATTTTAATTGTTAACCATCTGTTCATATGTTGAATAAAATTTAAATCAATTTCCGATATATATTTCAATTACCTTAAACCCAGAACCAGATTATTCAAATAATTTCTAATATTAAACTTTTAAACAATTTAATTATCCAATAACCCAATATAAATAAATCATTAATTTTATTTCTACCCATCTTCAATAATTACATGAAATTTAATAACTTAAAATAATCAAAAGTACGTGTCGTTACATTGATTGTTGGATTACTTCCCTTGATTCAATACAGGATGGATGGACGCGATGCGTGGTCGTGGCTACGATGCGTACCACCAGCCCTACGATCCGAACTGGTAGTATCCTACCTTGGACATTGCCTCACGTGCCTTGTCATACCATTATCCCTAAATGTTACTCTTACGATTTTCGTTTAGAGTTGTCGTATCACGGCACATCACTGGCTACCGACGTGCTACTGGTTGCGCTAAATGCAAACTATACGCCAATGCTTAAAAACGCATTAAGTGGGATTAATGTAAAGCCTTAACACTAAGAAGAATATTTATTTTACCAATTAGACATTATATATGTAGCGACCGACCTTTTTGGACTTTTTAGGCAGGCACACATGTCAAACTCAAACCATTCAAAAGGGCAGATTGTTATGGGGTAAATAAGAAAAAGGGAAAGAAATAAAACAAATACAGAATCTCGTAGTGGAATAACAAAATATAATAATCAAATAACAGTTCATGAAGCTGTTTACAATAAATTTGATTATACTAATACAATACAGAATCAGAGTTACAGACAACAAGAATAAATAAATAAATGTAGTGGAACAACATGATGCAGCGAAATAAATAAAATAAATAATAGTGCAAATCGTCATCTTCGTCCTCCAGAAATAAGGTATTCAAACCTGAAATGCTCAGCCTGACCCAAGCGAATTGATATGACAAAACACTCGAGTCAGGACTAAAAGATCTTATGTAAGTTAAATCAACGGTAAGTATGAGTGTGACGGCGTCAGAGATGTTTACGTGGTTTGACTCCCCTATCCAGTGTCTAATGTGAGTGCAGTTATTTAGGAGATGTTCGGGATTTCCATCTCCTAAGGATCCGTTAAACTATCTACTACGTAGTATAATACGCTACTATAATAGTGTCTATAGTAAAGTAAAGTATTAAAATAGCGTTAAGGCATTACCCATATCTCCCTTAACGCATTTTTATATAATGTCGTAGTCTATACAGATACTGTAAACTCCACCCGCGGGTGGGCTATCGGGGAGCACTCTGTAGGTACGACACAAAACAAACTCGCAGAAGGAGCTCTAGGGCATGTGAACACGGCACATGAGGCAATGCTAGGGTAGATATACCAATTGTTGATCCTGACTGGTGGTAACGCACAGCAGCCACTACCACCCACATCGGAATACACTTCAAAATAAAAAATCAAGGGTGGCCACCAAATCAATCACAAAGCAACAGAAATGGTATCGAAGAAATATGTTCGATCGGAGGTGCGACCTCACTTAGCCCGGCATGGCTCTTGTTTTAGTCACATCTAAGCTGACTCACGAGAGTCAGAGTCACGTCATACCTCATACGGAAATCGTTCGCCAAACCATCCTACTTCATTTCTGGAACCTCCCCCACGTACACAGTTGTTAAAGTGGTTTTCGGTATTGGCAAAGAGTATGACAATATCCAATCCCAGTCTCTTTACGACCAAACATTTATTTCACACCGGATGGTTCTTTTACATTTCAAAAGTCAATTCACAATTTATATCAAAATATCATATTCTCAAAACCAAAATACTTTCAAAATCATATTCACTTTGAAATCATACCCACCTTTGAAATCATATCCTTTTCAAAATCATAATTTCTTTCAAAAATCATATTTCCAATTAGGCTTAATCCTCACTTCAAAATCATCATATTTAATTAATTGTAACATTTAAATCCCAACATAGGTTATAACATCATTTAACTTATATTCACTTTAAAATTGAGGATTTAAAATATAAACACATCCACTTTATTTAGTTTGAAATTTAGACAGATAGTTTAAACAGTTGGAAATAGTTTCACATGGTTATAAATACTTAAATACTCAAAATTATTTTAATTAAAGATTAGAGATACTATTAAATTGATTTAAGATATTTAAATAGATCAAAATTAGATTAAATATAATTAAAATAGATTAAATAGCTTTAAAAATAGATTAATTAGATTTAAAATAAGTTAAATGGTTTAGTTAATTTCAAATATATTAAATGGTTTAAAATAGGTAAAAATGATTTAATTTAGTTAATATAGGTTAAATAGTTTAAAATTTGAAAGCCCTAATAATTGGAAATTTTAAAATAAGGTATTTTTAAACAGTTTATAATAAAATATGAATTTGGAACTAATATCAATTTAAACTATTTGTTTTATTTCAACACATCCGAACCATTTCAATTTCCAAATCAACAACCCAATTGCAAATCTTTCATATCAAATTTTCCAATCAACTACTAAATTCTATATCGATTTCAATCCATGTTAAAAATATGGATTTAAATTATTCCAATTTTAATACGTTTCAAAGTTATATTTCAAACAACTCAAATAACTCAATTCTGACAAATTTCTCTTATATCTCAAAATTCAACTTTAAAATTTCAATTTAATTTCTTAAAGCAATTCCTTTAAACTAATTCACATTTCAACATAAAACTTAATTTTTCAATGATAATTCAATTTATATAAATCAAATTTTATTTCAAAAAATCATTTAATTAAATTCAAAATTTAAGAATTTTAAAATCATTTAATTTACCTAATCCAGTGTCCATATATAATTCTCTACCATAGGGTCAAGTGATAGGGATATTTATCATTTCAATCCGTAATTTAAAATTTACGGTTATATATCATTTTAAACCGCAATCCTGAATTAATATTAAAAATCAATAAAATCGGTCGGGTTTATCATTTCAACCTATAACGACTTTTCTCTAATCTATAGATCGTTCTGGTATATATCATTTCAACCCATAGTGATTTTCTTAATAATAACTAAGGGAACTTGTAGAGTGACAACAAAAATAAATAACATTCAATCATCCAATAATAAAATCAAACATCCTTCACAGTCATCATCCAATTCACCCAAATAAATTACAACAAATAACAGATTAATATTTACAGGTAATTAACTGCCAATTTAGATTCAATAATAAACTAAATGACAATTTAATTCGAATAAATTCAAATTAACAGGAATAGCAATATAAATACCAAACAACAATAAATAAATTCCTAATCACATCACAAATTTAATTTAACTAACATAAGAAATTTTAGAAGTTGTGAGTGTGTCAAAACACTCACTTTCGATTTTAAACTGAATAAAAATCCAATTTAGGGCCCAAATTCAAATTGTCTCAGAATTCGCCCAAACCATTGTCAAAATGTCCAGAATTTCGATACGATCCCGGCAAAATAAACAGTGTCCAAATTCGAGTTCGTATGCACAAGACATACATTTTAGAACCTTCGAAAATAAAAAATTTAAAACAAAATAAAACAAAAGAAGAGATTCACACTTACTATGGCCACGTCACGCATATCAACACACGCAAGCTACAGGAACCAAGCGGGTTCCTTCATTCGAACGCATGAAGCGCTGCCACCTTCCAATCTCGATCGTCGCCATCCAAGGCCATCGCGGCCACACCTTGACACACTACTAAGCCTCTACAACCCTCGCAACTTAGCCCAGCATCGCCGATCGAACCGGAAGCAAGCGCAGCGCCACTCAATTTAACCCTAGGTCGAAATTTAACCACTGATCTAACCGTCCAATCACCAAACAAACTACATGGATGAACTCTTCTCGGTCCTCACTACAAAACTGTATCCTCAAATCAACGATCCATCATCGATGATCAAACTCCAAACGAATAGCTAAGAATTGTTCCTCGAATTCCGGACACACAGAAACCCAAATCGAAAAACAAACGGCAAATTTGATTTACGCTCATCGAGAGCTTCAAATGGAGATATAATTCGATATAATTGGAGGAGTTTAATTTTTGAAATTGATTTTGAATTTGGATTGAGGATTTTGAAGTTTGAAACTGTTTCTGCCATTGAGGAGAAGGAGCCTGAGAGAATTGTACGTACAGACAAATGAAAATAAGAATTAGCTAATGTTTATAATAATAGGTTATTTATAGATGTAGCTGAAATAAAGAAGGATGAATCAGATTGATTTAGATTGGAACGATAAACGACCCAAAAAGCCCATTTTGTCTCCGGAATGAAAATAGGTCATCTCAAATATCAAAATAGATGTTTTCGATATTTTCAAATTCAATGGAACAGATTCCAATTGAATTTAATTAAATTGATTTTTAGGCATTTCGAGCCCGTATGATCAAATGACAAGTCCGGTCGCTACGAAACTTGAAATCCTACAATAATTCACCATTTCGGAACCGATGAAACTAGTTTCGTCGAAATCCGAGTCAGTGGCCAAAATGGCTATTTTTCCAGTTAATTAAATAAATTAAATTAAATTAATTAAATCACTCTTTAATTCAAATTAATCAACTAACCATTTTTTTCATTTTTGATTTCATAGATATTAATGATAATTCAAAACAAGCTTACATATGATTCAATGTCAAATATTTCACAAATTACAGTGTTCAATTACAACTGTAATTAAATCCAATTAATATAATTTAATTTCAATGAATTTTTTAATTTGGTTTCGATCTTTTAATTCAATCAATTATTTCCCTACATATCTAGTTAACATTGTCATATATTTTACTACATTAATATTTTACCATTTCATCTTACTTTTCATTAACGTAATCTTTAATTACATTTAATTGTAATATATTCACTTATTATAATTTAAATTCCAATAATTTGGTCAAACTTGATTCTAATTCTTTTTATTCAATCAATTGCCTTATTATGCATAAAATTTTCATTGGCTACATCTATTTGGATTAACATTCTACCATTATCAATTTAACCTACAGTAACTACACTAATTAATTGAATCACAATTGATTTTCAAGTTAAATTTAATAGACCAAATAAATAGGTATCATATAATAATTATTACCATTAACTTTTAGTCATACTTACAAGTTTATTATCCACAACAATTGTTATAATTACTTACCAACCACTGATTTTATTCAATTGCCATAAATTATATATTGTCTCATTACTTAATTCATATTTACAGTCATCTCCTTACGTTAAATTTATAACCAAGTTATGACATTTATATTATTTCAATTAATTGGAATTTCATAGAAATTGTTAATAATTAACTTACATTAATATTGTTACAATTCATTCAAGTTATTATTTTCATTAATAAATCACAAATATTTTTATTTCTTCTAATATTTAAAACAAAACTTATTAAATTAACAAATTTTAATTATCAAAAATTTATGGGTAGTTACACTCTCCTTCACTCAAAACTTTTCGTCCCCGAAAAGGAAAAGAAGGGGAAAGAAGGAATTAAAGAATCAATATATCTCTTTCAAATACTAAATTTATAACAGTTAATTTACATAATTAAATAATTTAAATAAAATATATATCAATTTACAACAATTAAGTCCTTTCATAATCAAGTAAACAAAAGTTTGGAAAAACTTTCACAAAATTTTCTAAGTCCAAAATTCACGAAATTTTTTGATAGAGTCTCCTTTGTTCGGAGAGGTCTAGGAGAAATAATAATATCAATAATAACAATGTATATCATATTTTTAAAAATAGTATATCCCAACAGCGGGAAAAACAATATAATACCACTATAAAACCATAATTTGAGGTTACCTATTTGTCGAGCAAATAACGCTTATTTTATAAAACCAAAAGCAATAGGAGTTGCTTCCATACCTGTATTTCACTTATATAATCCAAAGAGGTTAATAATTATATAAAAGTGAAATATTTAAGTTATTTCAATAAATAACAAAACAAATCAATACAACAGAATAGCAGTCACTTGCAACCAAAGCGTACAATCATCACATGAAATCAACCATCCGTCCATAGCAAGCAAAACAAATGGTTTTGTTTGGGTTTAGACACTTTTAAATCGCATAGAATGAAAAATAAACTATGAAGTATACCATCTACTCAACAGTCTTAGATAAAACTCAATAAATTACTCATACATTCAAACAATTAGCAGTATCCTTTCCCAAACAACCCACAGGCCAAACAAACAACAAAATCCAAACATTATTTAAGTTTATTTTTACATATTTCTTTCATATCATTTGTCGTTTGTCTCTTTTCCTTCATCTAATGACTATTTTCTTTAATTTACATTTATTTCTTACAAAATTTCAATTTCCATTTATTGCTTACAAAATTAATTTTTCCTTTTATTCATATAATTTCATTTCATTCTTTTACTTTATATTCATTTCTTACATAAGCTATTTACATTCAATTGCTAAAAAATATCACTGAATTCATTATTTAAGTTTTACATACATTTTATTGCAATTTAGTTTACACTTATAAATTTATAAACTTGATTTCCATTAGATATTATATACATTTGTACATAATTTCATACTTATGTTTCTTACTTCTTAATTTACATTCATTTCTTTATATAGTGTCATTGAATATTAAATCTAATTTCTGAAACATTTCAACTTTCCTGAAGTTATAACCATTTAATTTAATACGTCATTCATTTCAATTATGAATAACTTCAGACACTCACTTAAGTTTATAATCATTTATTTACAATACTCAATTTCCTATTACATTTTATTTAGTAGTATTTTAATTATAACTTAAGTTTATAACAACTATAATATCAAAGTTCTTATTTATAAAAGTAATTCCATTGAACCTTTTCATTACTTAAGTTTTTCTTGTATGATATCTTATTCAACATTACAACTTTTTACATTTTGAAAAGTTGTGTGTGTATATATATATATATATAAATGTATTTTAGAATGTAATAGAAAGTTACACAAATTTCTCCTATTTGTTTAGTTAACAAAAAGGTTCAATAGTTACCCTTTCTTATTTTCCTTTCCTCTCTATTTACAGTTTTCAAAATTTCAGTTTCTTGTCTATTTCATTAAACATTGTAAAATTAAATTTCTTATTTTCATTTTAGAAGTTCCAGTTATCAAATAGTTAAATTTTCATTTCATTATAATAATTGAAATCTCTAATTTATAAAACTTAAGAACTAAATGTCGGGTTCCTTTTCAAATCATTTAAAATAATATATATATCCACATCTTTCTATATATCAATCATATTCAAAAATTAAAATTTTAAGATTTTTTTATCGAAACAAATGTGTAGTAAAACAACTACACCAGCCTTCCCACTTTGAAACTCGAAAATGAACGTCGATGATGCGTGCACTCATCACCGAAATTTTTTCCCACGACAGAGTGAGGAGTACAGAACTTATTTCCTTTCAAAGTTACTTTAAAACATTTCCTTCAAATCATAATGAAATATTTATATCAAAAAAATACTTCCAAATAATATCAATGTTATATTCTAAAATCTTTTGAGTGAATATTCAAAATCCCGGAACTTATGTTCTGAAGTTCCAATTTATATTTACTTTATTTGTAAATCCTATTTCTCAACCAATATTTATAAAATTTCTCTACCTAACAAACAACATATTACAACCAAATATATCATTTATAAAATTTATTATTTTATATACAAAATATAATAGTCAAAATTATTTCATTCACCTATATTTCAAAACAAGTATTGTGTCTGTCTAGCCTATTAAGTGTTTAGAAATCTCTATCAATGTCATAGCGTCCTATGCACCAACCAGAATTTATAAATTCAAAATGGAACAAATTAACATAATACAAAAACCTTTATAACACTAACAAATACACTCTCTTATATACAAACACTCAGCGACTCATTCTAGGGATTAATACCCTATTTATATGAGTCAGGCCCCACAAAGATAAGGTTATCGCTAAACCTCGCTCTGATACCAACTATAATGACCGGCCTTTTTGGACGTTTTAAGCAGACACACATGTCAAACTCAAACCATTCAAAATGGCAGATTGTTATGGGGTAAATAAAAAAGGGAAAGAAATAAAACAAATGCAGAATCTCGCTGTGGAATGACAAAATATAATAATCAAATAACAATTCACGAAGCTGTTTACAAATAAATTTGATTATACTAATACAATACAGAATAAGAGTTACAAATAACAAGAA
The DNA here is from genome assembly GCA_030765085.1 of Allium cepa. Taxonomy (NCBI): domain Eukaryota; kingdom Viridiplantae; phylum Streptophyta; class Magnoliopsida; order Asparagales; family Amaryllidaceae; genus Allium; species Allium cepa. The sequence goes on along the minus strand of CM060945.1, from coordinate 114,767,030 downwards.
TAAATAAATAAATGCAGTGGAACAACATGATCCAACGGAATAAATAATAGTACAAATCTTCATCGTCGTCCTCTAGAAATAAGGTCTTCAAACCTGAAATGCTCAGGCTGACCCGAGCGAAATGAAATGACAAAACACTCGAGTCAGAACTAAAAGATCTTATGTAAGTTAAACCAACGGTAAATATAAGTGTGACGACGTTAGAGATGTTTACGGGGTTTGACATCTCCTATCCAGTATCTAACATGAGTGCGGTTACTTAAGAGATGTTCGGGATTACCATCTCCTAAGGATCCGTTAAACTATCTACTATGTAGTACAATACGCTATTATAATAGTGTCTATGGTAAAGTAAAGTATCAAAATAGCGTTAAGGCTTTACACATATCCCCCTTAATATATTTTTATATAATTTCGCAGTCTATACAGATACTCTAAACTCCACCCACAAATGGGATATCAGGGAACACTCCATAGGTATGACACAAAAAAACTCATAGAAGGCGCTCTAGGACATGTGAACACGGCACTCGAGGCAATGCCAGGTTAGATATACCAATTGTGTATCTGGACTGGTGGTAACTCATAGCAGCTACTACCACTCACCTCGGAACACACTCCCAAATCAAAAATCAAGGACACCAAATCACCCACAAAGCAATAGAAATGGTATCGAAGAAATGTGTCCGATTGGAGGTGCGACCTCATGTCCGGCATGGCTCCTATTTTAGTCACATCTAAGCGGACTCACAGGAATCTGGGTCATGTCATACCTCATACGAAAATCTTCATCGAACCATCCTACTTCATTTTTAGAATCTCCACCATGTACACGGTTGTTAAAGTGGTTTTTGATATTGGCAGAGAGTATGACAATATCCGATCTCAGACTCTTTAACAACCAAATGCTTATTTCACACCGGATGGTTTTTTATATTTTAAAAGTCAATTCACAATTTATATCAAAATCTCAAAACCATAATACTTTTGAAATCATATTTACTTGAAATCATACTCACCTTTGAAATCATATCGTTTCCGAAATCATAATTTTTTTCAAAAATCATATTTTCAATTAGGTTAAATCCTCACTTCAAAATCATCATATTCAATTAATTATAACATTTAAATCCCAACTTAGGTTATAACATCATTTAACCATATTTACATTAAAATCGAGGATTTAAAATATAAACACATCCACTTTATTTAGTTTGAAAATTAGAAAGATAGTTTAGATAGTTTTAAATAGTTTTACATAGTTTTAGATACTTAAAAGACTCTAAATTAGTTTAATTAAAGATTAGAGATACTGTTAAATTGATTTAAGATATTTAAATAGATCTAAAATAGATTAAATATAATTAAAATAGATTAAATATCTTTAAAAATAGATTAATTAGGTTTAAAATAAGTAAAATGGGTTAATTAGTTTCAAAATAAATCAAATGGTTTAAAGTAGGTTAAAATGATTTAATTTATTTAATATTGGTTAAAATAGTTTAAAATTTTGAAAACCTTAATAATTAGAAATTTTAAAATAATGTATTTTTAAATAGTTTATAATAAAATATGAATTTGGAATTAATATCAATTTAAACTATTTATTTTATTACAAAACATTCGAACCATTTTAATTTCAAAATCAACAACCCAATTGCAAATCTTTCAATTCAAATTTTCCCATAAACTATTAAATTCTATATCGATTTCAATCCATGTTAGAAATATCGATTTAAATTATTTCAATTTCAATACGTTTCGAAGTTATATTTCAAACAACTCAAATAACTTAATTCTGACAAATTTCACTTATATCCCGAAATTCGACTTTAAAATTTCAATTTAATTTCTTAAAGCAATTCCGAACATAAAACTTGATTTTTCAGTAATAATTCAATTTATATAAATCAAATTTTATTTCAAAATATCATTTTATTAAATTCAAAAATTAAGAATTTTAAAATCACTTAATTTACCATTCTGGTGTCCATATATAATTCTCTACCCTATGATCAAGTGATATGGATATTTATCATTTCAATCCGCAATTTAAAATTTACGGTTATATATCATTTCAAACCGCAATCCCGAATTAATATTAGAAATCCATTAAATCGCTCGAGTCTTTCATTTCAACTCATAACGACTTTTCCCTAATCTATAGATCGTTTAGGTATATATCATTTCAACCCATAGTGATTTTCTAAATAATGCCTCACCATTATCTCAACTAAACACTTATCACATGGCTGCATACGTTGTTTGAAATGATTAAATATAGAAAAAAATATCTTCTTTTTTCTAAATTTGTAGTTTGCTTTATAAAACAATATAATTCCAAGTAAAACATTTCTTATTACCTTTCGAGAATATTGTCTCTACTCTGCCTCGTTTAAGCGTTTAGAAATCCCTATTGATATGTTAGCTACTCGTATCGACCAAAATTCATAAACTTCTCAATGGATCAGTTAACACAAATATACCAACAAAATTCTTTTCAACCATTATAGAAAATAATATTCATACTTTCTTAAATCATTTGCTTGCTTATATAAAAATATTAACATATAATGTTGCTTATTTACGCACATCCATTATTTATTACCAACCATTTGCATTCAAAACAATACATCACACTATATTCAATTATTCACAACACAAAGCAACCATTCAAATTTTATCATAAACTATTTTATTTATTAAATATATTTTACAATTCCAAATTTAAAGAAATATATATAAATGATCATTCTATATATTATACTATTAATTGCTTAAATGTTCTATTATTCCCTAAAATAGAAAAATTTAGAGAAACAATTGGCTTTTATTAATACTTGGATTCCCTCAAGTTAAATTGGATTCCTAACTTCTTTAAATGATAGTTTTTTTATTCAATTCCACATCATAAAAAAAATTGTTGCAAATAACATACGATTCAATCAAACAAACAAAAAATCGCATTTAATGAAAATTTATCTTCTAACTTTCGCTCTACAATTCTGATCACTAACAGATCTAGGCACAACAATATTTAATTCTAAGCCATCTAAGGTCTCATTTATGCTATCTATTAAATCTCACTCTTTATTGAAGTGAGTTCCAACTTTAAAATCATTTTCATAATAGTAATTGGTATAGAAATTCAATTTTTTTATAAATACGTCCCGATGATTATTCCCAATAATTATTTATATTTATATCATAAATAGGAATATAAATTCTAATTCTACCCTGTAAGCCCAAGGGACGGGACATTAAGTCATCTAGATTCATATCTCAACTCTTTGTCAATTATATTTTATAATGTTTAGCTTTGATACCAAGCTGTAACGACCCTACCGCTATACCCATATTATTAAAGAACATTACAAGTAATGTCGTCTAATAACACGGAGTAAACGGCTAGTTAAGGGTGATCGAATGTAAATATATCTTTATACTGACACTAATATATTTTTATTACCTTTTGAGAATCTAAACAGAAAATTTTGACGTGTATAGTATTAATACAAACTTATAAACACACTGATTAAAAATATTCAGAACAATGCATAATATAGATAACTAAGAATCATAGTCACATATTAGAGCGGAATAATATACATCATATACAGAATAAAACGCGAGTCTACAAAATGCTATTAGATCCATATAATATATACATCACATCCAAAATACTTTATCAGGTATGCAATGACTACTAGATAATATATATGACATAAACTCTTAAATATCAATATGTACAAGTATGAAGTAAATTGAAATGGTCAAAATAGTCTACTTCAATCTAGCACAAAATCCAAAGGTCAGCGAGTCCCTATACCTCCAGAGTCTTAGCTTGACCCAAGTATTATAAAATAAACGGGTTAGACTATATCTAAATGAAAAGGTGAGATGCTGATATTATAATATATGACTTAATAATAAATAAGTCACAATAAAAATATGCTAGAAAAAATGATCATAATAAGGCATATCAATTATAATCACCTTTCCAAAACCCATTTATGATTAACCACAAAATAGTCATCTCAAAATATGCCCAAAACCAATTTACTATAATAAGGCATATCAAAACCTATGATACTTTGCAACTGCCACTATGATACTATGCTACTATCATCACTAGTGAAATAATAATGGTAATCACTATCACTATGATACTTCGCAACAGTAGTACTAACAAAAATAAATAAACCAGGCCATATAGCGTAGTAGTATAACGAAAATAAATAGACTACCAGGTATGTCAAGACCCGCTTCTTCAACCTTTAGAAATTGACACTAATACATCCTCGGTTTTCACCTGCCGCAAATCTAAGTGCCGGTGAGGCGGTTCATTAAAGGTAAGAAATATAAATAGACATAACATAATCTTACAAGAATGGAATAACATTATTTCAATATATATATATATATAATTGAAATTCAATTATCAGAGTCTATCTTATAAATCAACCTGGGCAGTTATAAATCTCTGTCCTTATAAATGCTGAATACAATTGCTTTGGGAAAAAAGTGGTAAACATCTACTGAAGAGTCTTCTAACTCCATGCTCCGAGCTTTTCCTGATTTCTTCTAACTAAACCTGACTACTAGGATGTCCAAAAAAGTAGGGCAACTAGAGTTGAAGGGAAAAGGAAAATAAACTCGTGGTCAGTCATGTGGCTGGTGTGAGAAACTAAAAATACGAATGTTGAAAACAAAGGGTACCTCATAAGACCACGCCGCACATAAACACGGAACATATTTTTACCTTATGATAATCAAAACATTTGCTATGAAAAATTTAGGATTATTATTTTTAATGACATTCTTTGAAAAACCTTTTTCAAATAAACATATTAAAATAGTCGAAATTGTTACATTGGTTAAATTTGAACGCATAACAAATTTGCATCTAAGTCCAAAGGCACTTTTTAAGTAATGGATTCCATACAAGGAAATGGTAAGGGACCACCTTCCAAATAATACATCTCTATAGGGATGTAACAAGGATACACAAACAATCCTCTACATCTGGTAAGACTGGTCTATCCCTTTTTGCAACTAAGACATGGCCTGGATAGAAACCGAATATGACATCGCCCCATTCATTACCGATCTATCCGAGACGTCTCATAATGTACACCATATACTAAAAATATAAGGAGTTATCCAGTAAGGTGATGATCATACCCTAATGGTTGCGAACCACATAGCCTTACAACGTACCCTATTTTAGCCATTATCGAGTGATGAGGCTCAAGATAACGATTACCTTTCACATAACACATTCCACTTTGAATGCCACATTGCCAATTCATATTCACACAATTTATTTCTATAAAAATATACCTCCTGAGCTTATATGTCTTGGGAAAGGATGTTAAGCTAAGAGAAGTTACCTTCTCCACCACTAAACAGATGATACGTTTATAGAAATCTATAGATGTGATTAGAAATGCAACGCCAGACATTCGTTCATACAAGTTGTCCAGGAACAAGACAAAACCGAAGGAAATCTTCTACCACATCCTATCAGAATTAACCCTAGGATTAGTAGCGAGAAACCCTTACATTGAAGATCAAATGAAGATACTACTGCCACATATATATGATATGGTAAATTTCCCCTGAGGGTTAGTGACATGCAGTCCTTCATTCTATTTATTATCATTCCATGTCTTCACTTCAAATATGTAAATTGGTTAGAAGTGGTTTCCAGATAAGAATAACTCCAATCTAACATTGGTTCCTTCGAACCAATCATTGATAAAAAGATGTTTAGTACATAGGGAATTATTCTATGATTGATTTATTTATATTTATCAAAATATCTTCTAGAGATATTTATCTTTCATACATTTTCGTTCAATATACACGGAATCACTAAACCTCTCTTATCGAATCTTTTGGTTACTTTAAAACCTTTTTAAATCTTGGAGTAATTCAAAACCATTTCATTCTTTACTTAGGAAAATATCTCCAAATCATTTATTTAAATTTTGACTAAGATTTCCAAATCATAACTTTTAAAACTGATAAAAAAACACTGTTATTTAAGACATCGTTTACGGTAAACCTAAAGTAATTAATTTTAATAAAAGGATCCATAGGAATTAAAATAATTCCGAATCATTTATTTAAATCTTGACTAAGATTTCCAAATCATAACTTTTAAAACGGGTCAAAAACAATGTTATTTAAGACATTGTTTACTTAAACCCAAAACAATTAATTTTAAGTACAAGGATCATAGGAATTAAAATAATCATTTATATAAATCTTGACAAAAGATTTCTTATTTTCAATACATGGATTTTTAATAGGTTGAAACCATGTTATCTAAGATGGTAAGTCCAAATTAGTTAGTATTCAGGTAAAGCGGATCCATAGAAATTATACTAATTTTACTCGATATCAATTTCTATACTCAACCTTTACTATTCATCAAATAGCAGTGAAATCACCTTTTAAATTCACACGGATAGTACTGGTTCCCTCTTTGGAATTTGACACCAAATATAAGAAGATTATCTCTATTCAATCCAAGTTGTAGTTAATTGATTCTAAAAGTTAGATCTTTTATACTTGTTTCATTTCCGACATTTAGACCTTATCTATTCCTCGCCAAGGAAAAAGGCCAGTGAGACAAAGCACTGGTTACTTCTGAACATCTTCTTAGTATAACACCTCACATCCGGATCTCATGAATCAAAAAGTCGAGTTTACTTGTCGGCTTTTAGAGTCAAATTAAATCACTTGATTTTAACAGTTTTTCTTCAAATCATTTATTTATTTATTTTTAAATAAATTGTAACACCTTTAAATCATCTTTAAAATACTTAATTACTTATTTAAAAACATATATAAAAGATTCGGGAAAGAATACTTAAGTTTAAAGCCATATTTCAAAAAAATTATAAGTGGTGCAAAAATGGCTGCGAATAATATTGCGAATAGCATTCTAAAAGCTTATTTGATCAAAACAACTTTTCAATCATTTAAAAATCCATTTTTTATAACTCCAATCTCTTTTAAAACATTTTAAAATATTTATAAGATTTATTCCATATTCTTAAAGAATTTAAAATACGATTTATAAATAATTTATCGCTTTGGTGTCCAAATTACCAAACCACGACTATTTTCAAAACTTGATTTACTTATATATCAAAATGTACTAAATGAAATCATGATCCTTTTGCTTTCTTTGAAATCTATGATTATGAGAGTTTTGGAAAATTCTCATTGCAAAGAATTCCGACTCTGAACGCATCGCATAAATGGATTCAACTTTCTATCGCGTGAAATCACGAACTACCGTACGAGACAGGCCTATTTTTGACTAAACATTCATCACTTGTCAAAACTTTATCAAACTGGATTTTAGTATTTATAAAACCTTTATAAATCATTTAAAACCATTTTCAAGAGATTTAACATTCTCATATACACCATTTCATTTATTAAAGGAAAGTGATTTCTTTTGTGATTTTCGACCTATATTAAACATGAATCATTTCAACATCAAAATAAACATATAATAAACATCCTAACTTGATAAACAATTATCGCAACCAAGCATAACCAAAAAAATATATCATCCAGTATATCATATTATAAATAGAGTTTCTCACCTTCATTTTGGCTTGAACTAGTTTTGAATCGGCTATAGCTTCGCTACGATTGCTTTAATCTCTATGGAATCGAGTCCCTAAGCTTTGGATAAGCTCGGACTTGTCCTTAGGTGCTCACAGTGGGTGGTAGATGGTTCGAGCTAGGGTGAAAGAAAGTGTGGCTATGGGTTTTGATAGGAGAATGGAGAGATTTGAATTGGTTTTGAGGTGTTTATATTAATACACACACACACCCTAATCATTTAATTTCATTTTACAATTATTTTCTCCATAATTTGGCTAACATGGAAAGCCATTAAAATAACTTGAAGAAGGAGGAAGAAGATGAAGAATAAGTGTTAGAAATTTATGGAGAAAGGAGTGGGTATTTATAGGAAAAACTTAGAAATATATATATATATATATAAACACCTAATTACCTTTTTACCCTCAACCCACACCAGCCTATCACTTCATTTTATACTACTACCCTCATGTCCTCTCTTCCTTGTGCTAGCCCATGTGTATGTAATTTATTGTGTATGATAAGTTGATGGTTTCATTTTGGTTGCTTAATATTAAGTTTGTAATATTTTGAAACACACACACACACACTGTGTGTGTTTGTGTGTTTAAGTGTATATGTATATTTGTATGTATGTATCTGTATATATTTTCATGTGTATGTTAGAGTGTGCATGTGTATGTCACATATGTGCACATGACATATAAATAAGGTTTCAACAACTTTGAACAAATTCCGTTCGTTAAACCGTTGAAGATTGGGAAATCGATTCCCAGTCACATTTTTACTTATAAACTAATTCACATATAAATGTAAAAAAATTTGAAAACTATTATGTTACCATTTTTAATTAATAAAAATGATTTCTATTGAATAATAAAATCATATAAATCAATATTAACAATTATTTACAAAAGTTGCTATTATACCTATAAAGCGATATCAATTTTCCTTATATTTTCAAAAAATAAAATTATTTGTTGTCACTTTATAATGAATTATAATAATTGAAAATAATTTTTATAATAATTAAAAATAATTATTAAAATAAATAAAAATAATTATTAAATCTCAATATAATAAATCAGCTATTAAATATAAGAATCTTATTGTTGATGTCATAAATAATTTTTATTTCCCAAAAATAAAATAAATAATTTTATTTCATATCCTTGTTCAATATTAAAAATAAGCATGTGTATCCAGCTCTGTGCGTGATGTTTTATGATTATAGAGCTTTTCATCGATAAAATGGTTTTCGGTCATTTTGCGGATATTTTTCCAAGGGGAATATTTTTTTCAGATCATTTTCCAACATAAGTTCATTATCATTATCCATCACCTAAAACTTGCTTAAATTTCCTGTTTTGGTTTTTCAGTCAGCACCCTATCCCTAGCTGCCTTCAGTCACCTTGCGTTCAATGAAGTCACCAATAACCAACACTGTCTGTTCCTTTCCCAATTGTGCTCCCATATCGCAAAACCATGGAAGTCACCGTCTATTGCCAACCTTGATCGCGTGTCGTGCATGTCGCCAGCTCTACCATATGACCACACTTCTGAAACCCCATGGCAGATGCCAAGCCCCACCCAAGTCTCGACTTCCACAAACACATCTCCATCCAAGCCGAGCTCCTGCCAAGTCAAGATTTGTTCACTTGTTTTTTTTCGTGCGTTCGATTTTGCGCTATGTATTTTTGTGATTGAAGCTTCAAGGGGTCGGGTATTGATTTTGTACAGGCAATTCAAAAGAAATAGGGTTTGGTCATTTTCTTATGGAAATGAAACGACATAGTAAGTTATAATTTGTTATTATTTTTAGTGGGTTAGATTAGATCCGAAGGCTTTGTTTTAATTATTTATATTATTATTGTTATTTTCTCTTTTCTTTTCCTCTTAATAACCCGATAATTTATTTATAAATAAATTCATATTAAATTTAAATTACTTATCAATTCATCCTACAAATTATGCTCTGATAACTAGACATATTTTATCCAATCATATATTTGATTTATTTTATTCAATAATTCTTTATATTATTATAGCATAGATTTTATTATTACAATATAAACTTATATAGTATTACGGCTTCGGAAGTAGGGTTGTTATAGATATAGTGGAAAATAGCGAAGGTGCAAAAAGCTTCATTAGATATAAACTAATATTAAAGTTAATTTATTCACATTTTCACATTATTTATGTTTGAAAAAAATATTGTTTTATCTTATATAACAAAATTGAAGAATATCATGATTTATGCAGAATATAGTTGGTGATTACAAAAGATTTCCAAATTATATTGAGTACTTATGCCTTAAAATTAAGTCATTGCCATACTTTGTTGATTTGATTTAAAAGAGAACTAGTCAAATTGACCTTTATATATTAATGGTTCTAAAGAAGTTGATAAAAAGACTTGATTTAGCATGTGTAGCAAAATATAGTAAGGCCTTAAAGTGAATCTACTATTTAGTAGCGCTAAATTGAAATAGCGTAGTGGTAGTAGATTGCTATGCGCTGTAGAAGGGATTTTGTGGGACTTTAGCAGGGCATTAACTACATAGCCATAGCATCACTTATGTAGTTGTTCAGCTAGGTTATGGGCTGTGTATTCTGTTTAGCCCAAAATAGCCATATATGCTATTTAAATACTGTAACGCCTCTATTTTGCAAATCGTAACTCCAAATATATCATCACACCGTTCAGCTCGGAAAGATCATCACAAGGTTATAAATATGATGCCTAACTCACTCTTCTTTTAAAACTTCCTTTCTAATTAATTTGATATTAAAATGTAGAATTTACAGAACGTTACATTGTTTCATCTTAAAAGAATGGCTCCATCTTAATTCTCCAATACAACTTTAAATTAAATTTAATAAATTATTGATCTAATCACAAAATATGGGAAAATAAAACAATCAACAGTTAATTACTTATAAAGTTGTATATAACGTTCATATAACATTAGGGAAAATCTATTAGGACAAAAAACAATAACACAATTGTTGTACAATAAATCTGAACCATTAGACACCCATAATTTCAACCTCATATGTGACCATGGTAAAATCCAATGGTCCAGATCTATCATGTCACCAATCCTGTTTAATTTCGTGTCTAAATAGCTGGCCTACAACACTAACTATAATACAGTCAAATTCATCCATAAAATGGATTTAAATATTCCCCCACACACACTATAGTAACACACACTTTCTCAACCATACAATCTAAACTATAGTATGTAAAATAACATTTCATTAATAAGGTGAGATAATAACAATCATATATTAATTCATCTCTTGTTTTTCAATAATTCAACCAAAATGGGCTATAACTGAAGTCCATAACAAAACATAAGTTGGTATAAACATGCATGTGCAACTAAATGAATATAAATCAATAGTCATCATAACTCAAAATAAAGAACATTCAAAATAATATGGTACTATCACCACATTAACCCATTAACCATTAACAAGTGTGTATTAATTATTATGCTAACTACACATCCTTCATCATATGTTTATCCTCGAAATTGTCACAAACTTCCTCATAGTCTCTTCCTCATGATAACTAATGTACCGTCTTATATCTATATCCTCAAAATACCATGTGCGTCAATTTATGGTCACATCCTCAAAATAGTATGTGTCTGGTCATGACTACACTCGTCTAATGATTTGATCATCCGTTTATGTTGTAACCACATAAATCCTCACATCACTTGCATGTGTTGGATATATGATAAGTCATATGACTATTCCTTTATAAGAGATTAATGGAAATCCTAGTTTTTTATGCACCCGAACACCAGTCCAAAGATGACAGTAGACCCCTTCCTCGATCTAGGGTATACGGGTCCCTTTAGTGATCTCGGGTAGCTGTTTCAAGTACCTAATATGTTTCCTCACAATACATGCTTATAAGTGCACTAGAAAGCACTCTGAGTATTAATGATTTTTTCACATGTGTATCTGAGCCCTTCCTTACTTCATTTGTTTCCATTTTCCATAATAGAACCCTTTCTCGCTCCATTTTCCGTAGTAGTATCCTTCCTCATTCCACTTTCCATGCTAGAACCCTTTCTCTTTCTACCTATGAGTTGCCTTCCTTAAACTTATCCTTATTCCATTTCCCGTAGTAGAACCATTCTTTGTTGCACTCACGGGCTTCCTTCCTCGAACTTGTCCTTGTTCCATCTTCCATAATGATTTCTCCATCTAATGACAGAGATAACACACCCACAATACTAAAGATGGACTTTCTAGCAAGGAGAATTCCAATATACTTTAGGAGCAAAACATTTACCTAAATATTTTTATTTTCAAATTAAAGCTTCAATCTCCCTTTGAAATAAAAGGACTCCTTTTTTTCTAAAAATATCCTATTTATATATATATATATATATATATATCGGTTTCTAGAAATAACTTCCATCATATTAAACCGATTAAAAAAAATTATTTTTCTAAAAAAACTTTGTCTTATGTAAGAAACAAAATCGTCTTTTAAATAGAAATTCTTTATTTTAAAATATTTATAGAAGCCAAAAATAGGTTTTCGAAATGCATATTTTCAAAATTCAGTATAATGGACCCCTCGCTTATCCTTATTCACTAATTGTATCCATCAAGCCTTTAGTCACTAAAATTATCTAACCATTATTACTCATTGTCATGGAAACTCTTCATATTTCTTTGTCAAACAAGGTATATATGGTTACAATAAGTCAAACAATAAGCAACAAGGTGAAAAAGTAAAGAATCAAAAAATAACAACCAATCAAAACAAAAGACAAGATAACATACAAATAATTTTACCAAACAGAAAAATAACAACCAATACAAGCAAAAAAAATTAATCCGAACAAGCATGATATAGATTAAATAAATAAACATTCAACAAATAACAATTAATGCTAATCATAGTAAAACATACCTTCAATAACATTATATAATCATAAGAAATTAATTCAAACGAGCTCAACATAAATTAGTAAGTAGAAAAATTATCTTAATTGCAATTAATTTAACAAACAGTAATGCATATAATATTATAAGCAAAAAATTAATTTTAATTACTTTAATATTAAAAGCGTAAAATTGGCGAGTTATTACAGTGCATATAATATATTGTTGCTTCTGGGTGTTTTCTAAAATATTTGAAATATGATTTTACCTTGAAAATCTGTAAGTAGTAAATTTGGTCATATTGTCAAACTACTCGCTAAGGTAACATCATAAATTTTGATATTCAAAGTTTTCGATATTAATCGATGCCTGAAATAACACATGCGAGTCGCACAATCGAAATTGAGTTACCTTTTAAAATGTAAGCTATTTTACTAGATGTAACGGCTAGAATTTATCAATTTGTTAAATTTTATTTATTTTTAAATATTCAAACTAAAGTTTTTTAACATAGATTTTGTTATCTTGAATAATAAATGGTAATCTTATTTTGAATAAGTATTTACAAAAAATATACTTTGAAAAATATCGACAAAATGATCGAAAACCATTTTATAATTAAACGGCTCTATAATTATCAAAAGTTATGGATGAAGCTAGATACATATAATTATTTACCCTTTAAACAAAATTATGAAATGAAATAATTTATTTTATTTTTGGGAAATAAAATATATTTATGACATCATCGATAATGCCATCATATGTAATAATTGACCTATGAATTTAAATTGAGATTTAAAGATTTAATAATTATTATAATTATTCAAATAATTGTTTTAAATGATAGTAATTCATTTTAATTAGTTATGAAGTGATAATAAGTCATTTATAATAGTTTTACAAAGACATATACTTAATTTGAAAATATAAAAAAATTGATAACGCTTTATAGATATTACAAAACGTTTTGTAATCAATCATTTAATATTAAATTATATGGTTTTACAAATCAACCGTGATTATTTTAATTAGTTAAAAATGATATGAAATTAATTTTCAACATTTATATGTAAATTAATTTATAAGTGAAAATGTGATAGGGAATCGGCTAATTTTCAACATTTTAACGAACAAAAGTTGTTCAAAGTTGTTGCAACTTTATTTGTGTGTAATGTGCACATATATAACATACATATGCACACCATAACATTTATATGAACTTACATATACATACAAATATACATATATACGTACAAATATATAACAAATTGTCTACGATATTTACATAAGCTTCATCCTTAGGTGAACCAAAGTCAAACTCTTACACACATCAACTCATACACATGGTCATACACAAAGTGGAAGGGATGTCTGGCCATGCGTACCGATGTAGGAGGGGGTGTGGTGGTGAGGCAATAGTGATGTATATGCACATAAATATCATGATATTTTAAGTTCACAAATTTTCCTATAAATACCACCACTCATCTTCACTTCATTTGTTAATAAATTCCTAAGCTTCTTCATCTCTTTATACTCCTATTAAATGACTTCTATTTCATTGAAAAAAATGTAGCAAAACTATGGCAAAATATTCCAAAATAAAGTAAAATATACACAGATGTACATACCATGTAAATCCACCTCCAAAACCAAGTCAAACACCTCCTGTCCACCTTCCAAACTCACGGCCATGCCACCTATCACTTTGGCGGAGCACTCTACCTCCTTCCAAGCTAGGCCGAGCCTATTCAAAGGTCTAAGGCTTGATTCCGTAGGCTTTGATTCTATTGTAGCGAAGCTATAAAGAATTTTTGTAAAGTTAGAAACAAATGAAGGTGAGAAACTTATATATATATGTATGATAATGATTTGATATGATTTTTATGGATGCTTACCATGCTTTGATCATCAAGTATTGGTTGTTTTAATATAGTGTTTAATTGTGTAAATAATTCACTTTAAATACACGTCGATATTACACAAGGAAATTACTTTTCGAATCAAGTTATAAAAGTGATATGGAATCATTAAACTCTTTTTAAATGATTAAAAATGGTTTACAAATGTTTTATAAACACTGAAATAAAATTTGGTGAAGTTTGAAAAAGTTATGAAAATTTAGTCAAAATTAGACGCGTCGCGTAGCGGTAATTCGTGGTTTCGCATCTTAGAAAGTTAAATCAATTAATATGATGGATTCGGAGTCGGAATTCTTTGTAATAAGAATTTTCCGAACTCCTATAATCATAATTTTCATACAAAAGAAAACGGACGAGATTATGTTTCGTAGATTTTGAAATATGAGCAAAACAAGTTTTCAAAATAGTCGTGGTTTGGCAGTTTGGAAACTGAAGCGATAAATTCTTTGTAAATGATTTTTTTAATTCTTTAAAAATAAGGAATAAGTTCTATAAATATGTTAAAATGTTTTAAAAAAGATTTGAGTTATAAAAATGGATTTCTAAATGACAGAAATGTTTGATTAAATAGCCTTAAAAGCACTATATGCAACTATTCGCAACACTTTCTACAGCACTTTTAATAACTTTAAACTTAAGTATTCTTTTCAAAAATTTTATAAATGTTTTTAAATAAATAATTAATTATTTTAAAGATGATTTGTAGGTTTCATAATTATTTTGAAAGAGTTTAAATAATTGATTTAAATAAAAACTATTGTAATCAAGTAATTTTGTAACAATTAGGAATTTTGATCCTCGAAAATCAAAACTAATACGTCCACTATATTACATGCCGAGAAATTGAACGCTGAAGACCTGATAGTTAGGGGGAAAGAAGAAGAAGATAGATAAGAAAAAAACTAAACAATAACACAGAATCTCACAATCGCGGTGTAACAATATATAATAGATAATAACATATCTTTATAAAAAAGAACTATAACCGTTACTTATACATACCATCATCAGAGTACAACAACCAACAAATCAATACTGGACAGTTATAATAACTTGTCCTCACCAGTGCTTACTATACAGCCTGACACATATAGTGGAATATAATAAAGTATATGGAATATGTCTCTGTCATCCAACTCATCTCTTGAACTCCATAGCATCCTAACCTAAATCTACAATACTCGGTCTGACCTAAGCATTATAATAAAATAACACCCGAGTCAGTCTGAAAAACCAGCGTGAGAAAACACACTCAATTTGAATTTAATTACCTTCTAAAAAATCTTTTTGAAACAAAGGTATCTTGTAAAGACCATGCCACACATAAACACGATGGGTTTTTACCTTACAAATACCAAAACTTTTTTATATAAAAATCCTGTGATATTATAGTAGTGTCTAAGTACAAATATTTATTAAAATAGCCGAAATTGTTACATTAATTAAATTCCAGCATACTAGGCTCTATAATCGAAACTGTAAAGGCACGATTTGGATAATGGGTTCCATACCATGACCAGGTAAGGAACTACCTTCGATGAGTGCATCTCTAGAACAATGCACCCTGGCTTGACAAGAACATCTTGTATCCAGCCAAACAGAACCGGCCTAGCACTTGACTACTAGTACCGAATATGTTATCAACCTGGTCTTCCGACCTTTTTGAGATCTCATGCACAACCAATCCATAAATATATATATGTAGGGTATCTAGAAAGATGATGACATACCTTAATGGGAGCGACCCACTTAGCCATGTTGCATGCCCTGTTTTGGTCATTTCCCAGTTGATGAGGCTTGAGGCTACATTTACCTTTTTGAATAGCAAATCCACTTGGAATGCTAACACTGCCTTTCAGAAAACAATGCAATGATAGCATTCATCCATACAAATTGTCCTGGTTCTGGACAAACCAATCTCTTCAAAAATCACCGTGTTCATTAGCTTCACGATATCATAATTCGTAACGCACAAACCGGATTGAAGTGGTTTTGGAATAATTAAATCTGATCCCGGTCTCTTCAAAATGATCAACGAATTTGGCTTGATTTGATAGTCGGTTATTTAACTATCAAATTTACACACAAAAGCAGTCACTAGGCCCATATTATAAAATTTCCAAAGTACTTATTTCAAATATCTTTACAAAGATATATATCCAAATCCCTTCGAATATTTCAATATTCGAAAAAAAATTCAAATACTTGTACACATAATAGGATATTTTAAAGCAATTTAATACTTAGCAATATTTCCAAGTTCAATTAATATCACTTAGAAAAATATTTCTATATCAATCGTTTCACACTTAAAATATCTTCAAAACCCACTTTTCAGTACTTAGGAGAAAATCCATAAGCCTATTTCCAAAAGTCAGTTTTATTATCCACACTTAGAAAATATTTTGTACTCATCTCATACATCTCTGGAAGTTTATTAATCCTCACAACAATTTTCCAGAATTTAATGATTATACTTATTTATATTCCATCTAACCATTTATAATCTAATTAATGAATTCAGATCATTTTCAAAGTTTCCAAGTCTAACTATTTTGGAAATTCCATAAATTTCTAGAAATCCCATTATAACACTTCACTTATACAATTCCATCCGTTTAACCAATCTGGACTTACAAATCTCGAGAGTATTCATAAATAGATTCCAATTACTCACTTTTAAACTATATACATGGTAATAATAAACTTCAAGATATGTTTAAATAATTATTTAAAATATCAAAACACTTTTAAAATAAACATCAACAACTAATTCTAGTTTATTTATAAAATTTCTAGTTGATTTACCAAACTTGTTTAAAAACTTAGAATTCATTTCAAATAAATTAAATATTTATATAACTAATTTTTTGAAACATTTAAATCCAAAGAATAGTTTTTAAAACTACATAGATTCATAAATAAAAATCCTCTTTTAAAACAACTTCACCTCTCGATAAAAATATATTTTTCAATTCCAATATAACCAATATAATATTTATAAATCTCTCTCGATTTATCACAAATCGATTTATGTTCCCACTTTCATAAACCCCTTTTTCCCAAATTCCAAACTAGAATCCACTATTCCTTCTAAACCGATTACCATATCTCATTATAAGTTCTCACCAAGAATTTATATCTCCAATTACTTAATGATAATCATTCCACTTATTTATAATCATCATTTATAAATTTTCCAAACTCATTCCCAGTTTATACAGGTTTATATTACAAAAATCTATTTATAAATCGATTTCTAATTAAAATCCCATTTATAAATCAATTTCTAAAATAACACAACTATATTACAAAACCAATCAAATCTCGATTTCTACTTCCATTTCATGAATTGAAAATCTTATTTAAAATCCAATATAACAAATTCCATATTTATTTCAAATTCACTTTATGCTCCCAATCTATTTAAATCTCAATTTTTTAAAACCCTTTTACATTTAACAAATATCACTCAAAATTTATTATTTAAAATTTTTTCACATACATTATTTTAAAATCTTTATTTAAATTATTTCACGAAATAGTTAAGTACAAATTTAAAAATCAAATAATTTATTTTATCCAAAACAATAACTCTTTAAATAATCCAAAAACTCAATATAAATATTTCACTTTCAGAATCCCTTTTAAATTTCTTTTCAAATTCCAAAATAATATTTATGGTAGTTTAAAATACCAAAATCTAGACCAGTGCTACTATAGCATCCAATAGATCAAATCATATCATAATCTATCACAGATTACTCAAACATGTCATATATCACTATATATGAAATTAAAATTAACAAATTTGAGGAATCCAGTTGAATCCCTCCAACCTATTTCCCTGCAACCACAGATGTTAGATAACATAAAATACTAATCCTGCTCGAGGCGTGATATCTCTGTAAGATAGGGTCATCCGTTATTATGCGGGGCTCATAGGATCTCCTCCGCTCCAATAAGCGAAAATATTCAGTCCAACTACTAATATATATATGTATGTATGTATGTATGTATATAATTATCCAAATGATAATAATAATTCATCAATTCATCCAATCATCCAATAAATAATTATAAAATTGAAACTAGCAATCCAAATGAGTGAGATTTACTCACCTTAATTTTTATTATCGATTTCGCGTTCTGGTTTTGATTAAATTCGAACGCATTTGAATTTCTCTGAAAATTCTGTAAGCTCTAAACTCAACCAATTTGGTCCTATAGCAAAGATCTCGTTAATACGAACCCAACGTGACTGGCCACGTTGGATTCGGACCTAAAACGGTCGAGTTACACAATTCAGAAATTGAATTTTATTAAAAACAAATTATATTACTACTTTTAAAATTAAATTTCATTGCCTAGCCCACAACTAAAAATCCAACCCGCTAACTCTCCTTCCCTCCTTCACTTTTTTTTATATACCCATATACACCAACCAGCCCATAAAGCCCAAGCCCGCTAACATCCATCTTCCTAAATTAATCGTGCACGAGAGTATGACTCACCCTTCTCGTGCACAGGCAAGCATAGATACGAAGCTCCAGACCTTGAATCAACATTCTGACCATGCTATCCTTTCTCACTCATCATTCTCCACCCAAGTGACACTTCATTTCCCCCTCCGAGCCATTGTACAAAATCGCGACAGTGCCTCCCCTCTACGCGCACAGTAAATATCGCATCCCACACGAGAGCATCGCGCACCACTAAATCGATCACCCAGCTGCTATGATATTTTGATAAACGAGGTTTAATAATTCTGTATAAAGAAATATTTTAAAGGTATATATCTCTATAAGATATTTTTATAAAGAGAAAGCAATAAATCAAATGATAAGCACCTATTTACTTAACATCATTTTATCAATGATCGGTTCGTTGGAATCATAGTCGGATTTAGGAGATTCTTATCCAAAAACCACTTCGAACCAATTTACGGCTTCGAAAGTGAGGACATGTTAAGTTGAAGGCGAGGATCTTCACAATGGATGGACTGCTTGCTGATAATCTCGGAGCAGCTCCCGAAATAAATAAATAGTAGTATCCCTTTGTTCTTGGATCTTTATATGTAAGGACTACACACTAGTAATCCCAGAGGTAATTCCCAACCGGATGTGATAGGAGAGTTCCTTTATTCTGTTCCCGGACAACTTGTATGGTTGAATGTCTACCATTGCACTTCAGAGATTACAGTGCAATGATCTCTACAAACGTACGTCTATTTAGTGGTGTAAGAAGTCACCCATCTTATACTTAACACCCTTCTCTGAGACGTACAAACTCAGAGGTTGTACTTTTGTAGATTAATAGTGTGTTGTTGGAAATGGCAATGTAGCATTTTAAATGAAAATGTTCTATGAAAGGTAAATGTTACCTCAAGCCTCACACCCGGGAAATTGTGAAATAGTGGTCGCTTTAAGGCTAAGTGATTCGCTACCATTTAAGTATGATATTACCTTTCTAAATTACCCTCTATATATCGGGTTTGTTGTGTATGCTATGAGACATCTCGGAGAGGTCAGGAACGGCTGGGGTGGTGTCATAATCGATGTTATCCACCACTAGATGGATCTACGGGTAGGACGGTCTTAATTCGTAGAGGTTTCAAAGATGTCTACCCTTGGTACATTCCTCTAGAAATGTATTGTATGGGAGGTAGTCCCTTACATCGCTATTCATTGGAAATCCATCCTCCAATAAGTGCCTTCGGTCTTAGCTGTAAACTCATTATACCATGAAATTCAACCAATGTAACAATTTAGGCTATTTGAATATGTCTATTTGAAAGGTTTTCAAAGAATGTCATTAAAGAGAATATCGTTAGATTTTTTTGAGATGGAACTTCACATACAACAAATCACTGTGACAACATGTCACATGTCAATAAACGTTTGAATCACGCCAAGTTTCGAACTTGTGACCTCTTGCACCAAAGCCAAATCACTTAACCACCGGGACAATGGTGCTTGTCATATCGTTAGATTTTATATAGAAATGATTTGGTTATCATAAGGTAAAAACTCATTCTGTGTTTATGTGCATCGTGGTCTTATGAGATATCCTTTATTTTCAAATACTCGTATTTTGAGTTTCTCACACCAATCCCGTGACTAACCCGGAATTTATTTTTCTTATTTTTCTAGGAAGTCTAGTAGTCAAGTTTAGTTTGAAGCATTTTGAAAGAGCTCGAAGTATGGAATTGGAAGATTCTCTTGAAGATTGTTATCCATCTCCACTACACCTATGTGCTATTGTATTCTGCATCTGTAAGGAAAGAGATGTATAACTGTCAGGTTGATGTTAAGTAAAAATCTAATACATGTTTGCAAAATTTACACTTGAAAATATTTGGTGATTAATCATATATGCTATTCCATTCGTGTGAGATCTGTTTTCTACTCTGTTTCTATCTTTATTTTCTTTTCCCACTCACTATCTGCTTTTTGGTTCAAATTGGGTTGGACATATATGGTTTATTGTCAACATAAAATGTATGGAACCGTGGGTCGTTACATTTAGTATCAGAGCATAGGTTGAGCGAACACCTGAGCCATGTTGGGGTGTGTCTCATCAAAATAGGGTTAGTAATACAATAGGATTAGTTAATCATTGAGATATGTTAGTGACCCCCAAGAATGAGCTGAGAGTACTATACATAAGCGCGTATTTGTTAATGCTAAAAATTATTTTGTTCCAAAAAACTTGGGTAAATGAAATAATTTTACCAAAGATGATATTTTATATATAAAAAATAACTTTCGAAAATGTATAGTGTTATAGTTTGCAATTAGGGGAATAATAATATTTAGGTATTATCATTGATTGATTGATTTTTTGATAAAAAAACACATGAACACCTAGTGAATTAAGTTTCATGATCTGTTTATATGGTGTTTGGCAATAATATTGGTCTAAAGTTAAGAAATTTACTGAAAATAGATAAATTTATAAGCCTAAAAATGTAAAATAAGATGATCCTAAGAAATGAATGTATAAATCTAGTTTTATAAATAAAGGAATCAAAAATAAGAATCATATGATAACTAGTTCAAGTGACTCGGAAGTAACTAAAAATGGGCAGGGGATATATTCCGATGATAAACACTTCTTTTAAATATTACCTTTCTGGTTAAGGGGATATATGGTACTATTGGTGGTATCCAGTTCCTTGGTATCAATTTGAAGTTACTTGGTATCAATTTGAAGTTACTCAATTTATAACAAAAATTAAGTTAAATATACAATACGAACCATTAATTGATAAATTGATTAATAATCACAAACTTCTTTCCAAAAGAGTTAAACCAAAGATAATTTGGACCACTAACTGATAAAATAAAACGGAATTTTCAGTGATTTTGGACAGTTGGAGATTTTCGAATCACTCCTAACTCAGAAGTAAGAAATGTTGAAAACACAATTCCGAAATGTTTTGAGTAAATAAAATTATATAAGTATACTTTATAAATGTGATTTATAAATAAAAAAGGATTTAAAAGATGAGAATTTTAGAATTTAAATCCTAGTGATTTTTGAAATTGTTCTTCAAAATTGAGAAAATAATAATGGTATTATTTGGAAGTATTTTTGAATAAAAATATAAGAGATAATTTTTAGAACTTATGAATTTGAGATGATAGTAAATTATAGCGATTTTTAATTTTGACAAACATCCTAAGGTAAGTAAAACAAATATGAAATTTGGGATTTGTATATATAATCTTAGGATGTAATGGAGTATTATACAAATATAGACTTAAGTCGTAAAATATTTATACACTTAAGTAATGTTGTAAGAGGTAATTCAATAATGGATTTAGTATAAAGTGAATGGTTATGCAACTTAAATTATTGATTAAACCAAAGTTATGTTTTATAAGTGTTTATAAACATAATAAATAATTTTATGAAATGATTCATAATTCATAGTGATATAAAATTTATTGTGATTTGGTATAGTTAAGAAAACTAATTTGAATAAATACGTAAGTCATACATAGATCATTTTATTCACGTAACTGTTTGACCTTAGATTTGGATACAAAACTTTGAGGTATTTACACCAATCCCAAAAAGGATTTATCACTCGATTCTTGATGGTGAACATTAATGAGGGTTTGTGGTCGGAACCTTTCATTTTCTATTATAGTTGAGAGCTATGCAAGGAAAATAGAAGTTTCTAAGCCTAATCTAAGTTTGCACTAGAGGATTGGGGGATGAATATTAGTTTAGAAGTGAAGTTGTGATTCAAATAGTAGATCGAATAAGATATCATGTACGGATGATCTATATTTGTCTTACGGGTGTAAGTTCAAAAATATATAGTTGGGCAAACAACTTTGTGTTTTGTGTTGTAATTTCAAGGACGAAATTCCTTTAAGGGGTAAGTCTGTAATTACCCACAAATTTATCAATTTGATAAATTTTATTTATTTTTAAATATTCAAATATAAGGTTTTTTAACATATATTATGTTGTCTTGAACAATAAATAATGATGGTAACCTTATTTTGAATAAGTATTTTAAAAAAATATACACGTTGAAAAAATATTGATAAAATGGTCAAAAACCGTTTTATCAATAAACGACTCTATAATTATCAGATTTCATGCATGGAGAGCTCTATACATACAATTATTTATCCGTTTAAACAAGAATATGAAATAAAATAATTTTTTATTTTTGGGAAGTAAAATGTATTTATGACATCATCTATAATGGTATTGTATTTAATAATTGACTTATGAATTTAAATTGAGATTTAATGATTTAATAGTTATTTAAATAATTATTTTTAATTGATAATAATTCATTTTAATTAGTTATGAAGGGATAATAAGTCATTTATAATACCTTTATAAAAATATATACTTGATTCGAAATATAGGAAAATTAATATCGCTTTATCGATATAACATCACTTTTTGTAAACAAATGTTTGATATCAATATATATGGTTTCATAAATCAAATGTGATCATTTTAATTATTTAAAAATGATAAGAAATTAGTTTTCAAATTTGTATACCCTTATATGTAAATTAATTTCTATGTGAAATGTGACCGGGAATCGGCTTTCCGATTTTCAATGGTTTAAAGAAAGGAAGTTGTTCAAAGTTGCTGCTAACTTATTTACATGTCATGTGTACATATATAACATACGCATGCACACCCTGACAAATACATGTTCACATATATACATACAAATTTACATATACACTTATATATATAACAATATGTCTAAGATATTTTGCATAAACTTTATCCTTAAGTAAACCAAAGTCAATTATTATATACATCAATTCACACACATGGAGGGGATGTTCGGTCATGCATAGTGAGGTAAGAGGGGGTGTGGTGGTGAGGCAATGATTATGTATATGCACATAAATATCATGATATTTTTGTTCATAGGTTTGCCTATAAATACCACCATCCATCTTCCCTTCATTTGTTCATAAATTTTTAAGCCTCTCATCTTCTTATACTCCTCTTTAATGGCATCTAGTTCATAGAAAAAATGTAGCAAAGCTATGGCAAAATATTCCAAAATATAGTACAATATACACATATGTACATACATGGTCAATCCACCTCTAAAACCAAGTCAAACACCTCCTATCCACCTTCCAAACGCATGGCCACACCATCTACCACTTTGGCCAAGCACTCCATTTCCTTCCAAGCTAGGCCGAGCCCATTCAAAGTTCCAAGGCTTGATTCCTTAGGCTTTGATTCGATCGTAGCGAAGTTATAGCGAATTTTCATAAAGTTAGAAAGCAATGAAAGTGAGAAACACTCTATATATATGATGTGATATGATTTCTATGGATGTTTATTATGCTTTCAAAATCAAGCATTGGTTGTTTTAATGTAGACTTTAGTTGTGTAAACTAGTCATGTTAAATACATGTCAATATTACATAAGGAAATCGCTTTTCGAATCAAGTTATAAAAGTGATATAGAATCATTAAACCATTTTGAAATTATTTAAATGGTTTATAAATGTTTTATAAACACTAAATCCAAATTTGGTGAAGTTTGGACAAGTTATAAAAATTGAGTCAAAAATAGGCGCATCGCTTAATGGTAGTTCGTGATTTTGCATCGTAGAAAGTTAAATCCATTTATATGATGGATTTGGAGTCAGAATTATTTGTAATAAGAATTTTATGAACTCTTATAGTCATAGTTTCAAACTAAAGAAAATGATCGAGATTTTCTTTAGTAAATTTTGAAATATGAGCAAAACAAGTTTTCAAAATAGTTGGGGTTTGGCAATTCAGAAATCGAAGCAAAAATTCTTTAGAAATGATACTTTTAATTATTTAAAAATATGGAATAAATTCTGTAAATATGTTAAAATATTTTAAAATAGATTTGAGTTATAAAAATGGATTTCTAAATGATAGAAAAGTTGTTTTGATCAAATAAGCCTTAAAAGCACTATTCGGATCGCTCTTTAAAGCACTTTTAATAAACTTAAGTATTCTTTGCCAAATCTTTTATAAATGCTTTCAAACAAATAATAAGTATTTTAAAGACGATTTGGAGATTTCATAGTTATTTTAAATTTAAACAAATGATTTAAAGAAAAGCTATTATAATCAAGTAATTTAATCTTGGCTCTAAAAGCTTATGACTAGGCTAGATTTTTTTACTCATGATGTCTAGATGGGAGGTGCTTAAACTAAGTAGATGTTTAGGGAAAACCAATGCCCTCACTCACCTGGCTTCTTTCCTGGGCGAAGAATAGATAAGGTCGAAATGTCGGAAATGGGGGAAGTATAAAAGATTGAATTTTTTCAAATTTGATACAACTCGGATTATATAGAGATAATCTTCTTCTATAACCATACTATCCTTGTGAATTTAAAAGGTGATTTCACTGTTATTCAATGAATAGTAAATATTGAATGCATAAATTAGTAAATAGTAAAATTATAATTTCTATGGATTCGTTTTACTCGAATACTAACTAATTTGGATCTTCCATCGTAGATAACAAGGTTTCAACCCATTAAAAAGTTATGATTTGAAAATGATAAATCTTTTGTCAAGATTTTAATAAATGATTTGGAATTATTTTATTTCCTACGGATCCTTTTATTTAAAATTTATTATTTTAGGTTACAGTAAATGATGTCTAAAATAACATTGTTTTTGACCCATTTAAAAGTTATGATTTGGAAATAAGAAATCTTTGTTAAGATTTAAATAAATGATTTGGAAATAAGAAATCTTTGATAAGACTTAAATAAGTGATTTGAAGATATTTTTCTAAGTAAAGGATGAAATGATTTGGAATTACTCTAAGATTTCAAAACGGTTTTAATTAAACAAAGATTTGATAAATGAGGTTTAATGATTTCGTATTTATTGAAAAGTAATGTTTTAAAGATATATCTCTCTTGAAAATATTTTGATAAAGAGAAAGTAATAAATCAAATGATAAGAACCAATTACTTAACATCTTTTTATCGATGATTGGTTCGAAGGAACCAGAGTCAGATTCGGGAGATTCTTATTCGTAAACCACTTCAAACCAATTTATGAGTTCAAAAATGAAGACATGTTAAAGACATAAAGTTGAAGGAGGAGATCTAAATAATGGAAGAACTGCTTGGTTATAATTTCAGAGTAGCTCCAAAGATAAATAAATAGTAGTGGTCCCTTTGTTTTGGGATCTTTGTATGCAAGGCCTACTCGCTACTAATTCCAGGGGTAATTCCTGAAAGAATGTGATAGGAGAGTTCATTTGTGCTATTGCTGGACAACTTGTATGGATGATTGTCTGACATTGCACGTCTGAAATCATAGTGTATTGATCTTTACAAACGTTCATCTTTTTGGTGGTGTATGAGGTAACCCCTCTTACACTTAACACCTTTCTCTAAGACGCACGAGCTCATAGGTCGTACTTTTATGGACATCAATAGTTGTTGTTGGAAATGGCAATGTGGCATTTTAAGTGGAAATTTTCTAAGAAAGGTAAATGTTACCTCAAGCCTCACACTTGGTTAATTGTGAAACAGGGATTGTTTTAAGGCTAAGTGGTTCGCTACCATTAGTGTAAAATATCACCTTTCTAAATTACCCTCTATATATTAGGCTTATTGTGTACGCTATAAGACATATCGAAGAGTTTGGGAACTCCCGGGGTGATGTCATATCCATTGCTATCTACCACCAGATGTGTCTACTGGTAGGCCGGTCATAATTCATGGAGGTTTGAAGTTGTCGATTCTCAATACACTCCTTTAGAGATGTACTATACAGGAGGTAGTCCCTTACCTCGCAATTCATTGGAAATCCATCCTCCAATAAGTGCCTTTGGACTTAGTTGTAAACCTATTATGCCATCAAATTTGATCAATGCAACAATTTCGGCTATTTGAATATGTTTATTTAAAAGGTTTTCAAAGGATGTCATTAAAAATAATATTACTAGATTTTACATAGAAATGATTTGGTTATCATAAGATAAAAACTCGTTTCATGTTTATGTGCAGCATGGTATTATGAGGTACCCTTTGTTTTCAGATACTCGTATTTTGAGTTTCTCAAGCCAGTCCCTGAATGACCCAGAGTTTATTTTCTTTCCCTTATACTCTAGCTGCCCTATTTTTTCGTGCAGCCTAGTAGTCAAGCTTAGTTCAGAGCATTTTTAAAGAACTCAGAGTATGGAGTAAAAGATTCTTTTAAAGATTTCTATCCATCTCCACCATACTTATGTACTATTGTATTCCACATTGTAAGGATAGAGATTTATAACTCTTTATGTTTAGTGTTATGTTAAACTCTGATATATGTATGTAAAATTTCTACTGTAATTTTTTTATGATTAATAATATATGTTATTCCATTCATGTGAGATTTTGTTTTCTACTCCATTTCTGTCTTTATTTTCTTTCCCCTAACTATCCGCTTTTGGTTCAAATTGGGTTGGACATGTGTTGTTTGTTGTCAACTTAAAATGTACGGAATTGTTGGTCATTATAGTAGATTTATAAAATTTTGCAAATTATTTAAATTAATTATTATAAAGGTTATAATAATTATTATGATTTCTTATGGTAATTGTTGTGCCTATAGAAAATTTGATAGTTTTCGAAAAAAAATGGATGCCCTCATGTGAATATTTAAATATGTATGTAAAATGTTATATGTGAAGTTATTTGTGTTACAAAACACACCGGTACTAAATGATATTTACATTAGTAGACCCTTAAATACAGATTTAAAGGAATTGTGTCATGTAACAACCTTGTTAATAATTATCTATTTAGTAATTAATTGTTTATTTTTAATTACGAATTTAAAGATTTAATTGAAGAGTTAAAATAAAATTTGAATAATTAATTTTAATTTATTAATTTAAAAAAAAGAAGTTTATTTAAAATTTACACAACATTATTTAATGTCGGTAGGATTCGAATTGAAAAATGAAATAAAATTTTCAAATGAGAATTTGAATCTTCATTTGGTTTACATTTGTTTAAGGACTTTGTTAAGAGTAATTAGGAAAAATGAAATAAAAGAATCTTGATTTTATTTTTTTTGGGCCTAAATGCTTTTAACCCATTAGCCTAACCTAAAATCCTAACTCTTTAGCCTAAGTAAATAACTAGTTCATTTCTAAACCTAATCCCTTAGTAAAAATCCTAAACCAAGTCCTTTATGTCATTATTTTCATCTTTCTTATCTTCATGAAAACAAAGTTTCAAAGAGAAAATCTTTCAACCCTAGAATCTATTATTGGAAATCAAAGAGAATTCTGCAAATTCGAAGGAGATAAGGTATGACTCCATGATATCTACTCTACCTCCTTATGTAATCAATTTAAGATTTTGAATATTTGGTTAATCTTTGAAGTTTTGAAAAATAAAGGGGTTGTCTTGATTTTTGGAGTACTTGAAGAAGGGGAGTTGGAGTAAGAGTTTTAAAGAAAAGAATAATTATTTTAGGTTCATCAAGTTCAACTTATATATTGATCTAAGGTGAGTTATTATACTCACATAATCTATATCTATATATTGTTATGCCTCTGACTTGAATTAAAATCGTAAGTTGATTGCTGAATAAACGAAGTTGATTGTATAAATATATTTTCAAAAAATAGTGTATTTTTTTATTTTGGTTTTAAGAACAAACACATACATATTGCGTATAAATAGGAAATCCTTGAATTCAAGGTGTTGTTTGAACTTGATAGCGTCTCTACTATGTTCTGCAACTTACCAAAGTTGACTAAGGTCGATCATCCGATGAATATCAGCGATTCTTAGTTTTACCTGGAGCAGACTACCCCTAATTCATTCCCAGGTGTCGATTGGCACCAATCGACCAGCACCGGTCGATTGGCAACAGTCGACTGGAAGAAAATCCAATTGATTGCTGGGTGTTTTTCAGGAACAATTTTTGTTCCATGATGTTGATTATTTGATTTTATTTTCGGTTGATTGATTCTAATGGATTTTAAAAGCATATGGGAATTAGTCGAACTCTGTAAATTTCTTATTTAATTTGTGGTGCTTTAATTGTGAAATGTGAATGTCTCATAAGTATGATATTTTATAAATCAAAGAAGAGAATTGATTTTTATGTGTAAATTTATTTGGAAAGGGAATGATATATTTTTATATATCTACATAAGTGTATCTCAGAGACTTGTTTGGAAAAAACAATTTTTCTTCTAATAATAAATAAGAAATAATATTTTCTTATAAAATTAGATTATGATTTTTATTATAAATAATAAAAGATGGATTTTATAATAATTCAAAAACATTGAAAAGATTAATTGTAATACATATGTGTTTGTGAAGGAAATTTTCTTACTATTTCAAAGTTTATAAACCAAAGTGAATTTTTAAAATTTTCTTTTATTTGTTTAAATTTTGCTTAGTGATTCCTTTTATAATTTTATGGACAACTGGACGATTTCCATTTCTATTAGATTTCCTATTTTTCTATAAAACAAAGAATATTAATAAACGATTGAATTATCGAATTGGTATGAGACTTTTCGTAGAATTCTTTCACTTATTATTATAATTTGTTAAATAGAGTTTAAGTGGAATTAACTAGCTTTTAGTAAATATTAGAATTTCACTTTCTGGTATGGGACGGTTAGTTATCGTGGTTACTGGAAGTAAATAACACTTTAGAGTTGTATTATCTTAGGGTGTTTGGATATTTTTTTTAGGCCGATAGATCCCTGAGAGATAATAACTCATTTTTCATCGACCCGAGAGTCGATACATTCTTAGATTTGGGTAGGCAGCCCTATTTGGTTGGGTTAGGTTTGTTATTGTATAATGCAGCTATCCTTTTGTTGTTTGGACAGGTGTTACATGCGGGCCTATCGGTTTATTTGGTGTACAGTTAGAAAATGTTTGCCTATTTGGTTGTGTTAGGTAAATTCGCATAGTTATTCTATTTTTGTTGGGTTTGACTACTATATTTTGTGGCGAGTCTATTTTGTTCGTTAGACTTATATCAATCTATTTTGTTTTTATACTTTGTATCATTGTATTAAACAGATAGTTGACTATCATTATTATTTCATTAGCGATGATTGTTTCTTCAGAGATTTTGGGATGGATATTTAGTATCTTTTGGCTTTGGAGAATTTTGAATTATTATCACTAGATTTTTAATGATAGTCTATTTGAGACTTGATATGAAATAGTGAAATGGTGATTTTGGTTTGTACGCCTTATTATGATGATTTATTTTTAGGCATATTTTTGTTTATGACTTATTATTATTGTTAAGTCATAAAATTACGATATCGGTATCTTACCTCTTTACTAGATATAGTCTGATCTGTTTAATTTTATAATACTTGGGTTAGGCCTAGACTCTAGAGGGACTAATTGCCTCTGGATTTTGTGCTAGCATGGAGTAGACTATTTTGAATATTCAGTTTACTTCATCCTTGTATGTATTGAAATTTAGGAGGAATGTCTTGTATATTATTTAGTAGTTGGTTGTACCTGATATGATATTTTGGATGTGATGTATATTTTCAAGTGAAATTTTTAGAGATTAAAGAGATGGTTAATTTTAAATAAAAATAGAAAGATTTTGGAACTAATATTTATAAGATGTGTTATGTAAAATGAGTATATTAAATAAAAGATTTATAAAAAGAATTTTTATAAACAGATGTATGATTTATAAAAGTGATATTTTATAAATAAAGTAATAGATTTATAAACAGAATTTTATAAATATTAAAAATGGATTTGTAATTGATATTAGGTAAATAGATTTATAAATGGGATTTTATAAATAAATGAGATTTATAAAAGAATGGATTTATGCATAGAATTTTATAAATAAAGATATTTTACAAAGGGAAGTTTTATAAAATAGAAAGGGGAAACATAGTTTTATAAATATGGAAATGATTTATATTGAGATTTGGATATGGATTTTTAAAGAGAAAATACATTCATGATTTAAAAGTTAAAATAATCTTTTAAAGAATGTTTTGAAAATGATATTTTCAGCTGGAGTTAAATGGTATTAAAAAGTGATTTAAAATGTACTATGGGACGAAGACATAAATTCCAACATTTATTTTTGTGATACATGTTTTTGAGAAAGCGAGAAAGGCATAGACTATGACACTGTTGTTATAGTAAGTGATTTCCAAAAGGAAGTGTATAATATAGTATGCGGGATTTATATAAATATAAATAGTTGAATCCCTATACTATTGTTTTGGGCTGTCGTAATGTTGTTTTACGCAACATTCATTTTGACCCAATAAAGCATGTTTAGGAAAATATAAAGCTTTCCTTAAAAGATTTATAGATATACTTATTACGGATTAAATTATATAGAGATATTTTCTAAGTGTTGAAATGAAATGGTTTGTGAATATACTTATACCGTTGAGATAAGTATATGGAAATGTTTTCCAAACATCCAAAGATTAAAGTGGTTTTTAGAACATATCTTTTTAAAGATATTTTGAGATAAATATTTGGAAAGTGATTTAAAGAATAAAAGATTAATTAAACATGTCTAGTGACTGCTTGTGTGCTAGATCGTATTTTTGACCATTTTTGGTTCCTTGAACTTGATGTGGGAACTGATTAGTCGTGCACTTAGTATAAGGCCAACCGAGTAGGATTGATTATCGTTTAATGTTGAGAATGATGATCCATGTAGGGTGGAGTGACTATGGTACTCCAGTCTACCAAGCTTCCTTCTTGACTGTAGGATAGAAAGTTGAGAGTTGGAAATGTGATAAGTCTACGAGACTTGGTTTCCATATGAGGTTGATGACCTCTTATCGATTGGTGGTCCAGAGAGATTGGGATCGGATTTATCCGAAAAACACTTTGGACCAACGTATGCTTTCGGAAGTACAGATTTGTTGAAGATGATGATTTTTGAAGGCGGGTATCTTCACGATGTAGGGCTGCTTACCAATGGCCCTGCAACTCAATATTTTATATATATGGTGGCGGTAGTGCTTCATTCTGAAAATCTTCAATGCAACTACAGCTCGCTACTATTCCTAGGGTTGGTTCCAAACAGAATGTATTAGGAGAGTTCCTTTGGTATGTCCTATTCCTTGACAACTTTATGGACGAGTGTTTGGCATTTCATTCCTATGATACACGTACATTTATTTTTACAAACGTACATCTGTTATTGGTGTAGGAGGTAACCCCTCTTATGCTTAATACTCTTCTCCAAAACGTATAAGCTTAGAGGTTGTACTTCTGTGAAAATCAATCATGTGTTATTAGAAATGGAAATATGGCATTCAAAGTGGGATTTTTTGCTTTGGGAAAGGTAAACGTTACCTTAAGCCTCACACCCAAGAATGGCTTAAACAAAATATGCTATAAGGCTATGTGGTTCACAACCATTAGGGTATGGTCATCACCTTTCTTGATTACCCTATATATTTCATATTTTGTTGTGTATGTTGTGGCTACGGATAGGTTGGGAATGACTAGGGTGATGTCGTATTTGGTTCAATTTCTGACATCTCAAGTGTCGGATGGGCCGGTTTGCCAGATGCAGAGGATCATAGTGTTGATCGTTGGTACATTCCTCTAGAAATTTACTGTACTGAAGGTGGTTCCTTACCTATCATTGTATGGAATCCATTCTCCAATATGAGCCTTTGCGATATTAGTTTTAAACCTAATATGCTGGAATTCAACAAATGTAACAATTTCAACATTGATTAATATGTATTTGTATCCTAGACACTATTATAATATAAGATGATTTAATATGAAATGTTTTTATTATCGTAAGGTAAAAACTTGTCCATGTTTATGTGCGGCATGATCTTATGAGATACTTTGCTTTGAAAGGTTTTTATAGCTTAAGAAATTCCAATTGAGATGTGTTTTTTCATGCTGGTTTACCAGACTTGTCCGGGAATTATTCCCTTTCAATGCTCCAGTCAGACTGAGTATATTTACAAATTCAATTTGGATGCTTTAGAGCTTCCAAAGACGAACTAGAGGTCTTCAAGTCGTATTCACATATATGTTTAATTTTCGCTACATTAGTTATTTAATGTATCAGCATTTGTGAGGACAGATTGTTATAACTATCCAGGCTGATGATTAGTGATTTGTTGCTGTACTCTGACGAATGTATCTATATCAAAAAAATTTCTTTTGTAAAGATCATTGATATTATATTATATATTTTTACGCTACATTTTGAGATTCTATGTTGTTTGGTTTTCTTTCTCTCTTCTCTTCTCACTTCTTTCTTCTTTCTTTCCCTAACTATTTGCCTTTGAGTTCAATATGAGCTGGATATGTGTGGTTTATTGTCCGCTTGAAATGTGCAGAATTGCTAGTTGTTACAATTAATAAGAATGGATTAAAGAAAAGGAGCAAAAAGCGGTACTTTTTAGATTTAATTCTCATTTCATTTTTGTTTTTTAGGAATAACATATAGATTAATAATAATATTGTATGAATATAAGTATATTGATATATATAAATATATATAGGAATATTTCATATAGTTTTATTTTGAAAATTATGGGCCATATGTTGACATACGTAGAGCATATATGTCGACATACTTGCTAGAAATTAGAAAACTGAAATTTCATTTCAAAATTTGAATTTTCCTCTCTTTTGCACTTACTCTTATGTTATGAAAATGCATTTTTTGACCAGAGAACATGACTCTTCACTCTCTATTAAGTAAATCTATCTCTACCCTTTCAATCACTCACTTTATTTCAAATTTCAAATATCTCATCATTCTCTTATCTCTTCAAAAACTCAGAAATAGCCTCTTAAGTCAAACTCCTAAAACCATAAGGGAGCCAAAGGCTTTCTCTTTAATGATAAAAATCCCATTGACCTATATAGAGTATGCGATTTTCAGAAAAGTTTTTCCTGAAAGATTAGCTATATTTGATGATTTCTCTTCTTATGGTCTTCAAGATCTTTATTTACAAAATGAAATTCTTATTTTAGTTGACTCTTCTCAAAATGATTTTGTGTGTTATCTAGATTTGGTTAAAATGTTTTAGGAAAATTTAAATGTGAAATTTTCCCAAGGAGAAGAGGAACAAATATGGAGTAGTGTAAATAACACTCGCATTGTTTTATATTTTGAAATTTTTGGTCATATACATGGTTGTAAATCCAATAGAATTGACCTCTCCACTTTTCAAATTGACGAGCAACAAAACTGTATCTGCCTTCTCAATCCTCAAAAGTCAACACTAATACATACACGATGTTCACATATCGAATGGCCAAGTGCTGAAAAGACAGACTGCTAGAGTGAAAGGAAAGAAAAGACAGAACAAAATCTCACAACATGACGAGCAATCAATAATATACCAATGATCTTTACAAAAGAAAACTGTAGTATATATACATCAATCAAAGTAATACTAACATATCGTCAGCCATGACAGTTTTAACAACCTACCCTCATAAATATTGATAAATACAACACAACAAATGCAGCGGAAATAAAGATACCTTAGTATGTCTTGGAGGCATCTAACTTGCCTCATAAAGCTCCAAAGAATCCATAACTAAATAGGAAATATGCTCGGGATGACTCGAGCATTGTATGAAAATAATGCTTGGATCAGTCTGGTAAACTAGCGTGAGAGCACAATCAAATGGATTTTTAATTTCATAAAAACCTTTCAAAAATAAAGGCATCTCATAAGGCCAGACCGCATATAAACATGGACAAGGTTGTATCTTCCGATAATCAATTTATGTCCAAAAAAATTATGTGATATTACAACAATGTCTAGGGTTTAAGATATATATTTAATCATAGCCGAAATGGTTACATTAATTACATTCCAGCATAATAGGTATATAACGAAGTCTGTAAAAGCACGTGTTGTCGGATTCCGTAAAATGACAAGGTAATAGACTACCTTCCGTATAGTTCACCTCTAAATAAAATATACCGAGGCTAAAACCGTGCACCTTTACCAACACAGAGTCGGCTGCCCCTTTAAAATGGCATACCAGATTAGATCATCCTTAGGCATCAAGGCTACAAACACTGCACCCCGATCGCCCCATGCACACCTACCAAATCCATAAATCCCGATCTCGACCGAGGAATGATGTTTCTAATTGTAACAAACCACATAGCTCTGCTGCATCTACCTATTTTAGCCGTTACCAGGTTGTGTGCCTTATGAGGTCATATTTTTACCTTTTCCTCCTAGCAATTCACACTTGGAATGCTAACACTGCCCTCCAAGCAAGAATGCAATGCTAACATTCATCCATACACGTTGTTTAGGATATGAACAAACTAATGTTGGAACTGGACCAGCCCGTAGAGGAAGAAATGAGTAAATTTAAAAAAAATTACCATTTTAGATTAATAATGGGTCTATGAAGTCTAAATACATTTAGGTCTTGTCTAAATTTAATTTAAAATAAAATCAATATTTTATTTTATTTGATAAGTAAAGGAGTTTTAAATTTAAGTCAAATAAATATGTAATACGATGAATATATCAAATAGATTCATGTGATAAGGACAACATATGAACAGCACGTAAAAGTATGTAAATAAAATTGTAAAAGGCTAGAGAAAGAAACCTTTAATTTCTTTATCTTAATACAAATAATTAATTATGGAAACATAAATGTATAGAGAGAGAGAGAAATATTTAATTTCTCTCTCTTTAATTAGGCTAATTGACAAATTAACATTTACTACAGAATTAAGACTATGTAAAAATAAACCCGCAAAGTTAGAGAAAGAAACCTTCTATTTCTTCCTCTTAATATAGATAAATAAATAAATAAATAAATAGGGAAAGATGGGGCCAAAATATTAGAGAGAGAAACTTTTCATTTTATCTCTCTTTAATTAGGTTAGTTGACAAATTTTCATTTACTATAGAATTAACACATGCCTCTGTTGTCCAAATTTTATTTTTAAACATGTAAGTAACATTAACACATGTATATATAAGTTCAAATTATACTTATACAAAATATATTAAAAGGAATTTTACTAATAGACAAAAGTTGACTTATATTAACAAAAGGCAATTCATGAATAGAAGAAAACATTTATAAAGAAGGAAAGATAGAGGATTTTCCTCCTTCCTTTAATCATTCAACCAATGTCATTTCAAATCAATAATTAAATTCTAAAACATAAATGTATATAAGACTTATTTTGATCATGCTTATATTTTAAAATCTAGAATTAGCAAATATAATCCAGTTTTAATTTTGAAAGAATTTTAAAATTAAAGTTGTGATTTTACATGAAAGTAAATTTTATAAACGTTGAATTAAAACAACACATTTACATATATATGTAATTAATTTCCAGCTACTCTTAAGATTAAATTAACAAACTAATATGTAAAGTTTGTGATTTAGCATCTGTTAGAATTAGAAGTTAATAAATTTATACAAAAGTCCAATTATGTTTTTAACAAAAGAATACATTAAGAAAAATTAAACAAAAACAACCATTATATTCAATTCTCAAATGGTTTCAAAGGGATAACGAATGTAAGCTATACTAGTTAAAATAAAATAAATCAAAAAATGAATGATTTCAAACATGAACAAAGGGGACAACTTTAGCATATATAAATTCGCACTAAAATTTCAGATCTAAACTATAAGAATATCAGGAACAACTAATTAAATGAGGTATAACCTATCATAGCTATAATGTTAAGAGTAAGTCACAACTCTAATGTTAAGAATATGGACATGTAATCAAAATGAAATAGCATAAAATGGAACTAAATTAAATTGATATCATAA
The DNA here is from genome assembly GCA_030765085.1 of Allium cepa. Lineage (NCBI taxonomy): Eukaryota > Viridiplantae > Streptophyta > Magnoliopsida > Asparagales > Amaryllidaceae > Allium > Allium cepa. Next base: position 114,730,248 of record CM060945.1, on the reverse strand, counting down.
ACATATATTATTAAAGAAGACGTGACAAAAGGAAATTATATTACGTGAAATAGGTAAACTTTAGGATGTGATATGCAAGAAATATAATCATATGAATAAGAAGATACAAGATTAAATAAAATGAAAATTTTATCTTAAGATTCCAATAAAAGGCACCTTAAATGATGATATCTCCTTATATCTTGAATATTCCCACCTAATCCTTGCCGGAGATGGATGAACCACTTTTGTTCTATTTTATTTGATGTTTTTATTTGGAGTTAAAGATTTTTTTGGAAAATTTATTTTTATTTTCTACCATGAAAAGTTAGGAGGAGGGAAAGAAAAATAATGAATATAAGAAAATGAAAATTACTTACATAATGACTTAGAGAATATACTTTATTTGAAAGAATGAAACTGTTGTCATTCTTTAATTAAAACTTCCCTAATTAATTCTCTTTATTGTTTCGCTTTCTCTAATTTATTTTTTACATGATATATCATCAAAAGACATAAAATTTCCACAAATCATGTCATAAAATGACATAAAATTTTCATAAATCTTTTCATGCAATTATCTTTGAATTGCATCGATATCGCATATCAATGCACACAAATATATCTTTTATAATTGCATTAAGATTATTACAAACAACATCCAAACATTAAATAAATAATAATAAATATTTCTCAAGTATCAAATAATTTAATCAGTTTATAACATTTCATAAATTAATTAAATCATGTGGTTTTTGAAAGAGTTCATCATTACGGCTGTGCAATTCAAAGGTGTACATTCACTCAGTGGTTAATATCGAGCTATTGGAATATTAATGTCCATACGTCACTTAGCAAGTGTAACGACCTGCAATTCCATTTCTTTGATTTATGAATGTTTAATTAATTTTAAATATTTGATATATTGGTTTTATAATTGAAATAAATCTCTTTTAAATAATAATTAATGATGGCAAAATAGTTTTCAAATTTTATTTACAAAAATAATTAGTTCGAAGAAAGATAGATGGGACCGAATTTATTTTTTGAATTTTTGGTTTTCCGTCGACTAAATGTTATCGGAAACATTATGAATTTTTTAGTGTGAATTTATACATTTATAAAGAAGTTAATATGTGTATATATTCGTGCACTAGTGTATGTATATGTATTTATACCTATGTATATAAAGTTTAAAAAGAATAAGATCTTAAGGAAACATAAAGGGGACATGATGTGACTTTTTGGCAACTTAAGAAGACAAATAGTAAAAATTCTTATAAATGCATGTTGGGTTGTTTTCATGGAAGGGGACAAAGAAAAATCGTGGGCTAAGGTAGGAGAAACATGCAAGGTGATATATCATTAAGTTGTGGAGAGTAGGTACCCTAATGGGCTTTTTAGTAATTTGGGTATTTTGCTTTATATATATATATATATGTGTGTGTGTGTGTGTGCGTGTGTGTGTGTGTGCGCACACGCACAGACACACTAATTCTTAGTTTATTTTCCTTCTAGTTTCATCTTGTTTTCAATTCTACAGCTTCATTTTCTTTCTCAAACTTTCCAATGGATTTTAATGGCTTCTCCATTTAGTTTTAATCTTTAAAAAGCAAAAAATTTAAATTGTTTTAGTTGTTTAAACTTGTTTTAAACTCTCCTTTCACAATTATAAACTACTCCACTTTCCTCATTTTTCCTCTTACTTCATTCAATCATAACTTTCTCCACACTACCAAATCAATATATTTTTTCAAACCGTGTATAATTCCAATGGCTACAACTTTCATGCATACTATTTCTTCCAATTATGAACCTAACTATATAAAAAACTCATTTCTTTCCAAAGTAATTTTGAACTTAGAAATTCAAGTCCGAAAATAGCTTCTCTTGTCTCGACCATATCTTCCTCAAAAATAACTGAAATCGAGTGTTTCTTTTTTACAAAATGTAGAGGAAAAAATTCCTAAAACTTTCCTTTGGCTATTTTACCAAAATCCGAAAAACTACATGTCCAAAAATCCAGAGGAAGTTAGACTTATTTTCGAGTAGATTTTGTGATTTTCCAAGTTTTTCAAATTCCAAAATGTATCAAGTTTTCAAAGGCTTTTGGTGAGTAAATTCTTAAATTTTTGGGAAAGTTTTGCCTTTATATGTATTTAATATTGGATGGTAAAATAAGTTGGTTCTTTGGTTGGAATATTATATGATTTGAATATACGTATATGTTGCTAGTTGTGGTTTGGATATTGACTTGTGGATCGAAAACTAAAATGTTGTGTTTCATTATAAAGGTGTGGTTTTTGGGTTTGTGCTGTGATATGATATGTTTATGGATGTTTAGGCATGTACATGTGTTGTCATGCTAAGGAGGTGGACATGTGGTATTGACGATTGGATTTCGTTATAGAAAAATTAGTGTTTTGCTTAAAGGAAATTGAAAATCATTTCAAAGCTTTCAACATTGTTTTCTTATGCAAATTTTTGTGCTATGTTTGCGATAAGTTGTACGTATTTAAATGTTGAGGTTTCAATGGGGAAAGTCAAAACATTTTCAGGCTATGGTGTCCATAGCGATAGTCGCTATGGATGCAGTCTCAATTAAAAAGTCAGGCTTTTTAAATTTTAGTTTTCATACTTAAAATTATCTTTAAATTATAAACTTAATAATGGTGTTTTAAATTTAATTAATAATTTAATAATTATTTTTTAATTAATTAAGTTTGATAATTAATAATTAATTAATTATTAAACAGGGTTTATTAATTATAGTTATGTGAAGATTAACTACTAATTAATTATGTTTCAAAAGTAATATTAATTTTAATTAAATTTTTATTAAGAAATATAAATTTTAAATTAATTATGAGTTAAATACGTGATTTAGTTTTAACTAACTATTAACTAAACATAAGGTCAATTATTTATTTATTTAATTAATCACCTGTTAACTATTTCTAATGATAAATTAATTAAGGTTAATTAATTAAAATTAATAAATAGTTAATATTAATAAAGGTTTTTAATTATTATTTAATAATTAATAAAGGATTAATTAAGGGTTTAATTTATAAATAAATTACTTATTAAAGGTTTAGTTATTTATTATATTAAAATTAAATTAAGTTCGAATTTAATAAAGATTAATTATGATTTAATAATAGTTTATCTTGCAGTTAACCATTTTAAAAGGGTGTTTTATGTTTAATCCTTGTTTTTCAAGAATCAAATTGTTTTTAAGGTTCTTCTTTTCAAAGGTGGTTTGAACACAAGGAGTTCAAATTTCTATACCATTCAGTAGAAAAAAACCGTGAATGAACTACAATGTGAGTGGTTGTGTTTGTGTAGACATCTATTACCAGGATAAATCCTCGTTCTATTATAAGATGATTGTTGTTGACATATATTAGCTGAATAAATCCTCATTCTATTATAGATTAATTGTGACGACCCGCAAATCCATGCCCTTTAAATCGACAATAAGCCACACATGTCCGACCCAAAAAGTTCATAGAATGACAGAAAGTCATGAGAAAGAAGAGAGAGGATGGGAAGAAAGAAAGAAGAGAGAGAAGAGTAAGGAAGAAGAAGAGTGAAACAAAACCAAAACAATACAGAATCTCATATTGCACCAAAATAACATATAATATAGATAAATGATCTTTACAAAAGAGAAACTATAATATACATACATCAACCAGAGTACATGAATAGATAATTATCAGCTTGTCCTCACAAATACATACATCAAACTGTTCTAACAACCTGTCCTCAGATAATTTACAACAACAACGCAGCGGAAAATAAACAGATATGTGTATATGACATGAAGATCTCCAACTCGTCTGTTGAAGCTCTAAAAGCACCAAATCTGAACTTGTAAATATACTCGGTCTGAACCGAGCATTGAAGGTGAAGAACACCCGGATCAGTCAGGTAAACAAGCATGAGAAAAAACACATCTCAACTGAATTTATTTTGAAGTTATCTTTTATCAAAAGAAAGGTATCTCGTATGCCCACACATAAACACAGATGGATTTTTACCTTACGATAACCAAAACCTTTCATATCAAATTCTCTTATATATTATAATAGTGTCTATTGCACAAATAATAATTAATCATGGTTGAAATTATTATATTATTAAATTCCAGCATAATACGTTTACAAACAGAATGGCGGGCACGTGGTGGATATTGGATTCCATACAAATGACTAGACAAGGGACTACCTTCCGTACAGTACTCCTCTAGAGGAATACACCTAAGGAGCAGATACTGTCCGCCTAAACCAACACCAGACTGGCCTACTCCTTCCTGAATAGTACCGAATATCTCATCACCCAGTCTTTAACGACCTTTAACGGGTACCCGGGTCATACATTCACCACATACTTAGACATGTGTAGAGTAAATTTAGAAGGATGATGACATCTACTAATGGGAGCGACCCACTTAGCCTTGCTGCTTCTACTCTGTTTTAGCCATTTCCTAGAGTGTAAGGCCAAAAGAGGTATCAAATACCTTTCACAAATCACATATCACATCATGTTTGAATGCCACATTTCCATTTCCGTTGACTACTAATTGTCTTCCCCAAAAATACAACCCTTGAGCTCGCACGTCACAAGGAGGGTGTTAAGCTAAGAGAAGTTGCCTTCTCCGCCACCACAGATATATGTTGATAAAAACCAATGTACGTAATCTTAGAAAATGCAGTGTCAGACATCCATCCATATAAGTTGTCCAGGAACAGGACAAAACGAAGGTACTTTCCTGCCACATCCCATCAGAAAATCCATAGGATTAGTAGCGAATAATCTTTGCATTGGATATTTCATAACAAAGAGACTACTTCTACTATATGTATATTGGGATTTTAACCCTAAATGATCAACAAGCGGTCTTTCACTATGAAAATCCTAAATATCAATATCACCAACAAACCTGCATAATCGTCGCATATAGGTTGGTCCGAAGTGGTTTTTGGATAAACTGATTCGGTCTCTTCGCACCAACAATGCAAAAGCATTACTCAACCTCATACAGAAATCAAGTTTCGTAGACTTATCATGTTTCCAACTTTCAACTTGCTATCCTTCGGCCAAGAAGGAAGCTCGGTAGATAGGAATAATCATTCTGCACTACTCGAAACAACATCCTTTACACCAAACGATGATCAAGCCTATACAGATGGCTACATATTAAGTGTACGACTAAATAGTTTCCACATCAAATCGAGAAACTAAAATGGCCAAAAATATAATTTAGCACTTAAATAATCACTAGGCCTGATTTATTAATCTTTTATTTATTAAATCACTTTTCCAATTTATTACTACAAATTATCTTTAAAAAGATATATTCTCAAAACTATTTCAATATTTGGAAAACATTTCACAAACTAATTTTAATAATAAGTGAATTAAAACTTATTGTATTTTCAAACCGTTTATAATCTATTTTAAAATATCACTTTCCAAAACATTTATTTTAAGGATTTTTCACTTTAAAAACATGAATATATTTCCTTTTACAAAAATCCATATTTAGCTTATCAAATTAAATTTATTTCACATTTATAAAACGGTGTTTATAATTCATATTTCAATTTTATAAAAACTTCCATTTGTAAAATCCTTTATTAACCAATTTCCCATTAATCTCATTTATATATTAAAATCCCATTATAAGCTCATTTACTTATAAATTTCTTTATTTACACATTCATTCTTTTGAAATCTCATTATTTATAAAGTCCATTATAAATTCATTTCTAACTTTCAATTGCAAATCTATTTACAAATTTGATTATAAATCCATTTCTAACATTTATGAAAAATACTGTTTATAAAAATTCATTTCCTTAAATCTCTTTATTAATAGCATTCCTTTATAAACTTTCATTTTACCATTTATAAAAATCATCTATAATTCCATTATTTTTATTTATAAAATAACAATTTTATAAATCTCATATATAAACCAATTATAATAAGTTCAAAATTTCAATTTAACTTAATTTACAAAATAGTTAACGTCAAATTTCAAAAATCATATTTAAGTATATTTCACAAAGCCATAATTTTTATAACATAAAAATTATAAATTTTTATTCATTTAAAATAAATTCATTTCTTTAACAATTCAAAATTTATTATAACATGCATATTTTCAAAATCACTTTGAACTCCTTTTTAAATTGAAATCATCATTCTAATATTTTAAATTCCAAAAATATGGCCCAATGCTGCCAAAGCGCTAAATAAGGGGATTCACATCAATAATAGCAAACATGGCATCCATCATATCAAACATCACATAATACAGCATATATAACAATATGTGTAAATAAAATGTAACGACCCGCTATTTTGAACCATTCAAATCGACAATAAACCATACATGTCATACTTGAATTGCTCAAAATAACATATTGTTATTTATATTTGGTAAAACTTAGCATATACAATAAATAAATCAATCACAGAATCACAGACACAGTGTAATAAAACAATACGCAGAGGAATAGATAAATAGTAGTTCATGAAGCTACTATAGAAACAATAGAGTCCAAGACAAAAGACAACAGAAGTCCAAATACACAAAAGTCTATAGTACATAAGCAAATAACAAGTCTTGTAACGACCCGATTTTTCGATGCTCAAAAATCGAACCATTAGGGTTAAAAGAAGAAGGAGGTAGAAGAAGAAATAGAAACAATATCAGAATCTTACCAACGTAGCGGAATAAAATATAATAGATGATAACAGATCTTTACACAAAAGAAATTATATCTGTTTTATACACACATCATCAGAATACAGCATCATAGTTCAATACAATCAACAACGCTATTCAGGACGGTAATAATACCTCATCCTTCCAAACTGAATATACAGCAGAATATATATCAAATACGTCGGATACGTCTCGCCATCCAGTTCGTCTCCTGAGCTCCATAGTAGTCCATCCAGAATCTGTATTCTATAATGCTCGGATCAAATGCTCGGTCTGACCCGAGCATTATAATTAAATAACACCCAAGTCAGTCTAGAAAACCAGCATGAGGAAACACACTCAATTGGATTATTAAAGTTTCAAAATCCTTTGAAAATCAAAGGTATCTCGTAAGACCATGTCACAAATAAACATGTCGGGTTTTTACCTTATGATAACCAAAGCATTTCTTATAAAATCCTCTGATATTATAGTAGTGTCTATATACAAATATTTATTCAAATAGCCAAAATTGTTACATTATTAAATTCCATCTACTAGCCACAAAGTGGGTTCTACAAACAAAAACCTTAAAAGGCGCGTTGGGAAAATGGATTTCGATCAATGGCAGGGCTACTGGGGTACCGCCCGTCACAGTACGAGGTCTAGATCACCGTACCGAGGATCCCTCCCGATCCCCTGCATCACAAAGCCGGAGCTACCTCTTACTGGATAGTCCAATTAAGTTCACTCCACGGTTGGGATCCACAACTGCCACACGACCGTGTTGGATAATAGGTTTTGATTGCTGACAATACACAACAATTCACGATTCTACGACTATGTAACATCCAGACTCGTCGGCTCAATATATGGTTTGTATAGTTATATATTTTAACAAGAGTCATCGAATATGTATATAGAGTCTAGTTTAGTGCTTTGTTAAAATCTTTCCTCAAGAATCATCATTCACATTCAAATAAACTTGCTTGCATATTTTAATCAAAATCAAGTTTACAAAAAATGCATGGAGCGGGGATCGAACCCGGGTCACTAGTTTGGAAGGCAAATACTCTAACCAAATAAGCTACTACTGTTTTTGTTTAACAACAGGTCGGCAGGCCGACCAGGATCTTCGGTCAATTGACCCTGTAGTCAGTGCACAGATACTCTCTGTTTTTGTACACGATTTCAAACTCAACTGACTGGCCAGTTTTTCCGGTCGACCGACCTGCATATAAAGGCTAGTTTTCTGAAGAGTTGCGATTGTTTCATGAAGAGATATGTCCCTCAATCCAAGAGATACGGACACAACTTTTGATTGAAACTCTTCATGAAAGATTGTAACTATTCTACAACTATATAAACATGTTCAAATCACTTCTACAATCACCGATTCTTGTTTATAATTCTGAAATCTATTCTCTATTTATTTCTGCAAATAAAAGCATTCATTCTTATTTAATATCTCTAGAATCTCTGAATTAATTGATATACTTCGATTCTACGAGATTATCTTCCTTCTAAATCTTCACATACACTACATATTCTTGAGGATTTGATTATAGGAAATTGTACTATCAAAAGACAATCCGTGTTATTCAGAACACACTCGTCAACAAAGTATTTGTATTAAGTTGAAGTCCTCTTCGGTTGTTGAGGTGGAAAAATTCCTGTTCGGCTGCTCAGGTGTGATATACCTATTCCTCCGGGTTAAGTGAGGGGTTTAGTTTAAATCCAGAGGGTATTCTGGGACTGGACATAGAACGGGAAGTTCGAACCAGTATAAAAATTCCTGGTGCGCTTACTTTAATTTTTATTTTACTGCTATTATCAGTTTCCGCATTTATATACCATATTACACGATCCTTAGTACTACACGTACACTTTCATTTGGTATCAGAGCAAGGTCATCCTATAACCGTCACAAAGTTATTTGATATTTATTTCTAGTAATATGGCAACGACACAAACTAACGATTTTGGCACTAACACTAATACTAATTTCACAGAGGGTCAATCAACTTCACAACCTCCATTTTTTAATGGTATAAATTATAATTATTGGTCAACTAGAATGAGAATCTATATACAATCTAGTGGATTTGATATCTGGAATATTATACAAAGAGAGTACATAACTCCTACTGGAGAATACCCAACTTGGAGTAACACACAAAAACTAGATGCTACATCAAATGCAAAGGCTATGAATATTTTATTTTGTGCATTAGATAGAAATGAATTCAATAGAGTTAGCATGTGTACTTCTGGTTATGAAATTTGGAGAACACTTAAGATAACACATGAGGGAACGAACAAAGTTAAACTAAGCAAAATTTCTATGTTGAAAAATCAATTTGAAAATTTCAAAATGAGACCAAACGAATCTATAAATGATATGTACTCTAGATTTCAGGATATTTATCATGCTTTATTATCACTAGAACAAAAGTTTACTGATTTTGATGTTGTTACAAAAATCTTGAATTCTTTAACGGACGAATGGGAAAGAAAAGTCTTAGCCATTGAAGAAGCAAGTGATTTGTCAACATTAAAACCAGAAGAATTGATAGGTAATCTAATGTCCTATGAAGTAAATTTGCAGGCGAAAAGAAATGGAGCACAAGAAAAGAAAATTGTGGCTTTTCAAGCAGAAAAAGACGATTCCGACTCAGATAATGAAGATATGGCGATGATCGCTAAAAATTTCAATTTTTTTTTAAAATTCAACAGAAACAAATTCAAGGGAAACAAAAATAACTCCAACAACAATTCTAATAGCAGTAAACCATCATCTTCAGCAATGGAATGTTATGAATGTCACAAGAAAGGTCACATGAAGAAAGATTGTCCAGAAAGCAAAAAGAGCAATTTTAAGAAGGACAAAACCAAACGAAGAGCTTTTTCTGTCACTTGGGACGACACTGACTCATCATCCTCTTCAGAGAGTGAAAGTGATAATGAACAAGCAAATGTGTGCTTCATGGCTTCATCAGACGATGTAAGTGATTTTACTTTTGAAGATTTAATTGAAATAAATTCTGAATTAATAAATGTAACAAAGCAACTTAAAAAGAAAAATAAGGAGTTGCAAAGAAAATTAGATAGAACAGTCTTAGAAGTAGATATGCTGAAAGATGAAAAGAAAATATTAGAAGAAGAACTTGAAAGTTCTCAACAATCAAATTCTAACTTATCCTCTCAAATTTCGTCAATATCTGAAGAACTAGAAATTCAAAAGTATAAAAATGATGATTTACTTTTCAAAAATAATAGTTTAAACTCTAAGATTAAGGATTTAGAGTTAGAAAAATCTAGTCTTAAAATAAAATTTGATGATATATCTAAAAATGTATCTAATTTTAATAAAGGGAGAGAAAATTTATCCAGGATTATTGAAAATTCTCAACCTGCTTCAAATAAGAAGGGATTAGGTTATGTTAAGAATTCAAAAGCTCACAATGATAAAAGTGGTTATATAATAAAATCGATCGTAGAAAAAGCACTAGATATGCTTTCATGTATAGTAAAAATGATAGTGCTAGTACTAAATTTCGAGTCTACTGTTTTTGTTTAACAACAGGTCGGCAGGCCGACCAGGATCTTCGGTCAATTGACCCTGTAGTCAGTGCACAGATACTCTCTGTTTTTGTACACGATTTCAAACTCAACTGACTGGCCAGTTTTTCCGGTCGACCGACCTGCATATAAAGGCTAGTTTTCTGAAGAGTTGCGATTGTTTCATGAAGAGATATGTCCCTCAATCCAAGAGATACGGACACAACTTTTGATTGAAACTCTTCATGAAAGATTGTAACTATTCTACAACTATATAAACATGTTCAAATCACTTCTACAATCACCGATTCTTGTTTATAATTCTGAAATCTATTCTCTATTTATTTCTGCAAATAAAAGCATTCATTCTTATTTAATATCTCTAGAATCTCTGAATTAATTGATATACTTCGATTCTACGAGATTATCTTCCTTCTAAATCTTCACATACACTACATATTCTTGAGGATTTGATTATAGGAAATTGTACTATCAAAAGACAATCCGTGTTATTCAGAACACACTCGTCAACAAAGTATTTGTATTAAGTTGAAGTCCTCTTCGGTTGTTGAGGCGGAAAAATTCCTGTTCGGCTGCTCAGGTGTGATATACCTATTCCTTCGGGTTAAGTGAGGGGTTTAGTTTAAATCCAGAGGGTATTCTGGGACTGGACGTAGAACGGGAAGTTCGATCCAGTATAAAAATTCCTGGTGTGCTTACTTTAATTTTTATTTTACTGCTATTATCAGTTTTCGCATTTATATACCATATTACACGATCCTTAGTACTACACGTACACTTTCAGACCGAAATATAAAGGGACATCTAGACAGGGGTGACCTTACCCTAATTGGTTGGTAGGCACTTAGCCTTGTGTGCATCTCTCCTGTTTTAGCCATTCTCGGTTGATGAGGCTCGTTGCTATGTGTTACCTTTTTAGCACACATTCACTTAGAATGCTCATCGTCCTCCTTACAATGTTCTGAAAGAATTCATCCATATAAGTCCGTTCCGGGTTCGAACGGAACCGAAGGCACTACTCCTACTACATCCATTTTGGAATCACCCTCAAGATTAGTAGCAACTAGCCCCTTACACTTCACTGCTCCATCTTCGACTTCCAGCTCTTGTCTTCCTCACGAAAACGTTCAAACCAGATCGAAGTGGTTTTCGAGAAATCAATCCCGATCCTGGTCTCTTCGAAACGATCAACGCATTGGCCAATATTGATAGTTAGTTATTTAACTATCAAATAACATTCACAAACAATCATCAAGCCATAATAATTTCTCCCAAATTATTCATTTTTAAATATCTTCGCAAGATATTCTTCTACATTTCAATCCTTTGAAAATAGTTTTCAAATCACTTTTCTCCCTCTCGTGGAAATAAATTTCCACTCAATTGTTTTATTTCCACTGAAAACCGCCAAGTCTTAAATACTTAAGATTTTAAAGATAATTTAAATCATTTTATTCTAAAATATGCTTTAAAACATTTAAATTAAATTACTTAAACACTTTATTCAAAAATATATTCTTTTAAAATATTTGAAATAACACTACTTCATGAAATATAAAAACTAATTTTTAACATAAAAGTTAAGCCAAACTAAATTGTAAAATAGGAGTTACGAAATTCTATAAATTTTAACCAAACTATTTTTTAAAATAAAATTATTTTTTAAAATATAAATATTGATAATTATCTTTAAAATCATAATACTAGTCAAACTTTTCAAATAATTACTACTATAATTAATTTAAATAAATGTTTGCTTTTAAAATTTAAACAACTTAAATAATAATTTCTTGAAAACATTCCTTTAAACAAACTTTAAAACTTTTAACTTATACATAAAAATCTGCTTTGAAAACCGTTCTTGGCTTTTCAGGGAAATACACTTTTCTCCCATGCCTTTAGAAATAAACCACTATTTATTATTTTTTTAAAAATTATCATTCCTTCATAAATTCCCACCGTGAATTTATACTTCCAAATATCCAGTGATATCCATTACCGAGTTTATAAATTCCATAGTCTCACCCTACTTTCAAAACACAGTTTCAAACATTTACTCACTTTTCAAATTGATTTTTAAAGTTAACTCCATTTTAAAAATAAATTTCTTTTCTTATCCAAATTTATTTCAAAACTCATTAATTTCATATTTAACTTCTTTATCATGATTTAAAATCTTATTTAAACTAAAAAATACAAATTTCATACTTTCCAAATTTCTTCTTTATCTTTTCCAAACAAATTTAAACTTGAATTTTAAAAATAAATTCTTTACTCCTTTTAAATATTATCACTTGAATTCATTTATTCAAAATATCTCTTTTCCCATACTTTGGATTTATCTGTTACAATTTAAAAATCAGCTTTTATTCTTCCAAATCATTTAATTATCCAAATTCCTTATAATTATTTTATTTGAAATTAACTTTTTATTTACTTTAAAAATCCAAACTTCATATATATATATATATATTCTCAAAATTCCAATATATATATATATATAACCAAGCCAGAGTATTCAATAAATTCCAATTTCCAATATGATCAATATAATTCATCACAGATCATCACATAATCATATCGCTGAATAAATAAAATAAATTCAAACGTTTTGAGTAATCCAATTAGATCCCTCCAACCTATTTTTCCCTACATCTACATATGTTAGCACAATATAATAATACCAATTCCACTTCGATGTGGAATATCGTGGTATATGGGGTCATATTATCTCATCCGCTATTATGCGGCGCATAGGGTCTCATCCGCTATATAATATAGAAAATCAATCACTCCAATATATATATGTACTACTATATATAACATACCACATCCAATCAATTCCATCATTCAACCAAAATTTGAATTTAACTATTTAAATTTAAATAAAACCCAGATGAGTGAGATTAACTCACCTTTTATTTTGCTGTTTGCAACCCATTCCAAATTGGCTTGTTTCCATGATTTTAAGCCTTGTATAGACATTATAAATTTTTTTAATATTTGAATTAATTTAATGATCAATTTCCATGTAATAAATTTTAATTGACTAATGATTTAAATAAACTATTAATTTCCCTTTGAAACTACACATACTCTAACAAAAATAAATTATAGATTTTCAAAATCTGCTTTTATAAATTCCTCAAACATTTTAAAATCCCTATATAAATTTCAAGCTCTTTCTTTTTCTTTTGAAATCATATACATATACATATACTCATAAAAATAATTATGGGTTTTCAAAAATATATATATATATATATATATATATATATATATATATATATATATAAACTTCCAAATATTTTAAAATTCCTATATTTTTTTTCAAAAACTTATCTGTATAAATTTCTCTGTAAATAACCCCAGGGATCTATTTTACAGCATATATATATACATAAATAAATCCATATTTTTGAAGAAAATAAATTATTTTATAAACTTACTGATTTTAAATTTCTCTGCTGTAAAAAAAAATTCTGTATATATAAATAAATTTGGAAAATCTGCATATACATTTTACTGTATATGTATATATATATATATATTTTTCCCTAATCTAGATATATATATAAGTTTAAATTTAAAAACAACTGTTTTATACTTTACTGTTAAAAATTCTTTTTTAAATAAAGTATATATTATCAAGAAAATCGAGAAGAAGAAATGCTCACTTACCTCACCGCCTCTACTCCCACAGTACGCATCTCGTCTACAGTCAGCTGCATGTCATCGATGCCTCGCTCTACCATCGGCCCCGACCTCGCGAGCACCTCAAGTTGAATTCCCTTAATCCAAATTGGCAAGCCTCACATCGCGTTGCCGAACCAACGCAAGGGCCTTCACCTCGCGTTCGAGCACAAGAAGATCAAATCCAAGCGGTGACGGCGGCCGAGCCTCCTTAACCACGTGAATCGATTCGAACGATTTGATTTCAAAGATGTTGGATTGAACAATCGATTCGATTCCAAATTTTAGATGGGAAGGGGAGCGACTTCGAACCGTCGTTTCCTTTTTTTCGAATTGATATTAAGGGTTTAAATCAAAAGAGAAGATGGCCATAAATTAAATTTTGAATTAAGAAAGGTTTCGTTCCAAATGAATTGATCTGTAAAATTAAAATGCTCGACCAAGATTTGCAGAAGGAAGGAGACGCGTGTCTAACCAGGGTGAACACGTGTCTTAAAGCTTTCCTTACATGTCTGAACTTGCTAATGCAAATTGTATTATATTTTAAATTTAAATTTAAATCGTTACAAAAACGCAACTCACAATCTTGATCTCCTATCAAGGCGTGCCGATAGGTGTTTATACCCCTTATTCCGAACACAATGGAAAAGGTTTCGAGTCCTAATTCAACCGTATGAAGAAGATAGCTTTTTGGACCTTATTATTATATTGAAATTTCGATATAAATTTTAGCGTGTTTGTCTATCGTACGGCCACATGACAACTCCAAACACTCCGAAATTTGAAATCCGATAATAATACAATATTAGAGATCAAATGGAACTGGTTTCGTCGAAATCCGAGACTGTTCCTCGGAAAGCTATTTTCAAATATCTATTTAAACAATATATTTTTAAAACCGAACAAATTACTTTCAAATTCAGTTTTAACACATCTGTTATCTCTAGTATCATGGTATATGGGGTCATATTATCTCATCAGCTATTATACGGCGCATAGGGTCTCATCCGCTATATAATGTAGGAAATCAATCACTCCAATACATATATACTACTATATATAATATACCACATCCAATCAATTCAATCATTCGACCAAAATTTAAATTTAACTATTTAAATTTAAATAAAACCCAGATGGGTGAGATTAACTCGCCTTTTATTTTGCTGTTTGCAACCCATTCCAAACTGGCTTGTTTCCATGATTTTAAACCTTGTATTAACATTATATAATTTTTTAATATTTGAATTAATTTAATGATAAATTTCCATGTAATAAATTTTAATTGACTAATGATTTAATTAAACGATTAATTTCCCTTTGAAACTACACATATTCTAATAAAAATAAATTATTGATTTTCAAAATCTGCTTTTATAAATTCCTCAAACATTTTAAAATCCATATATAAATTTCAAGCTCTTTTTTTTGAAATCATATACATATACATATACCCATAAAAATAATTATAGGTTTTCAAAAATCTATAATTATATATATATATATATATATATATATATATTATATGAACTTCCAAATATTTTTAAATCCTTATATTTTTTCAAAAACTTATCTGTATAAATTTCTCTGTAAATAACCCCAGGGATCTATTTTACAGCATATATATGTATATATATAAATCCATATTTTTGAAGAAAATAAATTAGTTTATAAACTTACTGATTTTAATTTTCTCTGCTGTTTATAAAAAAACTTATGTGTATATAAATAAATTTGGAAAATCTGCATATACAATTTACTGTATGTGTGTGTGTGTGTGTATTTCCTTAATCTAGAGATATATATATATAAGATTAAATTTAAAAACAACTTTTTTATACTTTACTGTTAAAAATTATTTTCTGAATAAAGTATATATTATCAAGAAAATCGAGAAGAAGATATGCTCGCATACCTCACGGCCTCTACGCCCGCAATACGCATCTCGTCTACAGTCAGCTGCATGTCGTCGACGCCTCGCTCAACCATCGGCCTCGACTTCGCGAGTACCTCAAGTCGAATTCCCTCAATCCAAATTGAAAAGCCTCACGTCACGTTGCCATACCAGCACGAGGGCCTTCACATCGCGTTCGAGCACAAGAAGATCAAGTCCAAGCGGTGACGGCGGCCGAACCCCTTACCCTCGTGAATCGATTTGAACGATTCGATTTCAAAGATGTTGGATTGAACAATCGATTCGATTCCAAAATTTAGATGGGAAGGAGAGCGACTTCGAACTATCATTTCCCCTTTTTGTCGAATTGATTTTAAGGGTTTAAATCAAAAGAGAAGACAACCATAATTTAATTTTGAAAAAGAATAGTTTCGTTCTAAATGAATTGATTTGTAAAATTAAAATGCTCAACCAAAATTTGCAGAAGGAAGGAGACGCGTGTCTAACCATGGCGAATACGTGTCTTAAAACTTTCCTTACGTTTCTGCACTTGCTAATCAAACTGTATCATATTTTAAGTTTAAATTTAAATCGTCACAAAAATGCGACTCACAATCTTGACCTCCTATCGAGGCATGCCACTAGGCGTTTATAATGTTAAACCTCTATTCGGAACACATTGGAAAAGGTTTCGAGTCCTGGTTAGACACTAGGCGTTTATAATGTTAAACCCCTATTCGGAACACATTGGAAAAGATAGCTTTTTGGACCTTATTATTATATTGAAATTTTGATATAAATTTTAGCGCGTTTATCTATCGTACAGCCACAGGACAACTCCAAACACTCCGAAATTTGAAATAATACAATATTACGAATCAAATGGAACCGGTTTCGTCGAAATCCAAGACTGTGTCTCGGAAAGCTATTTTCAAATATCAATTTAAACAATATATTTTTAAAACCGAACAAATTACTTTCAAATTTAGTTTTAACACATCTGTTATCTCTAGTATCACTATTATAAATTTTATAAGCTTTCAATTTATTTTTAACTAGCCTGAAATTCCAAATTCAACAATTTTCCCACTTTCCATTTATTTATTCAATATTTAAATTATTCATTAAATAATGATATTTGAAATTCAAAATTGAAACTAACTTTTAAATATTTAAAAACAATTAAATATCCAATTTCAAATATCCAGAAATTTTGGGTCGTCACATGTCTGAACAGAAATAACTAAATGACTGAAATAACAAAAAAAACTGGAGTGCTTAATAGATAAGATAGATCTCCAAGCCAAGCTCCAAGCTCCAAAAGGTGAGTCTCAAATGTTGTAATACCCAAGTTGACCCGAGCATAAAGCAAAACAAAAAACACCCGAGTCAGGATTAACAATCTTATGCAAGTAAATCAACTCATGTGAAATGTCCAAATGAAATGCAATAACTTAAATAATGTTTGGTATTTCCATCCTTTAAGGATCTGTGGAACTATCTACATACATAATACAATACGCTACATAAATAATGTCTATAGTAAAGTAAAATATTAAAATAGCGTTAAGGCGTTACTCATATCCCTCTTAACACATTTTTACATAAATTTCATAGTCTATACAGTACCGTAATTCCTCCGTAAACTGGAGGGCTATCAGAGGGCACTCCATAGTGTATGACACAAACCAAACTCGTAGAGGGCAGGATCATGATAAATATGACAAGGCACGCAAGGCAGTGCCCAGGGTAGGATACTACCATTTTGCGGATCCGGACTAGTGGTAATGCATAGCAGCTACTACCGCCAACCTCGAGACACACTTCCAAATCAAATCAAAGGGTGGCCACCAATCAATCACAAAGTAACAGATATGGTATCAAAGAAATGTGTCCAATAAGCGGACGGCCCTACCTTGCCCGATGTGGCTCATATTTTAGTCATTTTAATTACGACCCGAAGGCCAAGGCTATCTATCATCGTTCTCTTACTTCATTCCAGTAGCGTTCGCCAAACCATCCTACTTCATTCTAGATTTTCCACCATATGCACAGTTGGTTAAGTGGTTTTCCGTATTGGTAGAGAGTATGATAATATCAGATCCCGGACTCTTTAACAACGAAACGTTTATTTCACACCAGTTGATTCTTTTACATTTCCAAAATCGATTCATAATTTATATCAAAATATTATATTCACTTCAAAATCATATCACTTACGAAATCATATTCACTTCAAAACCATATAACTTTCGAAATCATATTCACTTCCGTAATCATATTCATTTTCAAAATCACAACCACAAAATATGTTAAACCATCGTATTATAATATTCGCATTGTAAATCAATTAAATCTAAATAATAACAGTTCCAACTTTTAACATTTTTAATATTGAAAGTAGTTTATATATTGGAATAGTTATACATTAAATATAGTTTATATTTTAAAAATAGATTACCGATTGAAATAGTTTACATATTAGAAATAGTTTATATATTAAAATAGGTTATAGATTGAAATAGTTTACATATTAGAAATAGTTTATATATTAAAATAGGTTATAGATTGAAATAGTTTATATATCAGAAATAGTTTATATATTAAAATAGGTTATATATTAAAATAAATATATTAATTAAATATTTTAAACATAATAAAGTTTATTTTTATTAAATTAAATCTTATATTATGAAAAAAATAAAAATAAAGTTATAAGCAAAACCTTATAATTTACATTTTAAAGCTTAACTTATAAATTTAGAATTCTTAAATCATATAATTTTAAAATCTAAATTATATATATATGTTTTAAAATAAAATCTTTATATTAAATTTAAAAATCATTTTCCACTTCCTTTTTTCCCAAACACATCTTTCCAAAATTTTAGAAATTACTTTAAAAACAGACCAACAGCGTCCATATATAGTTTTCTATCCTAAAATCAAGTGATATGATATTTATCGTTCCAATCGCAATAATTTAAAATTTAAGGGTATACATCATTTCAACCAACAATCTCAAATTTTCAGAATCAATAAAGTTGCTTAGGTTTATCATTTCAACACATAACGATTTTCCTTAATCTAAAAGATCATTCGAGTATGTATTGTAACAACCCAATATTTTTGAAAATATTTTTAATTGAATTTATTTCATTTTGGAAATGTTTTAGAACTTATTTTTGTGACATCCCACCTCTATACCCACGCTAGCCAAGAATACTATGGAGTAGTGCTGTCAACTAGCGCGGAGAATAAGGCTGTTGAGGAGCGACCATCCATGTAATTGCTTATCACACGGTGGCTATAAATAATCTTCGAAAACAAACATAGAAATAAGCATAACACAAATCAGTCACAGCATCCATATCACAGAGGCGGAAGAAGATATGAATGTATAACTAACACATGAAAGTGTACATCAAAGTAGTGGTCAAAGAGATCCACAATAATACAAAAGAATAGCAACACGTGCTATACAAAAGAATACAACTATGAGTCTACGTCTCAAGTGTATATAACAAAAACTGCTAATCTAAATAGTTAGCCAAAAGTCAGAGTAGCAAATCCCGGGAAGAAGTCAAGCAGAAGCACCTGTAACATCTCGGTCTGACCCGAGTATTATTTAAGAAAATAATAAACTGATCAGTCTAGCTATAAATATCAGATGACATGGTACAAAATAAAAGATATGGCATAACATAAAATATCCATACTGACATACTACTATAAGTATGCAAATGATGACCAACAGAAGATCAATCAATAAGAGATAAATAGATATCACAAGAATCTTCTCAAAGATCCAAAGAGGGCATCATACCCTAAACTTGTACTCATAACAAGTCAATGACATAAATTCCAGAAATCAACACAAGTAATCCAGAAATCACAGAAAAGGGGAAAGAGGCCTATCACATGACGGTCCGAAGACCATGGGGAGCTACCCCATATGTGTGAGTCGAAATCACACAGATGAGGTCTAGACTAACCAAAAATCAAAAGGTATGTGTGAGTGAAATCACACAAGTGGTGTCTAGTCTAACCTCGCAAACAAAAACGTATGTGTGAGTGAAATCACACAAGTGGTGTCTAGACTAACCAAGAAGGTAACAAGGTATGTGTGAATGAAATCACACAAGTGGTGTCTAGTCTAACCAAGCAAACAAGAGACATCGCACAATTGCTAGTCTAAATCATAAGAATGATCGTCATGATCAACGAGAAGTGTCAATTACACTAAGCTAGTAAATATAAAAGTTTAGCTTCATGTCCCATAACCACTTGCTTAACTTAAATATTTACGAACAAACTGTAAGTCTTCACTAGAAAATTGTCACAAGAGGTTCAATCGAACAAGTCCAAGAATTAACCGATGAAGCAAACGCAAGCGTTTCATACCACTTGTTTTACGAAGCCGTTTAATTAGATTTCTCATCCGAGTGAGGTAAAGATTTGTTTATACTAGTAGATTGGAAAACGGGTTATGAAAAGAGCTTTAGTATTGATAATAGAGTTAAAATTGTTTTGACAAAAGAGTTTTGTTATTTACTACTAGTATTGAAACCTTTATTTTATTAAAGTGACAAATCACAAAAACTTCACGTTCAAAGACGTGAATGAAATCCAAGGAAATCAGCTCAAAATGCACCTTTCATCTAAGATCCTCTACGGAGGGGGGTCCAGGGGGGTGGAAACCCCCCACGGTGGGGGTGCGGGGGCAACGCCACCGCTACGGGGTTCGACCTGCCCGGTCAGGTCGCGGGGGTCCAGGGGGCAGCGCCCCGACCAAAACGGTACGACCTAGTGAAGGGAGCGACCTATCGGGATAAGGTCCAACGACCTACGAGTTAAGGGTCCAACGACCTATAGGTTCACGCGACCTAGGTGGAACGGGACCTACGAGATAGGCAAGTGGAACGACCTAAAGATGAATGGGTCGAACGACCTAACGTGAGCACAGGTGAAGCGACCTATCGGTCCAACGACCTAAGGGGAAAAGGCAACCTAGGTCTAACGACCTAACTGCTCACGACCTAAGGGTCTAAAGGCCACGCGACCTAGAGGAAAACAAGGTTAAGCGACCTAAGTGGGTTCGCGACCTAACGACATAAACAGTCGAGCGACCTAACGACAAAAAGGGGCGAACGACCTAATAGGTGCGCGACTTAAAGCCATCGCGACCTAACGACCTAACAAGGTCATACGATCAAGTGGTTTCCAACGACCTAAGGCCAAACGACTTAAGGGTTCCAGTGGAGAGCGACCTAAAGGAGACGCGACCTAAAAGAGGCGCGACCTAAAGGAGACGCGACCTAAAAGAGGCGCGACCTAAAGGAGACGCGACCTAAAAGAGGCACGACCTAACTCAAACAAGCATTTCGATGACCCAGAATCATGCCGAGCGACCTAGACCCAAACGAGCCACGACCTAGCGACCTTCCGACCTACGACCTAACTCCGAGCGAGCCAAATCCGGGCAGAACGACTTAAATGCAGGAAATTCACCAAAACGCTAAAAATTGGAGTTTTTCGCCAATCCAATCCAAACCAAATGCAAATGTGCGTGCAAACATGATAGGGAATCATTCCAAATAGTCCAATATAGTTATAGGCTAGAATTGTGAGATAAAAATCTCACCTTTGCACCAAATATCAATGAAAATGAAATTTTAAGCAAGCAAGAATCAATACCTCTTCTATCTAAGCACAAGAAGCTTGAATCCAATGTCTTCTTCTTGAATTTGGAGTAGAAAGATGGATTGCAATTGAATTTGAGTTTTGGAATTTTAATTTCCCATTCCCTCCACCATTTTTGAAGAAGCTTGAAGGCTTAGGCAAATAGAAATGAAGTTATGAAGAGGAGGGGTGAAGGTTGGGTCAAATAGGCTAAAAGCCCAACCCAAAGTCTCAAGTGAAAAAGTAGTGAAATTCTACTATCTCCAATCATATCAATGTTTATACTTAAAAATTTTGTAAACAGCATTTCGAACTCAATGGAAGTGGTCTCGAGTCCTAATGTGTCCGTTTGCAAAAAGTAGCTTTTCGGACCAAAATCCGATTAACGATTTAATATTTAAATAAAATATTTAAATATAAACTCGATAAATATGCGGGTTGTTACAATTTTACTTAAAATTTTGTTTTAAAATATTTTTTAAGTGAAGTAGAAATTTTTCTAGAGTTAGTAGTATTTTTCTTGTAATTTCCATGCCTTGTTTTCAATTTTTAAACATTTTGTTTAATTTTTTTCTATTTTTCTCCAATTTAATTATTTATTTTATTCTAGAAATGATAAATAAATTATTTTATTTCAAATTTTTTCTTCATAATATTTTTAAAATGAAGATGATACTTTTCCAAGACTAGTAGTGATTTATTTGTAATTTCAGGACACTGTTTTGGATTTTTAGGCAATTTCTTTTATTTTTTTCTATTTTTCTTTAAATTTAATAATTTATTTTCATTTTATTTCATTTGGTTTAGGTTTTTAAGAGCATTTGATGAAATTATTTTGGTTTATTTGTTTTAAAGGAAATGGTAAATCGAAGTGGCAAAGACTCTTCCTTTTCTTTTGACTTTTCGCTTTCTAGACTTTTCATTTTCTTTAACTCTTCATTTATTTTCTTTAGCCATGTAATATTCTTTGGTAAAGCCATGTATTCCATTTACTTTTCACGCAAAAAAAACATCTTCATCTCATTTCATTCACGGCTTGCAAAGATTTGGGCAATGGCTACATCATTTTTTCTTCATTTCTTCCTTATTTTCATGCATTTTTGCCTTCTTTTCTCATGCTATTTGATAGGCCTCTCCTCCATAGCCACAACCACCACCTCCTACCCTTCTTCCCTACCATCACCACTACCTATAATCCAGACCATGACCATGGCCGAGCCCTCCATGGTGACCAAATCCCTCAAAATCCAACCTAAAGCCATAAAAAACATGTTATTTGACCACTATTTGCTCATCCACTTCAACCACCACCCTAACCACCACCATAGCCACCGCCACCACCTATGACCTGACCACCACACACCCCTCCAGCCACTATCCAGTCATGGTGCACCCATAGGCCGAGCCCACTCCCCATGGCCGAACGACTTTGATGACCAAAAACCACTATATTGCCTAAAACTCTTCACATCCCATGTTGTAACTCCTCTCCATCATTCTAGCCTTTATGTCGTGCATTTGCATGACCAAACCCAAGCCATGTATTGTCCAAACCTGAGCCAAATGTACCCCTAGGCCATGCATAGCCTATGAGAAAGTAAGGCAAAAGATTTGGCATTCAAATCTATTTTCATTTAAAAGTTATTTTAATTTATGGTATATTGTATTTATAAATTGTTTTGATTTTGTTTGGGTTGTAACGCAAGCTCTATAGCTTGGATCTTGCTCTCCATTCAAGTCCGTAGTCTTGTCAGTTTGCTTTTGATTCCGTGTGTTATTGGTTTTGCAATCTCCAGCATTTAGGGGTGAGTAAAGCTCACACGACATTTATACTTATGCAGTTGTGAAACAACAACAACTGAATGTGTAGAAAAATATAAGATGCTATAACTGCCCGTGAATATTTATATATACGTTGTTAAACCTATTAAATTACATATCATCTCACCCATTACATGTCATATCACCTATTAATGTTGTATATTGTAAATTGTTCATTTTTATCTGTTTATCACACTGCAAGTTCCCTGTAGATTAGGTTCACTATGGGTTGAAATGATACATACCCGAACGGACTTTAGAATAAGGAAAAATCGTTATGGGCTAAAATGATAGGCCTAAATGGTTTTTAGTTATTTATTTTTGACTTGTGACTGTGGGTTTGAAATGATAGAACCTGGATTTTTATTTGTAAACTGTGGGTTGAAATGATATATATCCGTATCACTTGACCTAGGTTAGAAAACTATATACAGGTCCGTGGTTATTTTTATAAATTTTCTAGAATTTTTAAGTAATTTGAAAAGTGTATGTACATGGAAATTTGATTTAAATTGGATTTATAAATATTAAATATAGAAATTTGGAATTTTCTATAAGTTAAAAATGTTGGAAAATGAATAGTTACATTGAATTTTAAAAACATAATTTAAGAGGAAAAATTTTGGAATTTAGTTAAATTAAAATTTACTTATATAAATAAAAATGGAAATTAAATTTTATTTGAAACAAAAAATGGGGAAAATTTAAGCATTAAGTTGTTTATTTAAAAATGTGAAGAATTGGAAGCTTTTACACTTGAATTTGTTAAGTAATTTGGTGGAATTGGATTTATTTATAAGAAACTTATTGTATAAAAATAATTTGTTAATTGATATGTTAACGAACATTTTTTAAATGTTAAATTATGATTTTGATAATATTTAAAGGGTTTAAAATGAAGATTATTAATTGCTGGAAATACACTAAAATCTGGAAATCGCTTTTAATAGCATTCAGAAGTGTTACGGTTTCTGGAAATGAGCTAAAAGGTTAATAAGAGAGCTATTACAGCAGTTCTGAAATGATGTAGTTACTGTAGTAAA
Source organism: Allium cepa (assembly GCA_030765085.1). NCBI lineage: Eukaryota > Viridiplantae > Streptophyta > Magnoliopsida > Asparagales > Amaryllidaceae > Allium > Allium cepa. Next base: position 114,705,833 of record CM060945.1, on the reverse strand, counting down.
TTGAATAGGCTAAAAACTTAACTCAGGCATATTACACTAATTTCTGTAAATGTTGTAGCGGTCTGCTGTCTTTGCAGAAATGAATTAAAACCCTTGTTTTGAAACCTGAGCTATTACAGCATTTCTGTAAATGCTGTCTTTGCTGTTTTAAACTAAAATATAACTAAAACTGAGTTTTCACTGCAGTTTTTAAGTGCCGTCTTTGCTGAATCAATATGTTTCCAAGTATAAATTATAACATTTTTTTTCTAAATGCTGTGAAAGGCTGAAATTTTAATAATTATGGGTTTTGACTTAGTAAACGAACTCCGAATGACTTGAAACTTTGAAATTTGAATATTTGACTTGAAAGAATAATAACTTCACTTTTAAATGATTTAAATGAATGAAATAAATTGGAAAATGAATCATTTTAAAAGATGATTTGAATTGAAATAAATGAATGTTATCTTTGAATTTTAAAAGGGTATTAAGTTTGATATTTGAAATTGAATTTAAATAATGATTTAAAAGAGAAGTTTTGAAAGGATATGATATTTTGAAATGTTGAAATGATTTGGAAATGATTTAATCTTTATTGGATAAAGAATTGGGTTTTGAAATGATATTTTATATTGAAGAATAAAGTATTATTTTTAAAAGCTATAACCATGGGTTATAATAACGATGGGTTGGCAAAGAGAGCGGGATCGGGTATGGACATACTCTCTGTCGATACCGAAAACCACTTTGACAACTGCGTACGCGGTGGAGATTCCAGAATGGAGTAGGATGGTGGTGACGTTCTTGAGGTATATTATATGGACCCGACCCCCTTGAGTTGGCATAAGGTGGCAGAAACAGGAGCGGTCTCGGGCCAAAAGGGGTAGCTCCTTTGGTCGGACGCATTTTTCGATACCATTCTATTACTTGTGATTGTTTAGTGGCCACCCTCCGATTTAGGAACGTGTTTCGAGGTGGGCTAATATGGCTGCTACGTTACCACTAGCCCGAGTATCGTACTTGGTATATCTACCCTAGCATCGCCTTGTGTGCCGTGTCACCTACCATATCGAGCCTTTACTACGAGTTTCTATTTGTGTCGTACCTATGCTGTATCTTCTCGTTGTCTCTCGATCAGGAGATATGCAGGTACTGTATAGACTATTGGCATTATTTGTGTTAAGAAGAATATTGGGTCGCTCCTTAACGCTATTTAAAAGTATGCTTATTTTACTGTTAGACATTATTATAATAGCGCAATATACTATATAGTAAATAGTTTAATGGATCTTAGAGGATGGGCGGTCCCAAGCATCTTCTAAGTCATTTGTACTTTTACTACAGTTCATTTGAGTTGGTTTACACTGGATAAGTATATATGCCGTGACTCGAGTGTTTGTGTTTTATTTACGCTCGGGTCAGCCTGAGTTTATTCACAGATTTGGATTTCCACTCTTTGGAGGTTTGGAATCGCTGAAGATTTATCAGCCTATCTAGTTATCTATATTTTAGTTATGTTATTCTGTTGTCAACATTTTATTAGTGGACTTCTTTGTATTTGGGATTTGATGCCATATTTACTTTCAGATAGATATTATGTATTTTGTATTTGGTTTTGAAACTTTGTGATAGTAGCTTCATGAACTACTATGGTATTTATTTTTTCCGCTGCAAGATATTCTGATGTTTTGTATCTGTGATTCTGTGATTTAATTTTCATTTGCTCTGAATTTATATTACACTGTCATTTTGTACTATTCAAGTACGACATGTGTGGATTATTGTCGATTTGAGTAGTGGAAAATAATGGGTTGTTACAATTGGTATCAGAGCTTTGGTATTAGGCAAACCCTAGCCTGCGGAGCAAAAACTCATTAGAGTAGAATAGCCTAGAATGAGTGAAATCAACTTTAGAATCATTTCTTTGTGAGAGAACGTGTTTTCAAAGTATAAAATGATTTTAAAACGATTTTTAAGGTTTTTCAAAGATTATTTTGATATAAAAAATTTCTTGTTTTAAAAGCAATTTTTCTAAACTTCTTTCCTTTCGTATCTACCTTGTTAGAAATTTCTGTAATTAGGATGTTCATCCAAGTGAATTTATCTTGTCTTGTCTTATCTTTATCTTATCTCTACTGTAACATCCCGGAATTTTTGACAATATCAATTTAATAATCTGTATTAAAATTAAATTGATATTGATATTTTTGTTAATAATAATTCAAATTGATTTAATAATCTTCTTCAATAATTATTCAATTGGTTATTTTATCTTTTAAAAATAATAAATTGGTTTCTATTTATAATATAAATATATAGTTTATATTGTAAATAGATTAGCATTGTTTTAAATTTAATAAATAAAACATACTTTCTTATTCTAATATTTTTAGTAATTTGGAAATTTGTTTTTATCTAATATATAAGCTTTTCAAAGTTATTAAATAATCAATCTTGGTTTAAACTTAATAAATGAATCATGTTTTAAAATTCTAATACACATATTAGTAATTTGGAAATTTTGATTTTTTATTTAATATTAAGTTTTCAAAGCTATTTAATAAATAACTATATGATTTTTAAATTGTTAAGAAAAATGTTTAAATGTTTAAAATAATTTGGCTTGAGTTTTAAATTTAAAATAAATTAACAAAAAAGTTTTATAGCTTAATAAAATAGATAATTTGTTAATAAAAATATAATTTCTTTTAAAATGGTTTCAATTTAATAATAAGATATTTCTAAAAATAATATTAATAATGTATTGTTTTACAAATAGGTTTTGAATAAAATAGCTATTGTTATTTCAAATTTAAATTATATTCATAACTTGTTTTTTTATTAGATTTTGGAATTGATTTGAATATAAATTCCAAAGTATAAATTTTAATTGTTTTAATTTTTGTACGTATAAGCTTTATTTATAGGTATAGTTTGTTTTTATTTCTTTTGTAAATTTATATACATATTAAATATTAACTAACAAATTAATTAAGCTTAATATACATATTAACTTGTAAATTAAATACTAATCACTTTAAAGGGACAAGTGTTGATCTCTTAAAGCATAATTAAACAAATGTTCAAAGATTAACCATCCAATTTGACAAATGTTGAAAATAGTACAAGTGTCATTTAATTTTAAATTTTATTTTATTTAAGAAAATCTGAAAATAACCTATATAAGAACATTCTTCAATTCCTATCTCTTTTTCTCATTTTTTCTAATGAAAGAAAATTTCATGTTGTTTTTATTCACAAATCTGAACATGAAAACTCAGATTTAAACATCTTCATATCAATAATCAAAACTCCTTATTTTCTTAAGTCAGTAATCACCTCCAAAAGGAAAATCTGCATTTCCTTAGATCTGGAAATCATGTTCAATGCAAAATCAAACCCCCCATTTGCTATCCTAAAACAAATCTGCACATCCTCAAAATCTAAAAAGTCTGCATTTTGGAAAAATAAACTCTGCATGCAACCTAGAAGAAAAGGGAAAACTTGCATTTTTAATCTGCACAACTTCAAATTGAAGGCTGATCTGAAGCAAATTCATAGCATTTTGTATAGAGGCATGCAAACAGTTTTACATCTGCAAATTCAAAAGCATATCAGAGGCTCTGTTTCTTTTATAAAAAAAATGGTGAGTAACTTTTCAAATTTAAAAGTTTAAAAATAGGTTCCATGCTAGAATGTGTTGATATAAAAAAGTATTGTTTGTTGTATTGGTAAAGTATGATGTGAAATATTTTTGTGTGCATGTTGTAAATCATTTTATTCTGTTCTGTTTTCCAAGCAGAACTTTGATTTCAATCTTTATCATTAATTAAGTTTCTGATAAAATGAAATTATAAAGGAAAGTTGTTTGATTTTCTTAGGATAATATCTAAAAAAATTAAGCAAATTAAAACATAAGTAGTTGTCTCTGGGAAACACAGAAAGAAAACATCAGTGCATGTTAATTTTAGAAAAAATATAAAAACCCAAACATGTTAATTTTGTAATTTAGTTTCATAAATCTAAAGCATTAACTGAAACTTGATTTTTAAATCCAGAATTAGGATTTTTAGGTATTAGATGAAGTTGCGGTTGGATTTTGAACTTATATTTGTAGGATCTAGATTAACCCTAGAGGGGGGGGGGGTGAATAGGGTTATAGCAAATTTTCTCGAATTAGTGAAGTAAATATGCTGAAAATAAATCACACACAAAATTTACCCAGCTTCGGCAAACCCTGCCTACTGCTGCATTCCCAGATTTCCATTAGAATTAAACAGTCTCCCGCTTACAAACACTCTAACAGACTCGCAAACCCTGCTACCGCCTATAGCGTTTTGCAAACTCGCAACCCCTGCTTACTGAACTAATTCTAACTAGACAATCAGACACAACCTAAAACCTAGGTGGTGATTTACCAAGATTTGATTCACAATTTTCAAACGAAAATATAAAAGACAATAATTTAAACAAAACAAACAACCCTAAACCCTAATTTAATTAATAAACTAAAACCCCTTAAAAACAATGACCGGCCCAAAGTAAAAAAAGGATTTTTTTATTCCCTTTTTCTTTTAACTCTTCGGCTCGTTCCTTTTTCTTCTTCTCTTGATAATGGCGGCCGTTTGTTCTTCTCGTTTCTCCTGATTAGAATTAGGGCTTTCGTCCTTGCGCTCTTTATTCCAAATTAGGGCTTTTGCGAAGCACCGATACTAATTCGATCGTTGTTGATTGTGCGTGATTTAGCCTGGCTCGATCGTTTTTGTGTTGCTTTCTTCGGTTGCTTCGGTGAGTTCGATTATTGCTTCGGTAAGACTTTTTCTCTGATGCTTGTATTCGAACTCTCTTATGTGTTAATGCCGATGATGATTGGGGGATTTTATAGGGTTTGTTACCCTTATTTTTCGTTCGTCTGATTGCTTCAAAATTAGTCGCTTTGGCCGTTCGATTATTGTTGGATGTTTGCGATGAATTCTGAACGAATCAAATACGTATATACTGCTTGATAGTCACGGCTTTGAATTTTTGAGATATTTTTTACCACCGGCTTTTGATTCTTTGCTTGGTCAAATTGCTTGGTTATTGCGGCATTGAATTGTATGTTGATTTTGGTTCCGTGAATTTCTCGGTTGACCTGTTCATTGCGGCTTTGACATTTTTAACTTCGATATTCTTGTGAATGCTTTGCCCACTGTCTGCATTCCTGTAGTGGCTTTCTTCAATTCTCTGGCTCGAATTGTAGTTGTCTCATTGTGGCATTGTAGTCATGTATGTGTATGCATCTGTAATTGTTGTTACTGTCCACATGAGTTCATGTTGAATATATGTCTGCTTCTTGGTTCGGCTACTGCATATATGTGTCAGTTGAAAATTTTGGATCTTGTTGTATTTTACTGATTTGTACTAGTGCTGCAGTGTCATCTCTGTTGCTTATTTGGTGCATTCAAGTGTATTGGTTCAGATTCCATTTATGTCTTTGTTTACTGATCACTTGTTCATGTCTTCACTGCTCACTGCTAGATGGTCTTGTGACTCTTGTTATGCCTTTGTGCATTTTACTGTATTCAGTTGAGTTGATTGTTGCATTTGTTTACTTCTGCACTTGACATTATCGAACTCAGTGTTGTAGCTGGATTTGTGTTCTGGTGTGCATTTCTCTGTTGCCTCGAACTTGGTCTTTGTAGTTGTAACTGTTATATCACTTCGAATTGCATTCATTTTCTTGTACTTGGTCATTCCAGTGAGTTTTGTTTTGTGATATCCATGTTGCAACTGTTTTGGTCGAGACTTGTTGTTTGTTGGCACTGGACCTGATCTGCATACATGATTGTTGCAGTCCATTTTGATGTTGGTCTTCGTTGCATTCATGTCATGTCGCCTTGAGTTGAATCCAGTTTCAAAAACTCGGGTTTGACCTTGTGCTCGTGTCGTAATTTTGAATATATTGCACGTGAGTTGAACCCGGCTTTTCATTTGGGTTTGACCTGTGCTCACCTGTCCTTGATAAAATGCTGATATGCACAGATACCATCAAAAATGATGACGAACAACCCAAATAACTGAGGCAAACAATGTTTTCAAAATCATCTCTTATTTTTGAATTGCAAAAATATTTTTTTTTTCAGTTTTACTGCGTTTGAGAATATTTTTGCAGATTACTCGGATGCTGGAATCTGACTGGAATGCAGTTGAAGAAAAATACGAGTGTGAGTGATATGTAGTGAGGTTATTAATGTAAATCAAATTGTGATGTATTCAAAAATGTATATGTATAGTGAGAGCATGAATTTGTACTATTCAAGATTGTAATAAATATTTGTTTGAATAAAATTTCTGTTTGAATTTATATTCAAATTCTGTAATTTATTTTGTTCAACAAATATTTATTTAATCTATGAAAAACAAAATAGTACATTACCAAATACATTTAAATGAATATATATATATGTTTATTATCATCAAACAAAAACATATAAGCGCATATTCAACATTCTCCCCCTTTTGATGATAACAAACATAGATTTAAGATTTTGACCATGTTAAATGTATTTGACCAATTATATACTCTAATTGCTCCCCCTATTTAAATGCTTCCTCTCTACATGATGCTCCCCCTACATATATGCATACAAATAGAAATATATAAATGAGCCTAGATGCAAATGGAAAATTATTTGACTTTTGCTTGATTCTATTTGAGAAAATCTTAACTTTTCTCTCCCCCTTTTGTTATCAGCAAAAGAATAATAGTGTTATAAAAATAGGGATGAAGTGACAGAAATGAACCAAACATTTAACTCAATTGAATATAAATATCAAATTTCAATAAAAATCAAACAAAAATCATAATTACCTTTGTCAGGCGCATATTCCACTTTCAGAAGTGATGGGGATAAAATCATCAAAAAAATAGTTCCGTCTATTTGTGGTATATTTATTTCAGGACATTTGAATATCTACTAATCATGCATAACCGTTGTTTTTAAATGAGATTAGCAGTATTCCAATTTAATTTAAAAAATGTAATCAAGTATCTTCTAACCACGCATGACCGTGAGGACTTTTAAATGGGATTAGAATCAACTTGTCTATTGAAATCAATTAATTTTGATATGCGTTCCATACATGCATAACCGTGAGGACTTTTAAATGAGCATGGAAGCACATAATCAAAAATCCAAGTAATTCACCCATGCATAACCGTGAGGACTTTTAAATGAGAGTGAATACTTTGGATATTTATTTTTATTGAAGAATATAATAAATTGAAGCATAGATAATTTCCTTTATAATAATAAATTGAAGAACGAATAATTTCCTATGTAAACTACCACAAATTTACATACTATATATGATTTTGATGAGTGATGGTCGATAGAAAGATGATAGAAATAGAAATTATCAAGGAATTTTTACCAACAAAAAGTTTTATAATTCTTGTTTAAATTTCTAAAGAAAATTACTAATTATACCGTCTCGAGTCATAATATATGATAAATATCAACACTCGTCTTATTTTCAATCACTATATATCTTTTCAGATAATCATCAGGGAGTCAGATTAGTCAATTTCTATAATCCCTAAATCCAAACGTAATCTGGAAAATCTGTCTTCGGGGAGGGGTTTTGTGAAAATATCAGCAAGTTGAGCCTCAGTTGAAATATGTTCAATGCAAATTGTCTTTCTTAGCAATGTGATCTCTAAGAAAGTGGTGCCTCACATCAATGTGTTTTGTACGTGAATGATGAACAGGATTATTTGACAAGTCTATTGCACTTTTACTATCACATTTTAATGGAACTTGTTTATAAGCTAAGCCTAAATCAGATAGAGTTTGCATCATCCATAAAATTTGAGCACAACAACTTCCTAAAGCAATATATTCTGCTTCAGTGGTGGATAATGCAACACAATTCTATTTTCGACTTGACCATGAAACTAATGAATGTCCTAGCATGAAACATGTCCCACTAGTGCTTTTTCTGTCAACCAATGAACCAGCATAATCAGCATCAGAATAACCAACTAAATCAAAATTTTCACAAGAAGGGTACCATAATCCATATTTGTGTGTGTGAGAGAGATATCTTAAAATTCGTTTAGTGGCTTTCAAATGAGATTCTTTAGGATTAGATTGAAAACGTGCACACAAACACACAGAAAACATAATATCAGGTCTAGAAGCAGTAAGATAGAGAAGTGAACCGATTATCCCTCGATATTTCTTCTGATCAACAGCAATTCCTTTCTCGTCTTTTTCCAACTTTGTTGATGGACTCATAGGAGTTCTCAATGGTTTGGAGTTCTCAACTCCAAATTTCTTCAACAGTTCCAACACATACTTAGATTGTGAAATGAATATACCATCACTACTTTGCTTGATTTGAAATCCAAGAAAATATTTCAATTCTCCAACCAATCTCATCTCGAATTTAGCCTGCATGACTTGTTCAAATTTCTCGCACAAGAGTTCATTAGTAGCACCATAAATGATATCATCCACATAAATTTGAACAATCAAAAAATCACTTCCTTTATGTAGTAGAAACAGTGTTGTGTCAGCACTCCCCTTTTTAAAACCATTTTCCAAAAGATATGTACAACGGCAGTCATACCAAGCTCTAGGAGCTTGCTTAAGACCATATAATGCTTTTTCTAGTTTATACACATGTTTTGGAAAATCATGATTTTCAAAACCGGGGGGTTGTTCAACAAAAATTTCTTCTTTCAAAGCACCATTTAGAAAGGCACTTTTTACATCCATTTGTTTAAGTTTGAAACCCTTATAACATGCAAAACTTAGCAAAATCCTAATGGCTTCTAACCTAGCAACTGGAGCAAATGTTTCATCAAAATCTATGCCTTCTATTTGGTTATATCCTTTTGCGACCAACCTAGCTTTGTTTCTAATTACATTTCCTGATTCATTAAATTTATTTTTGAATACCCATTTAGTTCCAACAATTGGATAGTCATTTGGCCTAGGAACTAATTTCCAAACTTTATTTCTCTCAAATTGATTAAGTTCATCTTGCATTGCTAAAAACCAACTTTCATCATTAAGAGCTATTTCAACAGAATCAGGTTCAATTTCAGAAATAAAACCACTGTCACAGCAAAACGCACACAAGTTTTTATCAAATGAAGAGCGAGTGCGTATACCTTCCATCGGATCACCTATAACCAATTCAGGAGGATGATTGGATTTGAACTTTAATTTATCAGTATCAACCGTCCTACTTTCAGCTTTCTCACTAGATGTCCCTTCTTCAATGCCTTCATGATCTATCCCATCGTCAATCGTTTTTTCAGTCGTCCTTTCCAGGTCAGATTCATCAAATTTCACATTGATTGATTCAACAATTGTCTTTGTTCGTTTGTTGTATATCCTGTAAGCCTTACTCCTTGTTGAATAGCCCATGAAAATTCCCTCATCAGCCTTTGATTCAAATTTTCCAAGTTGATCACCTGTGTTAAGAATGAAACAAGGACATCCAAATATACGAAATAAGAAATGTTAGGTTTCCTTTCATGCCACATTTCATAAGACGTTTTGCCAAGTATTGGTCTAATCATTACTCTATTCATTACATAGCACGAAGTATTCACTGCCTCTGCCCAAAAGATTAGAGGTAGCTTATACTCACTCAACATGGATCTAGCCAATTCCTGTAATGTACGATTTTTCCTTTCAACCACCCCATTTTGTTGAGGTGCTTGTGGAGCAGAAAATTCATGTTTTAAACCATTTTCTTCACAAAAACTTTCAAATTCCAAATTTTCAAATTCGCCTCCATGATCACTTCTCAAGCTTTTAATTGTAACGCCTTTTTCATTTTGAACAAGTTTTGCAAATTTTGAAAAATAGTCAAAAGATTTAGACTTTTTGGCTAAGAAATAAACCCATGTAAATCTAGAATAATCATCAACCAATACATAACAATAACGTTTTCCATTCAAGCTTGAAATTTCATTTGGTCCAAATAAGTCCATGTGAATTAATTCAAGGACCCTTGATGTGCTAACAATGTTTTTAGGGCGAAATGATGATCGACTAAGCTTGCCCAAGGAGCATGCTTTACACACTTGATTATTTTTAAATTTCTGATGTGGTAACCCTCGGACTAATTCTTTCGATTCAAGTTTTTCTAAGAGACTCATGCTAGCATGTCTAAGTCTCCTATGCCATAAAAATGCCTCTTCGTCAGTGGCTACCAAACATCTAGAAAGATTTAGATTATCAAATGAAAGCGAGTAAACATTCCCTTTTCTTTTGCCCATAAAAACAATGTTATTAGAAGATTTATCAATGATTTTGCAAGTATCACTATGAAAAATCACGTTCATACCTTTGTCACATAGTTGGCTAATAGAAATGAGATTGTGATGCAGATTATCAACGTATAAAACATTAGTCAAGGAAAAAATACCGTTACCAACTTCACCTTTACCAGTAATCTTACACTTGCTATTGTCTCCCATGATCACATTTCCACCTTTAAAATTCTCTAGGCTAAGGAACTTTGATTTGTCACCTGTCATATGTCTAGAACAACCTGAATCTAGAAACCATTCTTGTTGTTCCTTAGCCCGCCAACAGACCTACATAAAGAGAGAGGAGGATGACCTAGAGAAACTCTTAGGTCCAATGATATTAGTGATAGAAGCATTGTGAATAAACAATCCCTTTGGAACCCAAACTTGTTTAGTCCTTTTATTTTTATTCCAATAGACATGAAATTTGTTTGTAGAATTCTTAGGAACCCAAACTTGTATAAATTTTGTGTTCTTGTTCCTGTGACTACAATTTTCAACACGATGTCTAAATATTTCACATCTACCAAAGACATTCTTATATTTTGCATTATCATCAACTTGTGTTTTCCCAAAACCTAGTCCTTTTCTGTTGTTAGCAAAAATTTGATTTCTCAATAACATGTTGAATGATTTTTCTCCTCTTGAAAAGTTATTCAGAGATTTCTCAAGATTTTGGACTTTGGTTTTCAGTGTTGTGTTTTCAGTTGCAAGTGAGGTGCATCTATTTATAAAATCCTTTTTCCTAGTTTCAATGTTTTCTTAAGGCTTAAGTTTTCTTTTTCAAGATTCACAAAGCTATTCCTAAATCCTGATAATTCTGAATCTAAAGTTTTACATTTTTTACAGTCTAGGTTTTGAATATTTTCAAGTTCAGTTTCTAACCTAAAATTTTCATGGACAAGTTCTCTCCTATCAGATTTTAGTTTTTCAATTTTAGATTCAAGAGTATCAATTGTTTTAGTAATATCACAACACATCGAAACAAGTTCTTTATAAGAATAGTCACTTACCTCACTAGATTCCTCTCAGCTTGCTTCTGAATCCGATTTTGACATAAGACACAAGTTAGCCTCCTCTGAGCTATTATTCGAAACTTCCTCTCCTTCTTCATCATCCCAAGTTGCTGCAAAGGCCTTCTTTTTCTTTTTTTTTCCTTTGTTGTTTTTGAGAAGTGGACATTTTTGTTTGAAGTGGCCAGGCTTCTTGCCATTATAGCACGTTAATTCATTATCGGAATCGTCAGAATCATTTGACCTATTACCACTTATTTTCTTCTTTCGTAACTTGAATCTTGAGCATTTTTTAAGATTATTGACAGCCATTGCAAGCTCTTCAATTGGATCTTCTTCTTCTTCATCGCTCTCTTCTTTGCTTTTTAAGGCAATCGTCTTCTTCTTTGACTCGGAGATGTTGCGTTCCTCCTTTGCCTTTAGCTCAAGCTCATATGTCATCAAGTTGCCGATCAACTCCTCCATGCTTAGTTTACTCAGATCTTTTGATTCTTGTATTGCCGTGACTTTTGCCTCAAAGTTCATCGGTAAAACTCGTAGTACCTTCCTCACAAGCTCTACCTCAGTGAATACCTTCCCAAGTGCTCTAGCATTGTACACCAAAGTTGAAAAGCGTCCAAACATATCCTTTATGCTCTCGCCTTTTTCCATCACAAAGTTCTCGTATTCATTGCTGAATAAGGCTAGACGAGACTCCTTGACTTGAGAAGTTCCTTCATGTGTCACCTCCAAACTATGTCAAATTTCCTGTGCAGTTTCACAATGAGAAATTCTATTAAATTCAGTCTTATCAAGAGCACAGATCAAAGCGTTCATTGCTTTGGCATTAGTAGTTTTTAATTTCTTATCGTTAGCATCCCACCTATCCTTAGGTTTAGGAATCTCAGTACCACCAACAATTATAGTGGGAGGTTTATAACCAGTTTCAATAATATCCCAAACATCATAATCAACAGAAAGAAGATAAATACCCATCCTAACTTTCCAATAAGCATAATCATTTCCATTAAACATGGGTGGCCTAGCAATAGATTGCCCCTCAGAAAAAGCATTATTTGGTGGATTCATGACTCTAGAGTTAAAAAAAAATACCAGGCTCTGATACCACTTGTAGGATCTAGATTAACCCTAGAGGGGGGTGAATAGGGTTATAGCAAATTTTCTCGAATTAGTGAAGTAAATATGCTGAAAATAAATCACACACAAAATTTACCCAGCTTCGGCAAGCCCTGCCTACTGCTGCATTCCCAGATTTCTATTAGAATTAAACAGTCTTCCGCTTACAAACACTCTAACAGACTCGCAAACCTTGCTACCGCCTATAGAGTTTTGCAAACTCGCAACCCCTGCTTACTGAACTAATTCTAACTAGACAATCAGACACAACCTAAAACCTAGGTGGTGATTTACCAAGATTTGATTCACAATTTTCAAACGAAAATATAAAAGACAATAATTTAAACAAAACAAACAACCCTAAACCCTAATTTAATTAATAAACTAAAACCCCTTAAAAACAATGACTGGCCCAAAGTAAAAAAAAGGATTTTTTTATTCCCTTTTTCTTTTAACTCTTCGGCTTGTTCCTTTTTCTTCTTCTCTTGATAATGGCGGCCGTTTGTTCTTCTCGTTTCTCCTGATTAGAATTAGGGCTTTCGTCCTTGCGCTCTTTATTCCAAATTAGGGCTTTTGCGAAGCTCTGATACTAATTCGATCGTTGTTGATTGTGCGTGATTTAGCCTGGCTCGATCGTTTTCGTGTTGCTTTCTTCGGTTGCTTCGGTGAGTTCGATTATTGCTTCGGTAAGACTTTTTCTCTGATGCTTGTATTCGAACTCTCTTATGTGTTAATGCCGATGATGATTGGGGGATTTTATAGGGTTCGTTACCCTTATTTTTCGTTCATCTGATTGCTTCAAAATTAGTCGCTTTGGCCGTTCGATTATTGTTGGATGTTTGCGATGAATTCTGACCGAATCAAATACGAATATACTGCTTGATAGTCACGGCTTTGAATTTTTGAGATATTTTTTACCACCGGCTTTTGATTCTTTGCTTGGTCAAATTGCTTGGTTATTGCGGCATTGAATTGTATGTTGATTTTGGTTCCATGAATTTCTCTGTTGACCTGTTCATTGCGGCTTTGACATTTTTAACTTCGATATTATTGTGAATTAGCTTTGCCCACTGTCTGCATTCCTGTAGTGGCTTTCTTCAATTCTCTGGCTCGAATTGTAGTTGTCTCATTGTGGCATTGTAGTCATGTATGTGTATGCATCTGTACTTGTTGTTACTGTCCACATGAGTTCATGTTGAATATATGTCTGCTTCTTGGTTCGGCTACTGCATATATGTGTCAGTTGAAAATGTTGGATCTTGTTGTATTTTACCGATTTGTACTGGTGCTGCGGTGTCATCTCTGTTGCTTATTTGGTGCATTCAAGTGTATTGGTTCAGATTCCATTTATGTCTTTGTTTACTGATCACTTGTTCATGTCTTCACTGCTCACTGCTAGATGGTCTTGTGACTCTTGCTATGCCTTTGTGCATTTTACTGTATTCAGTTGAGTTGATTGTTGCATTTGTTTACTTCTGCACTTGACATTGTCGAACTCAGTGTTGTAGCTGGATTTGTGTTCTGGTGTGCATTTCTCTATTGCCTCGAACTTGGTCTCTGTAATTGTAACTGTTATATTACTTCGAATTGCATTCATTTGCTTGTACTTGGTCATTCCAGTGAGTTTTGTTTTGTGATATCCATGTTGCAACTGTTTTGGTCGAGACTTGTTGTTTGTTGGCACTGGACCTGATCTGCATACATGATTGTTGCAGTCCATTTTGATGTTGGTCTTTGTTGCATTCATGTCATGTCGCCTTGAGTTGAATCCAGTTTCAAAAACTCGGGTTTGACCTTGTGCTCGTGTCGTAATTTTGAATATACTGCACGTGAGTTGAACCCGGCTTTTCATTTGGGTTTGACCTGTGCTCACCTGTCCCTGATAAAATGCTGATATGCACAGATACCATCAAAAATGATGACGAACAACCCAAATAACTGAGGCAAACAATGTTTTCAAAATCATCTCTTATTTTTGAATTGCAAATTTTTTTTTCTTTTCAATTTTACTGCGTTTGAGAATATTTTTGCAGATTACTCGGATGCTGGAATCTAACTGGAATGCAGTTGAAGAAAAATACGAGTGTGAGTGATATGTAGTGAGGTTATTAATGTAAATCAAATTGTGATGTATTCAAAAATGTATATGTATAGTGAGAGCATGAATTTGTACTATTCAAGATTGTAATAAATATTTGTTTGAATAAAATTTCTGTTTGAATTTATATTCAAATTCTGTGTAATTTATTTTGTTCAACAAATATTTATTTAATCTATGAAAAAAATAGTACATTACCAAATACATTTAAATGAATATATATATATATATATATATATTATCATCAAACAAAAACATATAAGCGCATATTCAACAATATTGAATTCCAAACAAATTCTAGTGATTTTTGAATTGGGAGGTCTCGAGTTTCTTCGTGGTAATAGAGGAGTGTTTGTTGATGCTAAGAAAAATCATTAATGATGTTAAAATTTACCGGAGAAGGTGCAGTTTTGAAATTTATTTTTAAACCCTAAATTGTAATTATTTTAAAGAATCGGTCATTTCGACTTGTATAATTGACCGAGTGCTATGATGTTTTGGGAATCGATAGATTTGTCGTGGATGAAGTTGAGGCCGGAGGGGCTAGTTATCAGGTGGTCGGAGTGGCAAGTTTTCGCCGTTGACAGGTTTTGAAGGGGGACTTTGGTGTGGTTTCCAGGTTTGGGAAATTTTGCGTTCGATTTTGTATTGTTCTCGGGTTGTTTAGTAAACTTCAGGTTTTACAGAAACCTATGTTTCAGGTTTTTAATTTTTTTTTAAAACAACCTAAAGCTTTTGAATGTTTAGGAAATTTTAAACCTGGTTACAAATTCAAATTTGAATTTTAGAATCCAGGGTTAAATTCAAAATCTCAGTTTTAAATAAATAAAATAAAGGTAATAAGGTTTTAAACTTAAACTTGTTTAACTACTTTATTTTGGAAAGTAATTTAAACCTTTTAAATTGAAGTTTGTAAAATGTGAGCAAGATTTAAAGTAAAATTTAAATCTGGAAATCTTAAATCAAATATGAACTTCAGTTTTTAAATTAGAAGAAGATTTAAATTTGAAGATTTAAACTAAATATAAATTGAAGTTATTGAAATTTTAAAATGAATTTAGTTTCAAAATTCTTATGAATTTCATTTCTAAGGCAAACACTTGTTGTCTTGAAATTTTAAAAGTTATAAATTGTTTAAACTTTGATTAAGTTTAAATTATTTTCATTTTAAATCTTGTATTTTAAAATGAAATTTAAAAGTAATTTCAAAAGTACTTTGTTTCAAAATAAATTTGTTTTTAAACATAATTAAGAAATGTTTTAACTTAAAATTTAGTTAAGATTTAATGTTTTGAAATTTATTTAATTAATAAGGTAATTAAGAATAATTTATTTATTTATTTAATTAATTGATTAAGGTTCAATAAATATTGATTTAGGATTAATCAATTTGAAATTAAAGATCATTAATTATAAAGATTTCTTAATTAAGTAATTAAGTTTTAATCAAGGTTAATTTATTTAAATAATTAAGGATTAATTAATTAATTAATTAGATAATTAAAGATAATTTAATTTAAGATTAATCTAAGTTAATTACTTAATAAAAAAATAATTAGAGAATGGTTAATGAAGGTAATTAACCAGGATTATTTAATAATTATTTAATGTGATTAATTTTTATTAATTGATTAGATTAATTAATTTATTAATAATCATTTGTGAATTGTTTAAGTGTAATTACTTAATGAAGTAATTAAGAATTAATTATTTAAGGTAATTAATTGTGTTAAATGTGATTGTTCAATTTAATTAATTAAGTTTAATTAATTTTAAACACTTGATGTTTTAATGATAAATTATTTATGGATTGGAAATTACTTAGTGATGTAATTGATTGATAATTACAGGTTGTAATTAATTGAAGATGTTTTAAAATGTAAGCAATTTGGATTAAATTACTTAGCAATTAATCAAGGGATTAATTAAGAAATTAATTAAGGAATAATTGATTGTTTATTGAAGTAATTAAGTTAGTTAATTACTGAATGTGATTAATCTAGAAAGATTAATATTATGAATTAATTACTTAAGGTAATTAATTTAAGAAGATAATTAAATAAATATAATTAAGGAATCAATAATTAATAAAATTAATATGATGTAATTAAAGTTGATTAATTATGATTAATTAATCAATGATAAGTAATTAAAGGTAATTAATTAATGTAATTAATTAATGTAATTAATTAAGAATTAAGGTAATTAATTATAGTTAATTAATTAATTGAAGTAAATAAATGTTAATTACTATTTTGGTTGAGAATAATTAATTGGTGAAACTAATTAAGGATAATTACTTGAATGTAATTAAGGGTAATTAATCAAGGGTGATTAATTAAGGCGATTATTTTGAATGAATAATTAATTGATTGTAATCAATTAAATGGTTGAGTAAGCAAGATATATATTGGTGAAGTAATTAATTTAATTTATTTTAAATTAATTAAAGATGGCGTAATTAATTTAATTCATTTTAAATTAATTAGAGATGGAAGTGATTAATTTAATTCATTTTAAATTAATTATATTGTGATGAGTAAATCTTGCTTATGTATGAATGAATGACATTGATTGTCTTGGATGCTTTGTGATTTTAGAAATGAGATAAGTAATGTTGTGTTGTATGAATGCTTGGTTGCATTGTGGTGATAATATAGATTATCTAATGTGATGATGATGTGAATTACCTGTTTATTATGATAATGTGGATTATCAATTATGATTTGTGAGTTATCTATCTGTGTGTATATAGATAATTGAATTGTTTTAAACTCTAAAAAAACTTGGACCTAAAAGACACGCTTTGGATTTAGATAAGACCAGGATTGGCTTTCCATATTTGGATATCCGAAAACCACATCGATCCAAATTTACGATAGGTCGTGAATCTTATGTGAAGAGTGAAGACTCGAGGTGTAAGGACTATTCGTCAGTATAACTCTGAGGGTGATTCCGAGATGAGTTTGACGGGGATAGTACTTTCAGATTCAAGATAAAGATTCAGAGTGCAAGGGTTATCGTCGTTAACTCTGTGGGTGATTCCAAAATGAGTGTAACGAGATTATGCCTTCGGTTTCGTTCGAACCCGAAACGAACTTGTATGGATTGAATGCTTTCAGAACATCATCAGGTGGACGATGAGCATTCTAAGTGTTATGTCTTACAAAGGTAATCGTAGCCTCAAGCCTCATCAATCGGGAATGGCTAAAACAGGGGAGGTGCAGCAAGGTTAAGTGGGTCATGTCCAAGTAGGACGAGATTTTCCCCTGTCTAGAGGTCCCATTTTATTCGGCTGTGTGGGCGGTTGCTAGCTACAACCGTGGGGTTGTCTTGTTCAGAATTGTTCAGTAAGGAATGGTTCCGGCCTTGTGTTGCAGGGCAGCGGGCGTACTCCTCGGTACGGTGATTTAGGCCATGTACTGTAACGGGCGGTACCCCAGTAGCCCTGTCATTGATGGAATCCAAAATCCAATAAGTGTCGTACGTATTAGTTGTCCCCAACTATGTTGGAACATGAGATGTAAGCATTCTAGCTATTTCTGTATTTTACTTGAAAACCCTAGACACTATTATAACATCATCGGATTTCCTATCAAATGTTTTGGTTAGCGTAAGGTAATTTTTTTCCATGTTTATGTGTGGGAAGTCTTACGTGATACCTTTCTTTTCAAAAGGTTTTTAAATGCTAAGCAACCTTAACCTGTTACTCACACCAGACACATGTTTGACCCGGAGTTTATCTTCTGTTTTCTTAAACTCTTGGGTAATCAAATTTTTATGAGTAGCTAAGGGATTCAGGTTGGCTTTGACGATTTGTGGAGGAGCAATGGAGCAGGAGGCTTCTGCGTGTAGATATTTAGTGTTCCACTGTGTTGATTTCTCTGAGTAGTTTCTTGTACTGTATTGAGTTGTATAACTAGACAGGTGTTTGTAACTGTCTAGTATGTGATGAATAATCTGTGTAACTCTGATAGTGGTTGTGAACTATGTAATATTTATGTTATCAATATAATTTATTCGTTCCGCTGTTTAGATTATGATGTTGTTTCTTCTTTCTCTTCTTTCTTTTCTCTTTTCTATCCCTTTCTTTCTTATTAATGATGCGTCATTCTGTGGAGACGGATGGCGCGTCATTACATCTACCTTTGTCCTAATATTCATTCTTGAATTTTCAGCATGAATCATAGAAATGTTAGAGGTCAGGGTCGTGGTGCTTCCCTAGTTCCAACCCCAGCTCCTGTCCGTTTCACTGTTCTTTGCAAAGAATTTACTCAGCTTGGAGGAACCAAGTTCACTAGTTCTGAGTCCATCATTGAGGCTCGGCAATGGCTGAGGGGTATCGAGAGGATATTTACTGGTCTTGAGATTACTGATGCCCAGAAGCGTCAGTTAGCCGCATGGCAATTGCAGGAGGCTGCCCAAGATTGGTGGGAGTCGGTTACGGCTAACACCGTCGAGGCTGATCTTACTTGGGAACAATTCAGGTACCTTCTTGTGTTTCTTTGAATTCTGTTTTCTATCTTTTCGTGCCTTGTCTAAGCTTGTCTATCATTCTTCTCAGGGAGGCTTTCATTGCTAAGTGGATGCCCGAAGCCAGGAAATCCCTGCTTTATAGGGAGTTCATGGATCTCAAGCAGGGAAGCATGTCTTTTTCAGAGTAAAAGAGGAAGTTTAACGAACTTTCTTAGTTCGGACCTAGTCTCATAGACACTCCTCTGAAGAAGAATGAGAATTTTATTGATGGTGCTCGTCCCGAGTACTATAGTCGGCTCATTTCTCATGTTCATGGCACTTTTACCCAGCTTGTGGATATGGGTCTTCGTTATGGGAACCCTACTTCTAAGGGTCCTGCTTCAGTTAGTGCTCCTTCATCTCAGACTTCTTCAGCAAATTCTAAGAAGAGAAAGCTTAGTTTCCAGCAACAGAAGAAGAATTGGCTCAAGCATCCTGGTTTAGGATCTTCATCATCTGTTCCAGCTCAGAGGCAGCCAGTTGACCTTTCTTCCATCACCTGCTTCAAGTGTGACCAGAAAGGACACTATGCGAATAGCTGTCCTACTATCGTTGGTACTGCCATTCCTCCACCTTCTCTGTCAGCTAGGCATGATCTTTGTCACATCTGTCTCCAGCCTGGCCATTTTAGGAAGGATTGCCCTACCCAGCAGAAGGGTAAGCCTTTTGGTATATTTTCTGTCACCTCTGCCTCTTCTGCTCCTTCAGCTCCTAGTGATGACCAAGGTACTCTCCAAGGTTCTTTTTCTTTATTTTAGCATCATTTTCGTGTTCTATTTGATACTGGTGCATCCCACAGTTTTATATATGTTGATTTGTGTGATAAGTTTGAGCATCTACTTTCTCCTGAGCAAATTTCTGAATCCTTATGTGTTTCAAATCCAATTAGGGGTGCCACAAACCTTAATAGGATTTGTAAACAAGTGAAGCTTCTTTGTTTTGATCATTATTTCAATGGAGATTTTTATGTTTTGGGCTTCGATGCTTTTGATTTGTTGCTTGGTGGTGATTGGCTTGGTAGGCATGATGCTCATATCTCTTGTAAAGCCCGGTATGTTTATCTTGAGGATGATCTGGGTAATTTCTTTGTTATTCAGTGCCGCATGCCTCAGGATTTTGGTGGCAGTTTTATTTATTCTCTGGATTCTGCTCCTGGGGATCTTCATTCGACCCGTTTGGTCAAACTCTTTCCAGATGTTATTGGTGAAGTCATTGCTTTGCCTCCTAAGCGGGAGATTGATTTCCGCATTGACCTTATTCCTGGAGCTTGACCTGTTGTTCTTCCTCCTAGAAGAATGGAACCTCATGAGAAGGTTGAGTTAGCAAAGAAAATTGAGGACTTGTTCTCCAATGGTCTGATCAGACCTAGCTATTCAGAATGGGGAGCAGCGGTGGTTTTCGTCACCAAGTCAGATGGTTCTTTGAGGATGTGTGTTGACTATAGGGAGCTGAACAAGCTCACTATGAAAACAGATATCCAATGCCTCGCATCAATGATATGTTTGATCAGCTTTATGGTGCTACTTGTTTCTCTCAGCTTGATCACCAGCTCAGAGTTATTGAGGAAAGCATTCCCAAGACTACTTTCCGGACTAAGAGTGGGTTCTTTGAATGGTTAGTCATGCCTTTTGGTCTAACTAATGCTCCTTCTTTCTTTGTGGATCTTATGAATCATGTATTTCTTGCTGTGCTTAATAAATTTGTTCTAGTCTTTGTTGATGATATCCTTGTCTTTTCTAAGACCAAGGCAGAGCATAAGTTGCACTTGAAATCTGTTCTGGAGATCTTAGAAGTCATCAATTGAAGGCTAAATTTTCTAAATGCCATTTCTGGAAAGATGAAGTCTGATTCCTTTGACATATTATTTCTGGTAATGGAGTTTCTGTTGATCCAGCCAAAATCGCCGCGGTCAATGTAAGTCTTTCTTTCTTTCTCTTTTCCTTCGTCATTTAATTATTCTATCTCTTCTGTGGTTCTAATTTTTCCCTATTTCTGTTACAGTATTGGGAAACTCCTAAGACTCCTTCTGAGATTCGTAGTTTCTGGGCCTTGCCGATTACCATCGGAGATTCATCGAGAATTTTGCTCGGATTGCTGCACCTCTCGCTGCTTTGACTCGTAAGAATGTTAAGTTTATCTGGGATGAAAAGTGTAAAGCTGCATTCAACGAGTTAAAGAGCAAGCTAACTTCTGCACCAGTTCTTACTGTTTCGAACGGAAGTGAGGGATTGACGGTATATACTGATGCTTATCATGAGGGATTGGGTGTTGTTTTCATGCAGGATGGTAAGGTCATAGCCTATGCCAACCGTCAGTTGAAAACCCATGAAGCTAATTATGCTGCTCATGATTTAGAGTTTATTGCTGTTGTACTCTTTGCTTTGAAGCTTTGGAGGCACCATCTTCTTGGAGCTAAATTTAAGCTTTTCACTTATCATCAGTCTCTGAGATATCTATTCACCCAGAAGGATTTGAATCAGAGGCAAGTTCGTTAGCTTGAGTTTCTGGCTTCTTATGACCTTGATATTAGCTATACTCCCGGTAAAGCTAATGTTGTGGCCGATGCTCTGAGTCGGAAGAAGGCTGTGTTGTGTCAGCTTGTTGTTTCTTCTCCTCTCCTGGATCGTGTCAAGGCTAAGCAGGATGAGGATGAGATGCTTAGGTTGATGAAGGAGAGCGTTCAGAGCAGGGTTGGTGGTAGTAGTGGTAGTAGTGGAGCTCAGATCGATGATAGTGGTGTCTTGAGGATTAATGGTAGGATTTGTATCCCGAATGTAGATGGATTGAGGCAAGAGTTACTTCGGGAGAATCATCGATCCAGACTTTCTATTCATCCTGATGTGTCGAAGATGTATCAGGATATGAAGAGGCTTTATTGGTGGAGAGGGATGAAGAGGGATGTCTCTATCTTTGTTAGTCGGTGTGCGACTTGTCAGCAAATCAAGACCGATCATCAGAAGACCCCTGGTTTGTTGCAGCCCCTCGATATTCCCAACTGGAAGTGGGAACAGGTTTCCATGGATTAAATTGATGGATTGTCGAGGTCTAGGAAAGGCAATGAGAGTATCTGGGTTATTGTGGATAGGCTGACCAAATCTGCTCATTTCATTCCGGTCAAGTCTGCCCGTTCTGCTTCTGGCTTGTCTGAGATCTACATGAGGGAGATTGTTCGTCGCCATGGTGTTCCCCTTAGTATTGTTTGTGATCGTGATCCTATCTTTACTAGCCAGTTCTGGAAAGCTTTTCAGGAATCTTTGGGTACCTGTCTGAATCTGAGCACCGCTTACCATCCGTAGACCAACGGTCAAACGGAAAGAGTGAATCAGATACTCGAAGATCTTATCCGTGCTTGTGTGCTTGATTATGGTGGATCTTGAGAAGATCATTTGCATCTTGTCGAATTCACCTACAATAATAGTTATTAGATATAATCTTATCTTCTGTTTTAAGCTTATCTTAATCTTTTACCTATCTCTTTCTACCTTTGAATTCAGGCCAGTATCAAGACGTCTCCATTTGCTGCTTTGTATGGACGACCTTGTCGATCCCTATCTTGCTGGATTGAATCTGGTTCTTGGTCCTGATATGATTTTAGAAGCTTCTAAGAGAGTTGAGGAGATTAAGAGAAGGTTGAGGGTTTCTCAGGATAGGCAAAAGAGGTATGCTGATAGGCGAAGGCAGAAGCTTGAGTTTGAGGTTGGTGATCTGGTTTTTCTTAGGGTCTCTCCCTTAAGGAATGTTCTTCGCTTTGGTCGTAGAGGGAAGCTTTCTCCTAGATTCATTGGTCCTTTTCGTATTTTGAAAAGAGTTGGTTCCTTGGCTTATCGTCTGGAGTTACCCGAGAAGCTTTCTGGAGTGCATGATGTATTCCACGTCTCACATCTACGCCGGTATCTCCATGACCCATCTTTGTTCGTTCAGCCTTCTGCTCTTGATAGCTAAGAAGGAAATCTGTTAGTCTGGTCAAAGTACAGTGGAGTACTGATGATCGTGATTGTACTTGGGAGACGGAGGAGAGCATCCATGCTTCGAATCCAGAATTGTTTATTATAGCTACTATTTTGTTTTTCTATCTAGTTTTACCTTATTTTTCTTGTTTTCGTTCTTTTCGAGGTCGAAAAGGTTTGAGTGGGGGAGAGTGTAACAACCCAATATTTTCGAAATTGTTTATAATCGAATTTATTTAATTTTGGAAATATTTTAGAACTTATTTTACTTAAAATTTTGTTTTAAAATATTTTTTAAGTGAAGTAGAAATTTTTCTAGAGTTAGTAGTATTTTTCTTGTAATTTCCATGCCTTGTTTTCAATTTTTAAACATTTTCTTTAGTTTTTTTCTATTTAACTCCAATTTAATTATTTATTTTATTCTAGAAATGATAAATAAATTATTTTATTTCAAATTTTTACTTCATAGTATTTTTAAAATGAAGATGATATTTTTCCAAGACTAGTAGTGATTCATTTGTAATTTCTGACACTGTTTTGGATTTTTAAGCAATTTCATTTATTCTTTTCTTTAAATTTGATAATTTATTTTCATTTTATTTCATTTGGTTTTGGTTTTTGACAGTATTTGCTGAAATTATTTTGGTTTATTTGTTTTAAAGGAAATGGTAAATCGAAGAGGCAAAGACTCTTGCTTTTCTTTTGACTTTTCGCTTTGTAGACTTTTCATTTTCTTTAACTCTTCATTAATTTTCTTTAGCCATGTAATATTCTTTAGTAAGGCCGTGTACCATTTTCTTTTCACATAAAAAAAAAATCTTCATCTCATTTCTTTCACGGCTTGCAAAGATTTGGGTAATGGCTACATCATTTTTTCTTCTTTTCTTCCTTATTTTCATGCATTTTTGCCTTGTTTTTTCATGCTATTTGATAGGCCTCTCCTCCATAGCCATAGCCACCACCTCATACACTTCTTCCCTGCCATCATCACCACCTATACTCCAGACCAATGCCATGGCTGAGCCCTCCATGGTGACCAAATCCCTCAAAATCCAACCTAAAGCCATAAAAAACATATTATTTGACCACTATGTGCTCATCCACTTCAACCACCACCCTAACCACCACCATAGTCGTCGCCACCACCTCTGACCTGACCACCACACACCCCTCCAGCCACTATCCAGTCATGGTGCACCCACAGGCCGAGCCCACTCCTCATGGCCGAACCACTTTAATGACCAAAAACCACTATATTGCCTAAAACTCTTCACATCCCATGTTGTAACTCCTCTCCATTATTCTAGCCTTTATGCCATGCATTTGCATGACCAAACCCCTGTCATGTATTGTCCAAACCTGAGCCAAATGTACCCATAGGCCGTGCATAGCCTATGAGAAAGCAAGGCAAAAGATTTGACATTCAAATCTATTTTCATTTAAAAGTTATTTTAATTTATAGTATATTGTATTTATAAATTGTTTTGATTTTGTTTGGGTTGTAACACAAGATCTATAGCTTGGATCTCGCTCTCCACTCAAGTCCGTAGTTTTGTCAGTTTATTTTTGATTCCATGCGTTATTAGTTTTGCAGTCTCCAGCATTTAGGGGTGAGTAAAGCTCACACGACATTTATACTTATGCAGTTGTGAAACAACAACAACTGAATGTGTAGAAAAATATATGATGCTATAACTGCCTGTGAATATTTATATATATGTTGTTAAACCTGTTAAATTACATATCATCTCACCTGTTACATGTCATATCACCTGTTACTGTTGTATATTGTAAATTGTTCATTTTTTTTCTGTTTATCACACTGCAACTTCCCTGTAGATTAGGTTCACTACGGGTTGAAATGATACATACCCGAACGGACTTTAGAATAAGGAAAAATCGTTATGGGCTGAAATGATAGACCTGAACGGTTTTATTTATTTATTTTTGACTTGGGATTGCGTGTTTGAAATGATAGAACCTGGATTTTTATTTGTAAAGTGCGGGTTGAAATGATATACATCCGTATCACTTGACCTAGGTTAGAAAACTATATACAGGCCCGTAGTTATTTTTATAAAATTTCTGGTATTTTTAAGTAATATTAAAAGTGTATATATATGAAAATTTGATTTAAATTGGATTTCTTAATATTAAGTATAGAAATTTGAAATTTTCTATAAGTTAAAAATGTTGGAAAATGAATAGTTACATTGAATTTTGAAAACATAATTTAAGTGGAAAATTTTGGAATTTGATTAAATAAAAATTTAGTTATATAAATAAAAATGGAAATTAAATTTTATTTGAAACAAAAAATGGAGAAAATTTAAGTGTTAAGTTGTTTATTTAAAAATGTGAAGAATTGGAAACTTTTACACTTGAATTTATTAAGTAATTTGGTGAAATTGGATTTAATTATAAGAAACTTATTGTATAAAAATAATATGTCAGTTGGTATGTTAATGAACATTTTTTAAATGTTGAATTATGATTTTGACAATATTTTAAGGGTTTAAAATGAAGATTATTAATTGTAGGAAATACACTAAAATCTGGAAATCACTTTTAATAGCATTCAGAAGTGCTATGGTTTCTGGAAATGAGCTAAAATGTTAATATGAGAGCTATTACAGCAGTTCTGAAATGCTGTAGTTGCTGTAATAAATTGAATGGGCTAAAAACTGAACTTAGGCCTATTACAGTAGTTTCTGCAAATGCCGTAGTGGTCTGCTGTCTTTGCAGAAATGAATTAAAACCCTTGTTTTGAAACCTGAGCTATTACAACATTTCTGGAAATGCTATCTTTGCTATTTTAAACTAAAATTTAACTAAAACTGAGTTTTAATAGCAGTTTTTAAGTGTTGTCATTGCTGAATCAAAATGTTTCCAAGTATAAATTATAACAGTTTTTTTCTAAATGCAGTGAATGGCTGAAATTTTAAAAATTATGGGTTTTGACTTAGTAAACGAACTCCGAATGACTTGAAACTTTGAAATTTGAATACTTGACTTGAAAGAATAATAACTTCACTTTTAAATGATTTAAATGAATGAAATAAATTGGAAAATGAATCATTTTAAAAGATGATTTGAATTGAAATAAATGAATGTTATCTTTGAGTTTTAAAAGGGTATTAAGTTTGATATTTGAATTTGAATATAAATAATGATTTAAAAGAGAAGTTTTGAAAGGATATGATATTTTGATTATTTGGAAATGATTTAATCTTAATTGGGTAAAAAATTGGGTTTTGAAATGATATTTTATATTGAAGAATAAAGTATTATTTTAAAAGTTATAACCACGGGTTATAATAACGATGAGTTGGCAAAGAGAACGGCATCAGATATGGACATACTTTCTGTCGATACCGAAAACCATTTTGACAACTATGTATGTGGTGGAGATTCCAAAATGGAGTAGGATGGTGGCGACGTTCTTGAGGTATATTCCGTGGACCGACCCCCGCGAGTTGGCATAAGGTGGCAGAAACATGAGCGGTCTCAGGCCAAAAGGGGTGGCTCCTCTGGTCGGACGCATTTCTTCGATACCATTCTATTACTTGTGATTGTTTGGTGGCCACCCTCCGATTTTGGAATGTGTTCCGAGGTGGGCGTATGTGGCTGCTGCGTTACCACCAGCCCGAGTGTCGTAATTGGTATATCTACCATGGCATTGCCTTATGTGCCGTGTCACCTATCATATCGAGCCTTTACTACGGTTTCTATTTGTATCGTACCTATGCAGTATCTTCTCGTAGTCTCCCGATCAAGAGATATGCAGGTACTGTATAGACTATTGGTATTATTTGTGTTAAGGGGAATATTGGGTCACTCTTTAACGCTATTTAAAAGTATGTTTATTTTACTGTTAGACATTATTATAATAGCGCAATATACTATATACTAAACAGTTAACGGATCCTTAGAGGATGGGCGGTCTCAAGCATCTTTTAAGTTATTTGTACTTTACTACAGTTCATTTGAGTTGGTTTACATTGGATAAGTATATATGTCCTGACTCGAGTGTTTGTATTTTATTTACGCTCGGGTCAGCCTGAGTTTATTCACAGATTTGGATTTCCACTCTCTGGAGTCTGGAATCGCTTTAGATTTATCAGCCTATCTAGTTATCTATATTTCAGTTCTGTTGTTCTGTTGTCAGCTTTGTATTAGTGGACTTCTTTGTATTTGGGATTTGATGTCGTATTTACTTTCAAACAGATATTACGTATTTTGTATTTGGTTTTGAGACTTTGTGATAGTAGCTTCATGAACTACTATGGTATATATTTTCCGCTGCGAGATATTTTGATATTCTGTGTCTGTGATTCTGTGATTTGATTTTCATTTGCTCCGAATTTTTATTACAATCTGTTATTTTGTACTATTCAAGTCCGACATGTGTGGATTATTGTCGATTTGAATAGTGGAAAATAATGGGTCGTTACATGTATCATTTCAACCCGTAGTTATTTCAAATCGAAAATAAACCATTCAAATCGAAAATAAACCATACATATCATACTTGAATTGCTCAAAATAACAGATACAATTTTGTTATTTATATTTGGAAAAACTTAGCATATACAGTAAATAAATCAATCACAAAATCACAGACACGGAGTAATAAAACAATATGCAACGGAATAGATAAATAGTAGTTCATGAAGCTACTACAGAAATAATAGAGTCCAAGACAAAAGACAACAGAAGTCCAAATACACAGAAGTCTCAATACATAAGAAAATAACAAGTCCGAACAGAAATAACTAAATGACTGAAATAACAAAAAAACTGGAAAACTGAATAGATAAGATAGATCTTCAAGCCAAGCTCCAAAAGGTGAGTCTCAAATGCTGTAATACTCAGGCTGACCCGGGCATAAAGCAAAATACAAAACGCTCGAGTCAGGATTAACAATCTTATGCAAGTAAATCAACTCAAGTGAAATGTCCAAATGAAATGCAATAACTTAAATAATGTTTGGTATTTCCATCCTTTAAGGATCCGTGGAACTATCTACATATATAATACAATACGATACATAAATAATGTCTACAGTAAAGTAAAATATTAAAATAGCGTAAGGCGTTACCCATATCCCCCTTAACACATTTTTATATAAATGTTGTAGTTTATATAGTACCGTAATTCCTCCGTAAACTGGTATGCTATCAGAGGGCACTCCATAGTGTACGACACAAACCAAACTCGTAGTGGGTGCGACCGGGATAAATATGACAAGGCACGCGAGGCAATGCCCATGGTAGGATACTATCGTTTTGCGGATCCGAACTAGTGGTAACGCATAGTAGCTACTACCGCTCACCTCGAGACACACTCCCAAATCAAATCAAAGGGTGGCCACCAATCAATCACAAAGTAACATATATAGTATCGAAGAAATATGCCCGATAGAGGGAGCGCCCCAACTTGGCCCGGCTTGGCTTCTGTTTCAGTCATCTTAATTATGACCCGAAGGTCAAGGCTATCCATCATCATTCTCTTACTTTATTCCAGTAGTGTTCGCTAAACCATCCTACTTCATTCTGGATTCTCCACCACGTACATAGCTGGTAAAGTGGTTTTCGGTATTGATATAGAGTATGACAATATCTGATCCCAGTCTCTTTAACAACCAAAACAATTATTTCACACCAGTTAGTTTTTTTCATTTCCAAAATCGATTCATAATTTATATCAAAATATCATATTCACTTCAAAATCATATCACTTTCGAAATCATATTCACTTCAAAATCATATCACTTTCGAAATCATATTCACTTTCGAAATCATATTCATTTTCAAAATCATAACCACAAAATATGTTAAACCATCATATTAAAATATTCGCATTTTAAATCAGTTCCAACTTTAAACATTCTGAATATTGAAAGTAGTTTATATATTGGAATAGTTATACATTAAAAATAGTTTATATTTTAAAAATTGGTTATCGATTGAAATAGTTTATATATTAGAAATAGTTTATATATTAAAATAGGTTATATATTAAAATAGTTTATATATTAGAAATAGTTTATATATTAAAATAGGTTACATATTAAAATAAATATAATGATTTGAATATTCTAAAGATAATATATTTTATTTTTATTAATTTAAATCTTATATTATGAAAAAAAATAAAAATAAAGTTACAAGTAAAACCTTAAAATTTATATTTTAAAACTTAACTTATAAATTTAGAATTCTTAAAACATATAATTTTAAAATCTAAATTTTACATATATGCTTTAAAATAAAATCTTTATATTAAATTTAAAAATATTTTCTTTTTACTCTTTTTCCAAACATTTCAGAAATCACTTTAAAAACAGACCAACGGTATCCGTATATAGTTTTCTATCCTAGGGTCAAATGATACAGATATTTATCATTTCAATCCGCAATAATTTAAAATTTAC
Organism: Allium cepa; assembly: GCA_030765085.1. Lineage (NCBI taxonomy): Eukaryota > Viridiplantae > Streptophyta > Magnoliopsida > Asparagales > Amaryllidaceae > Allium > Allium cepa. Next base: position 114,676,411 of record CM060945.1, on the reverse strand, counting down.
GGGTATATATCATTTCAACCCACAATCCTAAATTTCCAAAATCAATAAAATCGCTTGGGCTTATCATTTCGACACATAACGGTTTTCCTTAATCTAAAAGATCATTCGGGTATGCATCACTTCAACCCATAATGATTTCCTAAAGCTAAGGGAACTTGCAGCATGATTTACATAAAATAAATAACATAACACATATTCATACATAACATATCACATAAGTTGGCACATAACTTACATAACAAATTGCATAAAATAGCATATAACAAATTACATAAAATAGCATGTAACTTACATAATTAATTACATATCATAACATGTAACTTACATAATTAGTTACATTACATAGCATGTAACTTGCATAATTAATTATATAGCATAGCATGTAACTTACATAACATATTACATATTTTACCATGGAATGAGACATAAAATTCCTACCATAACATAACATAATATGCATTTCTAACATAGCACTTTAGGTGATTTCCTATATTACAACGTAACACATAAATGAGCATAAATTTTATTCTTTTTCTTTCTTTTTTTTCTTTCTTTTTGAAACGATCCTGACTCGACCTTCGAAAATCGACATTGAATACGTCACTCGTATTCAAATGCCGCAGACCTAAACGTCGAATCTGGTTCGCCGGAGCTTATAACACATTAAGTATAACAACACAGCAGAAGAAATTGAATATATCAATATACAACATTGATACAATATCTGATACAACTGAATATCAAATACAAATGACTATCAATATATCCAAGATAGATACAAGACAATAACAGAGACAACAGCAGCGGAAAGACAATGTCTTCAATACCAACCCCTCATCTCCAATCCAAAGCTAGCTCGAAACCCCAACAAGTTGTACTAAGCAAGGTCATTCATCCAAAGACTGAAGAAGATTCCCAAGGACTGAAGAAGATTGCCAAAGACTAAAATCTACCAAACCCAAGACTTCGAAGGCTGTCGAATCTACTCCTACTACTCGACTATCTGAAAAACCCAACTCTAGACTACCCGTGTGGAAAATTGTGGGCACCCAGAGTTTAGGAAGGGAACAATAAACTCCAAGTCAGTCATGGGACTGGTATGAGAAAACAAAAATAGTTTTTATCTTTAAAACAAACAAAAAAAGAATTTAAAATTTGAAATCCGCAATGCTTTTTAGAAAATTAAACTACCATAAGGCCTCCCGCCGCAAACAAAATGCAAACGCAGAATTGGAGGAGATTTCTTCTTATGATAGTCAAATATGCTCGATACGCGAAAACTTTTTGATATTATTATTAGTGCATAGTGGAAAACATTTTAAAGTATAATATTAATCTTAGCCAGCATGGACATTTCGAACTATGCCTACTATAGCCACCATCTAAACAGTTGTAACCACCATTAGTAAATGGCAGGTTCTACAACTAAAACATATAAGGTGTGTACTGGTGATTGGATTTCCAACAAATGGTCAGGCTAAGGATCTTCCTACTGCCACATGGGTACGCCTTTAGAGGGACGTCCCGAGAACTTAACCAGCTCTCTGCCAACACAAGGTCGGTTACCTTTGTAACTAGGTAACTACTACACGAGCATGCCATCCCCCGGTCGTTTGCGACCTTTATCCGAGGTACCTCTACACCAACAACCACAAAGCAATCACAAAGTAATAGATTGGCAGTGACCACATGAGTTAAGTATCTGAGCTCCATACCGTGATACCGCCCTTTTCCAGAAGGGAATGACACACCTTAAAGGGCACGACCCTCTTAACCTTGCTGCACCTTTCCTGTTTCGACCATTCCCGGGGTGTGAGGTCCTAATGCAGTCTCGTCCACAAAGCTACGCTTTATACAAACGCCATGCTTTGATCAACAAATGATCAACAGCACACAACAACACTTAGCATGTCACAATACCAAATTGAGAGTATATCACTGATAACTATCAACTACATAACCTCTGAGCTCGTACGTCTCAGAGAAGGGTGTTTAGCTAAGAGAATAAATTCTCCGCCACCAAACAGAAATGTATTTGATAGAGATCTGTTTTATATCTAAAAGTGTAATGTTAGACATACAACCATACAAGTCTGTTCCTTGTTCGAACAGAACCGAAGGCACTTCTTCCAATAAAGGAAGAAGCCCTTGCAATCTGGGTATCCACAATCCCGATTGAACTCCCCATCACATATGGAGATCTCTATACCGGAACAACTCAGTGCAGAGTCAATCGACATGTTATCTTATCGTTCTCGAGTCTTCACCACCGGTCTTCAAATGCAATCCATTTCGTCGTATCACTATTAGAAATGGGTTATATGAAACAAAGTCCTCTCCCGGCTAAACCGAATAGTGAGCACAATATTTAAAAACCATATGGATAATGGGATTTCAGTTAAGTCATAACTTTTAAAAACCCAAAGCCTTTCTTCAAATGGCTTAAAAAATTACCATTTCAGATGTTTAAACAAAAAGATTCATTTCACAAAGTTCACCCAGTTTTACAAAGATCCATTCACGGATTTTAAAAAAAAATCCATTTCAATTAGGATTAACTCATCCATAAATCAAAGATTTAACTTATAGCTTTCAAAGCCCGTTTTCAAAGATTTATTCATAACTTGGAAAACCATTTTCATTTCAAACTTGAAATCCGTTTAACACAAATTGGAAATTCATTTCTTATATGAAAGCTTTTGTTATTTACAAACAAATAGTTTTATTTTCGAAAAAAATCTGATTTTATTTGTACAAGTTAAGATCTTTGGGTTAAATTCAAATTCCCAAAACAACACTTTAAAATTGGTTTAAAACCCATATAAACTTGTATACCATTTTTAATTCATAAATACCAAATATAGAATTCAATTTCAAATATTGAATTCAAATTTAAATCCAATTATTTAAATTCCAAAACTCTACCAAGTTATTCAAAATAACTTTTATTTTTGAAATCCTTTTTGAAAAGCTTCTTATATTTAACCCAATTCCATTTCCAAAACTATTTGAATTCCAAAACTCGATTTAAAAATTATTTTCTAAAATCTTTGACTTAATCAATTTCCAAGTGTGATCCATATTTGTGTGTGTATAGTGTAGTCCAGGGATTTTACACAATAGTGCAACGTCATTAATCATTACAGATTCAAACACAGAAATATATTTGATAAGCGGTATAAGCTATAACGCTTATCTTTCATTCACAGATCACAGATAAATATCACAGATAATAAATTACATTCATCCCAAATAAATAAATTACATCACAGCTGAATAAACTACATTAATCACAACTCAAATCAAAATAATTCATATCGCAAAGCATCGCATACCAAAGATATCAAACAATTTAACATCCAATAGAATCCAAACATCCATAAGTAAAAATCAATTTAATTATCTGATTTAAATTAAATCAGATTAATTACTTATGAATAAATTTCTAATCCTGGTTAATTAATCATTAATTAGTTACAAACCATTTTGATTAATTACTCTTTAATCATTAATTAACCTTTAATTAATAAATAATACTTTGATTAATTATCCCTAATTAATTTCAATAATTAATTAACCCTTAATTAATTATCCTTTAATTAATTAGTCCTTAATTAATTACATTAATTAATCAACCCTTAATTAATTATCCTTAATTATTAATTAATTAATTCTTAATCACCTATATTAATAAATCATTAATTACAGATTAATTTAATTAACTTTAATTAATTAATTACTTCTTAAATTAATTACCTTAATTACATTAATTAATTATTTTTAATTAATTATTCATTAATTACTTGATTAATCAAACTTGAATTATTAATTAACTAACCTTAATTACTTTCATTAAGTAATTAAATTTAAGTAATTAATTAACTTAATTACTTATCATAAATTAACCTCACTTAATCCTTAATTAATTTTAACAATTCAAAGACATTTAAAACTTATTAAACTCGTTAAATTTTAATAATTACTTTGAAACTCGTTAAACTTGTTTTTAAAAAAACCTTAAAACTTGGTAAATACTTACCTTTGGAAAACTTGTTTTTGTTTTTCTTTTACCATTCATTTGCATTTAGACTAGGTTTCTGTTTTCTATTGAAAATTTAAAACCTGAAACATATATTCCATTTAAATTTTAAAACCCGCTATGTTTCAAAACAACCCGAGCAAGATCGACAAATACTCGAGCTCAACTTCGAGTTAACCCCTTCCATTCTCGACTTCGAGTCGACCCATTGATTTCACGCGCTCAACCCCGAGAAATACTTTGTCTTTCCCAATACATCACAACCTAGACATGAAAAAGTGCACATGTACGTGCACCAGAACTCTGGCGAACTCTAGTCATCGCCGCGACCAGGCACTCATCGACGATAACTCCTCTGACTATCCCGACCACCCAGCTCCAACACTTCGCCTTGGAATCGAAAGACGAGCTACCCAGCATCCCACTGGAAAATAACACTCAACGAAATTGATCATCCACTGACGAACCCGTCCATCTTACACCTCGCCACCACATCCACAGCTCACCATTGACATGCTACAACGATCCCCACTAGTGCAATCACCTCCAGTCCACTAATGATAATGCAGCGATTCAAATTCCGACCATAACCCAAACGTGGGTTAAAACCCTACATCGCCAACATTCGATCACTACGGTGGCTGATAAATTTGATTCTTTATTATGCTTTAGTTTGATTGCTTTAAATTTGCTTGTTTGATCCGCAGCTTGCTTTAGTTTCCAGATTGAAACCTAAAGTTGAAACCATGAACTGCTTCTTGAGTTTGATTATTAACTTGCTTCTTGCTGTTTGATTTTGGTTGCCAGGTTTTTAACTTGAATTGATTTAAATTTGTTTTTGTTCTGTTTTGAAAATGATTGAGAAATCTGATTTCTCTTACTTGTTCATATTTTTATAAATTTTTAGATAAAAAACCCTTCTCTTGCCACTTGTTCTCTTTGTTAACACTTGTTAATATCATACTTCATATATCTTACATTTTTCATATAAAATAAAATTATGTTTAAATCCCTTGCTACAAATTTGTGTTTTAAACCTTATTTGATTTCAATTTATGAAACATGTTAACTATTTTATACTAACATATATATGTTATGTATTCTAAATATTATACCTATTTTTCTAAAATAAATGTATTTTTTACATATATATTTAAAGCTTTCATAAATTCTTATTTGCATTTTATATTACTTACATTTATACAAATTTCAAAGAGAAATGATTTGAAAACAAATTATATACTAAATAGATAGTCATACATACTCATTTAGTTCTTTAAAATAGAAAGATTTTTAACCTCAATTTACATATGAAATATTTATTCTTGAATTTCAATTTCCAAATTTCCTTTCACTATCTATTTTTTTTAGAATTCCCAGATAAAGAAATTCTTTTTACAACTTATTTGAAATTAAACACACATTTTAATTTATTCTGGAATTTTCTAATTAATTCATCATTAAATCCACAAATAGAAATCATTTACCAATAGTTTCATAATTTAATCCCAAAAATTGAATTTATTATCAAATTAATTCTGGCTAAAATCCGAGAATGTTGCAGATTCCCCCCTTAAAAAATTTCGTCTCCGAAATTTGCCAGGGAGACAACAAAGAACGGATACACAAAGATAGAGAATCGACTCATCAATCAAGCTGATTATCTATTCTTTATTTGGCTTTCCAAATCCGAATATCAACAATAGATAGGAGAACTATTTTATCCAACACTTTACGAAATACTCGAGTTATCCGGATCTATGAAATATATAGGGACCTTGGTTAGTTTGAAGGATAACTAACCATTCGTAGAACATATCGAAACCCGATAAAACAGATTAATGGATTCAATCTTCCACAATTCTCAAACATTAGATATGGATCCCAAAATCAAGTCGGAATACTCCAAATATATATAACTTGTCCCTTTTCGGACCTTGATACCACAAGAAATTACAATAGAATTTCGAATTTGGTTATAATCGAAACCATTTTATGAATCAAATCTTTATATTCAACTTCGTATTTAATTTACCAATTTATTCCAATAAAATTTCAATTTCGTTAAAGTTGAAATAATAAGCTAATAACGAGAATATGAAATAGAGACTTATCTACACGATTAGCAAGACTACCACCATATCGAAGCTCCTCCTTGTAGCTGCCATGAAGCCATCAAAGAATTGAAATCGAATGAAGATCAAAAGAAGATTGATAGAGAAAGATTGTTTCCACTGTTGCACGGTATTGACCAATTATAGTGGTACTCCCCCGTCCCCTATCTCGTCCCCTTCTTGCACTCATACTTATTATCAGTGGATAGTAAGAGAATTTACAAAGGCATACAGACGTATATCTTAGGGATATACTAATTCTAGGGTATACTTCACCCTATATCTAATGAGTTACCTAATGTGTAATACTCCTGAGCTAAATTTTCAACCTTCAGCTCTAATACCAAATGAAATGATCCTGACTCGACCTTCGAAAATCGGCACTGAATACGTCACTTGTATTCAAATGCCGCAGATCCAAACATCGAATCTGGTTCATCGGAGCTTATTACACATTAAGTATAACAACACAGCAGAAGAAATTGAATATATCAATATACAACATTGGTACAATATCTGATACAACTGAATATCAAATACAAATGACTATCAATATATCCAAGATAGATACAAGACAATAACAGAGACAACAGCACCGAAAGACAATGTCTTTAATACAAACCCCTCATCTCCAATCCAAAGCTAGCTCGAACCCCCAACAAGTTGTACTAAGCAAGGTCGGTCGTCCAAAGACTGAAGAAGAATCCCAAAGACTGAAAGCTACCAAACCCAAGATTTCAAAGGCTATCGAATCTACTCGTACTACTCGACTATCTGAAAACCCAACTCTAGACTGCCCGTGTGAAAAATTATGGGCACCCGGAGTTCACGAAGGGAACAATAAACTCCAGGTCAGTCATGGGACTGGTATGAGCAAACAAAAATAGTTTTTATCTTTAAAACAAACAGAAAAAGAATTTAAAATTTGAAATCCGCAATGCTTTTTAGAAAATGAACCTACCGTAAGGCCTCCCGCCGCACACAAAATACAAATGCAGAATTAGAGGAGATTTCTCCTTATGATAGTCAAATATGCTTGATAGGCGAAAACTTTTTGATATTACTATTAGTGCAAAGTGGAAAACATTTGAAAGTATAATATTAATCTTAGCCAGCATAGACATTTCGAACTATGCATACTATAGCTGCCATCTAAACAGTGGTGACCACCATAAGTAAATGGCAGGTTCTACAACTAAAACTGTACAAGGTGCGTATTGGTGATTGGATTTCCAACAAATGGTCAGGCTAAGGAACTTCCTACTGCCACATGGGTACGCCTATGGAGGGACGTCCCTAGAACTTAACCAGCTCTCTACCAACACAAGGCCGGGTTACCTCTGTAACTAGGTAACTACAACACGAGAATGCCATTCCCCGGTCGTTTGCGACCTTTATCTGAAGTACCTCTACACTAACAACTACAAAGCAATCACAAAGTAATAGATTTGCAATGACCGTATGAGTTAAGTATCTAGGCTCCATACCATGATACCGCCCTTTTCCAGAAGGGAATGACACACCCTAAAGGGCGTGACCCTCATAACCTTGCCGCATCTTTCCTGTTTCGACCATTTCCGGGGTGTGAGGTCCTGACGCGGTCTCGTCCACAAAGTTACGCTTTATACAAAAGCTATGCTTTGATCAAAAAATGATCAACAACACACAGCAGCACTTAACATGTCACACTACCAAATTGGGAGTATATCACTGATAACTATCAACTACATAACCTCTGAGCTCGTACGTCTCAGAGAAGGGTGTTAAGCTAAGAGAATAAATTCTCCGCCGCCAAACATAAATGTATTTGATAGAGATCAGTTTTATATCTCAAAGTGTAGTGTCATACATACAACCATACAAGTCTGTTTCGGGTTCAAACAGAACCGAAGGCACTTCGTCCAATAAAGAAAGAAGCCCTTGCAATCTGGGTATCCACAATCTCGATCGGACTTACCATCACATATGGAGATCTCTATAATGGAGCAACTCAGTGCAGAGTCAATCGACAGGTTATCTATCGTTCTCGAAGACACCCGGTCTTCACCACCGGTCTTCAAATGCAATCCATTTCGTCGTATCACTATTCGGAATGGGTTATATGACACAAAGTCCTCTCCCGGCTAAACCGAATAGTGAGCGCAATATTTAAAAACCATATGGATAACGGGATTTCAGTTAAGTCACGACTTTTAAAAACCCAAGTCCTTTCTTCAAATGGTTTAAACAAATTACCATTTCAAATCTTTAAACCAAAGATTCATTTCACAAAGTTCACCCACTTTCACAAAGATCCATTCACAGATTTTCAAAACAATTTCCATTTCAATTAGGATTAGCTCATCCAATTTTTAAATCAAAGATTTAACTTATCGCCTTCAAAATCCATTTCCAAAGATTTATTCATAATTTGGAAAACCATTTTCATTTCAAACTTGAAGTCCTTTTAACACAAATTGAAAATTCATTTCTTATATGAAAGCTTTTGTTATTTGAAAACAAATAGTTTTCTTTTCGAAAAAATCCGATTTCATTTACACAAGTTAAGATATTTGGGTTAAATTCAAGTTCCCAAAACAACACTTTAATAATGGTTTAAACCCATATAAACTTGTATACCATTTTTAAATCATAAATACCAAACATGGAATTCAATTTCAAATATTGAATTTAAATTTAAATCAAATTATTTAAATTTACAAAACTCAACCAAGTTATTCAAAATAACTTTTACTTTTGAAATCCCTTTTCAAAAGCTTTTTATATTTAACCCAATTCCATTTCCAAAACTATTTGAATTCCAAAATTCGATTCAAAAATTATTTTCTAAAAACTGTGACTTAGCCAATTTCCAAGTGTGATCCATATTTTTGTGTGTATAGTGTAGTCCAGGGGTCTTACACAATAGTGCAACATCATCGATCATTACAAATTCAAACACAAAAATATATTTGATCAGCGGTATAAGCTATAACGGTTATCTTTCATTCACAGATCACACACACACACACACATATATATATCACAGATAATAAATTACATTCATCCCAAATAAATAAATTACATCATATCTGAATAAACTGCAATAATCACGGCTCAAATCAGAATAATTCATATCGCAAAGCATCGCATACCAAAGATATCAAACAATTTAACATCCAATAGAATCCAAACATCCACAAGTAAAAATCAATTTAATTATCTGATTTAAATTAAATCAGATTATTACTTATGAAAAAATTTCTAATCCTGGTTAATTAATCATTAATTAATTACAAATCATTTTGATTAATTACTACTTAATCATTAATTAACCTTAATTAATAAATAATCCTTTGATTAATTATCCTTAATTAATTACAATAATTAATTAACCCTTAATTAATTATCCTTTAATTAATTAGTCCTTAATTAATTACTTTAATTAATTAACCCTAATTATCCTTAACTATTAATTAATTAATTCTTAATCACCTATGTTAATAAATCATTAATTAATCCTTAACTATAAATTAATTTAATTAACCTTTAATTAATTAATTACTTCTTAAATTAATTACCTTAATTACATTAATTAATTATTTTTTAGTTAATTATTCATTAATTACTTGATTAATCAAACTTAAATTATTAATTCATTAACCTTAATTACTTTCATTAAGTAATTAACTTTAAGTAATTAATTACCTTTAATTACTTATTATAAATTAACTTTACTTAATCCTTAATTAATTTAAACAATTCAAAGACATTTAAGATTTTAAATTTTGAAACTCGTTAAACTTTTTTTAAAAAAAACCTTAAAACTTAGTACATACTTACCTTTGGAAAACTTGTTTTTGTTTGTCTTTTACCATTCATTTGCATCTAGACCAGGTTCCTGTTTTCTATTGAAAATTTAAAACCTGAAACACATCTTCCATTTAAATTTTAAAACCAGCTAGGTTTCAAAACAACCCAAGCAAGATCAATAAATACTCGAGCTCAACTTCGAGTTAACCCCTCTTATTCTCGACCTCGAGTTGACCCTTTGATTTCACGCGCTCAACCCCGAGAAATAGTTTGTCTTCCCCAATACATCACAACCCAGACATGAAAACGTGCACATATACGTGCACCAAAACTCTGGCGAACTCCAGTCATCGCCTCGACCAGGCACACATCGACGACAACCCCTCTGACCATCCCGACCACCCAGCTCCAACACTTCGCTTTGGAATCGAAAAACGAGCTATCCAGCATCCCACTGGAAAACAACACTCAACGAAATTGATCATCCACCGACGAACCCGACCATCTTACGCCTCGCCACCACATCCAAAGCTCATTATTGACATGCTACGACGATCCCCACTAGTGCGATCGCCTCCGGTCCACTAACGATGATGCAACGACTCAAATTTCGACCATAACCCAAACGTGCGTTAGAACCCTACATCACCAACATTCGATCACCATAGTGGCTGATAAGTTCAGCTAGTAATTTTCCTAGATTCTCTGATGCTCCAGCCATCTTCACTGATGATTACGACCACCTATTCTTCTCCGTTCATCGAAATTCGACCAAAGTTCGAATATCGTTCATCTCAAAAAAATCTCATCACTCCCAAACTTAAAAATAGTGATTTCAATACTAAAATTCATCATTTGCAAGTTTGAATCAGGTTATGGAATCGAATCAAGAATTCCAGACAATTGATTTTAAACTTATATTTAATCATATCTGTAATTTTCTATTTTTGAAATAAATATTCAACTTGAACACTTGAAATTGTTTTTAAAACTTATATTACATTGTTACAAACATTTCACCTTTAGAAACCATAGCGTGAGTATATTTGGATAGGCAGATTTTAATTTATTTGTGTAAATTTATGACTGATTCCAAACAGAGGAATATATATAGATTCACAGACATGCACCCAGTCATACACGTATATACAGAGACATGCAAGCATATCACAACAGCTTCATCTTAAGCGTCAACAAAATGTAAACAAATTTAAGATTTAAAGTTTAGTAGTTTGCTCACCTGGATTGAAGTTTGAACAGAGAGCCTGGAATGTTTTTAAGTTTGAAAAGCTAGAACTGATCTGATCATAGACTTTGATATGTTGATTTGAAACTGAGGCTGTTGAATCTGATTCTTTATTATGCTTTAGTTTCATTGCTTTAAATTTGCTTGTTTGATCTGCAGCTTGCTTTAGCTTCCAGTTTGAAATCTAAAGTTGAAACCTTGAACTGCCTCTTGAGTTTGATTATTAACTTGCTTCTTGCTGTTTGATTTTGGTTGCCAGGTTTTTAACTTGAATTGATTTAAATTTGTTTTTGTTGGGTTTGGAAAAAGATTGAGAAATCTAATTTCTCTTACTTGTTCATATTTTATAAACTGTTAGATAAAAAACCCTTTTCTTGCCACTTGTTCTCTTTATTAACACTTGTTAATATCATGATTCATATATCTTACATTTGTCGTATAAAATAACATTATGTTTAAATCCCTTCCTACAAATTTATGTTTTGAACCTTATTTGCTTTCAATTTATAAAACATGTTTATCTATTTTATACTTACATATATATGTTATGTATTTTAAATATTATACCTATTTTTCCAAAAGATATGTATTTTTTTTTTCATTTACATATATAATTAAAGCTTTCATAAATTCTTGTTTACATTTTATATTACTTACATTTATACAAATTTCAAAGAGAAATGATTTGAAAACAAATTATATACTTAATAGATAATCATACATACTTATTTAGTTCTTTAAAAAGAAAGATTTTTAACCTCAATTTACTAATGAAATATTTATTCTTGAATTTCAATTTCCAAATTTCCTTCACAATCTATTTTTTTAGAATTCCCAGATAAAGAAATTCTTTTTACAACTTATCTGATATTAAACACATATTCTGGAATTTTTTAATCAATTCATCATTAAATCCACAATTAGAAATTAATTACCAATAATTTCATAATTTAATTCTAAAAAATGAATTTTTTATCAAATTAATTCTGGCTAAAATCCAGGAATGTTACACTTTTTCACACATAAATTTCCATATATTATATTAGTGACATTTTTCATAACATGGGTGACAACTTTCAAATCAATATAACATTTCTCTTTTTTTCAACATAGAAATTCCATATTAACATCGTGAAGCATATCAATAATCATATCATCACATCTGTTTTTATAAATAAACAACATAATATAAATAACAATATTATGTAAAAATCATAGGTGAACATAAGCGAACATTGATCATATCAAATCATATACAAACTATGCAAAATCTAAACTATTGCAAAATTCCAATAATATATCAATTGATATTCATTCACTTATCATAAGATTTTAAATCGGGAGTGAATGACTCATCTTTCTAGGCTAGAAATATTTGACAATACAAAGCTATGAATTTGAATCTTAATTCCAAAGCAAAGCAAGCTAGAATCAATGGATCTCAAAATAAAATATGTTACCTTTTTTTATGAAATAGAAGAGAAAAGAGACAAAGATGGCTCGAATGGTGGAATAGAGGGCGGCAAAAAAAGGGGGAAGGAAGGATTGAAGGAAAGGAGGAAAGAGTTTTGATTTGTGAGGTTTTGGAGAATTGAGATCTAGAACTCTCTGTAAATTTGGAGAGGAAGAATGAAGTGTGTTGAGAAAGTTTTCTGAAGAGAAAATTATGTACGTACAAGTTAGTCTGAAGGAAATAAATTGTCGCAGGCACAGAAATAAACACAAGTTTCTTGGTATGGTTAGAGTCTCTTAGTTAACCCAGGCCCATTAGGACTAAACAAACCCATTAGGACAAATCAAATTTCACAACTAAACATCACAAACTTATGTCGGTTTTTCAAAGAAATTCAAATATTTAGAGCAATAGAAATTTGATTTTGACGAAATGAAAAGTGGAGAAAAGATCAGAATTCATTCTAGTATCATATATAAATAATAAAATTTAAAATTCAAATTTAAAATTTTCTACTAAAAGTCAAACTTTAACTAAGTTTGACCAAAATTTGAAATTTTCAAAAAATTTCTATTTTATTGAATTTGTAAAATACATTACTTAATATTCCAAAATTTGTTCTTTAATTTTAACCTTTAAATATTATTCAAATTCAAATAATAATATATTTTAAAATTGATTGAATTGAACCTTCATTTTATTAACATTGGTTTGTCTTCATTCAAATGTTCATTTTATTCAATTCAAATATGTTGCTTATTCTTGACTGAATCAATTACCATTTGTTTCTCTTTGCCTTAATTAAAAGATTTAATTCCAATTAATTCATTACTAAATTTCCAATTGAATGTTGGTTACACACAAATCATTTTATTTTCATTAAATAATCAAACAAAATTTTATCCTTTTATTTCAATTTACATGTTCTTTATAATACATCAAATTTCTCTTTCAATTAAAGCATATGTTTCCTTTTTATTTTCTTAACTTCCTCTTTTATTTTAATTCAAACACAGGTTCCTATTATTACGTCCATTACCTTTTATTTGAAAGATTTTAATTACATTTAATTCCATTGATTACAAAATAAATTCCAAATCAAATTAATCAATATGAGGAATAAATCAATTGTTACAATTAGTAATTCATATCTATTAATTTATTGTTTACATAAGGAGTATAAATCTACTTACCAAATAATTGATTTCTTATTGTATGCTAACATATTTGGAATATTGTTTATCATATTCTTTAGTAACATTTATTGTTACATTTGATTGAAATTGCATTAATACAGTTGTCAATTACATTCAATCAATATTATTAAATTATATTCTATTACGCGTTACCACCTTCCATTTCAATAAACAGTATTTGTTTTAGAATTTTATCTAAAATCATGTTTTATATTCTAACAAATTTATTATTATCATTATTTACAGTAATATTTGAAAACTCTTTATTTCTAACCATATTCTTATCAAAAATTATAATTAATATTTTAAAAAATTGTTCGAATTTATGAGTCGCTACATAAAAAATCAACCATAGCGAGGAATCATGTTGGATCCCTCTAACCTGTCACATGCAACAAATATACATATGAGCGTAACATGTACAATGTCTGCTTCAAAGAAGATGCGCGTACAAAGGGTCATCGCTCATACATGGGAACATATAGGGTGTCATCTGCTCCAATCGGCAGGAATATATCCAACTACTAACTACTATAGCATAACATCTGTGACGACCGGTCGATTTTACACCTCGAAAATCGACACTAATACGTTCACTTTATAGAGTGCCGAGCAATCGAGTGCCGGAAATACCAGGTTGTTGGGGTTTAAGAAGAAAAGAGATAGAAGAAGAAACATAAATAACAATACAGAGTCTCACAATCGCACCGGAACAAAATATAATGGACAATAACAGCTTTTTACACAAAAGAAAAATTGTAACTGTTAATACACATACAAATTATCATAGCACTACCATCAACATAGAAAACTGGATAGTTTAAATGACTTGTCCTCGCAAATACTAACTATATAGCTTATAATACACAACAAAATATAATCAAATACGTGTAATACGTCTCTGCCATCTAGATCGTATCCTAAGCTCCAAAAGAGTCCTAACCTGAAACTGTAATACTAGGTCTGACCCAAGCATTACAATAAAGTAACACCCGAGTCAGGCTGGTTTCCAGCGTGGGTAAACACACTCAAATTGAACAACTATAGTTATCAAAACCCTTTGAAAAACAAAGGTAACTCATAAGACCACGTCATACCTAAACATGACAGGTTTTTGCCTTACAATAGCCAAAATAGTTTTATAGAAAGTCCAATGGTATCATAATAGTGTCTAAGTACAATTACTTATTAAAAAGGTCAAATTTGTTAAATTAATCTAATTCCAGCATATTAGACTCTACAATCAAAAACTGTAAGGGTTCGTAGTGGTTGTTTGATCGAAGTGTTTCTGAATAATTCTTATATCCGATCCAGGACTCTTCGAATCTAAACGATAAGTTTTAAAATGGCCAAATTATTTAAAATATACAATTTATATTCGAAGTGTCAATATTCACATAGGGAATTTACTACTTTTGATTACCTTCGATGAAACATGTCACTAACTATTTTAATTTAATTTGGCTATTTAATGGCAGAGACAAGAGCAATTGAAATAAATATCCAATAACAATACCAAAGCATAGATCGTTAAATAATTTAACGATTAATAATTAATATTAAGCAATTCACAATCTGAATTTAATTAACTTAAATTAAATTGAATCTACTTATATTTTTAATCCAAAATTTCTTATAAATAAAAGAAATTTTAAAATGATTTATTATTAGTTAAAACAATCCATTTAATAACCATTTTACTATTTAAAATAAGATTAAATCAATTAAGAATTTAATTATATATATTCTCTTAAAATATTATAAACACTTAAGTTTTATATTAAATTAACAAAACTAAATTAGAATAAGATACTAGGTAATAAGATCACATGCAAAAGTTTCATGTTAACTGGATTTAAATTGAAAGAGGAACAATGTTTTGAAAGTTTAAAAGATTTGTAAATATATCATTTATTATATCACTTTATCCTTTAAAAAAAACAAAGCCCACCTATGTTCAGCCACAATATGAAAAAATTACACTCTTCTTCTTCCCTCCATTCGCATTTTTCCCCCATCCGCTTCCTCCCTTTTTTTCTTACTTTCCTTTACTTGCTTAAACCAATCATGCACGTACGTGTGCACATGCACGTCACCCGCGACATTTCTTCACACCACCGAACCGAGTCGCCACCGACCACGACACTCCACCTCCTTACCTAAAAATGAGACCCCAAGCCACGTTCAAAAATTTGAACCTCAACTAAAAACTGGCATAACAGACCAACCCATCGAACCCCTCGCCTCGCCAACCACCACGTCCATCGACCACAAGACCTTGCTACTCGGTTTGCCACGACCTCCTCCATCTTTTCCCCCTGGACCGCACCCCTACCTCGCCTCCTCCAAGTCACCCTTGCCTTGTCACCGAAGCCAAAGAACAAACCCCCGTTAACCTTAAAGCTGCCTCGACCCGCTTCCACAAGCCCAAAAAAAATGTCCTGCCATTTTTTGTGAGTTCCCTAACGTCTGCTCCTCCTCCACGTCAAATGACCACACACGAAATCGACTAGATGGCCGAAATTTCAAAGTTTGCCTTATTTCGGTCATCTCAACATTTTTATCATCCCATAACCTTAAAAATTCCCAAAGTACCACCAAAAATCATAAGTTTAAATAACAATAACAACTGTATATTCAAATCATTAAATTTTGATATTCAAATCTCGGCTATGTTTGGGTCACTTACTATTAAATGGGTCTTTCTTCTTCTATGCTTAATGAAATCAATTTTAAGACACTCTATTCTCGAAAACAAATAAGTTTCGTTTTGGAATCGAGATTTTAAACTACTTGTATGATGAGATGTTGATTTCCAAAGTCATAAGAGCTTAACCTAAACAATAAACAGAAGAGAATGGAAAGAGGTACACTATTTTTGAGTTGTAAGAAGGAACTGACCCAGTTGTACACATTCATACATGTACATAGTAACATAACAATCACCTAAAC